>OY756969.1:4800000-6000000 GCA_963580455.1 Euonymus europaeus | reverse complement strand
CAGATGAAGAACTATCGAATCATCTCCATGGAGTAAGAGCAAACCCTTCGGAAAGATCAAGGAGGTGTTAAGGTATTTGAGAGTCACATAATTAATGGAAACGCCAAAGCCGTTTTCCAGATAGTAAACAAACACATTTGTACTCCACAAATAAATGACATCCCAAACTCTAATCATCTCACCACTAGCGTAGTAACCATGATTGTTCACCAAGCAGCCTTTTTTTCAATATATATAGATCTTAAATCTACCCAAATTATCCATAATATAAGTGCTCAAGTAAGAGGAAAACATAAGAAATGATTATGAAAAACAAATGTTATATCAGAATGAACAACTAATGGGTAAAAGAAAATGAACAAAATAAGAACTTCACTCCAAAATAATTTTTAACAGTTGGGTCTTTCAAACAAACAAAACTTCATCAATTTGACTATCTCCATTAATTTATGGCATGCGTAACAAATCTCGAAATCTGAATCAAAATGGGAGATCCAAAGCGGAAGTTAAATAGAAGAGTTGACACAATAAAAATAGTTACAGAGATTTGAAAAAAAAAAGAGAGGAAAGGACATGTTAATGTGCCTTACCTAACTTGACAAAATGTTGAAGTTGTCGATCCATAAACCAAGTTATATGGCGGTAATAGCCATAGAAGAGAAAGAAATCTACCACAAATCGAGTCATGCATGATATAACCCATCAATATAGAGATGATGCCAAACAAATATAAAAAAATTTCACAGAGAATAAAATTAAGGTTTAGCATAAATAAACCACTAAGTTTAAACGTTTTATCCCTATGATGCTTTTGTTAGCAATATAATCACTGAGAAACAGAGATAGCAAACACAAACAAACTCTCACAATAGTACAAATAGCTTAGAGAACTCCTGGAACCCTAGCACTCGATAATCTTCCAATATTAGTTTTTCAATTACAATCCCCAACAACACAGCAGAAAAAAAAACATAAATAACATCAGATATGGAAAGGACTTCACTGCCCTTTCTAAACAAAAGAAATAACAACTTAATACAAAAGCACAATTCAGTTTAACACTCCCCCATGAATTGTGCTTTGGATATCATCCCCATCTTAGACTTGTGAACCCCAAACTTGTCGCGAGGTAAAGCCTTTGTGAGTGAGTAAGTCTGCCACCTGATTTCCTGTGCCACAGTACTACACATTTATAACACCTTCAGCAGCAGCTTGACGAGCATAGCGATATTTAATGGCAATGTGTTTTGTTAAGTCATGTGCAACAGGATTCTTGGCAATCTCAATTGCTGATTTGCTATCAGAATAAATATCAGTGGAATTGTTTTGCTGAAAACCAAGATCATCCAATACCCCTCTAATCCAGGCCGCATGACTAGCAGACTTAGACATAGCAACAAACTCTGCCTCAGCTGTTGAAAGAGCCACACATTTTTGTTTCTTGGATGCCCAAACACACATACTAGATCCAACATTAAAAATGAATCCAGTTGTACTTTTCATATCATCAAGACTGCCAGCCCAATCACTATCACAAAAACCTTGTAATGTTACTGGCTTACCAGCTTCATAAAACACTCTATGATTTTTAGTTCCATGAAGATACCTTAACACTCTTCTAGCCGTGCCACAATGAACTTCAGTTGGACTTTGCATGAACCGTGAAAGAAGAGATGCTGCAAACATAATATCTGGCCTTGTGGTGGTGAGATACAATAAGCTCCCACTAAGACTTCTATAAACCTGCCCATAAGAACTCCCTGAGATGTCATCTTGATGAAGCTTCTCATTAACAACAAGAGGAATACCAACAGGATTACAATCAACCATCCTATATTTCTGTAACACAGACTTCAAATATCCCTCTTGACAAATAAAGATACCTTTCTCAGTTTGATGAACTTCAATTCCAAGGAAATAGCGAAGCAAACCCAAATCAGTCATCTCATACTTTTGCATCATACTGTTCTTAAACTCAAGCACCAGATTCTCACTATTTCCAGTAACGATAATTTCATCAACATATATAGAAACCACCAAGATCGAACTCCCTTCTTGGAGAGTATAGAATGTGCTATCATTGTCACTCTTTTTCAGACCTCTTATTCCAAAGAATTTATCTATCTCAGAATACCAAGTCCTTGGGGACTGTTTTAGCCCATAAAGAGCCTTATTGAGTTTGTAAACATAACCTTCTTTGCCTTGCACCAAAAACCCTTCAGGTTGCTGGACATAAACTTCCTCTTCAAGAACTCCATTAAGAAAAGCGAATTTGACATCTAACTGATGTATTTTCCACCTGCATTGAGCAGCCACAAATATCAAAATTCTTACTGTTTCGAGTCATGCCACAGGCGCAAAAGTCTCATGAAAATCAATACCCAGCTTTTGGTTAAAACCTTTAGCCACTAGCCGCACTTTATGTTTCTGAACAGTAACATCAAAATTCAATTTCAGCTTATAGACCCACTTAACTCCAATGATTTCTCTATCAAAAGGTTTAGGTACCAATTCCCATGTCTGATTTTTTTTAATCATATGTATCTCTTCCTCCATTGCTTTAATCCAAGAAGAATCACGGTGAGCCTCTTGAAAATTAGATGGTTCAACAAAAGCAACATTACAAGACTCATAAAGCTCCACCATGGATCGCAATCTTCTAGGAGGACTTTCATCTGAACTACTAGTGTAATTCCTCAAACTGGAAGCAGTCTCTAAACCTTCCTCAAAATTATTCAAAATGACATCATTAGCAATAGAAGGAGCTAGAGAAAGCTCCTCTTCAAGGTTATGATCTGACAGAGGAGAAACTTCATTATCAATAGGTGAAATAGAATCTTGACCAGAAGAATCTTGCAACCCTCCTGTCTCATCTATTTTCAAAAATTCATTTTCAGCGAACACAACATCACGACTCACCAAAAGACTCTTGGTCTCAACATCAAAAACTCGATAAGCTTTGGAAGTCATACTATATCCAACGAACACACATTTTCTACTCTTCTTATCCAATTTACTACGATGCTCAGCTGGAATATGAGCAAAGCACAAACATCCGAAAACTTTGAGATGCTCCACACTACCTTTATGACCTGTCCATGCTTCATAAGGAGTAAGACCAGACAAAGCCTTAGTGGGACACAAATTCATCAAGTAAACAGAGGTATGAACAGCCTCAGCCCAAAAAATGTTTGGTAAATGTTTATCATCTAGAAGAGATCGAGCCATCTCCATAATAGAGCGATTCCTGCGTTTAGCGACGCCGTTCTGTTGTGGACTATACCCAGCAGTGAGTTCATGCTTAATGCCTTCGGACACACAAAAATCATTAAAAGCTTTGGAATTATATTCCCCACCTCTGTCACTTCGAAAAGCTTTGAGACTTTGAGAACTCTGCTTCTCCACAAAAGCTTTAAATTGTTTAAAAATTTCAAAAGTTTCTGACTCGGCTTTCAATATGTAGACCCACATATGCCTCGAATAGTCATCTATAAAGCTGAGAAAATACCTGGAGCCATTGAAGCTGGAGGTTTGCATGGGACCACATATATCAGAGTGAATCAAGTCAAGAACTGAAGATGCCCTCCAACGAGCTTGATGAGGAAATGACTCTCTATGATGTTTACCCATGATACACCCTTCACAAAGTCCAGGTGAAGCTTGAATGGAAGGAAGGCGTTGATATTTTTGTTTTTTAAGAGTTGTAAACTGTCAAAGTTGAGATGACCCAGTCGCTTATGCCACAAAACAGAATCTGCAGATTGAGAGACACCAGCTTGAAGTGCCATAACTTTAGTATCATGGATATGCAAAGGAAAATTATGATTGGGCTTCATCTGAATTATCATAAACAAATTTCTGGACCCATCTTTATCAAATACAGAGCATTGAGTGCCCTTGAAATTTAGCTCGTATCCACTCTCCATCATTTGACCCACACTGAGTAAGTTCTGACATAGAGCTGGAACAAAGAGTACCTTATCAATATACTTAGTTGCCGCATGAGATTGAATTTTAATCCTGCCCTGACCAATAGCTTCAAAAACCGCACCATTCCCTAGTCGAACACTAGTAGAGAATGACATATCAAGAGAGTCAAACAACTGCTTGTTTGTAGCCATATGAGCACTTGCACCAGAATCTAGATACCAAGTATCTGGATCAGCCACACGAGAAAGAGCATATTGGCCAGCATAAAACAGAGTCTCCTCCGAAGAATCACTAACAGCAGCAAAATTGGCCTGCCCACTCTCTTCCACTGCCAGTCTTCAAGCGACAAATCTTTTGCACATGGCCAAAACGTTTACAATGATGGCATTGGGGTTTTCCTTTAAACCAACAATCACTGGCAGTGTGACTCAGGCGCTTATAGATATCACTTGGAGATCGAGAGGAATTATCCGCAGACAAACCACTTTTTGTATCCGGAGCCTGAGAGGAGAAAGACTTCCTGGAATCATCACGAATATAGAGACGTGCCTGAAAGGCAGACTCAAGAGGAGCAGTGGTCTTATCACCTCTTCGAAGAAGCCTATTGTCATAGCAGAAAGAGAACCAATCAGTTCTTCGGGTTTCAAAGTAGCAAGATCCTTCGACTCTTCAATAGCAGCAACCACAACGTCATACCTGGCAGGGAGACTAACAAACATCTTTTGAACAATCTTGGAATCAGACACATCCTCACCCAAAGTATGCATTTGGTTAACTAAATCAATTAGCTTATCATAGAAGACTTGAATCTTATCAGAATCAAGCATACAAAAATGTTCAAACTCCCTGCGAAGATTTTGTAACTTTACCCGAATGGTGCGAGCATCGCCTTCAAATTCGATAGCCAGAATGGTAGATGCCTCTTGGGCAGTGGCAACACGAATAATCCGAGGAAAGATTGTTGGTCCGACTCCAGTCTGAAGCCGAGTTAAAGCCTTGACATTAGTTAATCGTGTCTTCTCCAGAATCTTCAACTTAGAGTCAGAAAGTGCATCTTCATCCTCAGGCTCAAAGTAACCCGTGTTGACGATCGACCGAAGACCCTCTGACATCAAATAGGTACGCATTCGAACTTTCCAAGAGGGACAGTCAGAACCAGTAAAAATAGGAATGAGATTCGTACGATCACTGAAGGATGCCATAGAAAATTGATTTTACTCTGTGATGAATAAACCTGGCTCCGATACCACTGTTAGCAATATAATCACTGAGAAACAGAGATAGCAAACACAAACAAACTCTCACAATAGTACAAATAGCTTAGAGAACTCCTGGAACCCTAGCACTCGATAATCTTCCAATATCAGTTTTTCAATTACAATCCCCAACAACACAGAAGAAAGAAAGTATAAATAACATCAGATGTGGAAAGGACTTCACTGCCCTTTCTAAACAAAAGAAATAACAACTTAATACAAAAGCACAATTCAGTTTAACTGCTTTGTCTTGTTCATTTTTTTTGTCATTTCTTGTCATATTTTTTATTTTTTATTTTTATTTTTTAAATATAATCTAAAATTTCCCATCAGCTTCTTTGCCCTTTATATTTTCTCGGTAACACACACAATCAACAACACCGCTACTTTCTCTCTCTAACTCATCTCCCCCTCTCTTTATAGATAAAAATATTTGATAGTTTCTTTAGTTATTTATAATCTTCTTCTATCTTATAAGAAGCAATTCAACCACAACAACCCACATCCCCAGGGCATATGGCTCAGCGGCACCAGCTGTGGTCTCAAGTTTGGGGTAAGGCGGAGTCCCGGGTTCGAGTCGGCCAATGTGCACGCTCACTTGGTGATTTAACCTGCCCACTCAGCTGTCCCTGTCGTTGTGCCGCATAACCTGCGACTTACATTCCACTGGCATTCCGAGGGCACGGGTCAGTGGACGGGTCCTTAGGTCCCGCCCCAACCTAAGAAACAAAAATGTTTTCATCTTAAATTTTGCATCTTAAAGAGACTATTCGGTGCTCATGAGGATTGATTGATGAGAATCTTAAAAGGAGGAAAAATAGCTCAAATGAAGCAAAAGAGATATAGATAAAGAAAGAAGGAAAAGAGGATCAACCATATAAATCTATCCTTATATTTATTTTTCTTTCTCTCCAAAGTCTTTATAAAGGCCAGATTTTGAACACTGGAAATTACTTCGATTTGGTGTCATGCAGATACATCAACACAAATATACACAATTTCTCTCTATATGTATATTTATAATTATATTTCTCTTATTAATTTTTTAAAAAAATTCTAGATTTTGCTCAGTATTTTGCTATGCTTTAAATGTGATTTACATTAAAAATTAATTAGGAGAGAGAGTGTGAGAGAAATGAGAAAGGTGAGTCATATATGGGTGATTGGTTCCACCCAAAAGGGAAACACTAAACAAAAACAATTATTTTAAATCAAGTTTGTCACATTTTATAGAATTTTTTTTTGAGAAAGAGAAATTCCATTAAACGAAACAAGAACTCTCCAACGAGAGAAGAACAGTTCCTCAAGGGGAAGAAACAACCCATCCAAAATGATAGAAGAACGACGTCCCTGAAGGATGGCAAATCATCATACAAAAAGATAATATACAAATCAACCCACAAATATCAAATTTCAGGAGAAAAGAACTCCAAAAAATAACATACAACAGTCTAACAAGACTAGATTTGAAGAATATTGCAATCCATAGAGCAGTTTTGAGATAGAGCGCTTGAAATTGCAAGATCGAACCATTGAAGACCACCCATAACCAGATTTGAGGTGGGTAAAACTTTGTAAGCTGCTTGGAAACTTCATAACTCTATGAACGAAAGAGATTTGCAGAAAGATGTAGACATATCTCCTCCATGAAGGAGGTTATTGAGAACAGAGAACGGAAAAAAAAAAGACATAAAAAGGAGGTGGGAGGAAGAGGACGGCGAGCCAAAGGTCCAATCCTCCTCCTCTGTGGAAGGGATGCTCCGCCCCTTTTGATTCAGAGAAAAACTTTGGCTAGAGAGACACATCATTTGCCATCTTTTCTCTTTCTTACTTCACATCATTATATATTTTGGTATTTTACTGCAACTTTGGTTTGGATTGAGTTTTATATAATTACTTTTTGATGAAATTTAGAATGGTAGGAATTGGTGGAGTGGGAGCACAAGAGTAAAATCTTTGGTTAGACGCATGTTTGTGGCCATAGTGCCCATGTTGCCATGCTTCTTGGTGCTGCAAAGATCCTTCAGGTACATCACAAAGCTTTGAAGGTTTTTTACTTCACTTTTTCTGGTGATTAAGATTTTGCTTCTTATTCTCTTCACAACAATTTTCTTGCTACAATGTTCTTTGCTACGAAGCCGCTATCTAGATTTGAGACACTATGAAATAATGTGCATGATGATCCCTATCTTTTTGATCTGTTTGTGATTTCAGCCACATGTAGAAATGATGATAGCAATGTAGTATGAATGTGGTTTTGGAGATTTGGATTAGTGTTTCCTAGATTCATATCTTGATGTGAGTGTGTTTGAATTTTGAGTTGTAGAAACAATTAGAACGTTAGACTGGTGTAGATACCAATTGAAAATTTTGACGATGGATGCCCTAAAGACGTTCAAGAACAACCCAATTTTTTTTACAAAACATGCTAAAAATATGGAAAGAGACGATGGTGAAAAAGATATGAAAGATAACATCAATCCAAGCATGATATTGAACCCGAATCACAACAACAATTTTATATCAGAAATGCAAGAAGTTATCAACATCATAATATCAATAGATGTTATTGTTGACAAATTTGAAGCAATTAAAGCATGTGGATAAATAAAAGACAGCACAGACACAGAGGAAGACAACAAAAAACGCCATAAGAGAGGCAAAAAGAGGAACCATCTCACTATATATGATCTAGTTGAACTGGTAAATTTTTACTCGAAAAAATCAAAAGGGTCAAATAGTACCCGAAATACCCCTATTCGGGTCACCATAGATCCGGAGACTTTCGCCGGAAATCACCAACTGAGCTTTGTAGTATTCTTCGAGACGAACTCAACGGTGGTGGCCTTGCATCAATCGGAGATCGGAGGAGGGAGAAATCGACTGTCGAAGCTCGCGGTGGCCGAAACTTCCGACGGCTTTTCCCGGAGATATACAGCTCCGATTAAGGTGATTCTTAAACCAATTTCATACGTCTATAAGAGACGAAGAGATTGGTACCTGTCTCGTTGCCTGAGGTGGCCGGACGGAGGAGATCGGCGCCGGCGAAGTTTCAGACGCGAAAATCGTTTTTTTCTTCTTTTCCCTGTTTCTGTTTCCATTTCTCTTTCCTTAGCGTTTTTTTTCCTGTTTCTCTTCTTATCTTTTCTTTTTCTTTTAAACTAAATTCAAATATGTATAAAAATTGGATTCTTCTTTTCTTTTCTTTTTTTTTAATTTTGTTTCCACTTATTTAATAAAATTTACAACAAATACGTATTTGGTCACCATCCAGTCAAGTTCTCTCATTTATTTGTATTATTATTATTATTGGTACTTATTCACATCCGTATATTTAATTATTACACTAAACCCAAATTTAATTATTACATTCATTAGTGTATCGTTGTACAAGCGTCACCCTCATGTTCAATGTTTCTATTATTTCCGGGTCAGGATATGACACCAGTGGAGGTGGGGTTGTATTTATAGTATTCTCTATTACTATTTTTGACGTCGAAAAGACAAACTGACACTGAAAAGACAGGTCTGTACCGAAGTGACGGTTACTTTACAACAGGTCAACTGAACAGGTGATGCAAAAGGTGATACTCTAGCATTAAATGAGGGATATAACACAGGAACAGATACCTGCAGTCTGACAGACGTGTCGGACAACTTATCTTGGGAAGGTGAAGTCCTCTCAGAGCATAGGGAAGAGGCGCGCTATGTTGTCGGCGACCTCACGACTAGGCGATCCTTTAATTACTTCAGTTTTTGAGCTTCAGTCTTCGATAGAACCTGCATCGGCGAGCTCCTGCGCTCATGACTTTCGGCGAGCACCAGCTCAACAATAAGAGCCCGAGCCGAAGCCGGGTTTCCAAGTATCAGATTATCAAGGCTGACGAGACCTTGGATTAGTCAAATGCTGACTGGACCTTTGACTAGTCAAATGCTGACTGGTCCCATATCCAATCCATATCCATTCAACAAATTCGGATTTTATCCATATCCATTATCCAGTCAACAGATTTTTCTACTGTTTGACTGGATCGGATCGGATCGAAAATCCACGGATTCGGACACATTTGCATCTCTAGTTTAGGATAAATAAACACCTAAGTTTAAACGTTTTATCCCTATGATGCTTTGTCTTGTCAATTTTTGTCTTCTTATTTTTTTTGTCATTTCTTGTCATAATTTTTATTTTTTATCTTTTATCTTTAATTTTTAAATATAATCTAAAATTGCCCATTAGCTTCTTTGCCCCTTCATATTTTCTCGGTAACACACACAATCAACAACAACGCTACTTTCTCTCTCTAACTCATCTCCCCCTCTCTTTATAGATAAAAATATTTGATAGTTTCTTCAGTTATTTATAATCTTCTTCTATCTTATAAGAAGCAATTCAACCACAACAACCCATATCAGAAACAAAAATGATTTCATGTTAAATTTTGCATCTTAAAGAGACGATTCGGTGCTCATGAGGATTGATTGATGAGAACCTTAAACGAGGAAAAATAGCTCAAATGAAGCAAAAGAGATGTAGATAAAGAAAGAAGGAAAAGAGGATCAACCATATAAATCTATCCATATATTTATTTTTCTTTGTCTCCAAAGTCTTTATAAAGGCCAGATTTTGAACACTGAAAATTACTTCGATTTGGTGTCATGCAGATACATCAACACATATATACACAATTTCTCTCTATATGTGTATTTATAATTATATTTCTCTTATTAAATTTTTAAAAAAATTCTAGATTTTGCTCAATATTTTGCTATGCTTTAAATGCGATTTACATTAAAAATTAATTAGGAGAGAAGAGTGTGAGAGAAATGAGAAAGGTGAGTCATATATGGGTGATTGGGTTCCACCCCAAAAGGGAAGCACTAAACAAAAACAATTATTTTAAACCCAAAGCTAAGTTGCCAACTCAATCAAATCAAGTTTGTCACATTTTATAGAAATTGATCACACGTTTTTTTGTATTCTGCAACATCAATTCAACTGAGATACCTGGTTGGCATGAGTAATGACATGTCATTCGCCCTCTTTTTCTCCTTCTTCCTTCACATCATTATATTTTGGTATTTTACTGCAACTTTGGTTTGGATTGAGTTTTATATAATTACTTTTTGATGAAATTTAGAATGGTAGGAATTGATGGAGTGGGAGCACAAGAGTAAAATCTTTGGTCAGACGCATGTTTGTGGCCAATAGTGCCCATGTTGCCATGCTTATTGGTGCTGCAAAGATCCTGCAGCTACATCACAAAGCTTTGGAGGTTTTTTACTTCACTTTTTCTGGTGATAAAGATTTTGCTTCTTATTCTCTTCACAACAATTTTCTTGCTACAATGTTCTTTGCTACGGAGCCGCTATCTAGATTTGAGACACTATGAAATAATGTGCATGATGATCCCTATCTTTTTGATTTGTTTGTGATTTCAGTAACATGTAGAAGTGATGATAGCAATGTAGTATGAATGTGGTTTTGGAGATTTGGATTCACTACAAGAATTTCGCAGATTACCGACGGATTTTTCCGTCGGTAATCTAGGAAATTTCGTCGGTAATATTAATTACCGACGGATTCCCGATGGATTTTGTTTCGTCAGTAAAACGCTCGTCGCTAATCAAATATCGACGAAATTAATTTTCGTCGGTAAATTACCGACGGATTTTAATCCATCGGTAATTTATCCGTCGGTAATCCGTCAGCAAAAAAAAATTAAAAAAATTAAAAAAATTAAAATCCGTCGGTAAAAATAAAACTAAAAATAAAAAAAATCATTATGAACAAATAATAATTCTCAAAGTCTCAATACTACTAATAAAAGTATGATAAACTACAACATCATAAAGATCCTGATCAGGCCACTGCTACAATCCTAAGTGAGCATAACCGATATGCAAACATGGCAAACTATATTCATATAATTGGCCTATGCATCAGTTAACAAATTGAAAGAAAATGGAAAAGAAACTTTAAGAGAATTCAACACTGATTAGTCCGTCGGTAATTAGCGATTTTCTTGTAGTGATTAGTGTTTCCTAGATTCATATCTTGATGTGAGTGTGTTTGAATTTTGAGTTGTTGAAACAATTAGAACGTTAGACTGGTGTAGATACCAATTGAAAATTTTGACGATGGATGCCCTAAAGACGTTCAAGAACAACCCAATTTTTTTTACAAAACATGCTAAAAATATGGAAAGAGACGATGGTGAAAAAGATATGAAAGATAACATCAATCCAAGCATGATATTGAACCCGAATCACAACAACAATTTTATATCAGAAATGCAAGAAGTTATCAACATCATAATATCAATAGATGTTATTGTTGACAAATTTGAAGCAATTAAAGCATGTGGATAAATAAAAGACAGCACAGACACAGAGGAAGACAACAAAAAACGCCATAAGAGAGGCAAAAAGAGGAACCATCTCACTATATCTGAACTCAGGTTCAATTCTTGATTAAAATTATAGTTGCATTAATTTTTTATATACTAATTTATATGAACGAAAGCTTCTAAATACATAGAACTCAGTGGATAATTCAGGAGAAATGAAAAGAAAATGATGAAATGGAAATTTGAACACTAACAACTTTTACTCCGTAAAGTTATAGAACAGTTTTTTGAAGCAATGACGCAAAGTATGTGAAGAAGACTCCTCTGTTGCTGATTAGTTTGATATTTGGTATGAAAAATTATCAACACAAAAGGCTTATTGCTCATTTTATTGTTAAATCACATGTTAATTATAAATTAATGCTATGACATCCTTCACTATCGAGATCATAAAATGACAACTGCAGTAATGTACAGAGAATACTGTTTTCGAAACAAAAATAAAGAATGGACAATAATTTTATACTGTTCGATATATATTAAAAACATTCGATTCCTTTATCGTGATGAATTTAATTTTTATTTTGAACGAAAAATATATCATTAAATTTAGGATTATTTGGTAATAAGTCCTTTATATGGACTTTATATTCCATTTAGTCTTTTTGAAAAGTTTGTAGCCCAATACATCCTCAATTATTTGAAACTTAGCTCAATAAGGATAACTTTAAATTTTAACCTCAATTAATGACAATTTTACCCTCCCCTCATTTAAACCTATCATTATTTTTATTAGTACATGATTGCTCCTTATTTAGGAAATAATTATTATAATAAAATAAATACAAATACAATCTCAGAAAGTTGGATGAAAATAATGTATTTTATCTATATGTTTTTAAAGATAAACTAATATTTTCACTTTTGATGAATCAAAGTGAAGAGTCGATCAACCAAATTTTTTTTTCTTTCATGAAAATTAAGCGCATGCACTCACATGCGCAAAATTTAGTTGACTCAGTAACCTATGCATATACATTAAAATCTATGAATCATTATATTATCAAAATCAACAATGAAACACTTATCCATCAACAAAAAGTTATCAAATACAAATGTCAATGTTTTTATTACATTTTTCACTAACAACCAAAGCTAATAACTTATGAGAATAATATCATAATAAAACTCAATTCATATTTTAAGTAAAACCAAATACCATAACAATTTTTAACCGTTTTGGTGACTTTTGTGAAAATCCTCTGAATTCTGGGTAAGAAATCCTCTAATTTTTTTTTTGCATAATTTCAAAAACTCTTCTGAATTGTTTTGGTAAGTTTTGTAAAATTATATGAATTCTTGATAAGTTTGAGAAATCTTCTAATCATCTAAATTTTTAGTTGTTTTTTTGTTTCATTTTGATAAAGTTTAGGGTTTTGAAGTTTAAGATATTAGAGTTTATGGTATAAGGTTTTAGGGTTTAGGAGAACATAATTCATTATTTAGGATTTTGGGGTTTATGACTTAAGGTTTAAGGTTTAGGAATATATGTTAGTAGAATTTTAAGATTTTCTTCTTATTTTTGTAAATTCTTTTTAATTATTTATAAGATTTTTTTGTTCAAAATTAAAACTAGAATTGTTTACATTCAGAGGATTTATGAAAAATTCAGAGGATTTCTGAAAAATTCAGAGGATTTCTGGTTATAAGTTGTAAAGTTTAAGAGTCTGTGTTTAAAATATTAGAGTTTAATGTTTATACTTTATGATTTTGAGATTTAAGATATTAGGATTCAAGATTTAGGATTTTGAGATTTTAGGTTTAGGATTTAGAGTTTCGGGTTATTTTTGTTTGATTTTCAAAAATTCTTATAAGTTTTATTATATATTTTATGCAATCCTCTATTTTTTTTTTTGCTTAATTTCAAAAATTTCTTTGATTTATTTTGGTAAATTTTGTGAAATCCTCTAAATTTATGACAAGTTTGTGAAATCCTCTGAAGTTTTTTATTATTTTTTGTTTGATTTTCAAAAAATCTATATTTTTTTGATATATTTTTATGAAATTATCTGAATTTATTTGTTTAATTTTGAAAACTCTTTTGATTAGTTTATTGAGTTTTGAGAAATCCTCTGAATTCTGGATAAGTTTGAGAAATCCTCTGAGTTCATTCAGAGGATTTGACAAATGAACATTTAAACATATCGATGATGAATGTCATTGGAAAGAGTTTTTCGTGTTGATTATAAATATATTTTTTTTAAAAAAATCTGACTTTTATTTTGAGAGATAAAACTGTTTTAAAGTTTTTAAAAATAAAAAAATAAAAAGAATCTGATGATGTCAGCATATGTCATACATAAGGATTTATTGACATAAGAGTAGTTTTGTCCAAAATTATTTAAAAGATATTTTTAAATATTAAAAAATTAAAAAGAATGAATGAAATATATATTTATATTAAAAGATTTATTGATGAATCCCCTTGCATTTATTATAAAAAGAATACTACACAATTATAAGTTTTAGATAATAAAATAAAAAATTTCCACCCCCAATATACCGGTCACTTGCCCAAAGCGCGCTCTCTCCCTCCGGCCCAAACCCGACTATCCCGAACCCTTAGGCTAAATCTCACAAAGGTATTTTCCTTCTCTGTAATTCGCTCCACTGTCTCACTTCTTGCTTTTGTTCTTATTCTTTACATGACGTAGTGTGCTGTGAGTCTTCTTGATTAAGTCTCTAGGTTAGTTCTGTTTCAGTCAATTGCTTCTGTTGTTGTTAGGGTTTATAGGTTTTTGTGCAATTATCAGTTTGAGAAGCTGATTCTAGTTCTTAATGGTCTTGGAAATTGCTCAGATACTGTTTTTATGGAGGAATCGAAAGAGGAAGCTGTTTCAGAACCTACAGTGGTAGCTGGTGATGAGAGTGAAACCCTTGGTGAGTCCATGATTACTGAGGTTCAGGATCAAGAACGGATCGGGGAGTCTTCAACTGAGGAAGTGATGGAGGAAGGCGAGGTATGTGAGAAGGGGGATGTTAAGGGTTCTGGTGATGATGTGTCTGATTTGGGGACTGATCCTGGGTCGGGAGATTCTTTCATGCTCAGTGATCCATCAGAATGCAAAAATCAAGGGGCAGATGTGACTCGAGAGGAGAGTGTAGAGAGAGATAAGAAAACAACTGATGAGAAAGATTTTAGGTTACAGAACCAAGCTACTGAAGAGGAAGCAGCAGCAGCAGCATCCTTGAAACAGGAGGAAGCTAAAGGTGGTAACTTTTTGGATGGAACTGAGAACAATTCAAATGTGGAACATATTTTAGTTACTAAGGGAGTCTGTGGGGAACCTGAACGAGAAGATGTTGGTAGCGCAGGGCAAGGTTCATTGGATGAACAGAAAATAGCTACTTCAGAAGGAGAATTTGCAGTAATTAGTAATGAGGAATATACTTGCTCCAAAGTTGAAGGTATGGATATTGATGCTCTCAATGAAAATTTATATTTTACATTGGAAGAACTTACCTTACATGTTGAGGCAAATGGTGGAAGCACTGTAAAATACCGTAACCTGATTGCAGATTGCATACATTTGTCTCAGCATGTGCAAGTAACTTGTGGTCTTGAAATTGCTGCAGTGGATGACAAGGCACTTCCAAACTCTGACAAAGAGTGCTTAGAGCAGAGCGCGGCTTTCGATTTTGCTCGCGTGGATTCTAAAATGGAGCCCTGGAATGGTTTTGATAAACAAATTATTCAAGCCAAACAGGTTGGTTTCCATGACGAGTTGGAAACAGAAGTTGAACAGAGGGAGTCAAAGGCTGAGGCAGTTAATGGAGACAATGGAATCAATTGTTACGTGCATGTAGATGCAACAACCTCATGTCAATCTAGTTCAATGGTTGTCGGAGATAAAAATTCGGCAAACTCTATTCCAAATGTTGATGTTACTGATTATGTTGACATGGATGGGATGCTATCTTGCTCGGGAAAGGAGCAGAATTTAACTGCTGAAACAGTGTCTGGAGGGACTGTAGCAGATGCTCAAGCCATTGATGAAGATGCAGAAACTGCATCACAGCCTATGGAAACTGAAGAGCGTGTTGCTGATATTGTACCATGTTATCAGCCACTGAAGTATGCTGAAACTGTTGATGAGTGTGCAGCCCATGATCATTTGGCGGTTAATTCAAATGTTGTGAAAGAAATGAAAGTTGGTGAACGAGCCGTTGATGCTGAAGAGTCTATTGTATGTGGAGGACAGGAACTAGAAGTTGAAGAGCAGGATCCCGAACAGACAAATACGATGGAGGAGAAAATCATTAAACAGGCTGTTGTAAATCATGGAGGCTCATTGAAAATGCATCGAGTTACTTATCAGCTGCCACTTGAAGAAGATGATATGTTTTCTATCTCAGATTTAGTATGGGGAAAGGTGAGGAGTCATCCATGGTGGCCTGGGCAGATACTTGATCCTTCTGATGCATCTGAGAATGCAATGAAATATAAGAGAAAAGATTGCTTTTTGATTGGATATTTTGGTGACCGTACATTTGCTTGGAATGAAGCATCTCTGCTAAAACCCTTTCGAACACACTTCTCCCAGGTTGAGAAACATAGCAATTCTGAAGCATTCCAGAATGCTGTGAGTTGTGCATTGGAAGAAGTTTCAAGGCGAGTGGAGTTGGGACTTACTTGCTCGTGTACACCAAAGGATGCTTATGAAAAGATCAAATATCAGATTTTAGAGAACACTGGAATCCCAGAAGAATTAAGTAAGAGAGGTGGTGTGGACAAATATACTACTGCTAATTCTTTTGAACCTGCTAGGTTAGTTGAGTTTCTGAAAGCATTAGCTCTGTCTCCATTGGGGGAAGCTGATCGATTGGAGCTTCTGATAGCCAAGGCACAGTTGCTTTCTTTTTATCACTTGAAGGGGTTCAATCAGCTGCCAGAACTTCAGTATTGTGAAGGATTTCTGGAGAACAATGTAGAAACATTATATGAGGAAAATGTACCAATGGATGTGGTAGCTGAACATCCGCACAATGAGCAAATTTCTGCTGGTCAGGAGATCTTGGCTATACAAAAAGGTTCTCATCACAAGGGTAAACACAATTTGAAGGATAGTGATTTTCTTGGGAAAAAAGAGAGAAGCTTGTCTGAATTGATGGATGAAGAATGGGATTCTCCTGAGGATGAATTTGAGCCTGATGGAAAATCGGCCAATAAACGAAGGGCTGTTGATTCCTTTGTTGATGACTCTGCAAATCAAGAAGGAAGAAAAACTATTTCCTTTGCAAAAGTATCCTTAACTACCCCATCTATTCCTAAGCCTTCCTTTAAGATTGGTGATTGCATTCGTAGAATAGCCCCTTCAATTCTAAAGTGTAATAGTGAGAAGTTACAGACGTTGGATGGCAGCAGTGACAGATTTTCTGGGGATGGATCGGATGCTTCTATCCATAATGCTGAGGATGCGGAAAAAATTGGGGTGATTGTTCCGATGGAATATTCATCAGTGGATGAATTGTTTTCGCAACTTCAGTTGGTAGCTAGAGATCCCTGTGGAGGATATGATTTTTTTGATGTCATTGCTAGTTTCTTCTCCGATTTTAGGAACTCAGTAGTTTTAGAACAGTTCTCGGCTTTGGAGAAAGGCGGCAGAAAAAGAAGAATGTCCCATCCTTTGGGTGGTTCCCCTGGAACATTTGAATTTGAGGACATGAGCGACACTTATTGGACAGACCAGATTATCCAAAACGGTTCTGAGGAACAACCATCTCGTAAAAGTAGAAAACGAGAAGTAGATCCCATCCAAGGTAGTCGTAGATCGTACTCTAGGAGGCGATACTCCGACTCTGATGATGCGGCAGCACGAAAACCGATTGGTTATGTGGATGAGAACTCACCAGCAGAACTGGTGATGAATTTCTCTGAGGTGAATGCTGTTCCTTCAGAAATGAATTTAAGTAAGATGTTCAAGCATTTTGGACCTCTAAAGGAATCTGAGACAGAAGTTGATAAGGAGGCCAGCCGTGCCAGAGTGGTTTTCAAGAGGTGTTCTGATGCAGAAGCGGCATTCAGCAGTGCTGGAAAGTTTGGCATTTTTGGTCCAGTTGCTGTAAACTATCAGCTTAATTACACTGTATCAGCACCTTTTAGAACTCCGCTAGTGGCCACAACACAGGGAGATGATCTATGCCTAGAGTATTGACCAATCCGATCTCCAGGTATTTTATGATCTCGAAAAGTTTTCTTTATTTTATAGTTTTTGCTATGGCTTAATTATATTTAGTTAGATCCCTGAAAAGGTGAGAATGTAATATCAATCTTCTTTTGTATGTAGATTGAAATTTGTCTCAGCAAAGGTGGTAGGAAATAGGGGAGGGGAAGTCAAAAAAAGGAAGAAAGGAGATATAATGTTAATTTCTGCAAATCTGACTTGTGGTCGACATATCTAATCATATTGCAACTCTAAATTGCAGCGTTCTAGGTTTTCAATTTATCTACTGTACCTATTGTGCATCTTTTTTGGTTGGTTTATGCTGAATGCTCGTTTCTTAAACTCTGCATCTACCCCAAAGTGCTAACTTTGACATGGTAAAAAAAAGTACATAGATAACTCTGACATTGAATTTTATGTTTTTCATTTACCACATTTTGCTTTGCTCTTTGCCCGATATTTATTCAATTTTGTGTTTTGGATTTTTGAGCGCAATGGGGATTCATGCCACTCCCCTTAGGAGGGGTGTTGGAGCCTGTTGTTTGAATACATCCTAATAAATTGCACTTGTTTGATGGTGAAGATAAGATAATCAGCAAAGGAGGATGAGTAACATGACTGAATGTTTGCTTTTTTTGCAACTGCAGTGTTTGCTGGAGGCATCTCAGTTCACTAGTTCATCTGGTTTTCTGTAGCTATGGCCCATCCTCATGTTTCCTTCACCCCGGTTGCATCAAATGGTTCTTGTCGAGACATCACTTGCAACGCTGATGAGTGATTACAATATCAACTCATCAAGGAAAGTTTACTGACTTGTCACACTTCATGCTTGCTGTCCTCGACGGGTACAAAGAATCAGTTATGAAATTGTGACTCCCATTTATCATAATGGATCATCCTTCTTCCTGTTAATTTATGGGTTTGAATCTGTTTGTACTGTAATATGGTGGAGGAGAATGCTTTTGTTTATTAGTCGAGTCTTGACGAGTATTACCGACTAGATTCCTGTTATTTAGGCAGGGTTAGTTACATTTTCCAGTACTGCTTTTGTCTTAAGGTTTGCCGTGTAATATGCAATTAATTATCTCCTTTTCTGCATCGTTTAGGCTGCACATAAGCTCTTCTTACGATTCTTTATTATTATTATTATTATTATTATTATTATTATTATTATTATTATTATTATTATTATTATTATTATTATTCGGGCTGTGGTGTTAGAGAATAGAAAGGTTGGACAGCTCATAGTTTTTAATACCGTGTCCGAAAAATGGGAACTGTAGCTATGTTGGTATTTTTGTAACGAAATATCGCACGTTATTTTGTAGGATTGAATTAGGTTCAATCTTTAAATCGCAATCAAATCATGTTTAAATTGAGGCTTAACTCTTAAGTTGCGATCAAATCGCGATGAACTCTTTCTACTTATTTTCATGATTTTTAATTTGATATCTTATTTATGATTTCTTTTTTAACTTTTATATTTCAAATGTAAAACTCTCTCTTGTTTAGTTTATTATTAATTTTAAATGTCAAGTATGAACAATAAATTATAAAGGTTGGTTCAGTATTTTTTTTTAAGTTATGTATATTGATAATCGAGACTTAATTATAGAGCAGCACGATTCATCCGCCTCTCCGCGCGAGTGTATACTATTCACCAACAGTGGTGCGTCTGGTTTAACAGCCTGGCCGCGCAAAACGACGTCGTCCCAGCCTCCCAGTACGTTGTCTCACTCAAAACGCAGCGTCTCGCCACACTCAAAACGCAGCCTCTCACCTGCCAAGCCCTCCTACCACCATCCTCCCGCCAGACGCCGCTTGCCCTCCTGCCACCATCTTCCCTGCATACGACGAAACGGGTGTTGCTTCTTCTGCCTATTGTCTGGTTTAAGCGGCCTTTTGCTCGTGTTGCTTCTTCTGCCTATTGTCTGGTGTAAGCGGCCTTTCGCTCGACCACAAAACGACTTGGGCTTCTTCTGCCTATTAGCGTGTTGAAGCGGCCTTTTGCTCGATTTCCCCTCGCCTTGTGCGGATTCCTCGCTGTTCTCTAATACAACGACTATGCTAATTCCCCGCTTCACCTTCTATGGGTGTCGTCGTTTATTGTAACTGGTGATAAGGTTTGCATTTTGCCTTTTATGATCTTGATTTTGATTTGGTTGTTGATATTAGGTTGCTGATAAAACCTATGATCTTGATTTGGTCCTTCTGTTATCTACTACAGCTCCTATGATTATTATTAATAGGTTGTTCATAAAATCTATGATCTTGATTTGGTTCTTCCTTCGCCTGATTTGGCTATAATGGTTTTTGGTCTCATCTTTATCCTGCGTACTTAGTTAGGCGGTGTAATTATTGGTTGAGATTAAGCTCTCACTTGATCTTCACCTCTCTGTCCACACTTCTTCAAAATAATAATCACTCTCCATAATAGTATTTCTCTTCGCTTTTTATACGCACAACCTGTGTACTAAATATTGAGTTTTTTATGGTTAATGATCAAACAGTGAGTTTTCATCAGAAAACTTGACTGTTAATTATGCTCGAATCCTGTTTTAACCGCCAATTGCTCTACCTTATTACTCGTAAATTGTAAAAAATGGAATGATCGAAGAGTGAGTTTCCATTGGAAAAGTTGACTGTTCATTATGCTCGATTACTGTTTTAACCGCCAATTGCTCTACCTTATTACTCATAAATTGTAAAAAAATTTAACATTATATTGTTCCATTCCTGTCATTAACCAGTATAGTTGTCTCTGCAAAAAGACATATAATTTCCCCTTATAAATGTACTCCATTGTAAATGTGCTGTTTATTCTGCTGCGTATGTTTGTTGAATCATATACTTTTCCCTTGGATTTTTATGAGGGAGTTGCTTCTTCCCTATTATGTAAAACTAGAGTTGTTGTGCTCCTAGGATGGAAACACATGAAGTTCAAATTAATTATGAGAAATAATCACTCTCCATAATAGTATTTGTCTTCGCTTTTTAGTTGGCCAGTGTAAGCATTGGTTCAGATTAAGCTCTCATAACTAGATCTTCACCTCTTTCTCATGCTGCTATTCTATAGGTTTTTAAATCAGGGTCATAATGGGTTGGGTTGTATTCTCTCTTTTTAGCTGTATTTGCGTACAACCTGTGTACTAAATATTGAGTTTTTTTGGTTAATGATCAAAGAGTGAGTTTTCATCAGAAAAAATTACTGTTAATTATGCTCCAATCCTGTTTTAACCGCCAATTGCTCTACCTTATTACTTTTAAATTGTACAAAAAAGAATGATCGAAGAGTCAGTTAACATTGGAAAAGTTGACTGTTAATTATGCTCGATTCCTGTTATAACCGCCAATTGCTCTATCTTATTACTCTGTAAATTTTTTTAACATTATATTGTTCGATTCCTGTCATTTATATTTGCTATTTGATCCATTTAAGTTTCTTACAGCTAATCCATTTCTTTGTAAAATCATTGCATTGCAGATTTTATTCTCAGTCTCTATTCCAAACTGTGTGGAGTGCTTCCTGTACAGTCTAATTTTCAGCCAGCGATTTATTCCTCAGCAGCGAAGGTTTGTTTTAAAGATCCTATTCTTTCAACTAAATATGAATTCAATTTAAAAAATATAAATTGTCACATCTATTGCCGTGATGTTTATAATTATTATCTCATTCTATGCTTAAAAGCCCTTCTATTTCCATTATAATCTCATTACTACTACTCTTTCATCAAAGACTGTCTATATTTATTTTGTAGGATTAAAGTCTCAGCCTCGGTTTGATAACGCCTATTTCCTATTTAAATCTCAGCTTCAATCCTATAAACGTAAGTTTACTATCTCTGTGAATGTGGTTTAAAAGTTGTTGACATTAACCAGTATAGCTGTGCCTGCAAAAAGAAATCTAATTTCCCCTTATAAATGTACTCCATAGAAAATGTGTTGTTTATTCTGCTGCGTATGTTTGTTGAATCATATACTTTTCCCTTGGATTTTTATGAGGGAGTTGCATCTTACCTATTATGTAAAACTAGAGTTTTTGTGCTCCTAGGATGGAAAAACATGAACTTCACATTAATTATGAGAAATGATGACTCCCCATCATACTATTTGTCTCCGCTTTTTAGTTTGCCAGTGTAAGCATTGGTCCAGATTAAGCTCTCATAACTTGATCTTCACCTCTTTGTCATGCCGCTATTCTATTGCTTTTTAAATCAGGGCCAAAATGGGTTGGGTTGTATTCTCTCTTTTCAGCTGTATTTGAGTACAACCTGTGTACTAAATTTTTAGTTTTTTGGTTAATGATCAAAGAGTGAGTTTTCATCAGAAAAAGTTGATTGTTAATTATGTTTGAATCCTGTTCTAACCACCAATTGCTCTACCTTAATACTTTTAAATTGTAAAAAATTGAATGAACAAAGAGTCAATTATCATTGGAAAAGCAGACTGTTAATTATGCTCGATTCCTGTTTTAACCACCAAATGCTCTATCTTATTACTTTTAAATTGTAAATTTTTTTAACATTATATTGTTCGAGCCCTGTCATTTATATTTGCAATTTGATCCATTTAAGTTTCTTACAACTAATCAATTTCTTTGTAAAATCATTGCATGGCAGATTTTATTCTCACTCTCTGTTCCAATCTGTGTGGAGTGGTACCTGTACAGTCTAATTTCCAGCCAGGGATTTATTCCTCAGCAGCAAAGGTTTGATATAAAGATCCTATTCTTTCAACTAAATATGAATTCAATTTTAAAAATATAGATTCTCACATCTATTGCCATTATGTTTTTAATTATGATCTCATTGTATGCTTAAAAGCCCTTCTTCTGCGTATATATTTTGAATCATATACTTTTCCCTTGGATTTCTATGAAGGAGTTGCTTCTTCCCTATTATGTAAAACTATAGTTGTTGTGCTCCTAGGATGGAAAAACATGAAGCAACTAGGATAAATAGGATGGTACGAAGGCAGATTATAATCGATCGGAAACGCTCATCTCAACAATCTGTTTTGCGTCATTTGCCGTCATCAAATACAAGCGCTTCATCATCAGGAAATCCAGTATTGGACAATAGTTCTCCAATCTATCAGCCCGTTGTTCAAGAATGCGCTACATCATCTACGATCCAGCTAAATCCTAATGCGAATAATCTTGAACTTGATTTTGGAGATCTGAATAACTTTTGTCAATTCTGTGGTGCATACTTCTGGTTCGGTGAAAGACTTAAATCATCTAGCATTCGTGCCCCAATTTACTCTTTGTGTTGCAGACAAGGGCGTGTTGGTTTACCCCCTCTTGCAGACCCACCAGAACTATTGGATAATCTAATTTCTTTCAAAAGAGGTGCTGATAGTAGGTTATTTCGCGAGAATATAAGGCTGTACAATGCTATGTTTGCATTCACCTCAATCGGAGGGAAGATAGATCGGCAGATAAACAAAAGTAGAGGCCCATATGTGTTTCGGCTGAATGGGCAGAATCATCATTTAATTGGTTCTCTTCTTCCAATGGATGGTGAGAAACCACAATTTGCTCAACTATACATTTACGACACAGAAAATGAAACTTCAAACAGAATATCTGCTCTCACAGGTACTTCTAGAAATGACCAAGTCGATGAATCTATTGTCTCTCAATTAATTCAAATGTTTGATAGTGTCAATACACTGGTAAAAGTGTTTAGGATGGCACGTGATAGATTTGCATCAGGGGAAACACGCCATGTTACTTTGTCATTAATTGCAAAACGTTCTGCAGATGGAGTTCAATACAATGCTCCATCTGTACCTGAAATGGCTGCACTGGTGGTGGGAGATATTGGAATTACAGGAGATGGACGAGACATCATAGTAGATCACCAGACACGAGGTTTGAAACGAATCAGCGATCTTCACCCTGCGTTCATGGCAATGCAATACCCAATACTCTTTCCTTATGGCGAAGATGGTTATAGACTTAATATTAATTACCGTGGTTCTAGATTGGGTGCTGAACTGAAAAGAGGACATGTTACAAGGCGGGAATATTATTGCTACATGCTACAACAAAGGTTTACTGGTGGAGGATTGTTGAATAGAGGTGGTAGGTTATATCAACAATATATAGTGGATGCTTTTACATCGATAGAAGATGAGCGATTGCGTTATATACGTTTCCAACACCAGCAAGAACATTATCGTTCAGAAATTTACAGCGGAGTCCAAGACGCATTCCTCAGGGGAGATGTTGCAACAAACTCAGTGGGACAACGCGTCATCTTGCCATCAAGCTTCACTGGCAGCCCCCGCTATATGATACAGAACTACCACGACGCAATGGCAATATGTCGGTCACGAGGAAACCCTGATTTGTTTATCACCTTCACATGTAATATTCAATGGATAGAGATTCGGAGAGCATTGGCACTATTAGCTGGGCAGAATGCAGAGGATAGACCTGACATCATTTCTAGAGTGTTCCATATGAAACTTAATGAATTCATCAGTGATATCAAGCAAGGAAATTATTTTGGGAGGGTAGTTGGAGCTATATACACAGTTGAATTTCAGAAAAGAGGTCTTCCACACGTACACATCATTGTATGGTTACACGAGAATGATAAATTTCCTACACCGTGTGATATTGACAGAATCATCAGTGCTGAGATACCAAAGCAATCAACAGACCCTGTGTTGCACAACATAGTCTCCAAATTTATGCTACATGGACCTTGCGGGACAGCAAACCCTAAAGCTCCATGCATGAAAAATGGCAAATGCATGAAACATTTTCCTAAGAAATACCAATCTGAGACATTGATCGGTGAAGATGGATTTTCTGTATATCGAAGGCGTAATAATGACATCTATGTTCTTAAATCTGGTGTCCAACTCGATAATAGGTTTGTTGTGCCATACAATAAAGGGTTACTTCTTAGATACAATGCCCACATCAACGTGGAGTGGTGCAATAAGTCTAGATCGATAAAATACTTATTTAAGTATGTCAACAAGGGGCCTGATAGGACCAGAGCATTGTTACAAGAACATGCACCAAAAGACACTGATGCAGAAACTTCTCAACCGAGAGTAGTAGATGAAATAAGAATGTATCTTGATGTCCGATATGTCAGCCCGTATGAGTCAGCATGGAGAATTTTTGAGTTTCATATACACTTCAAATACCCTACAGTGCAAAGCTTATCCATACACTTGCCTCTAATGAACAACATAGTCTTTAGTGGAGATGCAGCTGTTAATGAAGTTTTGAGCAGACCCGGTGTAGAAAAAACAATGTTAACTGAATGGATGTTTGCAAACCATACTTTTAACGATGCTAGGGAATTGACTTATGCAGAATTCCCTTCAAAATGGAGGTGGGATGGTCCAAACAAATTCTGGTTTAGGAGACAGCGAGGGGAATGTATTGGTCGTATATCATATGTTCATCCATCAGCAGGGGAAGTCTATTATCTAAGAGTACTTCTTTCGCATGTCAAAGGTCCCAGGAATTTCAAAGAAGTTAGAACAGTTAACAATGTTGTGCATGAAACTTTTAAAGAGGCTTGTGATGCAATGGGTTTAATCGGAAATGACAAAGAGTGGAATGAGGCGATGGACGAAGCTGCTGGATGGGCAACAGCTGCTCAACTACGAGAATTGTATGTTACATTGTTGTTGTTCTCTGAGGTTGTTAATGCTAGAAAACTTTTTGAATCAAGCTTTATATACTTTCAAGACGACATCGTCCACCACCTCAAACGTTCACTAGGTATATTAGATATACTTATGTGTGTTTTCAGTGTTTATTGTGAATTGCATTTTTAACATTCTTGCATGCTTTAACTGGTATACCATATCCATTTAATTTGCTTACAGAGCTACATTTAACTTCTTTGACAAATGCATATATATCAACTACTACATTTGAAATTCATCTACAGCATTGTAGTAATATAATTACATTATGAATGAAATCACATGCATCATATCAGACAGTAACAACACTTATATGCATCACTTATATCCATTTTCTAAATTAAAAAATGTTGTCCACATTCACCAGGTATATCAGAGCTTCATCTTTCTAATCAAGAATTAAACAACAGAGTACTCCTTCAGATTGACAAATTACTAAGGAGGAGTGGATCATCACTAGCTGAACATGGACTGCCAGAACCAACAGGAGGTAGGGAACATGATTTTGGGAACACTATTTTGCATGAAGAAATGGCACACAATTTGCTTGCTCTTGAACAGCAGAACACTGATTATTCAAAGAACATGAATGAAGGCCAAAACAAAATTTACAATGCTGTGTTAGATGCTGTGGACAAAGCAAAGGGCGGATTGTATTTCCTATATGGACATGGTGGAACAGGGAAAACCTATGTTTACAAGGCCATCATAAACCGCTTGCGTTCAGAAGGAAAAATTGTGCTTGCTGTGGCTTCTTCAGGTATTGCCTCGCTTTTACTGCCAGGTGGGAGAACCGCACACTCAAGATTCAAAATCCCAATAGATATTCACGAGGAATCAACTTGCCATATTAAAAAAGGTACTCACATAGCTGAACTAATGGCAAAGGCAAGTTTGATTGTATGGGATGAAGCACCAATGGCTCACCGTCACTGTTTTGAAGCGTTGGATAGATCTTTATCTGACATTCTAATGCCAGAGGATGATTCAAACATAAATACACCATTTGGAGGAAAAACAGTGTTCTTGGGAGGTGACTTTAGACAAATTTTACCAGTGGTAGTTAAAGGAACAAGACAGGACACAGTCAGAGCATGCATTACAAAATCTTACTTATGGCAGCAATGCAGTGTCTTCTATCTAACAGAGAATATGAGGTTATCACCAGCTGGTTTGAACAGTTTAGATCTTTCTGAAATGTCTCAGTTTGCTAGATGGCTCTTAGACATTGGTGAAGGAAACATAGAATCTGTGAAACTACATGATGATGAGGAATACCCTTCATGGATACAAATACCAGATAGGTTGTTGGTAAAACCAGATAAAGGAGACATCGAAGACATCACTTCAGAAATATACAGCGATTTACCATCATTATACGCTGACCAGGAATATTTGAAGGAACGAGCAGTGATAACAGCAACGAACGACACCGTTGACATTATTAATAAACATGTTTTGTCACTGATACCCTCAGAAATCAAGACTTATCATAGCTTTGATTCGATTTATAAAGTCGCTGGTGCATCAGGCGATGATGATCTCTTGTATCCAACAGAATTTCTAAACTCCTTGACATTTACTGGCATCCCAAACCACGAGTTACATATTAAAGTGAACACACCTGTCATGCTCCTACGAAACATCAATCAGTCAAAGGGGCTGTGTAATGGAACCAGATTGTTAGTCACCAGATTAGGAGATAGAGTAGTGCAGGCAACGATTATAACAGGCAGCCATATTGGTGACAAAATCTGCGTGCCTAGAATAATAATGTCAGCAACAGAGAGTAAATGGCCATTCACTTTGAGACGGAGACAGTTTCCTTTAAGACTTTGTTATGCAATGACGATAAATAAGAGTCAAGGACAAACATTGACAAAGGTGGGGTTATATCTTCCAAGACCAGTATTTTCGCATGGCCAGCTATACGTTGCTGTATCACGAGTGACAACCTCGAAAGGACTAAGGGTGTTGATACGTGGTGAACCTGGTGAAGATGCAAAGCACACCAAAAATATTGTTTACAATGAAATATTCGAAGACATCTGACAGGTTCTGTTTTATAAATTTATTATATTATTAATTGTCAAATAATTTATGTTGTTATATTTATAAGACTATTCTACAATGCACTGTTAAAATTATGCTACAAAACTCATTGCAGACTGGATCAAATAATCTGCATATATAGAGGAAATATTCACGCCGTCACAACCTCCTTTCTGATCAAATTTTGGTACAAAAGGGTCTGCCTATCCTATTGGGGCTGATATTAGTACTTATGGTTGTTAATATGCCACTATTTTGGAATATGAAGACTGCCAGCAGTGAAGACATGAAGGCCACTAATGTAAAATTATCATCAGGTACTATACCCACTTCTACCATTTCTCATGTTTTTTCTATTTATTACATGTCTTTGCCTACGATAAAAAAATGTTAAACTTAACTAATTGTAGCACCAAACACTACAATTAATCCATTGTTCATAGTTGGGCAAGGATTTAGCTGATTTGATTTGTTAATGTTACCAAACACTACAATTAATCCATTGTTCATAGTTAGGCATGTAGACTCTTCACTCCAACATTCTAAACTCTGCTAAGTTAAAACTGTTGCCTGGAATTATTGGTGTGCTGTTTTTGGTTTCTCTTATGATCATCCATGTCCCCAAATAAAGAGTCTTATCAGATGTGCAAACTTTGTTGCCATTTCTTGCTGATGCGACGATGAAGTTTGCAATGGTGTACACCTTCCTTTCAGTTATCAATCCACACATCCTAGGTGCATCATTTCTCCTAATTGAACCTTTAATTGATGTTCCCTATGAAAAGGACGGAAAATTATCAAGTATGAGCAGATGTATATATTCCTTTCATTCGTTTCGTTGATCCTTATTAATGCATAAATAAAGAGGTGCTACCTTGGAAATAAAGACATGCTTAAAAAATGTTAAACTGAACTAATTTTTATACAGGGGCATAGCTCTCATTCAAGTGTAGTTACTCACTAAAACTGAATTATACAAAAACATGGATAGTAATAGACTTTACTAGGCTGAGAAGGTGATTTAGGTATTTGTAGAATTACAGTACACCCAAGAAATATCCCACCAATAGCCTGACCATCATTTTGAGCTTAATTCTATACTTGCTTCCTTTGTTCAATAACTCATTGATTCATAACACATATGTCTCCATTGATTAATAAATCTCTGCTTCATCCAATTTTATTTATCGATTAATTTGAAGTTCATTGTTCAAAATCTAGCTCTATCCAACTAAGTGGTTATCTTAATAACTTTTTCCCTTGCTTTCAAGATTTAAACAGCTACCGTCATGCTGACAGAGATGTAGGAAATAACATATGCAACTTTTTGAGATACATGCATATATGTGAAACCCATTCTATAGTTCTGCCATGTAAAAGACCACATTAACAAGTGTTTGATAGCCTAAAAATGTAGAGAAAAAAAGAGGATATTCAATAATCAAATTGTTAATATAATCACTGAAACGGTTAGGAGATTTGGTATCATATGTGAACCACCAAACACTACAATTAATCCATTGTTCATAGTTGGCCACAAATGCTAAAACTTGGGTTTCTTCTCTGGTTCCACAAATCAATGTCCGTGCAGGTTACTAAATATTGTTTTGAAGAAATAGCACACAAAGCTTCAACTACCTGGAGTGAGTGGGAAGACAACCTTTCATGGTTGGAGGGCCATCAGGACTAAAAACAAGTCAAACAACTCCTGCATTTTGGTAAGAATGAAAGCAATATTTCATTTTACAATGTTATCATCTATATCCACTGAAAATTATATAAATATTATTCATGACAGGGCTGAACTACAACTATAAAGCTGGTGTCAAGACAGTGGCACATTTTGCGGCATACAAAGCCAATACTAGCAGGACAAGCATATGGAACTAATCCAATGACACTGTCCCATATAAAATACTCATGCATATATATATATATATGTATGTATGTCTATTACCGAGGAGCTGTTGTTGTTTCTTATTCATTGTATCCGATGTCTCCTTCACATAGTACTATGCCATTAAAAATAATATCATTGCTTTCCAGTTGCATAACGAAGTGAGTGATGATAAACATCAATTGTATATGCCAGAGGAAGAATTAGATCAACCAGGCATAATTGAGGACAAAAACACAACAAACTCAACAAACTCATGGGAGAAATTTGGAAGAAGCAACCTAAACTACAAGAGTGTCACCTGCAGACACAGCAGAATTGTATAAGCATTTTCAAGGTTAGGGTGCTATATGAAAAAACACAGTGGCTCTATGCAAGTTTGCTGAGACAGCAAGATGTCAATTTCACAAATACAGACACGGGAAGCTTCGCGGTAAAATATCAAAAATAAAACCATGCCATTAAAAAAATAAGCCTACTAATATTTAAATGAAGTTCCATAATGATACATGTTGAGGATATAAAAACTATAATTGTATGATATATTGTTAAAAATAAGTCTTGCAAATCTGGACACAATATCCAACACCAGTGGAGTACATTTGCAACTTAGTACAAACATACGCAACCTTATATTACACCGTCCGATCCTACACCGCGACAGCATTTCAGACCCAACGATCATGCTTTTTCAGGTTCATGAACCTGCAAAATTGCTTTTCCCAATTATGATCTTCGCCTTCCCATCATAACTCTGAAACTTTACTACGCCATCCGATCCTCTTCGTATATCCACCGACTTATAACACTGCTAGATCAAACGACTAAGACTCTTCTCATCCAAACTTCTATCATCACCGTCCGATTCTACTTTCCACGAAGTCAGTTTCCTTCGTCCAATGCTCCTTTTAAGAATCCAATGGGGCTCTCAAAACTTCTCTCACACTTCTTCTCAATCGTTGTAAATTCAATGAGTTCATGAGATTGCGTTTTTTACTCGACTGATAATTGACGGTATAATACCCTCCGTTCTAAATCCTTATTTTACTATACATGATTACATCTCTTGGATTGTTCAGTTTTCATACCTCCATCATTGCATGCTATAAATACTTATTAAGTTCAACTATTTCATGGTGAACCTATAAGTGTATATTATATTCAATTTCTATTAAATAGAAAGTAATATATAATGTTCACGTATCTTTATCATAATACTCCTATTAAAATGTTTGTCCTTAACGGACTTTCTAATCGTACCAGGGAACCATGCAGGGTAATACTATACTCCGGTCATAACTGAGACAGAGCTTCCCCTGTAGTAGGACACCATCGATGGTGGAAATTAAACAATTAATGCATAGGTACAACTTCTAATCCAAGATACACCGTAAAACCAATGAAAAAACAAGCAGCACCAAAAACTTCATCTCCATAAAATTATTGCTGTTCACAAATCACAATTTTAAATAGATTTAAAATTACAATTATTATTAAAAAATCGGGATAACTTTCAAACAACAAAACATATTTTATAATCACATTTTCTAAACACTTTCGAAAAAATTACTCAACTCTCCAATTTATAAGATACCAAACGAAAATAACAATAAAATACACACAACCATAAACTTCACATTAAAACATCATATACTTCAATTAAAGTAACAAATCAACTAGAACGACACCGCAGCAACGCGCGGGCCCCATAACTAGTATAATATATAGTTAAATAGCTTTTATTTTATTTCGTATTATTTTTTTAACGGTTTGATATACGATTCAATATTAAAAATTATGAACAACTTATAGTGCTCAATAAAATTATGAAATAACAAAATTAAGACATATATTCTTATTTATATTTAAAAATAGAAAAGAAAAAAAAAACTGGACAAAAGTACAAAAAAACTGAAATATTAAGAATAATTAAGCGCGATCAAATCGTTGATTGCAGCATTATGTAACGGGACGTTTGTGATTATCTCCCGTAATCGCGCTTAATTATTCTTAATATTTCAGTTTTTTTTTTTTGGAAATTCAAAATTTCCCTCTTAAACCTCCCTCGCTCTGTATTTTCACATAACTTCTCCATATTTACAGTTGTTCAAGAACACCCGAATCCCCTGGAGCGGGACTTGTCAATGAAAGTTGATTGTCAAGAATTTCAATTATGGGTATCGCTCCACTCTCTCTCTTATCAACTTTGTATTTGATTTTGTGAAGTGAGAAATTAAAGAGCCAAAGAATAACATTGGTGTTTTTTTTCCTTCTTCCTGATGGATATTGATTCTCCCTGGTTTTGTGTTTACGAGTTGTATATATAAAGGTTCGCTGTATTTTTCCTTTTGTTTTTTGAAGCACCCAGATGGGAATTGTGCGTCTTTCAAGATTGTTTTCCTTCTATTGTCACAAAAAGAAAGAAAAATAAAGTAAATCTTCACTGTGTGATGTGTTTAGCAGAAGTTTCAGAGAAAAGAACGAAGCTTGATTGTTTTCCAGTGATGGAGAACAAGAATTCTCAGCGTAAAACCCAATGTGAATCTTTTTCATCCGATTCCACTTGTAATCTGCGTAAGAGTATGGCTTGGGACAGTGCATTTTTCACCAGTCCAGGTATCCTTAATTTGTGCAACAAACCCATTATAATAGTGTCTTGCATATCTCGTGTGAAATAGAAACCTTTAAAGAAACTCATGGATGTCTCAGGAGTTCTGGATCCTGAAGAGTTGTTTGCGACTCTCAACTTCACAGAGAAAAAATCTTCACCACATGATTCCTCTGAAATAGTGAATATAAGTCCCATCGGCTGGTCCAATGCACGTACAAGTTTGGCTTGGGATAGTGCCTTCTTTACAAATGCAGGTATTTTGTTTGTGCGTACCTCAATCTGTGAAGTTCTTGAATTCTATGAAGTTCTGGTCTGTTATTTGCATGTTTAGGGGTTCTGGATCAAGAAGAGTTGTCTTTGGTGAATAAAGGATTTGGCAAATGTGAATCTCACCATCTTCCTGGTATCAAAGAAGTTTGGAGATCTGCTGACTCAAACTCCACCATAGACAGTGATGGCTTTTCTCTATCTAGCCTTGAGATTGATTTATTTGGTGATTTGAGGGCCTCAATGGATCAAGCAAGTAAAGTCTCCGAAAGTTCTATTCTGAGTTCCAAGTTGGGAAGAACAGGCATGTATAGTCTCAGTTTTTTTCCTTTTTCTTTTTCATTTGTTCTGCTGATATCTAATCTTCAATGTCGTTCATGAAACTATTTTCTCCCAGCTCCAAAATCATTGCACACTTCCTCTCAAGTAAGGGTATGTTCTTCTCATGATCAATATTAACATTTAACAGTGCTTCTGGCCGCTTGAAGACTGAACTTTATGTAATAACTTCAGGTGAAACCAATGCATCCTTCCCGACGACAGGATATCTCAAAAAAGGCTCCTCTTCCCCCACGACGACAGGCATGTGTTATAATTTCATTACTTTGTTACCTCACCTATGCATCATGGCAGCAGCTGAAACCATTAGGAAAGGCTGATGTGCTTCAGCCACTGCCGCTCTCAGTTGAGTTGATGCATTGGTGGGCAAATGTAGGTCCACAATGGTCCTGCAATTTTTTGGGTGTATTATTAAACTGATTATCTACACTCTCCGAGTAGACAAAGCTTTGTTCCCAAACTGGAGAATCAAACATGTTGAGATCTATTAGGCCTCCAAGAGTAGCATGTCGTACTACCTCACCGCTTGCAACTTCCACCGGCCGGCCTTACTTGAGCGCAAACCAAGTAAAATTGGAAACTAATGCCAAAAAAGAATCAGCAGGTAACTATAAGTTTCAGGATAAGTTTCACTCTGCTGCCACCTTGTTTCAGTGATTAGGAATGTTCATTTGCATTGAACTTGAGATTGTTGCAGGGGAATGTATGAGTGTCTCAAAGAAACCTTGCTTGGAGGACTCACCTTCTATGGCTTCTCCAACTGCAGCAAATAATTATGCAGTATTTACAAGTCCTTCACCCAATTCCAATGATACTCAATCAAACTCTATGAGAAGAAAAGTTAATTCTCGACCTGCGGTTTGCAGTTCAAACTCCAAAACTCCTTTAAGTTCTGCCAGGAACAGAAGTGGCTTGGTAAGGTCTAGTCTCCCAAATCATGTATTATCCACGCCCAAGTCTTCCTCCACAATATCACCTGCTACCTCCTGTGACGGATGGTCTTCAGAATCATCATCAACATCTGTCAAACGAAAATCTGTTGATTCTTCTGCGAGACTGGATACCATTCCTTGCGGATTGCCTCGTTTCGAAAATGACTCCTCTCAATTGTTTGATTCCGCTTATCATCGAGGTCCAAGGCCCCCATATTCATGCACAGATGTTTTACGAAATGGCAAACCTTCATGCCTTCGGAAGCCATCCCCCAAAATTGGATTTTTTGATGAGGTGAGTTCTATCATACTTATCCTTTACTCCATCAAGTAGAATTTGATGAACTTACATTATTAAGAAAAAATCTCCATCTGTCTGAAGAAACACTTTTTATTAACAGGAACAATATAATGCCTTAGAATTGAAAGGATATCGCAATTTCGACTCCAGTATTCGAAGTTCTAGAACCAGTAACCTCAATGGCGAGTGCAGTAAAACAAGATTTGGCAAAAAGCAATTATCTGGATCTTCAGTTGGGAACACGAAGACTGCTTCATGGCAAAGCAGGGTCTCATGTCCATCAGCGATCAGGCCGGCACACGGTTCAGATAATGCATTTTGCGTTTTGAGCAGCAGAGATTGTTTGAAGACTCATGGTGTAGGAGCTTCTTGCGATGTTGAAAGAAAGGGAACTCTTGTCTCAAGGAAGAGGAATAAGATTGCCAGAGCGAGTGAGGGACAAGGATTCCTTAGGTCCAGCAAACAATCTTCAAAAGAGCCTGAAGAGGCTCATGATAGTGACAAGGAGAATATAGTTCCTCTGGAAAATCAAGTTGAAGACTTGAGTAGACATATACAGGCCATTGACTTAAGCAAGACGATTTGGGGATAGAGATAAAGAGTAAATTTGCAAAGCTAGATCTAAAAAGTGCCTTGCTCCTGTATCTTCATCTTTCTCGGACAGTCTCCTTCCTCCTGAAAAGAATATTATCACAGATCTTATTGATGATCCTGTATATCTTAGATTATGAATATCATGCAAATGTTTTGACTATTTCTTTGCTGGAAAGTGCAGCGATAGTTTGTAGTCCAAGTCAAATCCAGCAGCATCATTTGAGTTATATGTGCATTTCATATCCTGATAAGTAATAATGTAAACAGTTGCTTGCAGTTTGTAAATGTCATTGGCTTTACTACTGGGAAAAGTAGTAAGGGATTTTATGAGAATCCTTTTCACTGTTATTCTTTCAGAGAAACTAAATCAGAACGATATTAGGCATTCTGTAGATTTATGAAACTTTCCTCTGATTTGAGAGTTGACATGATTTCTGTTCCTCTCGTGAATCAGGGTTGCTAGTTCTGTGTATGATTATGATTTTAGAAACTTCTAATGAAACAAAATAGTAGGTGTGTTATCGCAGAAAGTCAAAGATGACAAAAGTTTCCAAAATATTAGCATTTCGAATTTAACAACATTCAAGCAATAAATTATTTACCAAGGGTTATGGATGGTTTAGCAAAATTCATTAGTGACATGTACACCCTAAGAAGCACCGATATGGATACGTGATACGTATACGACACGATACGAATATGGGGATACGTCATTTTTCAAAAAAATAGGATACGGATACGTTTGAGATACGCTTAAATTTAAAATTTAACTACATAGGTTTCATAACATAATCAAACATAAATAGTCATGAATCATCAGTACTACTACCAATACTAGAAGACTGCACTGAACCACTGGCTGAAGCAGAGGCAATGGCCATGAGAAGCCTGGATATTAGATGTCAAATTCAGAACCATGAGATTAAATTTTAAAAAAGAATAAGTGGAGACCGGAGACAAAAACACTCGTAAAAATCCAAATGTTATGAGATTAAATTTTTAAAAAGGATAAGTGGAGACATATGACAAAAACAGGTTAAATCTAAATGCAATTACCTGCTGGAGTTGCGTGCTGGAGTCGAGATGCCACCTGGAGTCGCGCCTGCTGGAGTCACGCCTGCTGGAGTCGACTGCTGGAGTCACGATGTCGCTTGGAGTCGCGCCTGCTGAAGTCGCCTGCTGCCTGCTGGAGTCGCGATGTCAAGTAGCGCTGTCGCCTGAAGTCGCGATGTCGAGTCCCGCCTGGAGTCGCGATGTCGCCTGGAGTCGCGATGGTGAGGTTGCCGAAGAAATCCAGAGTTAGGTCAGGTAAGCCCAGAGCCTCTGATTTAGATTTAGGCTTTGGGTATTGAATACGTATCCGGCCATATTTTATCCATATCTCAAACGTATCTTCAATTTAAAAAATTAATTAAAATTTTGTATTTAAAAAATACGTATTACAGACATATTTTTGTCGTATCCGTACGTATCTGTATCCGATACGTAACGGATACTGATACTTCATCTTGCTAAACGTATCCGTGCTTCTTAGTGTACACCCAGTGGCAGGACTAATACCACAACAAGCATTTAGATTGGTGGGAGATCAACAAGGCCATAATCTATGCCACTGCCTTTAGCTATAAGTTTAGTGATTATACTCTCTTAGACATAGTCTCTAGCAAACGGAAGCTGTAAGTTCAGTGCATCGAGTACGCCCTCCGAAGTGTGTTTGTGTGTCCACTAATGTGCTAGTCCTCCACATTGTGTATCAGTACATTGTCCTTGTGTTTCTTCTTTTGAGACAATATGGGTTGTGATAGCCTATTTGGCATCTGCATCGCGAGTCTATTGTATACCTCCATGTTGTCTAATGTCCATAAATCCCCAATATGGTTCCTCCCTTACTATATTTCCTAAACTGTTAGTGGCCAAATTTGTTCTCAATTGAAAATGAGATTCTAAGCTTTATCATATGTCATGTCCAAGGAAAGTTGGAACAGATAAACTTCACCAAATCCAAATGATGTGCTAATAAAAGAGTCAGCAAAAATATTGAAACAAATGTTGCAGGAAAGAAACACCATCAAACCACCAAATAAGTCGATGACATCCACAAACTCTTTCTGAAAAGCTACAAAATTTACAAATTCACAAACTGTATAGGTTCAGAGATTAATCAATCCAGAAAAAATGCCCAATTTCAATCCAGTTTCAAAACAACCTTCAAAGCGAACCTAGGTTTGTTCTTTCTAAGCTTCATCTAAAATAGCACTCCGCTCTATTCATTAAGGGTACTAGATGAACCTTAGCTTTGAATCCCTATCTAGGCTTCCAAGTCTATCTTTCTTTGAGCTATCTGTTTCAAAATACTCTCAAAGACAGATGAATGCTGGTCTGCATGCTTTACAGGGTACTGTTTGTTGGAAATATCCAACACTGTTTCAGATTGCTCCGACCTTTTTTCGTTGTGTTTACATTTTGGTTGAAAAAAAATAAATCAAAAGACAAGGGAGTCCATGAATGCCAACATGAAAAGGCCCTCTATTTCGTCCATAAAAGGAAAGGAAATATCAAGGAAACCAGGATTTATCAAATTCAAGTGCGACAAAAGGTCGAACAGCTTTCAGACATATCTATATACCTTCAAAATTCGGAAAAAAAACTCAGAAGTACAAGAAAAAGGTAACAGGTTACCTTGGTAGATTCGAACCGAAGATATTTTTGTTAGTGTCGTTGAAGAATATGATGGACTTCATGGCATTTTACAATTGAATCCAGGTCTGATGCGATGCAGAGGGTGGAGCAGTAACTGGAGCCGCGTAGAAGGGTAGAAGACGCGATCGAATTCAATTGAGTCGAAAATATTAAAATGTGGAATTCAATAAACGGCTGAGATTTTTATATTAGGATCGAACGGTCACAAGGACTTGAACGTTTGTAAATGTGCTTCTGAAGACGACCTACCTTCACGTTGGTTAGCTCACACTACCAGATCTCCCGGAATTTGGACTCTCGAGAGGCTCAAACAAGGCGCTCTACCACCGGTAGGAACTTACCTGTGTTTGAATTTTTTTTTTTAGTTTTTAAAAATGATTTTGGGTATAGTTTTTAGAAACACTTTTTAGGTTAAAAAATTTTATTTGGTTGGTGATATTTGATTATGTTTTCGGAAACTGAAAAACATGAAATTAAAATTGAAATTTAGTCAAATGAAATTAAAATTCATCCAAATGAAACTCAAATTTATCAAAATGAAATTCAAATTCATCAATCGGGTCAAAATGAAGGTGATTTTGGGTCAACACCGGAGCAAGGCCTTCCGATGGCCGGACGACGATGTCGGGGGAGAGGGGTGAGCACCGTCAGGAGTGAGAGGAGAGAGAAAAATAAAATAAAATAAATTCATCTTAATTACAATTATGCCACTTGAAAATCCTACAAAACAATATTTGGTTTTCTAGTTTTTAAAAACTGAAAAATGAAAACTGTTTTTAAAAATAAATACTCAAAAAAAGTTAACCAAATGAATTTTAAACAATCATTTTTAATTTTTCAAAACAGAAAATAGTTTTGAAAACATCAAACAAACACAGAAACCAGTTAAATTCTTTAATTGGTTTTCTAGGGCTTAAAAACAACTAGTTCCCTCTGTTTGGTTGATGAGAAAATTAAGGAACGCCAGAAAAATCTTGATTCTCATTCTTCTACTGTATTCCGTACTTCAAATTTTCGAATTACTGAGGAAATTGAAAAATAAGTGTGTTAGGATATTATTTTCTTTTTTAGTTTTTAAAAAAGATCTTGGGTATAGTTTTTAGAAACACTTTTTTAGGAAAAAAAAACTGTTAAAAAAATTCTATTTGGTTGGTGATAATTGATTATGTTTTCGGAAACTGAAAAACATGAAATTAAAATTGAAATTTAGTCAAATGAAATTAAAATTCATCCAAATGAAACTCAAACCTGTCAAAATGAAATTCAAATTCATCAATCAGGTTAAAATGAAGGTGATTTTGGGTCAACACCGGAGCAAGGCCTTCCTGTGGCCGGACGACGATGTCGGTAGAGAGAGGTGAGTCACTGTCGGGAGTGAGAGGCGAGAGAGAAAAATAAAATAAAATAAAGTCAACTTAATTACAATTATGTCACTTGAAAATCCTACAAAACAAATGTTGTTTTGGTTTTTTAGTTTTTAAAACTGAAAAATGAAAACTGTTTTTAAAAATAAATACTAAAAACAAGTTAACCAAATGAATTTTAAGTAATCATTTGATTTTTCAAAATAAAAAACAGTTTTGAAAACATCAAACAAACACACTTTTATATTTCGCAGCATTGGTACTGTCTTTCAGTCAGTATTTTCACTTCTCAAGGTGAATCAGTGTGATTTTCTGGTTTCAGTGTGATTGAAGGTGATTGCGCTGGTGGAAAAATCCCTCTGCCCAACGTGAAGAGCCAGACTCTGTCCAAGGCACTTGAGTACTGCAAAAAGCATTCGGAAGGCAAGGTTACAACTGAGAAGCTCAAATCCTTAGACTGAGAGTTCATGAAAGTAGACACGGACACTCTGTACGATCTTCTTGTTGTGGCAAACTATATGGAGATGGAGATGGAGATGGAGAAGTTGCTTGATTTGTGCTGCCAAACTGTAGCAGACATGATCAAGGGGAAGACTCCTGATCAAATTCGTGAGACATTCAACATCATGAACGACTTTTTTGCCGAGGAAGAAGAGAAAGTTACGAATGAGAACAGATGGGCATTCGACTAGGCTAGGAACTCTTGATTTCCCTTTCAAAAAAGGTTAGAGAATCCAATTTTCAGTAATGCAACTCAATCCAAATCTACATGTCAATCCATGTACATGTGGGTATGTTAGATTTTTTTAAAAATTAGTTAAGTACATTTTTTTATTTATTTTTTGATAAACAAAATTTTAAAACGTTTTATCTCTAAAATACATGTTAGATTTCGAAAAAAATTACATAATCAAACTCTACGTGTAAAACCTTTCTAATAAGACCTATTGTTAATAGTTTTTATTGCATTTTTTCAATTACATTATTTTTAAAAACAATATAATTCATATTCATATATATTATATGTATACTTTCTATTCGAGCTAAAATTTTATTACACTATAATAGTAGAATATATATTTGTTATTTTTTACATTTTTTTTAAATTATGTTGGGAACTCGAACCTGTTAAGGTTTAGTAGTTAGGACCCTAAAATTTAGTACTTGGGACATTTAGGACACTATGATAGTAGAATATATATTTGTTATTTTTTGCATTTTTATTAAAATTATGTTGGATACTCGAACCCGTTAAGGTTTAGTAGTTAGGACCCTATAGTTTAGTACTTGGGACATTTATGATTTTAGTAGCGAATCCGAGCATTTTAGGTTACAACATGAAAATTCGATACACAAGCACGTTAAGATTTAGCGAATTCGTTCCCTTGGGGTTTATAACACTTATTGTTTAGGTTACAACACGAGTCCGTTGAGGTTTAACGAATTTGTTCCCCTTAGAGTTTAGTACTTATTATTTTGGTTACGGTAGGCAAATCGATATACGAGTTAATATCAATACTTATAAATAAACACTGGAACCTATGTAATCCGTATATTAGTACAAAAAAATATTGTAATTAAAAATGACTGAATAAAACCTATCGATAATGGATCTTGTTGAATAGATCTTTACTTGTTGATTCTAATGTAATTTTTTTTCAAATCTAATATGTATTTTAAGAGATAAAATGTTTTAAAATTTTATTTAACAAAAACAAACAAAGAAAAATGTGCTGTGATTTTTCAAACAAGATATTTTATTTTTTAAAATTTAAATTTTTCATGTCATACGATTACAAAGTATGTCATGTAAACTTTGATTAATGTTGAGCTATAAAAAGTTAGGCTATTTAACACCACCCTTTTCTTTTTAACATTATGAGGTGTGTTTTTACTTTAGTTTTAAATTTTGAATGTTGACTTTAGTTTTTATTTTATCACCCATGTTATTCTCTTTTACTATAAAAAGAAGTGAAGTTTTCCTTGTATTCACCAAAAAGACTGAATCAATTTTCACTTCTCTTTTCTTTCTTCTAAGTTTCTTTATAATTATTATTTTATAAATTATGGATAAATATTTTAAATTTTGGGGTAAAGATTTACGTTTGTCAAGTTATTCAACGGAAGTAAAAAATGCTACTTTCGAGAAGCACGTGTGATTATAATTTTGTTTAATGTAATCATTGTGAACTAATTCAATTATTTAATGTGTAACAGGATGATCAACACAGCACGATGAAATAATCATTAGAAAATAATCAAGCAGAAATAGATTATACATAAGAGTTTGTGGAGGTATCCTTGGTTCCTAATTCTCTAATGTCTCCAATCATGCTAAAATGGGACACATTCAGACACCAATGTGTTGCATAGTGAGATTTATTTTACGAACACATTTTTTGAGATTATAGATTGATAAAGAATTCATTAAATGTATCACAATCTAAGGTGCATTAGAATATATTATTCACATTTTTTTTAATATACAAAAATTAAAAAAAATCGCAAAGAATGGCCCAAAAGAAAAAATTAAAAAAAGGTTAAAATGTCTTCATGAGGGAACCACCTAAAAGGAAGCATTCCGCAGCCGGGATTCGAACCCGGTAAATCTGCAAACGATTTTCAAGCATGTGCTACTGCGGACCTATTACAAGTTGTTGATGACTCATCTCTAATTATTAATAGATAACTAAAAAGAAAAATTCATAGATTTAATTATTGCCAGTATTTAGGAAATGCGGCGAAAATTGTGGGTCTATTTGATAAGGAATTCCCTTAAGTAGGATATTTGAAAATTGAGAATTCTATTGAGACCAGTTTTATAGAATTCTATCATTCTACACCCATTTGGAATGGACTTGGACGAACATAATTTATTTAAGAGAGAAATGTTGGGGTCTGTGTTGAATCCATATGGGATGAAGAATGAGTGTGCATGGACCATAAGAGTACTTTGATTAGTCAGTAACATGATCAATTAAACAAAACTGTCAAATTCTTTGGCATCAAAATCAGTGGGAGCAGCTGGATAACGGTTGGGCTGTTGGGCCTCGCCAAATCAACCAAATTGAAAGTTGCAGGTAGTTTGTTTTAAGCCAAATAAAAATGAAAAACAGGCATAGATTTGTAATGTATCTCCAGCTAAGTACTCGCTCATGCCCGAAGTCATTACCTCAACCGCAAGACCTCAACCGAAAGGAGAGGGTGCCGAAGAAAAGACTAGTGACTAGAGTGAAGTCGTAACAAGGTATCTGTACTGGACAAAAGAAGGTTGGCATGCCAATATAGCTTACTACTTGAATCCTACAAGTTGCAGACTTAGGCCCAATGGCTATGCAAGTGTTTCGGGCATCGGCAATAATTGTCAGGAAAGCCTGTTTTCAGGCCATAAACGGAAGTTACTTCCACCTACACATGACCTGAACCTCACTGAAGATTTTAAATTCTCTTCAGTCTTCCCGTTGCCGCCGCCACCCCTACCACACCCCACCCTTTTCTGGGGCGGAATGAAGTAACGAACCTTCATCATGAAATGACACAAGCTGTCTTTGATATTATGTAACAATGAGCCCAAAAAAAAAACCAGAGACAACAGCCAAAAACAAAAGCAGTTAACTCACAGCACATTAAATGTATACTAATGTGAAAATTGGGATCAAGGTACAAATAAACATGAATATTCAGCTTTCTGGTGCAGAATATAAAGAAATTAAATGTTGTGAATGATGCCAAGTCTATCAGTGCTCGGCACAGTGACTGTTGACGTTTTCTTATCCGCATTTTATTTTCTCTGAATTCCACGTTCCCCAAACTGGATCTTATCAAATATTTCCCATTTTTTATTATTCTGAAACATGGGAAAAAATAATCTGCTTCTCTAATTATTGTTATGATTACGTCTGTGCGAGATATGTATAATGTATTTGAACTTTTACCTGCACCCAACGACGGGCATATACCTGAGGATAATGTGAATTCCCCCTTGCAAACATGAGAAGGCTTTTTTCTCCCTGTAATTTTTACAGTGTGATTATTCTGAAATATCTAATTGTTCTTGTGCTTTTATCTGAAGAAGATGTAAGCATCTTCAAAAATTTATGCATGCTCAAATCTATGTCATTGGCATATTACCGAAGCAATTTGAATTCTCCATTGCAAATTTCATAATAAAAAGACCATCATTGAACTTGAAAGTTCATTTTATGTTTTGAGATGACAGTTTGTATACTGACAAAATATGCATGACAGGTTTGTAGTAGCTTAGACAGAGATTCTGAAGCATTGGATATTCTCCAACCTGGATCATGCCTTCAGTTGCAACATGGACAGGTTTTTTGTTTTCTTTCTAGGTCGTTTTTCTGATGTTTATCATTTTTTCTCAATTTTATATGATGCTATAAGAAATGTGCAGATTATGCAGGATAATAAACATTGTTAGTCTCTGCATCAGTAGCTTCTAAGAAGGTCTCTTTTGCGGCCTACAAATCACTCTGTACTTTCCACTGGACAAATGCGTACTTGCTGTGCGCCTCCGCGTCCGGTGGCTCTTTAGCTGTAGCTTTCTTAAAGTGCTACTCTGCCCAGTTTGACATTAACAAAAACACACAAGTCACGATTGGCTCATTTGTTGTATCTTGCGTCTTTCTATGAAATGAAAGTATCAACCACAAATGATCTATGAAACCCCTAAAATTCAAGAAAATAAGGCAGCGCCTAAGACTTACCTTGTTAGTTAAAGTCTAATCATGCTCTTCAACAGAGCTTAATTTTCTCTGGGGACGAATTTATCGTGGATTTTTAATATTTTTTTTATCTGACCCATAACTTGTAGGTGATTACACAGTTTCATTAGGTTTATCGAGTGTACACCCGTAAAATGGCGTTGATTGTAGATTCTCACTAGAAAAACACTTCTAGTGATGTAATTTCATTGTTTACTGAACCTAATGCTGACAAAAGTTATTTTGATAGTGTGAGGATCTATGTTAGCATTACTCTTTTAATTTTAGGACGATTGACCTAAAGAACGAATGTTGGGTTTGTTTTATGGAAAATTAAATTTTTGAAAAAGCCATGATTTTTGGTGTTTGCTTGAAGGATTTTTTCTTCATAAATTTTAATGCAACATTTTGATAGCAGCTTCAGCTTGTGTAATTTATTCTTTCGAGGAAGTCGAATGGTCCTCTACCCTTTGCCCTTGAATGTAAATGGATGATTTGATTAAAGACTGTAAGAAGTTAGCACGCGAATGCATAGAGCCTCAGTGCAAGTACAGCATGCATTTGAGATCGAAACCTTGGATTTTGAATTAATAAATGGTATGTTTAGATCTTGCTTTCTGCCTGCAACTTTCCTATCCACACTCACATGGATGAGGAGAAAGCAAGTGAAGGTGTGAAACCGACACCTTTTCTATTTGACAACGAATTGTGACTGCTCCCACTTTACTATGGATGAGTATACACTGCTCCCACTTTACTATGGATGAGTATACACATACATATATATATATCTATGTTATATGTGTGTGACCAGAACAATAATATAATTCATTTCCCTTTTCCTGCAAAGGATATGTCCCAAGACCAATATCCTTTAAATTATGTATTTTTCAATATTTTAGTTATTTGTGACGGCAAATCCATCACAGACTTCTAATTTTTTAAAAAGACAAAATCCAATTAGCGACGGAATATTCCGTCGCAAACTAAAAAGTTTTTTTAAAATGTTGATTCAGCAACGGAATGTGTGTCGCAAAAAAGCAATTTTTTTTAAAAAATATTGATTTAGTGACGGAATGTCCGTCGCTAAATCCGTCGCAAACAATTCATCACAAATTCCGCATCTAATTCCGTCGCAAAATAGTCGTCGTAAAATTTAGCGACGAAAAAAATAACCTTTTCTGTCGCTAAATTAGTCGCAAAATCATGATTTTGTTGTAGTGAATTTGCAGTTGCCACTCTTGTTTCTTAAGAATGATTCAGAGATGCCTCCAAGCATTCCAATCTCCTACTCAAAATAAATGGTATGTCTAGATCCATGCTTTCTGCCTTTCTCTGCAACTTTCCTATCCACACTCACATGGGCAAGGAGAAAGCAAGTGAAAGTGTGAAACCAACACCTTTTCTACTTGACAGCGAATTGTGACTGACCCCACTTTACCATGGATATATATATATATATATGTTATGTGTGTGTGACCAGACAAATAATATAATTCAACTTGATTTATTATAAGTCAACATTCAACACATCAAGTTGCATTATATTATTATTCAATATGATATGATAATGTACACAATGGGTTATATTAATTTTCCTGGAAAGGAATCCATATATTATTGAGTTGACTGACTTAGAGTTGAGGCTGAGGGCGTCTATAATATGAGCTGCTTTTAGATCTAGAACTTCAAATTGCAGAGATATGGAGGTGCTTCAATTGATATCTGCAGAACACATCCACCCTCATGATCTCATCTTCTGTGAAAAGGAAACAATTCACCAAAATGGCGGTGAAGAAGTTTGTTGCTCTGCATGCTCGGAGTCATTGGCTGATGCTACCTTCTACTCTTGTGGTGAGTGTTATTTCTTTCTTCATAAGACCTGTGCAGAATTGCCCCCTTTTATTAAACACCCTTCACACCGTAATCACCCTCTGATTCTTGGCCCAAAATCAATTTACGGTCCTGGTTACTGTAATATGTGTGGCCTTGACCTTACGGGCTTCGTTTACCATTGCTCTAATTGCTACTTCGACCTTCATATCGAGTGCGCTATGCTTGCACGGTGCTTCATTCAACCTGAAAGTCACAGGCATCATTTCACTAAGTGGTGTATGTCAGATCCATTCACATGCTATTTCTGTGGAAAATATAGTGATCGGTCTGGACTCTCGGTAGGAGATTGGCTCCCTTCTATATCACCAATTGTCATGTTGTAGTTCACAGTAAATGTATCTCACTGCCATTCACATTCCATTTACCACAACATGATCACCCACTCATCCACACTTATTGCATTCCTGAAAGTCAATCTATTGATTTAATTTGTGGGATTTGCGATGGAGAAGTGAAGAGAGAATTTGGATGTTATTCCAGTCAAAATTGTCCCTATGTTGTCCATGCCAAATGTGTAATGGACAATGTACAGAAAGTGGGACAAAAGTTCTGGGCAGAAGAACTTGAGATAGTGGAGGACCAAGTACTTGAGCAAGAGATTGAGCATTTCAGTCATCCTCATCATAAATTATTTCTGGTGCAACATGATGACTGTGAGACCGAAACAAAATGTGAGGGATGCATGGGTATCTTGTCTTGTCCATTTTACAAGTGTCTAGAATGTAATTTTTCTCTCCACATCACTTGTTCCCAATTACCAAAACAAATAGTTCACCCTCTTCACCAAAAACACTCCCTTACTCTCGTTGCAAATGCCGATAATAATTTCGCCTTCCATTGTTTGGGTTGCTGGAATTGGTGTCATGGCTTTTCCTATAAATGTCAAACGTGTTTGAACCACTTTAGAATTGATGTTCGATGTGCTTTGGTCAATCCTTTAGAATTCTACCATGATAGTCATCAGCACCCCCTCAGTGTATTCACCGAAAGCGATAACTGTTCACAATGTACTTCTTGCGGCAAGAATCGCTGGACGTGCTTGTTCCTCCAATGTAAAGAACAATGTCCCTTCGCATTGGACTACGGATGTGCCACACAACCACCCACATTCAAGTATGAGTATGATGAAAATCCTCTTGTCCTCTCATACAATGGAGATGATGATTCTAATGGGTTTCCTTATTGTGATATATGTGAAAAAGATAGAGATATTAATTATTGGTTTTACGGTTGTCCTAATTATTCTGAGTGTCCGAATTATGGTCATCCCAACTGTGCTCATGGAGACTATCCTTACGTCAAGTTAGGAACCGGTATCAAGGTTCCACATTTGCACAAACACGAGCTCTTTTTCACCTCAAGGAACCAAGACTTCCTTCCATGCCGCTTGTGCGTAGGGAAGAGTAAAGGACTTTTCGTAGAATGTTACATGGAAGACTGCAATTATAGCGTTCATTACAATTGTGCTGCCTACTCGTTAAAGGGGTAATCTTGAGACGGGCCTTTGCAAGGATGTATTAAGGTATTTTGAATTCATGATCATTTCTATTGCAATACTTTGCTTGTGTAGCAAATATAACTTTAATGCTTGGACTAGAGGTTTCTAATAAATATAAATTACTTGAAAATTATCTAAATGTGTATTGATGTATTCCTATTTTATAGTATCTAAGCATATTGAGAATATAAGTAATTAAAACTTAAGCATACATTAGGAATTCGGTGAAGTTAATTTGCCAAGTGTAGAGACAGGCACAATGAGCAATAAACTTTCCACTACTAGTCATCGATCGATAGAAAAGCAAGCTCAATTTTCTTCGATGAAATCATGTGTTGTGTGATCCCACAACTCCTGCTCGATCATTTCTATGTTCAAATGCACCAAAAAAGGCCATGCCAAGCTATTTTAGAAAAGTATTGTCAATGTTCCTGCAACCTTAAGCATGGGAAAGTTCCTTGTACTCGAGGATATGTAAATAGGCACAACTATAAAACTGAAGTTACTTCAAGGATTAAGAGAGTCACCCAAACCCAGAAAACACAAAATTTAGGTATCAAGACAAAGAAAATTATATTTTGCTTTATATAAAGAAATACTTGAGTATTGATTTGATAATCGGAGTTGCTGCTTTGGCAGGCATTCTATTCTATTGGTGTCAAGATTTTCCGACTCATCAATGTATGTGATTATTTGCTGGTCGCTGATGACTCACCTTGATAAATTTTTATTATGGAAATCAGCCCCACAGTATGTAAAGCCCGATGATTCTTGTTCCCCACTAGCTAGTGCTTTAGTTGTATTACGTCATGTTAAACCAAATTTGGTTTCATATGAACTTTCTTGGAAAAGAGTTGGGAAGATGGGCTGCACCCGCTTATGATAGGCAATTTGTGACAGATGATCACGTACCTATGTATACATTATGTGGGTGTGTGTGAGAGTTTATGACAAGAATAATAATGTAATTCAACTTGTTATATATACATATAAATGTACAGACGTGAAAACCAATGTATATTTTTTATAAATCAAGTTGAATTATTCTTATTGTGTGTAGGTATATATATAATGCTCAAATTAAAGAAAATTTGATCTGACATGCACGACGTTTCTTGGGAAAGAGTTGGGAAGATAGTCTGCACCCACTTTAAGAAGGCTCAAGTTGAGCAACTTGGCGTCTTGGTACAATTGAAACTCACGTGGCTTTTGTCCCCGGACAGTTGATTCCTTGACAAGTCAGTTCAAAGTCATTAAATAAAGTACAGCGAGCTAAATGATCTGAATACATTTATAGAACTCAAATGACATATAAATTAAAGCTAAGCCAAGTAATGTACTACTTAAAAAAAAGGTCAACTGGTTTCCCAATGTACCTGCTTATGAAGTCTCTCTCTTTCAAATTTCAATGGCTAATTGCGTCGACAAATTAGTTATCACTTTTGTCCCAAGACCAATATCCTTTGCAGTTGCCACTCTTGTTTCCTCAGCATGATTCAGAGATGCCTCCAAGCATTCCAATCTCCTACTCAAAATAAATGGTATGTTTAGATCCATGCTTTCTGCCTTTCTCTGCAACTTTCCTATCCACACTCACATGGGCGAGGAGAAAGCAAGTGAAAGTGTGAAACCAACACCTTTTCTATTTGACAACGAATTGTGACTGCCTGCCCCCACTTTACCATGGATATACATACATATATATATATATATATTATATGTGTGTCACCAGACAAATAATATAATTCAACTTGATTTATTATAAGTCAACACTCAACACATCAAGTTGCATTATATTATTATTCAATATGATAATGTACACAATGGGTTATATTAATTTTCCTGGAAAGGAATCCATATATTATTGAGTTGACTGACTTAGAGTTGAGGCTGAGGGCGTCTATAATATGAGCTGCTTTCAGATCTAGAACTTCAATTTGCAGAGATATGGAGGTGCTTCAATTGATATCTGCAGAACACATCCACCCTCACGATCTCATCTTCTGTGAAAAGGAAACAATTCACCTAAATGGCGGTGAAGAAGTTTGTTGCTCTGCATGCTCGGAGTCATTGGCTGATGCCAGCTTCTACTCTTGCGGTGAGTGTTATTTCTTTCTTCATAAGACCTGCGCAGAGTTGCCCCCTCTTATTAAACACCCCTCACACCGTAATCACCCTCTGATTCTTCTTCCGAATTCAATTCACAGTCCTAGTCCATCTTACTGTAATATGTGTGGGCTTGACCTTACGAGCTTCGTTTACCGTTGCTCTAATTGCAACTTCGACCTTCATATGGAGTGCGCTATGCTTGCACGGTGCTTCATTCAACCTGAAAGTCACAAGCATCATTTCACCAAGTGGTGTATGTCAGATCCATTCTCATGCTATTTCTGTGGAAAATATAATGATCGGTCTGGACTCTTGTTAGGAGATTGGCTCCCTTCTATATGCACCAATTGTCATGTTGTAGTTCACAGTAAATGTATCTCACTGCCATTCACAGTCCATCTACCACAACATGATCACCCACTCATCCACACTTATTGCATTCCTGAAAGTCAATCTATTGATTTAATTTGTGGGATTTGTGATGGAGAAGTGAAGAGAGAATTTGGATGTTATTCCTGTCAAAATTGTCCCTACGTTGTCCATGCCAAATGCGTAATGGACAATGTACAAAAAGTGGGACAAAAGTTCTGGGCAGAAGGAATTGAGACAGTAGAGGACCAAGTACTTGAACAAGAGATTGAGCATTTCAGTCATCCTCATCATAAATTATTCCTGGTGCAACATGATGACTGTGAGATCGAAACAAAATGTGAGGGATGCATGGATATCTTGTCTTGTCCATTTTACAAGTGTCTAGAATGTAATTTTTCTCTCCACATCACGTGTTCCAAATTACCAAAACAAATAGTTCACCCTCTTCACCAAAAGCACTCCCTTACTCTCGTTACAAATGACGATAATTTCGCCTTCCGTTGTTGGGGTTGCTGGAATTGGTGTCATGGTTTTTCCTACAAGTGTCAAACTTGTTTGGACTACTTGAGAATTGATGTTCGATGTGCTTTGGTCAATCCTTTTGAATTCTACCATGATAGTCATGAGCACCCCCTCAGTGTATTCACCGAAAGCGATAACTGTTCACAATGTACTTCTTGCGGCAAGAATCGCTGGACGTGCTTGTTCCTCCAATGTAAAGAACAATGTCCCTTCGCATTGGACTACGGATGTGCCACACAACCACACACATTCAAGTATGAGTATGATGAAAATCCTCTTGTCCTCTCATACAATGGAGATGATGATTCTAATGGGTTTCCTTATTGTGATATATGTGAAAAAGATAGAGATATTAATTATTGGTTTTACGGTTGTCCTAATTATTTGGAGTGTCCGAATTATGTTCATCCCAAGTGTGCTCATGGTGACTACCCCTACGTCAAGCTAGGAACCGGTATGAAGGCTCCCTATTTGCATGAACACGATCTCTTTTTCACCTCAAGGAACCAAGACTTCCTTCCATGCCACTTGTGCAGGAAGAAGGATAAAGGACTGTCCGTAGAATGTTACATGGAAGACTGCAATTTTAGCGTTCATTGCAATTGTGCCTTCTTAAGACAGTAAAACGGGCATTCTTAAGACTGGCCTTGCAAGGATCATCCCATGTATTGAGGTATTTTGAATTCATGATCATTTCTATTGCGGTAATCTTGTGTAGCAAATATAACTTAATGCTTGGACTAGAGGCTTCTAATAAATTTAAATTACTTGAAAATTATCTAACTGTGTATTGATGCATTCATACTATATAGTATCTAAGCATCTCGAGAATACAAGTAATTAAAACTTAAAACCATACATTAGGAATTCGGTCAAGTTAATTTGCTAAGTGTAGAGACAGGCACATTGAGCAAGTAACTTTCCAGTGCTAGTCATCAGTGGATAGAGAAGAAAACTCAATTTCCTTTGATGAAATCGTGCATCCGCTGGGTTATAAGTGGATGTAGAGATTTTTTTTTTTTTTGATAAACAGGCATAGCCTCAGGGGATATATAAGTAAGAAGCCCTCACATGGCGGAGGAAAATCGTACAAGAGAACATGAGGTTACAACATCCTTCAAGGAGAAAGCCAAACAGATCAAGAGAAAGCAAAACAAGAAAGATAATGAGAACAATAAAAATACAAGTCCAAGCAAAAATAAAATAACACCTAGAAGCCCATGTGACTATCAAAATCATAACACAAAATCTGAATTTCTCCTTGCCATGGTCCAACTCTTAATACTACTTGCACAGAGTTGTAGTTGGAAACTTGAGTAAAGGAAGTGAGGGTCAACATAATAGAACCAAAGTCTCAGCTTAACAAACAACATATTGAAGGTATTCTGTCAATTTACCATTTTTTCTTGGAAAATTGTCTCATTGCGTTCTCTCCAGATGTAGAGATTAATGTCTGAGAATATGTCTGACAGAATATAAGCTATACAACCGGTCAACGAAACAGACACCATATGTGTTGTGTGATCCACTACCTACACAGAAAGAAAGCCAGGTTATGTCTGCAATTACATTATATCCCACAACTATAATGCACCTAAAAAGGCCATGCGGGCCAAGCTATTTTAGAAAAGTATTGTCAATACTCCTGCAACCTTAAGCATGGGAAAGTTCCCTGTACTTGAGGATATGTAAATAGGCACAACTATAAAACTGAAGTTACTTCAAGGATTAAGAGAGCCACCCAAACCCAGAAACTCAAAATTTAGGTATCCAGACAAACTTATTTGTCTAAGTAAATATTAATATAGAATTACAGATATTGAGTTGACTTTAGACTTGAGGTTGGTACTTGCTTGATGGTACTTGTGATTTGAGGTTCCTGATGACTACCCTTGATAAATTTTTACAATGGAAATCAGCCCACAGTATCTAGAGCCCAATGATTCTTGTTCCCCACTAGTGCTTTAGTTGTTATATATATTAGGCACAACGCGTGGAATTTCTTGGAAAGGATCTGCAAGATGGTCAAACGTTATGTACATATATATATATATATTTTTTTTTTTGATAATAAGTTTCATTTGCATTACTCAGAAAATGCATCATTCAGTACAATGCTAGAAATCAAATGAGGATATTCCTCTACTAAATACAGATCATGGTCACTCTAAAGCAAAGGTCCAACAAAACAAAATTTTGTCACATAATACCAGTTTTCCACATAAGTGCCTCTTTTAAAAATAATATTTTACATAATCTTATACTTGTCATTCTTAATTAATAGACATAAATCTAACAAATACTTAAATCTAAAGCATCTCTCATTTATCTCCACCACTGTCACTGCCACTACTGTCTCAAATCCACCACCAACCGTCATTGCACCACCGCCTTTGTCGCACCTCTATCACTATTTTGTTGTTTTTCTTCTTGTTCTTCTTTATTAGATCTAAGACGTATATGAGATCAGAGATCAAATTTGGAGGCATAATGAAAATTGTATTCTTCATCTTGTTAGATCTAATATCATAATTTAAGTACATATATGAGATCGTACAGTTATATGTTACTGTTTTGAGAACGTGATTTGTTTCAATGTTACTATTTAGGGTTTAGAGTTTAGGGTTTATGGTTTCGGGGTTTGGGTTTATAGATTATAGATTATAGCTTATATTTAGGGTTTAGAGTTTAGATATCGTATAGCTATATGTTATTGTTTTAATGTTACAGTTTTGAGATCATAATATGCTATGAGATCTGAGATCAAAATTTGTGTTACTGTTTATGATTTAGAATTTAGGGTTTATGAGTTAAGAGATTATATATCGTACAAATCTGAGATCGAACATTTATATGTTACTCTTTCAATTTTATTGTTTTGATATCATAATCTATTTATGTGGAAGAAAGAATGATAGAAATAGGAAGATAATTGACAATTTTGTGGACAATTTTATGTCCAATTTTTTTTTTCCAGACTTAGATGTCCATAAGTCCACTAATGAATACCGACCCGTCATTATCCCTTCTAAACTAAACACTTTTTAAGTGGTGGGCCCGGCCCACAAGTCATGTCCCTTGTGTACCGCCCAACGAAACTAGTGTTCTGGGCAGACCATGCCCATGAAATTGGCGACGATGGGCCATTATGGGCAGCCCACTTAACCTCTAGACCATTCTCTTCTCCTCCCATCGCTCTCTTGCTCTACAGAGCAGGCAACCCTCCTCACCTTGTTCAAGTGGACGAAGGAAGGCCACCCTATCCCCAAGTATTAAATATTTTTAATTAAAATGTCTTATACTTATCCTTTAATTTCATTCAAAAATACTTTTTCCTACTATTTACTGGTGAAAAGTCAGCACTTTGTACCCTTATTTTCAAAAGGATTTGTATTATTAAAGTTTTTTAAAAAAAATCTGTCTCTAATATGCGCTACCGTTATGACCTACCTTATATTTTTCTACATATATTTCATGTCATTAAAGGTTGGCCACATTGACATCATCCTTTTCAATTATCAAAAAAGTGCAAATTAATCATGACCAATTTTTTTTGTTTATGAAGTCTAACAGCTTCTTAGTTTCATTGGCCTTTACCCCTTATTTTTTTTAATTTTTTTAATATAGGAATATCCATTAGACATATATCTTTCGAGCATAATCTTTGGGTGGTAATAATGTTTATTAATTTTTAAAAAATCAGAAATATGTAACTAGACATGTAAAATTTTACTGGTCTCGCTTACATTATTCTCTAATTTTGATTTCTTCAATTGAAATACTAGGGTTTCTAAATAGGACAAAAAGAAATTTTAGTTCTTAGAGGATTCATAACACAAAAAATTGTGCTTTGAAACATAGGGTCCGTTTGGAAGACAATTTGGATTTTAGCATATATTTTAACTTATACGCTGGTAGCGTATATGTTGTTTAAGATGCTGACATTTATGCTGTTTCAAATGCTGTGGATGTTTGGTTCAATTTTTCTGATAACATAAATGTTATTCCAAATGCTGTGGCTAATTACATATAGGGGTATTAGCATAAATTCAAAAACAATGAGATTAATATATTTATAAAATAATTTATAAATTTTTTATACTAACATTTTAATAATATTAACATTTTTGAAAAATAACAAAACATAAATATAATAATAAATATTTACATTTTGTCTAACATTTTAATTTTTTTTAATAATATTAATGTAAATATAATAATAAATATTCGCATTTTAATAACTAACATTTTATCATTTTTAATAATATTAATATTTTTTTACAATATTTTAATACAATAAAAATATTACATTTGCATTTTGGCCATTAATCAAAAGTTGTTGGGGGCATTACGGACATTTCCATAAGTGAAATTGTAAATTGCTTCTCAAATGCTCCAAATTTTAGCATTTCAAAATTGAGCACTTTATGCTCTATTATATGCTAAATTGGAATTGCCATTTGGTACCAATTAATTTTGTATGTAACATATATGTTATTTGTAGCATATATGCTACTAGAAAAGCTCCTTCCAAACGGCACCATATTATTATCGAAAATGCTAGATATCACTAAACTTTAGCATCCCTAGCATTCGTATGTGAGTGAGTGAGTGAGAGTGATTATCTTGAATTTGAGTTTTAAAGCTTGAATTTGCTTCCAAAACTTATAGGGTGTGTGTGTCAAGTAAAATTAGGGATGTTCGGATACCGAACACTATTGCATTATTATAGATATTGGACTCCAAAGAGGATTTGAATCTCAAAAGGTGGTTTGTATGGGTGGTAGGAGAAGTGGAATCCAAACTTAATTTGAATGGCATATTCCAACATTACCAAACATCATTGTCTAACAGAAGTCTTGGAAAATTAAACAACAGTCTCACACCTTTACATCAGCATAGCATACCCCATGTTTGTCAATTTTTCTTCCCTCAAAGAGGTTATTAATTTTGAGAGTGAGTGAGTGAGTGAGTATCTCACACAAGGACGAGTCCAAATAGCAACCCCGCGTGGACCTTACATCATATAAATTAGTTAATTAATGGAGGACAGTTTGCAGTTAAGTCTGGAAACAAAAAGGTCGACTACTTTTCTATTACAATTAAATTAAGTTCACAATGCCACGTAATTATATAATTAATTACTCAACCAAATCAACGGAATTATGTTTTGTTTAGAGTGTGTGTGTGATTATTCGATCATCCAACCACTTGATAGTTTAGTGGTGAACTTTTTGGGGCAAAATCGTATGCATTCAAAAGATGTTGATTTTAATTTTTCACTAATAACATTTATCTTTATGACTACACACTGAATTTTAGCCTAATTTACTATGTGGCTGATGTTGTCAGGTCGAAGATTTCGATGCACATGAGCAGTCAAACTCATATTGAATATTCAAGGGGTAAATTTGTCTGACGTGTTTCTTGGTTACCAAAAAAAGATTGTTAAAATCGATCTTTTATTATATGTTCACTGCATACATACACAAGTTCTAGACTAATTTCCAAGGCTTTGCAGATTGCCTTTACTTCACCTGAAATAACATCTATATCATCCGCAGGACCAGAGAAGAGACACAGAAAATCACCTTTACAATTTCTTAAAACTCCCCCAATCCCTGCGTGGTTAAAACACAACGAACCATCAGTGTTCCACTTTAGAGACCTAGGCAGAGGAGTTGTCACTTTGGGCATAACTTGAGCTTCACTCCTTCACATGCAGTCATCAATTCAACACCACTATAAGGAATAGAAACACCCACAACTTTGATCCAAATCCCAATCAATTTGCTTATCGTCAAAGATCAAACGATTTTGCTCAGTCTGCATGCACAGTCGACGTGCAAGCTGCAAGAATCATGTACCACACTTTTTTTTTACTCACCCCCCATAGCAAAGTTGCACTATTCTTCAAAGAGCAATTTCAATGTTCCAGAAGTATACCAAGATAGCCCCCACCACCCTGTTTTGTAATGCCAAATATCAGAGACCCCTTTACAATGAATGACAAAGTGGTCTATGCTTTCATCCCTTGAGTTGCAGAGAAGGCAAAGTCCATTAGCAAGAATACCGAGTTTGAATAGTCTTTCCCTTGTGTCAACTTTGCCACTAAGCGCAAGCCAAATGAAAAATTAAACCTTTAGAGGAACCCAACCATTCCAAACATTCATAATGGCGATATCGAAAGCCGGAGAATCATGAGAAGCAGCTACATCAGCCAAGGATCTAACCGTGAAGATACCATCCGAAGCATGTTTCCATATAATTCTATCTTTTTGCTACAGCAAAGAACCATACCATTTTAGACTGATGATAGCTAGCCACATAAATTATTGTGTTCTTATTTTTCTTTATTGTTGTTTCTTTGGTTCGAATCCATTGTTTCAACCTCTTTTTCTAATCCCTCATTTTGAGGGGTTGAGAGATGTTCATTCATATAAACTCTCCCAACACCTTTCAACCCTTCTCAATACTTATAAATACCAAGCATAACCTAAAAGGACGGGGACGACAATTAATGTCCACCCGATTGAGTAACAAAGGACAATGATCCAATAGACCCTGCAAAAAACAACGAAAGCCCTGGCTATACGTCTCATACTCCTAATATTTCCCCATGTAAATTTTCTACCATTAAGAGAGAGAGCTCAACCAACCCACGATCATTCACAAATTAACTCACCAATTAATTACTTGTGAAATCGATCTAACTGTACTAATTAATTAGTTGTAGGCACGATTGTTGTATCTTTTTTTGTTTACGTCTCTAATTATCTCATCTTTTTTCCACTCTCAAGTCATACACATTGTAAACATGATATTGAAATATAGATAAAAGGGGTTGGTGATGTGTTGAATCTTTAATTTTTGTTCTCAACTTTGAAATTCTCCAGTCATTAATGTCTGACCACTAAAAGATACCCTTTTTTTTTTTGCCTTGAATTAGAACCTTCTAGGAGTATTTTTTATATATATAATTAATTATAAGAAAATGTATCCCGACAAACAGGTACATTTTGTCTAATTTACATACGGCCTTTATTAGTGCCACAGTGTGTATACGTTTCAAAGGTCTAGTTTTTAAGTTTTCTGTTCTTTTTCTCTTTTTCTTATTTTCTGTATTAAATGTTTTGGGTAGTGCCATTGTTTGCATCCCCAACTAACATTGTTGTATACATAATGCAAAAAAAAAAAGGGCCGTTCGTGTAATAAATTGTGAAAATGGTGTCACTACTTCTCCCAAGTTTATGACTGCCTGTAGTGTTGAAAACAATCGTGTCTCGTAGATATATATTGACAAAATTTTCTCTCAACTTAATTGGATTAAGGTCCACGCGCAAAAGACTTTACTTCCTATCTTTCTCTTCCAATGTTCATCTACAGTAAATCGATGAAATCGCACGAACTCTAGTGAAAGTAATATTGTTGTCGCTTTCTATGTATTGAGTTTTGACCCAACTTAATATTTTGTCTAGGACTGCACATGGGTTTCGGGTTTCTTATCTGACCTGGTAACCCCGATGCGACCTCGGACCAACCTGGTCCAAACCCAGTATTATCGGACCGGGTATTGGACTGTATATTTATATTTTTAGGGTTATTCAAAAGATTAATTAAAAAATGCTTAAATAATGTCGGGTCAAACCTGATCCGGTGTGTAGGCCTAATGTCGTCTGGGCACAGATATCCCGTTCTCGAATGCCAAACACATATACAACTTGAGTTTGTGAATCTATAATTATATATGTACAGGTTGTCGTGATGAATTATTGAAAATTTTCAAAAATGAATCATCAAAACTCGGATATCTTTACATATGCATAAATACATTGCATGCATATCACATATCATGTATCCCGTACGTCTACGTGCATGTATTTCCGCATATTCAGAAGTTAAAGTTGATTACGTAATCATCCATTTCTTCACACTCCATGTGATCTCAATGTGAAAAAATGTCTGGACAAGACTATAAGTGGATCATGTACAACGTTATTCAAAATAGTGAATTGCATGCTTGGATGGTCAAGAAAACAAAAACAAGTGTAACAACCTCTCCCAACACACAAAGCCAAACCATGTTAATTATGACTTTTAATTTCTTTTTTTTCTTCTTTTCTTCCTTCTAATAAGTTGAGGAAAGAATACAAGTTAATTGTAGAAATATATAACACGAGATAAGTCATGACATTGTGTAGGACTTTTTGTAACAAGCTCTCATTTTCAATGCTCCGCCACGAGGCCTAGCTATCCTTACCCAACTAGTGCCCCACCACATGGACCCCTAGACCTAGTTACCTAGTTAAATATGTATATTCCATGTTAATTTTGTCTCTAAATCTCAAATCATTTTCATTTTACTTTCATAACTAGTTTTAAAATAGTAGAATATATGCTATAATTAGCTATTTCACTTTGTTGTTAAACTCCTCTTTATTGATTTATATAATATATATTTGTGGATTGGTTGGAGATTATATTATCCGTATATTATTGCGGGTTTAAATCCCGCTGACAGTATATTTATCTCTGTGTTGCAATATGTGAGTTTTATGTCTCATAACAATAATTTGAGATCCTAATTATAAGGATTAGAGACCAAAGTGATGACATCACCTATTTGTCTACCGACGCAAGCCAAAGTTAGGCCTTCCTTGCTTTCCCACTCAATCTATATTACTATATATCTATATATATATATACATCCCCTGCTCTGCTTTTAAAGTAAGAAAGAGCACTTCCCCTGCATTCCTTCCTTTCATAGGTTTCCCACTTCAGACTTTCTCACACAATATCTCCAATGACTATCAACTCTTCTACATTCTCCCCATCATCTTCTTCTTCACCCCCTTCTTCACAAGCTTCTGCCCCAAGCTTTCCTTCTCCTCCTACCGTTGTTCTAAGTCCATGTGCTGCCTGCAAGATTCTCCGACGGAGATGTATCAACAAATGCGTTTTGGCTCCCTATTTTCCTCCCACCGAGCCTTACAAGTTCACCATTGCTCATAGAGTCTTTGGAGCTAGCAACATCATCAAGTTCTTACAGGTAAGATCTTCTATTGATCGATGTGCATTTTATTATATTTATGATACATTATTTAGTTCTCTAATGGATTCAAAAAAACAAATGCAGGATCTACCAGAATCACAAAGAGCAGATGCAGTAAGCAGTATGGTGTACGAAGCGAGTGCGAGGATCCGAGACCCGGTTTACGGCTCAGCAGGAGCAATCTTCCAGCTGCAGAAACAATTAAGTGAGCTACAAGAACAACTGGCCAAGGCACAAGGAGAGCTTGTGAACATGCAATCCCAACAAGCCAATTTAGTTGCTCTAATCTGCATGGAAATGGCACAATCTGGAGAAGCTACTGTACTGCAGCAGCAGCAGCAGCAGGATTACAATATTGATCCAAGCTGGTTTTATGAGGACAACAATTTGAATTTGTTTGATTCATCTTGGAGTCCTCTTTGGTCATGATGAAGTACTAATCAAATATTAATAATGTTTTAGTTAAAGAAAAATATACTAATTAATTAGGACAAAGCATTACAGTTGATTAATTTAATTAATAAAGTTATTTTTATTTTGGTAGATGTGTGAATGAGTCATGGTGATTGGTGAAAACCTTTGAAAATGGAGTTGACATGGCATTGATGGCCATTCATCCCTACCTAGCTAGATTGTAATGTTACAGAGATTGATGTACTACCAATAGTTGAAATTGAAAGAAACGACAAGAATAGTGAGGAAGAACCTTGGACCGTTGTCTTTATGAATGTTGCACTTGTTTGTATTTCTTCAATTAAAGCAATTTATGGGAACCCCAACTTTTTTTTACTATTAAAAGATGTTTTACCTTCATGAGTATTTCGACGGGTGGCAAAATTCAATCCAATCCGAATGACCGATTCGTGTCCAATGGAAAAAGATTTTGTCTTATTTTAAAATCGAATTGCGATCCAAATATAAAAAATTTGTCCAATTTAGTTATCCAACTATAAATCGGATTGAATTATTATTTGATTTATCTGTCTACATTTAAACCAACTTTTAATTCAAGTATAATCAATTAAGTATGTCTAAATCCAAACTAATTAATCAAATTCCGGATATACAAATATTTCGTAAACACATACGTTGTCTTCTTATCCGTAACCGACTCAAAATCGATTTTTTTGCCACTCTTACTAACATGTCAAACTAGCTAACCGCATGGAGGCCCGTTATGATCGTTAACTATGGGTTCAATTTTCTTTGTATGTACTCAAAAGTGAAACAGATGGTACCGACTGGTTCGGGTCTGATAGGTCCACAATAACAACAAACGTCTGAAAATATAAAGTTAGGGACGTCCGCGTGTGAACAATTTACAGTTCAAAAGCTTGATCATGTCGGTATCTCATTTTTCCAAAAATCTTTCACTTTCATGTAAGAAAGCAGAGATCACGTACAATTGAAAAAACATGTACCATGTCCATATTTGTTGGGACAACCCAAATTGACTGCTCAATTCTTCTATGTGTTTGGTTGTGTACAATTTGTCAAGTCCATTCATGAACCCTAGCTAATACAAAATTCAGATTCAGGAAGAGAAGAAGTATGAGTAAATGACAATGAAATTTGAAGACCAAATTAATCAACTGAATAGTGAACAACCATCTATGTACGTTACAGTGACAAGAGAAGTACAACACATGATACGAGAAGTCTTGTTAACAGTCTTCAAGGGGCATGCTACAGTAGTGGAGGCATGGCGGGTGTACATGAAGTTCATTTATATAAATAAAAAATCCGAAATAAGTTCATTTATCCAAAAGAAGTCTTGATTGTGGTCTTCAAATTTATGATTAATTTTTAATATGAATCACTAAGGGCAAAATTATACTTTTGGTCCCTCACTTACGGGACTGGTTTCATTTTCGTCTCTAAACTATTTTTGTGCTGACTTTCATTTGTTACCTTTCCATAGGTTTCACTCGTATCCCATAAGTCACTCATGCAACGGGAAAATCTAATGTGACATATCAGTTGGCATAAGTTTACACATGTGAGTTGTTGAGTCACATGTCATCTATGTGGGAGACATATTTTATGCTTACATATTAATTAAAATTTCATATTTTATGCTTACATGTCATTTGAGTTTTTTTTTTAAAAAAAACTAAAAACATTTTTTTTCTCCACTTTCCCTCTCCCAAGTTGAGAAAACAGCTTTCTTTGAAATCTAAATGTGTACTGATTTTCCCTAGAAATCTTACATATGATATTTTAGGGTTCATGAATATTTCTTGAAATTTAACAATTGTTTGATTTCAAGAAATACTACATTTGAGTTTGTCGATTTACACATGAGCCCAAGGATTCACTACTCCGTTTAATTAGTTCGCAGGTTCTGAAGATAATTACGAGTACCAATACCAAAGCCATAGCTTCTTGGTGAAGGACGGAATCATAGAATAGACATTTGTGTTATATTTTTGTGCATAATTGATAAGGCAGAATTTGGATTTGAGTTCTATATGGTTGCATTGAATTTGGATTTGAGTTTTGTGCGGTTGCATTGAGTTTGGATTTAGGTTAATTTGTTAATTTATGTGTGGCTTTTAATGATAGGATGACTCGGATCTTTGTAAGATTTCTACTGATGTCAAGAGAATTTCTCTCCCTCTCTAGGTTTCCTACTGTAAAAATATTTTTATTGACAAAATGATAAAATTTATGATAGTTCAGAGACAAAACAATGAATTGAATATTATGATAGTTGAGGGACATATCGTTAAAATTTGTGAAAGATTTGCCACATCAAATTGCTCCATCATGTCACATATACGCCATGTAGGATTTAACCGTCAACCTTCCCATTTAAGGGACAAATGTGATACTTGTTGAAAGGTGAATGAAGAAAATGACCAAACAAAATTTTAGGAACGAAAATAAAACCAAACCTATAGATGAAAGAACAAAAATATATGTTTGCCCATTTAGCATCGCTATGTGAGTGATCCTCATGGATTTGAATTTTAAAGCTCGAATTTGTCTCCAAAATTTATGAGGTGTGTGTGTCACATAAGATTAGGGATGTTAGGATATTCCCTGGCACTACCGATATATATATATATATATATATATATATATATATATATATATATATATATATTTAAAATCAGACAAAAAATAGGATCAATAGAGTGGAATGTACTCTTCCAAATTCTAGGTTAAACTTTCCACCATGGACCACCAGTACTTGCTTACCATTAACAAGTCAGTCTGTAGATAAAACTAGCACTAGAAAACAATATTTCCCATCACACAAATTCCACACTACACAACTTTTGACATCACTTAATTCGAAGGTCTTGATTGTCCAAGTGCACAACACCAATTTAGAGGCTGCAACTCAAATTCTTTGTTCGATAATGAAAGGATATTGTGATATACTATATAGTTCTGCAAATTTAATTTCCTGCAGTGTGAACCCTTTGAAATTTTAACATAAGTCAGCAGGATTTTTCAAAATATGTAGCAATCAAAAAATATTAAAACTTATTTGGAATATATTCATGATTGGATTCAAGACATGCATTTTGCTAGAATAAATTAATCAATTTAGTTCCAAATAATAATTGCTCAATTAGACCACTTTTTGTGTGTGTGTGTGTGTCACTGACCGTACCCCGTCAAACAAAGTAGTGAACTGTCTTGATTTAATTTGACGGGCTAATAAGGTCAAGTGCCTTGTCGATTGGATTAAAGACTCAGAAATCAAACATTCTAGAAGGAAAAAATAATAATTAGTCAAAGCATTCACAAAAATAAATAAATATAATATGAAAAAAATATGAATACCAAAATATCAAGTAGTGCAACACGATATTTACGAGGAAAACTCAATTCAGGGAAAAACCTCGGGTCTTTGTAGCCACCAACATTTGAAGCAATCCACAATTCATAAAGAGTTATAAAAATGTCCCTAGAGCTAAGATCCACATCACCTACAGTAGTTTCTTGCTCGATACACTCAATCATAAATAGATTCTTCCAACGATGCTTCAGAGTCGCACTGAAGTCTTCAAGCTCAAAAAACATACAAGAATGCACACAAAGTGTAGGCAATAATGTATGAATTTTATCAATACAAAAACTCGCTCAAAATGATTTTCAGTTCAGCAATATGTGAGTAAAAGACTTGTAGGAACCAACAAAACCCTAGATAATGACGTAAAAGATATGTATAATATTAACCTACGAAATTAGGAAAAAGATTGTGTCTTAATCTTGAAATCAAAGTTATAAAAGATAAAAGGAAAAAACTTCGTTCAATTAAAGAGATGATTATCTCTAAAAATAGAAAGGAGATAAATCTTAATAAGGAGAGATAATCATTCATAAAACAAACTTGATTTTATTCAAATCAATCAATTTTATCAAATCAATTAATTAAACAAAATCAGTTACCAATTTCCACATACAATTAAATCACGTAAACCCTTAAATGCAGTTTTTCAGAAACTGATGCTCATGTAGGTTACCTGCAGCTTACCTGGAATCACTATTAACTCATGTAGGGTACATGTAAGTTACATGACAGTTTTGTTTGATATTTAGCTCTAAATCAACCTGCATCATAACCTAATGTGAACCTAGTTATTCTAAAGTGGAATATTATATTCATCAAGCATAATATCACACAATAAAACCTTACATAATATAATTATCTTCGGTTAGGATTAAAATATATATGATTGGTGTCTTGGAGCAGTTAATTAATTAGTTAGTTGCAGTTACATACGTTAAATCTAGAATCTAAAGCGACGGTTAAGTTTTTAGATTATTCGTATGTAAAGTAAATTATTTTTAGCCCATTAAGTGCCCGTCCGTCGAGGCCTGGAGAGTGGAAATCATATTTTTCTAATTGGCCTGATGTTAGAGTCGGCCCAATTTTCTGGCCCAAATGAGCAAACAGTGGTTGAAAGCCCACAACAGAAATACCAACAATCATCAGCAGCCGAGAGAGCGAGAGAAAATGAGTGGATCAGTGAAGAAAGTGACTGATATCGCGTTCAAAGCATCGAGAACTATTGACTGGGATGGGATGTCGAAGCTTTTGGTCTCCGAAGAGGCCCGCAAGGAGTTCGCCACTCTTCGCCGCGCGTTCGATGAGGTCAATACCGCTCTCCAGACCAAGTTCAACCAGGTAATCTATTTCTCTATATGTAGCTCGATCTTTCTGGCGTTTGAATTTTTGTATATTTTAATGTTACTTTGCGATTTTGGTGCAATGAGTGATGAGATCAGATCTTTCCCTCTTTAAGATATTAGCAATCTAGTCTTCTTTATCTTAGCTTTCACCCATCTGGGAAATCTTTTCCGTGGCTTTTGTGTGCGTGAGTATATCATTCGGAGCTTTTGTTCTTTTTTGGGGATGGAATCATGCTTTAGAGATGGGAAAATTAGGTTATGGCTCTGAAATTGGAAGAGGAGAATGGCTATATTTTGATTCGTGGATAAAATAGGACTTTCTGTTGATAATTTGTGGTTCTAAATCTTCAATAGCGGAAGACTCCGTTCATAGCTCTGTTTGTATATTTGTGGAATAATAGGGAACTAAATGTGGTAACAATCTGTTAACTCTCTATGTAAACTTACAGAGCCTCATTTGAAAATCATTTCAACCAAATAGTTAGGGTTGGGGTAAGGCTTCTATGATAAACATAGTTGTCCTTGAGACTTGGTATTTGATGTCTTTTTAAAGTGATTTATTTTGAAGTTTACCGTTAAATTTGCAGGAACCTGAACCAGTTGACTGGGAGTCCTATAGGAAAGGAATTGGATCTCACATAGTGGATATGTACTAAGAGGGCTATGATAGTAGGTTTTATAATCTACTTATCAATGCGCTATGCTTAGAGTCTTCTCACAGTGATCAATCATTTGATATCATACAATGATTTAATTATCTTACATCTATGGGCATATCCCCTCAATGCCCATTAATGTATACTCATATTTTGCTCAAACTCATTGCTTGATCTGTTTCTGTGCTTGAGCTCAATCAGTTCACAGACGAGGATTTCAGTCAACATAATATTTCAATTGATAGATTTTGTGCTTTTTGAACATAGAGTCCTTTTATTTTAGAATTACTAAATACTTGGATGTGCTTTTTGTACTTATGGAGTTCTATCCCTATTTCTTGATTCTGTTGTAACTTGTACGTAATTTCATCTGTTGTAATTTTTGTGGGCTTTTGTGGCTGGAATTTACCTATAATCTAATATCTGATTATTACTGTGACGCTTTTGAATGGTTGGCCTTTGGCTGCTATCATGTTGACTTTCCTTTTTTATTGAATCAATCTTTAATTTTACGCCTTAGAACCATACAACTGCTATTATGGAATTTTTATCCTTTTCATCGTTTTCCAAGATGCTGTTTAGGTGGCAGAAAAATGATTTATCTGGTCCATTCATTCCCGTTTATTATTGATACCCAGTTGAGCAAAATTGTGATCTGTAGTTTTATAATAATTGTTGGTTGATCCACCTTAAATTATTTGCAGGTATTGAGATCCCAAAGTATGTAGACACAGTTACTCCGCAATATAAGCCTAAATTTGATCAGTTAGTTAGTGAGTACAAGGCTATTTTCCCAATTTCTATCCTTCTCTCTTATGCACACTCTTTTGCAAAATTTCAGATTCTAAAATGCCATATTTTGTTTGTGGCTGTAGTTGGTGGAGTTGAAAGAAGCAGAGCAGACCTCCCTGAAGGAGTCTGAGCATTTGGAGAAGGAAATCGCTGAAGTTCAAGACCTGAAGGTACGTGAACAAAGATTAATTTGTTATTTTTTTTGTTGCCTGTCTTGCCATTTTTCACATCTCTTGTATCTACCATAACAGAAAAGGCTCAGCACAATGACCGCAGACAAGTACTTTGAGAAGCATCCTGAGCTGAGGAAAAAGTTCGATGATGAGATCCGGAATGACTACTGGGGTTATTGATCATGTTTGCTGATTTTAGCATCAAAGGCTGAAGAGCTTCGCCAGCATGTCTAAATTTATTCATCTTTCCTTGTCCGACAATAATAACCACCAGACTGCTTCTTTAGCGATGTTCTGGGATTGAAGATGATGAAGATAGCCCCCCCTGAGTGAACTCTGGCTTTTCTAGTCACATTACCTCATTGATTTACAAGACAATGTATTCCATTTTCATCTAGTTTTATGGTGAAAATTGCAACAAATGATTGGGTAAAGATTACTGGAAATGTCCGTGAAGATGAATTTTCGATTGCTTTTGCAAGGAAGATGAATTTTCGTTGATATTGCAATGATGTGGTTTAGAAAACCCAGAGCTCCAGATAATTGTGCTTCCCTTTATCCCTTTTATTACTTTATTATTTGACCTGAGAAAATGTCAGACCCAGATGCGCTCTGTGTTTTCCTTTCGATATTCTTCTGTGGACACTAGATATAGTAGAAGTTGGTAAGAATTGGATCAAGGATTCTGACACTTTTGAGAGACCAATCTCTACCATTAGGAATTCCTACTCCCAAAAGACTAGGAAACTGCAGAATTCATAGTCTTTGTAAAATTCGTAATTCCATTTGGAAATCCTATTCCCAAAAGGCGTAGAATTCTTTAGACCAAATCATTCTCCTATAAATACCTGTAGCACTCTTCTTCAAACACAAGTTCACAGTCTAATCTTGCAGCTGCTGCTGCAACAATGTCGAGGTCCAAGAAGATCACTCTAATGACTTGTGAGGGAGAGATGTTCGAGGTGAAGGCGGCGTTGGCGATGAAGGCAGGGATCATAAAGCGCATGATTGAAGATGATTGCGCTGGTGGGAAAATCCCTCTGCCCAACGTGAAGAGCCAGACTCTGTCCAAGGCACTTGAGTAGTGCAAGAAGCATTCGGAAGGCAAGGTTACAGCTGAGAAGCTCAAATCCTTAGACTCAGAGTTCATGAAAGTAGACACGGACACTCTGTACGATCTTCTTGTTGTGGCAAACTATATGGAGATGGAGAAGTTGCTTGATTTGTGCTGCCAAACTGTAGCAGACATGATCAAGGGGAAGACTCCTGATCAAATTCGTGAGACATTCAACATCATGAACGACTTTTCTGCCGAGGAAGAAGAGAAAGTTAGGAATGAGAACAGATGGGCATTCGAGTAGGCTAGGAACTCTTGATTTCCCTTTCAAAAAATGTTATAGAATCCAATTTTCAGTAATGCAACTCAATTCAAATCTACATGTCAATTTATGTACGTGGTTATGTTAGATTTTTTTAAAAATCAATTAAACATATTTTTTATTTATTTTCATAAACGAAATTTTAAAACGTTTTATCTTTAAAAGTACATGTTAGATTTCGATAAAAATTACATATTCGAACTCTACACGTAAAATCTTTCTAACAAGACCTATTGTTAATAGTTTTTATTGCGTTTTTTCAATTACATTGTTTTTAAAAATAATATAATTCATATTCATATATATTATACGTATAGTTTCTATTCGAGCTAAAATTTTATTACACTATGATAGTAGAATATATATTTGTTATTTTTTGCATTTTTATTTAAATTATATTGGATACTCGAACCCGTTAAGGTTTAGTAGTTAGAACTCTAAAGTTTAGTACTTGACATTTAGGACACCATGATAGTAGAATATATATTTGTTATTTTTTGCATTTTTATTAAAATTATGTTTGATACTCGAACCCGTTAAGGTTTAGTAGTTAGGACTCTATAGTCTAGTACAACATGAAAATTCGATACACAAGCCCGTTAGGATTTAGCGAATTCGTTCCCTTGGGGTTTATAACACGAACCCGTTGAGGTTTTGCGAATTTGTTCCCCTTAGGGTTTTACACTTATTGTTTTGGTTATGGTCGATATAAAATATCGCAAGTTAATCTTGCAATATCAAATAAAGACGGGTCTTACCCTATCCGCAAGTGTACGTGTCGTAAATAGTATAAAAGCGAATGGGATCGTATCCACAGAGACTGCTCAACTACCGAACAAACTATAAGGCAATAATTAAACTAAAATGCAGAAAAATCAGATCTGGAAATGTTGAATAAAAGCGTCTGAAACGGATGTAAAGTAATGCAAGAAAGCTTAGCTTGGGTTAGTCTCGTTCTTGTACTATCACTCAGTTACAAAATTCTAATTGCAATCACACAATTTAAAGAATTAATAACGTCAATCAAGAGGCCTTGGTCCGGCTCTCTCAACTCTGACTCTCCTAAACAACGACCCTTGGCTTTAGTCCAGCCTAAAAATCTTTTCTTATCTTAGGAGTCTTGGTTGGTGTACCCTAAGAGTTTCCTAAAATAAGCATACGAACTAGAAAGTCGACAATCACACAACCTTAAGCAATGGTGTATTACCTAACAAATTATGTTTACAAATCCCAAATCTAGACCTTAATCAGATTTTTGTCACTTGTTAGACATCGGGTATTGGTCAGCCGCATGTGCCTAACTAACAGTTCCCCAACATCATGAAGTTGATCAGACATTCACAATAACAAGAAATCATCAATTAATTCAGAGTTTCATAAATTAATCCTAGTGTAATCAACCATAGAATTGTTCAACCAAGATCAAATACAAGAACTAACCAAACCCAAGCTAATAAGTACTTTAGTTACACATATACATATTCAAATACAGAAATGAAAACTCAAAATCAGTTGTAGAGAAGAGTCCACTTGATCTTTGTATCTTCTTCCTTCAATCGCCCAACTCTCTCTTCCCTGCTGTATGTCTCTATTCTGGAATATGTCTTCTCCTCTTTTCTATCTTTCTTCCCTGCTTTTGTGCTCCTCAATTTCTATCTTTAGTAAGTCCCTTTATGGCTTCGTTTTTCCCATTATAACCTCCAGCTGATATTTGGGCAAAAGATTCTTTAATTCCTACTTGCCACGTCAGCCAACAAAGTGATGTCGTTTTCATTTTTCCCCGCTGGAATTCTGCGGCCGCAAATAGGCTGCACTTTTCCTCCAGAATCAGCTTGTTTTTCCATCTTTGCATTCATCCATACCACACAAGAAAACATGTATTTTGGGCAGTATTTCGATCTTGAAATCATACCAATTACAACAATTAAGGCCCAGAATGATAGGTGCATTCTACACCTATCAGGTTACGGTAGGAAAATCGATATACGAGCCAATATCAATACTTATAAATAAACACTGGAATCTATGTAATCCATATATTAGTACAAAAAAAACAATGTAATTAAAATGACTGAATAAAACCTATCGATGATGGATCTTGTTGGATAGATCTTTATTTGTTAATTCTAATGTAATTTTTTTTCAAATCTAATATGTATTTTAAGAGATAAAATGTTTTAAAATTTCATTTAACAAAAACAAACAAAGAAAAATGTGTTGTGATTTTTCAAACAAGATATTTTATTTTTTTAAATTTAAAATTTTCATGTCATACGATTATAAAATATGTCATGTAAATTTGGATTAATGTTGAGCTATAAAAAATTAGGCTATTTAGCACCACCCTTTTCCTTTTAACTTTATGACGTGTGTTTTTACTTTAGTTTTAAATTTTGAATGTTGACTTTAGTTTTTATTTTATTATTCTCTTTTACTATAAAAAGAAATGAAATTTTCCTTGTATTCACCAAAAAAACTAAATCAATTTTCACTTCTCTTTTCTTTCTTCTAAGTTTCTTTATCACATATCCATTATTTCTAATCTTATAATTATTATTTTATAAATTATGGATAAATATTTTAAATTTTGGGGTAAAGATTTACGTTTGTCAAGTTATTTAACGGAAGTAAAAATGCTATTTCCGAGAAGCACGTGTGATTATAATTTTTTTTAATATAATTATTGTGAACTAATTCAATTATTTAATGTGTAACAGGATGATCAACACAGCACGATGAAATAAGATCAGAAAATAATCAAGTAGAAATAGATTATACATAAGAGTTTGTGGAGGTATCCTTGGTTCCTAATTCTCTAATGCCTCCAATCATGTTAAAATGGGACACATTCAGACACCAATGTGTTGCACAGTGAGATTTATTTTACGAACAAATTTTTTGAGATTATAGGCCGATAAAGAATCCATTAAATGTATCACAATCTAAGATGCATTAGAATATATTATTCACATTTTTTTTTAATATACAAAAATTAAAAAAAATTGTAAGGAATGAGACAAAAGAAAAAATTAAAAAAAGGTCAAAAAAGTCTTCATGAGGGACCCATCTAAAGCTTATTCAGGTCTTATATTCAGCAACTGCCGTTAAAAAGAAAAATTCCGCAGCCGGGATTCGAACCCGGTAAATCTGCAAACGATTTTCAAGCATGTGCTACTGCGGACACATTACAAGTTTTTGATAACTCATCTCTAATCATTAATATATAACTAAAACGAAAAATTCATAGATTTAATTATTGCCAGTATTTAGGAAATGCGGCGAAACTTGTGGGTCTATTTGATAAGGAATTCCCTTAAGTGGGATATTTGAAAATTGAGAATTCTATTGAGACCAGTTTTATAGAATTCTATCATTCTACACCCATTTCGAATGGATTTGGACGAACATAATTTATTTAAGAGAGGAATGTTGGGGTCTGTGTTGAATCCATATGGGATGAAGAATGAGTGTGCATGGACCATAAGAGTACTTTGATCAGTCAGTAACATGATCAATTAAACAAAACTGTCAAATTCTTTGGCATCAAAATCAATGGGTGTGGAATCATAAGAGGAGATCGGATGCCCAAATTATTCATGATTGTTCTTTGTGGTTATCTCAGTGGCATCAAGCTCAGACGTCTATTGGCAGAGCTGATAGCAGTTCTCAGGCTACAGTTATTGGGAGATGGAGCAAACCCAGTTTGGGTAATCTAAAATGTAATATTGATGCTGCAGTTTTTGGTCCAGAAAATTGTATGGGTTTTGGCTGCGTTATGAGGAATGATTTGGGATTGGTGTGCTGTTTTCGTTCTGTGAATTAGTGCTGGTTGCTGGAAAGTTGCTGGAAAGCTGTGGCAGTTCTTGCAGATTTTTTTATGCAGGTGCAGGTTCTCTTTATGTCGTTTATATGTTTTAGGTTTGATCATGTTTAGTGTGCAGGTTTCTTTTGCCCTTGATTTGTTTCTTGTTGATTTCTTGTTTTTTAAGTTGTCTTTCCCTTTATGTAATCTCGGTATTCCTCCGCCATAAATGAGGTTATAAATAAAATTAACGAGGTACCGTCCTCTTTTATCAAAAAAAAAAAATAGAACAATGATTTGGGACATATGGTTGCTGCTAGAAATGGTGGTATTCGAGGTTCTTTCAGTCCAGATTTGGCAGAAGCTATAAGCTGCCGAGAAGCTCTAAGCTGGATTAAGAAGTTGCACTTGTCTAATTTGGTTGTGGAGACTGACTCACAAATTTTAGTTCTTGCCCTCTCTATTTTTGTGAGTGATAACTCATATTTGGGATTAGTTGTTGGTGATTGTAACTCCCTAACAGGGGATATTGACAACTGTTCTTTCGCTTTTGTCAGGAGATCAGCGAATATGGTTATTCATTTTCTTGCTAGGGCTGCCATTTCTGAGTCTGATCTTGAGGTTTGGGGTTATTCCCCTCCTCTTTTTCTTTCTGATGTATTGCACTCTGATTTGATTTAATGAAGTAACTCTTTTCCAAAAAAAAAAATCAGTGGGAGCAGCTAGATAACGGTTTGGCTGTTGGGCCTCGCCAAATCAACCAAATTGAAAGTTGCAGGTAGTTTGTTTTAAGCCAAATAAAAATAAAAAACAGGCATAGATTTGTAATGTATCTCCAGCTAAGTACTTGCTCATGCTCGATGTCGTTACCTGAACCGAAAGGAGAGGGTGCGGAAGCAAGACTAGTGACTAGAGTGAAGTCGTAACAAGGTATCTGTACTGGACTAAAAGAAGGTTGGCATGCCAATATAGCTTACTACTTGAATCCTACTAGTTGCAGACTTAGGCCTAATGGCTATGCAAGTGTTTCGGGCATCGGCAATAATTGTCAGGGAAACCTGTTTTCAGGCCATAAACGGAAGTTACTTGCACCTACACATGACCTGAACCTCACTGAAGATTCTCTTCAGTCTTCCCATTGCCGCCGCCGCCACCCCTACCACACCCAACCCTTTTCTGGGGCTGAATGAAGTAACGAACCTTCATCATGAAATGACACAAGCTGTCTTTGATATTATGTAACAATGAGCCCAAAAAAAACACCAAAGACAACAGCCAAAAACAAAAACCAGTTAACTCACAGCACATGTATACTAATGTGAAAATTGGGATCAAGGTACAAATAAACATGAATATGGCATAACAACTTCTTAATGACGAAGTGAATTCCAACTCTTGACAAGTATTGACCAAAAAGACAGGGTTGTCGACAGATGAAAATGGTGCATTTGCTGCTTATCATTCGGAAAAAGGCACAAAACTTTCCGGCAGCATTACTCGCTACTTTCGGCAGATGGAGTAACCTGTATCTGGTATATTTTTTCCTTTGCCTTTTCACTTTGAAAAAACTGTTTACCCTGAACTGGCAACCTTCTTCTGAGATGGCTGATCCTCAACAGGTTCCTCATTTTTAACCATTGCTTTCCTTGCAAGCTCATAGCCTGCAAAGTTCATTGCGCCTAGAGGAGCAATCCAGAAGAACCTTGGTACTGCTCCTTTAAAGAGACCAAGGGGCCCCTCACGACGAAGAATAGAGAAGGCCACCATTGTCATTGACAGTGGTCGACCCCGTGCAGCAGTCATCATTCTAGTTTTCATCACATCAAAAGGAGTGGTAACAACAGCAGCTAGCCCTCCAGACAAAGCCCCAACCGTGATTACTTCCCAGGGCTCCAGTTCCCGTCCCAGAAGTTGCTGGGCAGCCTTAAAAACAAATATAATAATGAGTAATCATATCAGCCATTCCATTGAGGTAAACAGAACAAATCATTTTAAAAACATTCAGTATTGAAATAGCAGGACTATTTACGTACGCATGAATGGACAATGAGATGGAAAATGTCCACATGTGCACCAAACGTAGTCACCAGCAATTAATTCTTACACAAGTTTCTATCATTTAACTTCACCTCAGCAGACACATTTGAGGAAACACGTGTTTAGATTTTATTGTTCAATACTTCAATATACTCATCACTGTTTCCATGCCCAAGTCCTCAGCTTAAAATTATTTTGCAAACGCCACCACCAATAGAGATTATGATGACACACGGCAGCCAATTTGAAAAATGTCCACAGTATAATATATGTTTTAGACAAGTTTGTGTTACTTTCTTTAGCAACATGGAGGAAAACCAAATCATATATTCAGACACAGAAGTTTTTTCTAAAATATCTCTACGCCATTACTGATTCTCAATTCTGAAAATAAATCACAAGGAAAAGTGAGGGCCCCATGTTCCCTATAGACTGGTTTCTCGCAGACACTTTCAGAAGGCTTTGGATTTCTTGTTGCATTAGGTCAGGATTGGTAATGACATGAAATGAGCTTAAATCCAATGTAAGCACAAAACATAGGAGAAAATGACCTTTGAAGTTCAAAAAAAAATTGCAATTATTTTTTCAAAAGAGTTCTGTTTATACCCATACCTTCTTCGACTCTGCATAAAGCCCCATGCCAGCAACATAGAATGGAACTTCACGGCAAAGAGTCGCACCAGTCCCTCGGAAAAAACCCTTTAGACCATCTTGCTGCCAAGTACCAACAATAGCCTCCCCCACATTGTCAAAAATGCCAGCCTGCAACCGCTGCTTTAATACCTCGCATGGGATTCTCACTGCTGTTCCCAGAACTGTGCTACAGAATGATGAAATTGACTGAACCTGCAGAATACCGATACAACAACTTTCATGTCACTTCAGATAAATGCTGAGACCACTAACCTCGAACGAGAGTCTTACATGTGAGCTCCGAACACTGAATGTGAACTCATAAGAGCCTCTACTATGATAACAATTCTAATAAATCAAGCCCAAATGAGCTAAAATTAGACTATTCCCCTTTCAAGGTGTATCATGTATTGCAAAAACAATTATGGTAGAGGATGCCCTTTCAGTATAAATATATAATACTTCTCTATAAGCCTCACATGCTAGACCAAACATGCACGAACATATGCAATGCTCAAAAGGGTTAAGCACTCTGCATGTCAGTAGGTTTTACCCAAATTGCATGTATTACTTGAGCTGTAGTAGACTTTCTGTTTCCTAAATTAATTGTCTTATATGTGATATCAATGAAAACCAGCTGCTCGAGATGCGAAAAACTCTCTCACATAACAAAATAGAGTGGCTTGGAAAGCCACATTAACTGACTTGTCTGAGGCATTGGCATGAAATGAGGAAACACCAATAGGGTTGTGGCAATACGGATACGGGGACACGCAAGATATAGGGATTCGTCATTTCTTCCAAAAACTAGGATACGGCTTACATAAATATTTTTTTATATATACTTTTATATACATAAGACTCATGTGATTCTCAAAACCATATGAAACTGAAATACTATAAGACTCCAAGGACAGGTCCAGCAGGTCGTCGTCGCAAGTCCTCATCCATTGTACCTCACGTCTCACCGTCTCTCTCTCAAGTCTCAAGTTGCCCAGCAGCAAATCACTATAATCGGTTTCCTTTAGGGCTTCTTTGATTTGGGCCAGATTGAAAATGGGCTTTTCTTCTTGGGCTGAAATATTTTTAAGCCAGAGTTTGTAAATTAAACCCAGTTTTGGCCCAGCAAGTATTCAAGCTGTATTCAAGCAGTACTGAAGCTGCATCCCAAAATAAAAAATAAAACAAGAAAAATGGGTGCGGAAATGCTGCACCAGCACCCGAAACCCACCCAGTGTAGGTGCCTCAGACATATTGCCGTGCTAGTGCTTCTTAGGGCACAACAAACAGCATCAAGCCTAAAATTGCAGCCAGTGCTTTTAGTTACTAAGGGAAAGAAAAATCAATCTCAAGTAGAGGTTAATTTCAACCCAAAATGAGATCTACGTTTCATTTTGACAAACTAAGCTGCATTAAAATTACATCAATCATGATTCATGCATGACAAGCATGCTAACATAGATTAAAGAAAACAGTTAAAAGTTTTGCGTACTCCACTTTTCCACTTCCAAAACAAAAGTCATGCAAACTCCAAATAATTATGGAATAGAACACCTTTTTTCCCTTTTCAATAAGGTCTTAGAAACCTTCCGAGTATAACAAAACAAAGACACTGTTTACCATCTAGAATCTAGATATGACTCATCAAACAGCAAAACAAACAACAACCAGAGAGTATAACAATTATAACTACCTGGATATCTGGAAGTGTGGGTGCGACGTTTACCAAAACAAGCTTACTCGCCTCAAATATTCCAGTACGCAAGCCATGACTGTTTAAAGGAAAACCATCAGCCATACAAACAGGAACACTAAGCAACAGCAAAGCGGACAAAAAGAAAAATAAGCACCTGGAAAACTGTCCAAGAATTGCAGGAATTGAACCCCTGTATAATCCCCTAGTTCCAATTTGTGGAAGCTTTGCGATGATTTCCGGGAAGGTAAGTGTAGATGCTTGCACACGAGTCTACAAAACAAAGAAATCTTGAGAAGGCCTTGTGATTGTGTTGACACTACAAATTGATACTTCGCAATCGACAACAGAACCACCCAACTTTGCAAACTATATTTGACGAAATCCTTCAAAAAATCATGCCCCTTTATTTTCGGTTTTATAGATTTCAGGAGATGTTCCTATTAAAATATATATATTTCAGGAGAAGTTTCTAACAGAAAAATGTATTTTAGGAGAAGAATGTTTTTAAGTGTTAACAGAAGACATCACAGGGAGAGAAATTCTGTCAAAGCAACATCCTTGGATCAGTACACGATAATGCTAATCAACTTTCTTTTCTTTTCTTTTTTCATCAAATGGCCACCTGGTGGCAGATAATTTAAGTGTAAGAACAGATGAACACAGGCTCCTATAACAATATTCTCAATGAAAAATGTCATTATAAGATAAATCATAACTGAGTTTGTGAGGTACATGAAAATTGAGATTGAGAGTTTGCCTTTATTGTATCAACTGGGTGCATTAAAGAAGTGGAAAGGGCACACGATAGCCCCCCAGCCAATGCAGATTTCAGAACACTTCCTGCAGATATGTCCACAGGCGGTGCAACTGCAACTACAGTTGCAGCTTCAAACCATATATTCCTGTGAGTAAGACCAAAAGGGAAAGAAAATAAGAATGAGATACAAAAATTATAAAATTATCAATAGCAACTCAAAGTATCCATTGAAGCCCTTTTCTCAAAATATATATTTAAATTATGGAGAAAAGAGAAACCGTTGCCATCCTAATTACCAAGCTCTGAGCTATAATTTAAGAATGATCTTATCAAGTGAATATAACACTTCCTAATTAGATGAGTCAAGGCTACATACTCGCAATTTCATACTTCCTCGTCAACCAAAAGCAATTCTATCATACATCACAACTGATCTTGTGCCAAACCTTTGTCACATTGAGCTCAAATGCACTAAAACATCTTACCGAGGATCATCTTGGAGTCGATCAGAAGGAAGCAGAAGCATAAAATCACGGAAATGTCCATAAGAAACAGATTCTTCTGTGTTCGCATTTAAGAATCGCATCATGGCAACAGCATTATCTTCGCTTGCAGGAAGCCCAGCATTTTTAAGCGACGCCAGTAGTTCACTCTTTTGCAATGTCCCAGACTTGCTTAAACAAAGAGAAGTATAAGCACGGAGAATGGTTGGTTCCCTCTGTTCCATCAAGGACAAGAACTGCTTCCAACCAAACGATTTGGAAAATAAGTGACTTCTAGCACGACGCATAAAGTCCCGAGCATATCTTTGCGGCAACTTTCTCTTTCTCATTGCAATCTCAAGATCTTCCAAGTTTACTTGACCATCACCATCTCTATCCATCTCCTCAAAGAACCTCCTTCCTGTAAGATAGTGTGGGTCAAATTGGATAGGAATTGCTAAATAAAGAAGTTTTTATTCTTTTATTAGTGCTATTTAAAAGGAAAATTATCAGATTAATTAAAACAAATAACCATTCATCAAACAAGCCTATGGTGTGTAATGTAGTTTGTAGCATGTGTCGAAACAACTGTATCACATGTTAACACCTTACAATCACTGACCTATCCTACATCATGATATATGCAAAAATGGAATAAACAATTCTCATGACATGAATGGGATATTATCACAAGAGTGTAGATTGCAGAATGAACCAGTGAATAGCAATACTTTCAATAATCTCAAAGCAGAGAGAAGTTTACTAACCATCTGAATGTCTGATAATACAGAAAATATATATCATATCATTCAGCAGTGGCCAACTATGCTACTTAAGGCACTATCTCTTAATTTTGAAGGAAAATATCATGCTAAGATGGAGTAGGAAAATTCTCTTAGTTTTTCATCATCTCAGAGGTATCAAAAGATGGAAAATGTCTAGATCGTTCAAGAAATATATATTACTAGATCTCAGATTATGAAGCCAGATATGTCTTCCATGAAAATATGACAATTAAGCAAGACGGAACAAAAAAAAAATCAGAGTCAAGTAAAATACACTATTAAGGAGCCATTTTATAAAATCACTATGTAAAATTTCCCAGTTCATCATTGCAAAAGTACAAAATTACCTACAATTTCTTGGCAGTTTATGAAATTATATAGCATATAACACTTTGTAACAAGCACGATAAATATACAAGGAGAAAATTTGTTATTTTCATCAAGCACGTCTGCACGTGTCAACTAAAGTCAAAACAGCTGACCGATCTCCGCTATCACCGAGATAAAGACAAACACGTTAAATTTTTAGAGAAGCACGTGTCAGCGTACCCCCACCTCGGGATCCATGACACAGACAAAAACAGTAGGATGCTACAATTGATTTCCATGATCTGAGCGCAATTTGATAACTGCTATCTTTTACCATATTCTTGACTAATTTTGATAATGGAATTCCATCAAAACATATAAACATGGGTTTTCTTCCCATCTGCCGATCTCATTGACTGATGAAATATAATCATTTCCACTGATTAGATTAAGAATAATTGTCCGATTCCCTTCAGTCTTTAATTTTGTTAACTCAAGAACTGAAAGCATCTACATAATTGTCTTCTTGTCAAGTGATTAATTACATAATCTTCACTTCCGACACAGTATCAATAAATTCTATATATAAGAGTAAGGAGTTAATGAATTTCTTATCAAAGGAGCACATTATGATATCCCCAAATCGAACAATTTTCTCATTACACTTTTTGTTTCCATGCATCACCCAAGAAATTAAGATTTGCATTGGAACGTGGTCTCGAAACAAGAGGAACGCAAAGCCTTTCATAAGCTAATATTGAGAAAATGGAAATACACCTTTTAGAGAAAAGCAAAATTGATGTCTAAATATTATATTTGGAGCAGACTCATGAAGTAAATCACACAAATGGTACAAGTACAACAAAAATGAATATTGCATTCTTCAGATAACGACCAATCATGCAATATTTAATTGAGAAAGGGGCAAAATCCAAGCACCATCAAATTAATGCAAAATATTTAAAATAAATATAGTAATCAGGACAGGAGATTAAATGAAATTTGCAGCAGACAAAAACAATAGAAGGTTGAAATTTGGCCATGCGTTCAACCTTCTATTCAACAATAAAAATAGGTTTTTAGAGCAGCAAAAAGATTATCATAGATCGAGATAATTGAGAAACAAAGTTGTCTAGAGCATCCCGCGATAAATCATATTTTACCTCATTAATAATCCCATCTCCCGACATTAAAAGGAGAAATACGAAGAGTTGCAATATTAACTGTTAAGTTTTAAAATTTACCTTTAGGAAGTCAAAGCCAAATATAAAAGCCTTTGCATCTATTTTATCATTCAATCAAGATATTATCATACTAATATTGTAAAAGCCTTCAAGTAATTGCAAGAAAATCTTTAAAATATGTGATCTATCTAGTCGCATGGCTCCCAATACATTTTTTTGGAATGTTGTTCCGTGGACATATATGTGAAATTCTATGCGTAACAAAATACAAGCACAAATCTCTAGTCAACAAGAATGTTTGGACATACAAATGAAGAAATGAAATTCCATGTGTAACAAATACACGAACAAATCTCTAGCCATCAAGCATCTTCTTTTTTTTCTTTATGTTTTTTTGGATAAGTAAAAAGAATGTTCATTAAGTTTACATACAACCATTGAAAATCAAAATAGCCATTAGCCATCTGATTCTTTTGCAGTTTCTACAGACAAAAATAGACACACCCTCACTAACAATACTGCATTGCATCAAAATGATGGGATTTTTTTATTATTTGGAAGATGTGAGTGAACTTTCCAAGAGTGGTTTAAGATATCAACTACATTCAGTTCAAATCTAGACACCTATAAGAGAGAATAAAATTTACCACAATCACGCTGGCTCAATCAGCATGAAAAACTCCTTTTACTCATTCACATTCCACAAAACAAGTATGAAACAAAACAAAAGTGATCACCTAGCTGCATTAAGAGACATACCTTCAGACTCTGTGTATCGAAAGAAATCCTGAACAGAAATTAGTTTCTTCTTATCCGGATAATCTTTAGAAGGTCGCCCCAAATGTGGCACAAGCTCAATCAGTTCAGTGAATGAAACAGTTGACAATGTTGATTTCAAACGCTCCACATTTGACAGAGGAATACCAAATAATCCACCAGCCCCCTTCTGTTGAGAGACATCCCCTGTTTCCTCCGTATTGCCAGTACCAACACCATTGTCACTCTCTTCACCAACAGAAGAAGATACTCCCACAACACTTGACGGTATGCCACCCACCCTTGCAAATTTCAGATTCCCCAAAAAGCCATTAACATCAGCCTTACGGCCTTCCCAAATACACATCAGAGCCCCTAGATGATCAAAATGAAATGTAGGAGGAGGGTGCAACGGCGAAGAATCAGAACTCTTCCGTTCCATTTCCTTCCCCTGATCAAGTTTCTGAAGATTTTGCACCAACTGATCAAATATAAAGCCTATTAAGCATTCAAGTGACACACGATTACCATCTCTATGTTTCGCAACATAACTACTTGATAGTGCAGCAGACTGATCGCCCTTTAGTTCTGGATTCTTTACTTCGCATGGAATATCTGACGGATTAATCCCATTTATGCACAAGCGTGAATTCCTTTTACTCTCATCACCGGTTTTCCGAGACTTCTTTTTACCCATTTTGAATGGGCTCGGAAACACCTGAACAAAACTATTAACCAACAAATTCCAAGTCACTGCAAACCGCAAGCAATTCATGCATGACCGTTCTTCATTCCCCAAGTCCCTCGCTTTCAGCCCTTTCCTAGGTACCTCCACTTTGCTACTCATATTCAAATTGACAATATTTGGCGAGAACAGACCCAACAAGTTCTTGATCGGTACTTTGATCGACAACCCTCCTTTCTTCTTCTCTTCAGTATTCACCATAGAGTGCTCATTACGTCCATTACTCTTCCTCTTCAACGCAAAGATCTGAATCTTACTATCACTATCCCCGCTATTCACTTCATCTACCAATTCTAGACTCTCAGCTTTATTCTTCGGCCCTGCCCAGCAAGTTTCAAGGTCTTTGGCAGCTTTCCGAAACCCTGATTCAATAGGCGAAAGCGCCATCTGAATCGAGTTGATAAACGACTCCACCGGATGATCATTTACGGACCCCATTATCACCCACTCCCCTCTATTACACTTCCGTCGTAAACTTCAACAACAATCACATTTGTCTCCGCACACAAACAACGCAGAACTAAAACTCTAAACAGGATTCGAAAGGAAATAAAAGACAGCGCAAGAAATATAAGGGGAGGAAAGCATCAATCAACAGAGTTACGATAATCGAGCTGAACCGGAACCGGAACCGGAACCGAGATCCGATGAAGCAACCGCGAATTCAACTTGAACCGGCAAAACCTAATTGTACAGTCACCGAAACGATTGGCACCGCGAAGCTTATTTCGTCGGGCATTAATTCTCAGGTACAAGACAGCTAACAAAATGAGCCGTACAGAACAGCTTGTGAGAGCTTAGCATCAGAATGGATATGGAAAACCTAAATCCATAACTAGAGAGAAATGAAGACTCTGATTTAGATTGAGAGGGATAAAACGGATATTAAGACAAGCAGAGATTTTGTTTCTTTTTGAGAAGCGAGAGATATGGTGGCAGAGGATGAGGAGCAGGAAGAAGAATAGGCCGTTTTTTTGTTTGAATTTCACGATTTTTTGTTGTTTGGTAAGAACGAAAATATTATTTTTGAGACGGAAAATAAATAGATAATAGTAATCCAAACCCCATTTTTAATTTTTCCATCCCCACCAATGATTGAAAATTGATTATCACACTCAACTTTTTTTATTTTTCCACCCTCACACCACCCCAAATGTTTGAAAATTTATTATCTCACCCCTTAATTTTATTTTTCTCACCCTCACACCCCTAAATCTAATTATATTATATTTTTGTTGATTTATATATTATTTGATAGTGATATAATATATTTTTTTCCCTATCATAATTTAGTTTTTCTGACCCAAATAATTCATAGTTAAAAAATAAATTCACAAAATAAAATAAATATGTAAATAAAGTTTATCACATTATTTAAAAATATATATTTTGAAATTTTTATTTTAAAAAATAAAATAAACTTAATACATCGTATCTCATAAAAAATTAATCAATCATATCAATATAAATTGGCTAGTATATCCATGTATGTTGTTAGTTTCATGACCAACATATTTGGCGTGCGTCGAACTTATAATCTCTTTACTGTTGAGAAGTCTCAGTCCACCCTGACTTACCGTTGAGTCATATGTCATGGGGTTACGTATATTGTTAGTTGTCCTATGTATGGAGTGACCTATTCGTGGAGGATAGGAAAACTAAAAATAGGAGATATGATAATCAATTTTCAATATTAGAGGGTGTGGGAGTGAGAAAACTAAAAATGAGAGTGGAAATACTATTACTCAAATAATTCAAGAAAATAAAATTTATTATAGTTTTCTAATTTATTTTATTAGATAAAGAATAATAAACGAATGGATAAAAGCGGACGTAATCCTAGTGGGAATCATATGCATGTGGTTGGTTATGTGCAAAAGCAGAAAATAAAACAAGTGATAGAATCAAAAATTAAAATGCTCTTATCTTAATTTTTTTAAAAAGAACGTACTTGATTATTATTATTATTATTATAATATTCAATGTTTATCCTTTTTTCTTTTTTAAAAAACATAGAGATGTATTTGAATAACACTATCCTCCCAAAATAAACGGGATAGATTAATAATAATAATAATAATAATAATAACAATAAATAATGTAGACTAAATTAGGATTCTGTCTTTTCCTTCACCAAAAACTATAAATCTATGCTAGACAATTGGAAGATGAGGGAGAAATGGTCGTGTCTAACACAACTAAGAAAATACTTCAAACTTCAACTGCATGATATAATTTTAAGTCATAAGAGCATAAATAATTTTTAAGACTCACACAGTGACAAATAATGTGTTTTTAATATTTCCTATAATTGTGCCTTATACGATCGTAATAATATTCATGGACGTGTATAACACAACTAAAAAAATTCTTCAAACTCCAACTACATGATATGTTTTTAAGTCATAAGAACATAAAAAAAAATTAAAACTCACACAGTGACAAATAAGATGTTTTTCATGTCACTCCTTAAGTGGTCAATTTAACAAAAGTAAAACATATTAGATGCTATAATGAAGCTCCCACTTGATGGGATGTTACTTGCTTAACATCATACAAATTTTTCGTAAATGCTACATAATCATCTAACTTAAAATGTCAACTCATGTATTCTGTCCGACTTTCATAAGGCTTATGTGTGGTGATTATCACACATTCGACTATAGAAATAATATAATCTCAGAGTTACTGAGGCGATGTATAAATTGAGTAAATTTATGCAAAAATGAACCACACATGTCACTACTTAAGTGACAACTAGGCTTCTTGTCTTTTCCTACCAACCACGCAGACAATAGAACGATCCCTTGTGTGAGTGAGGTGATCATAGTCTTGTGATATAAAATTGTGCCTAAATTGTGGTGTAATAAATACAAACATAACATGAATACTACTGCAATTTTATTTTATAAAGAAAAATTAAAATCCAACAAGTACCCTTACATTGTTAGAATCTACGTATACCCATAGTCCTAGTATGGAACAAAAACATATCTCCCAATATTGATCTTGTTAAGGGGTTAGCCACCATCTCCTTGGTGGTAATGTGTTTAAGGGTAGCTCATTTCTAGTTGATCATGAGTCGAATTTTATAATAATGAAGATCAATATACCTTTTTTCAGCCATGATACTTGGGATCCTTTGCATATAACAATGCAGTCATGCCATCAGAGTAAATCTTGATATGCTTTCCAATATGAGACGTAACCTCGAGATGTCGTAGGAATCACCTTAACCAAACAGCCTCTTGGCCTGCGGTTGAAATAGCAAAGTATTAAGCCTCCATTGTTGATCGAATGATGCAACTTTTGGTTTTGTTATACCAAAAGATAGCTCCTACTCCAAGGATAAACACATATCCAAAAGTGGATTTTCTTTCATCTCTATCACCAGCCCAATCAGTATCACTCTATCGAAAAGGTTGTCCGTCGGTGTGTTCGTGCCTTAAAGAAGTTTGTGAACCGTCTTGTAGAACGTGTAATCAAACCTCTCGATCTATAATATACACTATAAATAGGTATTCCGCTGTGTATTAATGCTATAAGAGTATCTTATTCCCAACATTGGCATTACAGGCATTCATTTGGTTCCCATATTTTTTGATTATATTGGTTTTAATCACAAACTGATTAAATGAGTTTTATTCATGAAATCATCTTGATGGTTGGCCATAGCTGCTTGTCTTTATAGTTTTATGCCTCAGCTCAGAGACTCTAGAGCCACAATGATCGGGTTTTTTTTTTAATGTTCCATGACTTATTCAAGAACCTACCTGATTTTATTAATCCCTATCCTAACACTATATATTTGTCAATCTTGGGATGCTTGAATTCCATGAATGCTGAAATTCAAACACTAGCATTTGGTGCATCGGTAATTTTTATGCATAAATTGAAAAAGCTTATTGACCATTTTCGGATCAGTAACCTCTTGATTTCAATGAGGAAATCATTGCCTGGGCCAATGAATGAGGATTTTAGAGACATCATATAGACGGGTCTTAAGAAATTGGTTTACTTGGTGAAGGATGAGTAGGAAATTTACGAAACAACTTTAATAGATAAAATGTTTCACTACTAACGCCTATTTATTTGTTTATAAAATTTATATATAAATATCGACAGCGTGTGTTAGAAACAAATTATTAGTATATTCTCAACATTCAATGATTTATTTGGGCTATAACTGAAAAAATACATTAAACATTTAACACCTAAAACTTTTAGCTCACTCCTAGGTCACTAAAGTCCAATAAAAAATGTATATAAATGTGTATATATATAAAATTTTGCTTCAAATTGTTGCGAATATACTAATAATTTGTTTCTAACACATGCTATCAATATTTATATAACTTTCATAGACAAATAAATAGGCGTTAGTAGTGAAACATTTTAACTATTAAAGTTGTTTCGTAGATTTCCTACTCATCCTTCACCAAGTAAACCAATTTCTTAAGACCCGTCTATATGATGTCTCTAAAATCCTCATTCATTGGCCCAGGCAATGATTTCCTCATTGAAATCAAGAGGTTACTGATCCGAAAATGGTCAATAGGCTTTTTCAGTTTATGCATAAAAATTACCGATGCACCAAATGCTAGTGTTCGAATTTCAGCATTCATGAAATTCAAGCATCACAAGATTAACAAATATATAGTGTTAGGATGAGGATTAAAATCAATCAAGTTCTTGAACAATTCATGGAAGATGAAAACCCCCAACCTTTGTTGCTCTGGAATCTATGAGTCCAGGCACAAAACTATAAACAAGCAACTCAGGCCGGCAATCAAGATGATTTCATGATTAAAACTAAGTTAATCAATTTACGATAAAAACCAATTTAATCATAAATACAGGAATCAAACGAATGCCTCTGATACCTATGTCGGAAATAAGATACTCATATAACATTAGTAGACAATGGAATACCTTTTTATAGCGTAGGTTACGGATCCAGAGGTTTGGTTCCATGTTTACAAGACGGATCATAGACTCCTTAAGACATGAACACACCGACGACGATGATATCACGAACATGTCTGGGCTAGGAATCGCTAACAGAGTCCTTCCTTTTCCATACCCTAACTTGCCTCATTACGTAGGTGGAATATCAAACAATTGAGAGAGAGAGAGAGAGAGAGAGAGAGAGAGAGAGAGAGAGAGAGAGAGAGAGAGAGAGAGAGAGAGAGAGAGAGAGAGAGAGAGAGAGAGAGAGAGAGAGAGAGAGAGAGAGAGAGAGAGAGAGAGAGAGAGAGAGAGAGAGCTTTTTGGTGTTCTTTTCAAGCAACAAATATAAAAGAAAAACCTTTTCTATTTATAGGTATTTAAGTGATAAGGATTGATGTTTCCTAAACTGATTAGGTTATTACCTTTTATCACCTTTGATATTATCTAAGAATAAATCAAATATTCAATTTGATTTATCCCATATACTATCACTTATGTGGATGTAAATCTACAAAAGTCAAAAAAAGAATGACGCTTTAAGGAATTTAAAGGTAAAGACAATTTGGAAATATGACCGAGTTGGTTGGAAATAAATCTTTCAAATTAGAAAGACCAAAGACCAATTTGCACATCAATAATTTACGACTTGTTAATGTATTTATACAAAAAATGGTAATGACATAATTGAAGAATTAATTATTTTTATAATTAAAGTTTAAAACCTCCATCAATCTGTATCAAAAATATTTCCCATCAAAACATAATGTAAAATACTAGGACCAATTATAAGATGACAAACTCAGCAGTTGCGAAAACAATGTTTGTCAAAAGCAAGCCTGATGATTGAGACAGCATATGCTCACTCAATTAAAAACAAATAGGACATTCTAAGGAAAGCTAACTCAGAACTGGAATAAGATGATTTTTTGACTTAGCAACTCAAATAAAGATCTTATCACAAGAGAATCTTCAAAATATACTTTAATCCATAGAACAGTAGTAAATTAGTCTGAAAATTTTGTAATTTAGCATTAATGGAGGGGATATGAACAAAAAATGAACTTGCTTATGAGATGCGATTTTGTTTCCAAACAAAACCACATGGTCTGCAGAGAAGTATTATGCTGTTTAGTAAAACATGTCATTCTATGGAGTGTAACTTTGATTCCAATAATTCAGATTGCATCTCTTCTTTCAATGAAAATTAATAAATAACCAAAAATCCAGGGGAACTTCCACTCATACATGTCTCAAGTCTCAACAATAATGGAGCTTGAACAATGAAATTCCTTTTACCTGTTTCTAGATCTAGACTTGGCTTTATAGAGGTGAAGATGCCATTATTCAAAAGTCTGTAAGATAAAAATAACATCAGGAATGGAACTTCAGCTTCTTCGCATCCAGGCAAGGAAGCAAAGCCCAATCGCAAGCGAGGCTTTGAGCTTGCTACATGAATTAAACAAACACGAAAATGAGAGGTTGTGCCAAACCAGGCATATTCACACTTATCAGAATGCAGATCCGCTGTTCTTTGTCTTTCCAAGAATCGTATCTTTAGCTTCATTGATTTTGGAAGCAAGGTAATGGCTACCGCCTGCATCAGGATGGTTTGCTACCATTACTTTCCTATGTGCTTCCTTAACTTTTTCTGCAGTAGCATTTTCCCTGTTAAACATAAAAAAAACAAGGGTAAACTAATTTATCTACAGCATGAAATGATGAAACATAAGCAAATAAGTAATCTGATCTTTGCTTCCTTTCTCTGACATTTTGAGCTCCAATTGGGTTGGACATTCACCAAGCATAAATATTATGTACCCTCCGTTTCAAAATTTACTCAAGACATTACTCCTCTCTCTACAAATTTTTGGGCAGATGCCTCGGTGTATCTCAATTCTCAAGTCATACTGTGAGCTTGAACAATTTTGGACACTCAATCTTCAGTGTTTAGCACTGCAAATCTGCAATTATTATATAGTGCACTCTTCAAACAAGCAGTAGTTACAGATAGCATGCATCGCTCCTATCTCTCCAAGTTTTTGTGGCTAAATGCTCCCAGCCAGACTTATGATATTGCGCATCACACATCTTTTTCTGATTTTCTAATTTTGCATTTAATTTCCTGAAAAACAAGGTCTTTCTAACCTCATGCGTCATAGCCATGGGCTGTAACAATTTAGATGGTCAATCTATTAAAAGATACTAAATATAAAAGAAAGTAAGTCCAAAGGAATTGTTATAAAATACACTCATGACATCATAAAGATAAATTCTCTAATTTATTTACTCTTTAACTTCTTGCCTGAATTAAAGTTCTGTATTTTCTTCTGTAACAAAGATTTATGAATCACAATCTTTGAACTAGACTACAGAAACAAAACACAAGTTTTTTCCTTACAATGCAAGAAATAGAGTTCTTTTATATTATAACATAAAACCGTCAAATGACCTAACCAATATGCTTGAGTTCATAGGCCTTAGAACGGAATATTAGGCAGAAATTGGCATATTTTTTCTTGCCTGTGATGTGACAAGATATGAAAGTAATGTAAAAATATGAGAAATATTTTGTAAGCCCCACAAAAATGACAAAATTACCTAATACCAAGGATAAGAGCTGCTTCCCTTCTTGTCATTGTAGGCTGGAAACCACCATCATAGAACTTTCGTAATCTGGGTGTTGAAGGCCGTGCCTTGAATGCTTGCCAAGCCTGAATTCCTCTTCTACCAGCCAGTGCAGTTGCAGCAACTGCAAGCCCAGTGAAAAATGGGGTAGCCTGACGTACATCTAGAAATTCATTAATAAAATGTCACAGGAATCAACTGCTGTACACAACTCAATTAAAAATTGTGCTAAATCCTCATCAAAAGCTTAGATTTAACTTCTTGCAGCCACATGACGCTGCTTCAACAAGTGTGACTATATATGTTCTAATTTCTAAATCATGAAGAGAATAAATGCCTTCTTCAAATAAAACATATACATTATACAGAAAACACTAGATTTGGATAGTCCGGAGTGAAAGATGCACATAAAACTCAGGACTTTCACTACAAAAGGAAGGGGAACGCCAGACAATATATCTAAGATATTTGAGCGTGTACATGTGCCGATGAATTGTCTGCTTCAGAACAGAAAAAGGCCATGGTATAAAATTATAAATGGATGGAGCATCATATGTCCTATTTGGCTGTTTCAAACAGTTGCAGACATGTTATGATGTACAACGTGTCGAGAAAGAACTTTTAGTCGATTACCATTGAACAGTGGATGGTCAACTCCCACATTTGCAGACTTCTAACCAAGTCATCTAGCAGTCAAAATGGTCTAAGTCCGTAATAAGATTATTTGTAATTGCACAATGGGTGGCATAATTGTAAGAGAAAAAAAAGTTTGCACAAGCAAGATGCAACGCAACAACTGAAGAATTGTTAAGAAATCTATGAGCAAAGGAAAATGATGAACTTTAAATTGATATCTGCGGCCATGTTGAACACTAGCAAGTGGAAATACAGTAAGAATATGCCTCCAGCTCATGTTCCCCTCACCAGAGTAAGGACAAGCATTCATGCTGTTCAACCTTTCCTTTCTTTGGTTGAGACAACTGCAATAAGAAACGGAACTGAAACTGAAACTTCAATGGCTAAAAAAGACCATATTTCTTCTTCACAATGAGAGAAGACCACGACTATCTCTATGGTGAAAAGATTCATTTCTTCCTGGACACCAACATAAATTTGTAAATTCCCAAAATATGAGAACAAAATACCATCACTAAATCCCCAATGGATGATTTCCATCGGAGCACCCCCTTGACATTGAGGCTTAGTCTAGGAAGCACGGATACAGGTGTCGGACATGACATTGCACGAATACACTGACACGGCAATCCTCAAAATTTTAGGGACACAACACGTCAAAGATATGACAAATAAATAATTAATAAATATATTTAAATTTAATTCATATAAATATCCGACTACAAATCAAGTAGGCCAAGGCTTAGGTTTTATCTTTTCGTCTCTGCCTCTATCGTTTAATGAATTGAGAAGGTAAAAAAGTCTCCTTCGATTTCTCGTTTAAGAAAGAAGTGAGAAGGCAAAAAATATTCTTTGATTTTTCCATGAGAAGGCAAAAAAAAAATCTCATTTGTCTATCAAAAATATATATTTTTGATACAAAGTATTAAAATAGTTTGTCTTTAATTTATACGAAGTACTAAGTTGACCTTCATCAATAATAAATGAGTATCAGACACGCATCCATTGTGTGTCTGACAATTGCATGCAATTTATTTTTTTTAAAAAAAAAAATTGCACGGTAACATGTGTCTGACACGTATCGGGCAAGTGTTAGTGTTCGACGAGTGTCGGACACTTGCATTGGCTATCAATGCAAGTGTCCGTGCTTCCTTGGTGTTAATCTACGCTGCATTAGGTTAACATAATACTAGAATCAAACAAGATCCAATGTAATCGACTTTTTATTGTGGACTTGATTCACTACCTAAGAGATTGGAGGTTGAAGTTCTTAAAAATGCTTAATTTCAATATTGTTCTACTTTCAACCTCTCCATGCAGCCACAGAATCACATGCTCTCCACATATCTAGCAAGCAAAGAAAAACCCTTAGAGTGGACAACCTAAAAATTCACACACTTCAGTTCAATACATAGAATTGAAAATTAGTTCCCCGTAACATGTGATATTATAAATCTTGAATTGAATTGTTGGTTGTGCTGGGAGGATAAAACTCAAATCAAAGGGACCCAATACAAAGTAATCCGTCACAACTGCCACCAGTGTCACATCACATAATCCCTTGAAATTTAGACAATAAAAGGGAATCATACGTAGCACAAAATCAAACAATCGAAAATATACAAAAAACGTAAGAATATAATGAACCCAAGCATTCAATCTCATGTAAAATCAGACTGAAAAGATCAACGAGTGAAAATCAAATCAAAGCAGAACATAAAGCAGAGCGAGAGAGGAAAAGGAAAGGAAAATGGAACGATATAGTAGTGTACCATTTTTGCGGGTTTTCGAGCTTAGAGAGCGGATTACTCTTGAAGTTCAATTCAAATTGTCGTTGAAGCTGTGGATATTGATAGATATCGTGTCTGTTTCAAGAAGAAGCAGAAGGTTGTTCTGCGACAATGCGGCGGCGGCGGCGGCTTTGTCAGTTGATCAATTCAAACTTTCGTGAAGCCTCTAGTAGCAGCTCATTAGCCATCAGGTGAGGGAGGGCCCAATCGTCTATAAAGCAGCCCACTTTAGTGACAGACTGGGCCACTGAGAGCTTGATTGAAGAGGCCCAATTTTTACTTTAATTTATATATTATTTGTTTCGACTACGGGAACATACAAACATATAATAGATCCACAGTAGCTCACGCTTGAAAATCATTTCCTGATTTACCGGGTTCGAATCCCGGCTGTGGAAAGTTATCTTTTTTTCTTATGTCGACATTTTTGTAAATTTAGTGAACCTATTTTTTTCTTATCAATTGGAGTTTCTTTTGTCATATGGCAATATATATTATTTAGGGACATAACAATGTCTTGACGATATTCGGAACAACATCATTAACTTTTAATAAATTGTCTTTCGACGCTTCAATGACATTGTTCTCAACATTCAGGGCTTACATTGCAAGATTTTACTATTGTCGTTCACTGATTAGTGTGGATGGCACACATGTGTATGATAAATACAATGAAGAGTTATTAATTTATGTTGTGTATGATACAAACCATAGCATGTTTCCTTTGTGTTATGCTCTGATGGAGGTAGATAACAATTATAATTGACAATGGTTCATAGATCAGCTTTACTATTGCGTCCCAGACCGCATTGAAATTTGTGTTTTATCTGATTGTCATATGAGTATCAAACGGACAATGCATGATAAGTTGTCGGAACTCCATGCTTATCACAAGTATTGTTCATACCACTTGACCGATAATGTCATGGATAAATTCAAAAATACTGATATAAAGAATACAGTGAAAGTGATGGCTAAAGATCCATCAAAACAAAGGTTTGATTTTTGGATGTTGAAGTTGGAAGATTTGAATATAGAGCTATGCAATTATGTAGTGGAGGTTGAAAAGGAGAAATGGGCACCATCTATGATCGAGGCCATCGTTACGGTGTCATGATCACAAATATGCTTGCAATTTTTAACGTCCTCAAATATGATTGTTACTTGTCAGACATTTTACTTGTCCAATTGGCTTTTTACCAGAAAAATAAATATTTTGTCACTCAGAGGATTGAAGGAGAGAATACAAGTTGTAAGGCCAAGAATGACCTCCATAGTTTTAGCTTAAATCACTCTAAAAATTGAGAAGTTCAATACCCAACGAATTTGGATGTTCCACAATGACCCTCCCACATTTCAAGTAATAAAGAACGAATCATAGAAATCATGTTGTGTAAATTGGAAGAAACTCTGAACAATAGAGTTATACATGCAACATGTGGCTTACGCTCTATCGCCCATGCTCACATATCATTTCGTATTGTTTTGCGAGTAACATCTATTATAGTAGTTTAATAGATCAGAGTTTCACATTGCACACGTACAACAACACATCCACACCAACTTTCTATCCCATTCCATATGAGATAGAGTGGCCCCAGACAATAGTTAATTGTTGATCTCCGACCCAACACTTTGACATTCAAAAAAAGGTCGTCCAAAATCAATACGGTTGACGAATGAAATGCATATGAGAGGAGATCGATCAAGGTATAAATATAGCATATGTGATCAACAGAAACACAACAAAAAGCATCACCAATCAACCAAACAAAGTTACAAGCTATTCATATCTCAATATTGCTTTCATCTTAATTCTTATTTAAAGCTTTCAATAAATCTTGCATCAACGTAACAAAATATTTATTGCAAGTTCTAGCAAAGATATTGCTACCAATAAGAATCGAACTCAGAATCTTCCGCATACATATGGTTTGGTCACAGAGAGATTTACCACTAAATTATCACACAAGTGGTTCCACTTCCATCTTTGTTTTTGTGTTTTTTTTTTTAATAAAAGGAGGGAAACTCGAAGTTCGAGATTGTATACGACCAAGCTCGCCAACCGAGCTACTTGAGATTCGTTTTTGAAAGGTAGTCTTAAAGTCACATTCATTGAGTAATATATAAGTACTATGTGAGGACTCGCGCTTTGCGGCGGGTGCGACTCGATTGTATAATTTGTGAAAAAACAGAAATAATTTTAAGAAAGTATCATCTTTAATGCTATCATACATGAAATTCGTAAAAAAAGAGTGTTGAAAAATGATTCCACTCCATGTATTTTGTGAACTTTATATAATAGATCCATATATTAAAGAACAAATGAATCAATTTACAAAAGGCCTATGCAAAATCATTCAACATAACTATTCAAAATCACAAATGGAGAACTACCTTAATCCCACAAAAGAAATAGAAATGCAACTCATAAACAGTAATTATGAATTACAAATATCAAAATCACAAATCGAGAATAAATCGCAGCAGCTAAAACTCAAGACAAAAGAAAACATAGAGAAAAAAGGGGACATAAGAGGCTGAAAAGAAACCCATATTAAACAAAGAAGTAGAATACATAGTCAAAATTATAGTAATTTATTAAGGTCTCAAATACTTATACTAGGCTCAAGCTTCGGGGAGTTCTTTTTGGTGGCATACCTCGAATTTTTCGACGGTTTTAAATATTGCTATTTGACTCACATAACATAGAAAAAGTTGGACATGTATTAGAATGTTTGGAGGCTTGTTTGCAGAAGACTTAGAGACTGATAATGTATAGTCACAAAACTAATTGATTAGTAGAAGTCATAACACTAATTTAACCCTCAAAATCTTGACCAAGTCCACTCTACCAAAATCCCTATCATTAACTTTTAATTAACAACAAAATACAATGAATTAATTCAAAAAATAAAGTAACTAATCAAAGGCAATTTTCATGTCAACTATCAAAAGCTTTTATTTGAAATCTGATCCCATATTATGAGGAGTTTTCATGCCAAATAAAGTTTGAGGTCTTGCATGAATAGCTTTCATTTGTAATCTGATCCTAGATTATGAGGAACTTTACAACTTATATATAAAAGCAAATATAGAGAGGTACAACGAAAAACATAGTCAAAAGGAATGGAGATAATAGACTCATTCATTCAATGTAAAATTGATCTCGGAATTGGATCCCAGTTTTGGGTTGTTTTAATATTTTGGAATGATCACAATTTTCTTGCATCTGTTGTGTAGAACTAGTAGAGATCATAATTAGCTTTGTAGTAACCTCCCTACAGAAAAAAAAATATAGATATCATCACAAAAAAACTTAAGAAATTTAGAGACAAAAAAGGGAAAAAACATAGGAACAAAACAATAAGACCAAAAATCCATGGCATCTGAAGACAGAAGATCCTAACTCACCTTCGCGCTCGATGATAACCAAGGTCTCACCCCGTCGAACATTTGCACGATTTACACCAAAATCACAAAATGAGACATTTAAAAGTTGTTTGAAAAAAGACTAAAAAAAGATGAACACTTGTTAAAAAAATCCAAAAGAGGCACACCTATTAAAACTCCTCCATTAATTTAAGGCCAAATAAAAAGGCACAGCATCATGTTGGCATACATTATCAAAAAACACGTGTAAAGAACAATTTTGACTTTACATGAAAAAAATGGTGTTGAATTTATTGGACAGCTAGGATGAAAGTCCATAAAACTAATCGACAGTCATAATTGAAGATGAATAAATGAGCAATGACAAATTTGATCAAGTCAATTATCAAAAAATACATGTAAAGCATATTGTCCTCCATGTGTAGAGTTTAATAACATCTGATAACTTAATAATCACAACCATTCGATCAAATCATATTAGTGGGATCCGTTGACTACAAAATGCGTAAAACAATTCCCAAACGCGCGAGTATACAAAGAAATGTCCTACTCGTCACCAAATCGCTTAAAACTTTCGAATCTTATATAATAGATATCAAAAAACACATGTAAAGAACAATTTTGACTTTACATGATAAAAAAGTTGTTGAATTTATTGGACGTCCAGGATGAAATGAATAAATGAACAATGACAAAAATTTGATCAGGTCAATCATCAAAAAACACGTGTAAAGCAGATTGTCTTCCATGTGCAGAGTTCAATAACATCTGATAACTATTAATCACAATCATTCGATCAAATCATATTAGTAGGATCTGACGACTATAAAATGCGTAAAATAATTCCCAAACGCGCTAGTATACAAAGAAACATCCTACTTGCCACCAAATCACTTAAAACTTTCGAATCTTATATAATAGATATAAAAAAAACACGTGTAAAGAACAATTTTGACTTTACATGACAAAAAATGTGTTGAATTTATTGGACGGCCAGGATGAAAGTCCACAAAACTAATCGACAGTCATAATTGAAGATGAATAAATGAGCAATGAGAAAAATTTGATTAGGTCAATCATAAAAAAACATGTGTAAAGCAGGTTGTCCTCCATGTGTAGAGTTCAATAATATCTGATAACTATTAATCACAACCAATCGGTCAAATCATATTAGTGGGATATGACGACTAGAAAATGCGTAAAACAATTCACAAACACGTGAATATATAAAGAAACGTCGTACTTGCCACCAAATCGCTTAAAACTTTCGAATCTTATATAATACATAAATTTACATATTTGGGAATTTAGATGGAGGTCAATTTAAGTATTTGGAAATTTACATACAGCTAAAAAAATATATCACAGTATCAACCCTTTTAAAATTTCTTCAATGGAAATGAATTTGTTTTATACAATAGTGTATTGACATCAATATGTAGTAGCAGTAGTGCACATCTCTTAACGGGAGAAGTGGAGGTTGTGAGTTCGAACCCTCGTAGAGGCATTCGACCACTTCTAAAGCGGCAGGTGGTCCCTACCGTAAGGCTGCACATCCTGCGACTTACATCTGTCAGTGACTCCCAGGGCAGGGAACTGACAGACGGGTTTCGGTTTCTCGACCCCAAACCGAAGTAGTGCACATCTCATTTGACGAACATATATGTAATTATAGCCCCCATAGCCCCGAGGACATATGGCGTAATGGCAAATGGCGAGCCTTGTGCTGGCAATGTTCCCGTTCGATTCCTAACTCTACGCTCTACATCCTACGACTTACATTTTAGGCGATGTTGAGATTATAGCTCCTAACTCTACGCTCTACATCCTACGACTTACATTTTAGGCGATGTTGAGATTATAGCTAGCATATGCATGTTAGTTGGACTTATAATCCCAACATATATGTAGTTATAGGTCGACAATCATGCCTGCACAACATTTCATTTCCTAGTTTGTAAAACCCACAATTTGAACATGGCCTGTTTTGCTCATGCAGAATGTGCGTATTGAAATGGTTATTTAGTGGCAATGGATTTTCAGAGAAATATGCAGCACCTAGCACTGCTAAAATTGAAAGGCCTTAACTACAACCTCAACTGCCAACATATTTGACCACCTCTTCTATGTGCATCTGCCTTGCTTAATGCGCTTGCGAAAGAATAGCAGAAGCTCCTAATTCATAATCCAAAGGTAATGTTCAGAGAAACTATACCAAAACATCCAAAGAACTGCATAGCACTGAAGGTCGAAAATTTACCTTATAAATGGAGTCACGGTGGCCGATCCCTTATTGCACAGACATATGATATCAGATATGGACACAGTTTGTATTCATCGTTCTCAAACCAATACATAAATTCACAAATAATACTGCCAAGAGTATTGGTTATATAAGGACTAAGGCACTGCCATCTATCACTTTGGGGTGGAGTTTCAGACCAACTTAAAGTTCTTCTGGAGAAGTACTTTTTTCCGGGTAAAAAAATTAGTCTTCTAGGATTACAATTTGGATACAAGATCCACCTAAGCTAAAATGGATTCCAACAATCAAGTATGTTCCAACTGGTCCCATTTCAGTTCCAATGAGGGTGCTTGTATTGTATCACAGAAACTGATTTAAGTATAGGAATTGTGTCGATGGCGATCCTTCTCCCTTGAAGAATAAGAGGTACTGCGGTAATCACGATCTGAAATGGTTGAAGTGTTTCAGTTTATCTGCTCAAAAATATTGAAATGGTGTAAACCACAATACTGAGGGAAACCAATACATACCACGCCAAGAGTGATGTCTGGATTTATCAGAATTCCCTCCTGAAGTCAACATGAAAAGGCAAGTAAATAAAAAAAACACTGCATGCTATGCATAAATGAAAATCCATTGAGTGCTAAAATGGGCATATTCGGGGAACTACATTGATGGCTGATGAAGAAATCAACCTGAATCCTTTAATATGTCCCTGGAACGAGGACCTTTTCCTTTCTCTCTTTCGAGCTCCTCGCGCTCTCGCTCCCTGTCCAAATCTCTGCCCCTATCACGATCCCGGGACTTTGTTCTCTCCCTCTCTCCCTCTCTGTCCCCCTCCTTGCTCCTTTCACCACTTGCCTCCATCCTATGCTCAGATTTGTATTTCGACACAATCTCTTCTCTTGTTCCACCGTCAGAAGGCATGCTTTTGGATTCATTATCACTCTTCTTAGAATCCTTAAGCTTATCAAGCACTACTTTTACTTTCACAACCTTGGATCCACCTGATTCAAGATTCACAGATACAGGAGCCGCCATCAGAGCAGTAGCATCATTATCATTAGCTGGGGAACCACTCCGGGTTACTTCCTACAAAATAACAACCAAATGATACAACCCTATTGTGATTGAAATAAATTAGATAAAATCCTAAGCATTATAGAAAAGAGAATTCTTAATAATTTTTGCAGTTAGCACTTAGCACCATTCTTCCTCTAATTACAACCTAATGGTGAGAATCTTGCAACAGCAAAAGGGTAATCATAAACTGCCTAAATTATAATAATTTCAGAAAGCAACACTATAAAGTTATCTCAGATGCTGTCATCAAATTCCGAAAGAGAATCGCAATAATACTTCAAGATACTGTGATAACTTCATGCTACAATCAAAACAGAACAGAAAAAGAGCAGAAAAATCTGAAAAATGAAACTACCTTAGCAGCTGTATTAGAATGCAAATACGAAGACTTGCCAGAAAATGAGAATTCTCCATCTTTACAAACTGGTATGTACTGTGCCTTTGGAACACTATATAGATGAGCCAGGACTCTACAAACTTCATCAATTCCAGATTTATCTGCATCAAATACCTTCCACCATGGCGGATTCTCAGGAAGGGGTACCTGGAACCTACGGGCAGCAGCATACACAACCCCACATGCCACAACCTCACTCTTGAAACGAACACATAAGGTTGTACGCAGACTACAGAAAAAGAGCAATAGAAAACAGATCAATAAATCATAGGCAATAATGGATATTATGGAGACAATGAATATATCATTGTAATTTATAAGAGGTTTATGAAAAAGGCACCAAGAGAATGACACAAGTTACTGGGTTGTTAAAGTTGAAGTCACAAACACTAGAAAAATCAACTAGAAAACTAAAAGCTAAGAAAAGTAAATGGCAAAAGAAGAATTTTACCCAAATGGAATTTAATTGATCTTTTTTCTCGTCTTATTCACTAACTCATAGTTGTGAGAATTATTATTGCAAAGAATGCAAATAACCCATTATCAATTTCACAACAAAAACCAAACAAAACCCTGTCAGCCTTTTCTCTTCTCCATATTTTTTGTTTCATTTATCAATCCTCAACTTTTATGCTGCCAAGAAAATCCAGTAGCCAACCTTTGAAGTTTCAGCTACTAGACATTCTCCTTACCACTAAATCGAAACATTTTTAACCCAATTTCACCCCCTTCCAAATATTCAGCAACTAAAAAGTAAAAACACCATCCAAGAAAGCATAAAGGTAAACATAAGTATTGATAAGGTTTAAGCTACAAGCTCACTCTTTTTTTTACAAGTTTAAAAGTCATTTTCTCAATGATATGCGTGACAATAGTTTCAAGGTGGGAAAAAAAGAGTCAATAAGGCAACATCATCAGCATCCAAGTATTCACGAATATTATCATTCATAATTAATAAAACCCCTCACCATCCTAACGAAGTTTATTAGCAGATGACATTAAGAAACCTTAAATCAGCTGTCAATATCTGCATCCTAAAAATAATATATTTGCGTAACTGTCATAGCAGGTATGATACATGTTGTGAAGCTCTAACTAAAACAGCAGTAGCTTGAATTAATGAATATCAGAAAGACATGCATCAAAAACATCATTTAAGTATAAAAGATAAATACTCATTAAACAACAGGCACAGTAATCGCAGGGAAATATATTGCAAGTATGAAATGTCAGGAAAATACCTATCATTGGCCAAGTTCCAGGCTTCTTGCCTCAATTCTGGGGGAGTTTTAAGGGTAGCAAGATAGTTTGATATGAATTTATGAGGATGCTCAACATGGCAGACAAAGCCCATCTCCTTCAATATGTGTCGTTCTGTTCTACTCAACTCAATCTTCAACTCTTGAAATTTCTGTTAGAACCCAAACGAAATCAATTAAAAAATGTGGAAAGTAATTGCTATTTATTTGAAATGAAACGAAAAAAATAATGCAAAATGTAGTACTTATACAAAACATAATAAACAAAATAAAACCACCCTACTACCTTTGAACCCAGGTCCAAAAACTCTATGGGTAAATTCTCCCTCCTACATTCCATTCTGTGGAAAACAATAATTACTTGTCTAGCTTTCCTTGGGCTTTCCTCCAATTTCGATGCAAGCCAGACACAACTAGCAGCAACTCGCTACAAGAAATTAATACATTTAGTGAAGCCATTAAATTAGGTTAATAAACATTTATTTTTTCTCTTCAAAGGAAACAAACTACTTAATCCTCAAACAATGTCATAATGTTTCAAAATCCAAACATATACAAAAATGGCAAATTTACAAATTTGAAAACCAACAACAACATATGTTTAATCCAAAAAGAAAGACCAACCTTCACATTGAAACGTGCAAATGATTTCTTGCAGTAGAAACGATGGAACAAAACCTGGCCAGTAGCCATTACGGCTTGCGGTCTATAACAAGTGATTAAATTAAGGAAAACCAAAGTGCATGCCGTTAAAAAAAATCGCCTACAAATTCAGAGAAAGCAAAACTACAGCAGGATACAATCTGAGCAAGATACCACTCTCTTGAATGAGATCACAGCCATAGATCCTTAGTGTTGTCTCAGTCGCCTCATCAATGTCATCTTTCCTCGAAGGTGAATTCTTCAACTGCTCGTCCGTTAAATAAAAGTTGTCGATTGCAGTGTATATCATTTTCAATTGAAAAGCTGTCAAATGAGACAAATAGAAGGGATTATAAAAACTAATTCAATCTAATTCGAACGGTATGCAGAACACATACTGTGAATCAACATGAGTAAACCGAAATCAATTACCTGAACTCCAGAATGAATTGATATATCGCAATAGAAGAACTGAAATTAGTCCTTAAACAAGAGAGATTGAGCGCTAGGGTTCTGAGTCAATGGTCAGGGATTTGGTTTTTGCAGAGGGAGATCGTTTAGTAAAATGATATATATCCCATCGGTTTCTATACGATCACATCTCATATTTTATTCTCATATTTTATTTTATTATATTATTATAATAAAATAATATATTTTATTATAATGAAATAACTTATTCTATTATACTAATACGTATTATAATAGAATAATAGATTCTAGTACAATGAACTAATGTGTCCGTTTGGTAAACAATTTGTAGTAACATATAATTTAACATTCAGCATACATGCTATATATAAAAAGCTACTTAACCAAACACCTAAAAACAATTTTAGCATATATGTTATAATTTACAAATGCTCGTAAAAAATTATTTTCAACAAAATTTATTTTCTATCAAAGTTGAAAAGTCTAAACTACCCCTTATATTTCAGTCAAATGACTAAAATACCCTTAATGTTAACAATTTATTATTTATTTTATTTAATAATATATTCATTTTTATTTAATAATAAATTGTTATTTATTTTTATTTAACAATATATTCATTTATATTTAATAATATATTAACATTTCTATTAACATATTTAATTATCTATATTTAATAATATAATTATTTTTAAATAATATATTCAATTATATTTAATAATTTATTTATTTATATTTACTAATATATTATTTAATTTTATTTAATAAAATATTCATTTATATTTAATAAAATATTAACATTTTTACTATTATATTTAATAATATATTTATTTTTAAATAATATATTAAATTATATTTACTAATTTATTTATTTATATTTACTAATCTATTATTTATTTATATTTAATAATACATTAAATTTTTTTACTAATATATTAAATTATTTATATTAAATAATAAATTGTTATTTATTTATATTTAATAATATATTAACATTTTTACTGATATATTAAATTATTTATATTTTGTAATATATTTATTTTTAAATAATATATTAATTATATTTAATAATTTATTTATTTATATTTACTAATCTATTATTTATTCTTATTTCATAATATATTCATTTATATTAAATAATAAATTGTTATTTATTTATATTTAATAATATATTAACATTTTTACTAATATATTGAATTATTTATATTATTTATAGATTTAATTAATTATTTATATTTAATAATATATTTATTTAAAATAATATATTCAATTATATTTAATAATTTATTATATATTTTTGAAAAATATTTTTTAATTTGTACTACTGCCCATGTATGTAATATTGCTACATGCAATATTGTTTACCAAACACACCCAATGTATTCCATTATAATAGTACACATTCCACTTTAATAAAATCTGTTATTCAATTATATTATACAATGAAATAAATTATGGGATCCCATGAAATATAAAACGACGCTGGATCGTTTATCCCATGCTACCAACAAAGGAAAGAGGGTCTTTTATTTGACTATGCGGCGCGTTTTAATTGACAGTCCTCTTGAAAAGAAAAATGTTATAGAAATCAATTTTTATTAGTTTAACTCAACTCAAGTATAGATGCCACTCCATATAGGTGAGACATGTTAGACTTTTTCAAAAATCAGTTAAACATATTTTTTATTTATTTTTTAATAAATGAAATTTTAAAATATTTTTTTATCTAAAAATACATGTTAGATTTCGAAAAAAATTACATATTCGAACTCAAAGCGTAAAAATCTTTCTAATAAGGTCAATTATCAATAGTTTTTTTTTATCGCCACAGCCCTACATCTCCGATCCAGTGAAATTGCGACAACCCTGGTTAACTCGCGACATGCCGACATCCCATAGTTGCTGCCCCAGCTAAAGTGATTTCACAACAGCCCTACGATCTCCGATCCTGTGAACTCGCGATAGCTCCAGTGAACTCACGACGGCCCACATTTGTTGACCCAACTTTGATGGATACTGATTTTTCTTCATATTTTGTACTATGAATGATGTTATCTCTATTTTGTTGTATGAATGATAGTAGTTCCTGGAAGCCTACATATAGTTATTTTTAATTCTCCTCAATGTCTTAGCACAATAAGCATACACAACTGTAATTTCTCCCAAAATACACAATACAATATACATGTTCAGAGTTTAGCAGCTACAATTGACATAAAGACACTTAATTTATGTTCACAACAGCTATAATTGACACAAACACACTCAGTGTGTAACAAGAAGCTTTGTATCGAATAGGTTCCCATGCAGCCACCACAATAGTCATACAGATCAGCCATGCCTTGAGTGAATATGTTCCTTATCTGGATGAACACAATGAAGCCTAGTCTCTTTGTAGAAGGGCAAGAAAGAGGAAAGTTCTTTGGTGATCCCTACACAACATATTTATAGTGTCAAAAACTCAGAATTGTCACTAATAACACATTGAGGATGGTAAATCCTCAAGCACATAATTCAACATTTTCTTCACCCATATTTCATATTTCAGCATATTAAGAAAAAATAAATGCAAAGTTTTCAAAACTACTTGCAACAAGATCAATTATACAAAGAAATTGTCAGTCTTGAGAGCTATTTTCCAGCAGTCATGAAAAGCATAGCCTTGTCCCAACTCAAACAATCAACAAACCTAAGTAAGCCCTGTCAATATACTATTACAGACCATCCCATATCAGCTCACCGCAATCATCATAAGTCTCACAAACAACAAACTTAGAATTCTTTCTAATGAATGTGCTGCATAATTGATGTGCAATTACCAAATACAGCCTGAAAGTAAGCTAACAACGACAGGAACAACCAATCTAACTCAACTTAAAATGGTATCAATTCTTAAATAGTGATTGCAAATTGAGATATCAAAATCAAAGAAGAACAGACCACTCCTTCGAATCGATGCTCATTTGGTTTGACAAGTCTTACGGCCTCTTTATAAGCTAGGGAATCTGCTCTATTTGAGTCTCGATCATAACAAAGATGTCGAAATCAGGGTCATCAAGACCTATGGTTGTCGAGTTGTCATCATCTGCCTCTGTCGCGAACTCAGGGTCATCGCAAACTCACGATCATCGTGAACTCAGATGGAGAAAGTAAACAGTGGAGATCGTATCTCAATCAAGATTGAGAAGATAAAGAAGATCATAGGGTTGTTGTCGCGACTTCACTGGATCGGAGATGTAGGGTGGTCGCGAAACCACTGTTGAGTTCACTAGGGTTTTCACGACAGAGGAGGATGAAGAAGACGCGAGTGTCGCATGAAGTGGGTTATGCGACTTTCTCCAAATCTGGTCCTTTGATAACATCCAACGATCGACAATACAAGACCGTAAAATGAGACCGCGCAGCAGAAAAATCGCATATATATATATATATACACACACAAAAAGGATCAAGTGCGGGATCCGCACATAAAATCACATGCGGGACACCCGCACTACCCTTAGATGGTATGAAGGTGTGCTGCGAGCCCCGTACATACACCCCACCCAAGGGTGAGTGTGGTACCCTGCACATAAAATCACGTGCAGATCCCACACTTGATCCCTCTCTCATATATATAGATATATCAGCATGGCTCACATGCGGACGTCCGTATTACACCTGAAATTCAAACATTGGACCCCAAAATAGTGGGCCCCACTAAAAAACACTTTTGGGTGGGCAATTAAACAAGATGCGTAAAGTGCTCACATACGGGCGTCCATGTGTGAGCATTTTAGTATATATAAATATATATACACACACACATATATATATATATATGCATGTAGTAATACATGCATCTATTCATATAGAATGTGTGATATATATATAATATGTATGTATATTAATTTAGTATTAAGCTCGAGGCCCGACTTTTTAGCATGAATTATTTGGGCCAAGGTCGGACTTGGGCTTACCAAATTGTCATAGGCCCGGCCCGAAGCCTGAGGAGGATTTTCTGGCTTGGGCCTAATATTTTTGGCCTGACCCAGCATGATGCCGATCCCTACCCTATGCCAAGGTCGCCCCAGAAAAAAAAATTTGTAAAAATCGATTTTTTTTTATAAATCATTTTGAATTTAATACATAAATGTACCTCAGTGGGGTTGCATTACTTTTCTCACTAATGCATCTGTTTGGCAAAATGCTTAATAGAAGGGTCCCAACAACTGGATATTCAAAGCTTCAAAAGAGGAGCCCAAAAATTGAAAATTGAAAGCTTAATCCAAGGAACCAAATAACTGCATATTTAACCAGCCAGAGGACTTGAAGCTTCAAACACATCAATCTTAGGAGAAGCAAGTTGAAAACCAAACCGAAGCACGGGAGGAGGCGGAGGGGCTGGTGCGTCTAGAAGGGTAGAGGCGGAGGGGCTGTGGAGGAGCTGGCGGAGGGGATGGTGAGGCTCTGGCGGAGGGGAAGGTTTGTCTAGGGCACGGGAGAAGAGGGGAGGAGAGAGGGAGAATAAGTGATTTTTGCAACTTTTAATTCTGGTCGTCCGATTGATCGAAGGGCTGAAAAATGAAGCCCGAAAAATGAGATTCATACGCAGATCCACACTTGAGAAGGATTGTATATATATATATATGTATAAATATATATACATAGACATATATATAAATATATACACACGCACACACACACACACATATATATATATATATATATATATATATATATGCATGTAGTAATACATGCATCTATTCATATAGAATGTGTGATATGTATAATATGTATGTATGTATATTAATTTAGTATTAAGCCCGAGGCCCGACTTTTTAGCCTGAATTATTTGGGCCAAGGCCGGACTTGGGCTTACCAAATTGTCATAGGCCCGGCTCCAAGCTTGAGGAGGGTTTTCTGGCTTGGGCCTAATATTTTTGGCCTGACCCGGCATGATGCCGATCCCTACCCTATGCCAAGGCCGCCCCTAAAAAAAATTGTAAAAATAGATTTTTTTATAAATCATTTCGAATTTAATACATTAATGTACCTCAGTGGGGTTGCATTACTTTTCTAAATAATGCGTCTGTTTGGCAAAACGTATACGCTAACCTTATAATCTTAGATTTTCTCTACATATATACGTACTCTCTACCATGTTTCATATTATTCTTCATTCCTACTCCACATAGGGATGGCAACGAGGCAGGGAGGTGCCAGGCATGCCCTCCCCATCCCCCATCCCCGCTATTTGGAATCGGGGAATCCCCGACCTCGATGGGGATTCCCCAAAACCCGACCCTTAAAAATCCATAATTTATGACTGTGAGTTAAATTCCATATTTTCATAGCAAGAGCTCAGTTCCACAGGTTCCCTCTTGTCTATCATCCTTTTATCGCCTATAGCTCATTTGTTTCTCTAGCAATTGTAAAACTTGAAAACAACACTCCAAGTTCAACAAAATAGAATGGAAAAAAAATGAGTAAAATTAATTTTTTTCAAAGAACTTCGGTGTTCTCACTCTCACTAAGACAAAAGCAAGAAACCTCAATAACAAGTCAAGAGAAAATGGAATAGCGATTTAGCCAACACATCAAAACCAATGAACATCACAGCAAGCTTTCCTAAAATAGTGAAATGGATGAAACTGGGTCTCTAAGAGATTTTGTCAGAATTTAATGGCCAATACATAGTACACAGACTCACACAGAGTAGAACACTAACCTTGTTAATTGGCTGTTGCAGGCAGAGGCATAGGTGAGAGCAGCTGAGCAGATCCGTGCAGAGGCAAAGGCGTGGCCGTACTGCTCGTTCATGAGATTTGTAAATTAGAGATTTAGCAATTAGGGCTGATCGCCTGAGGGAGTGACCAAGTGAGGGACTATGCGTGAGATTTGCCACTTATTGTTATTATTTACTCTTGTTTTTTTTATTAACCTTCATGACTTCATATAAGTCGTAAGATTCTTGGCCATACAAAATTACAAATATTGCGATTAGTGAACACGTGCAAGGAATGATATGGAATTGACACGCGAGAATCATCTATTGAATTTGAAAGTTTATATATTATTAAATTATTTGTAATTATTGTGAATTGAATACTGAATATAAGGGTTATCATACGTGCATATTATGAATAAGAGTGATAATGGGCTAGTGGTAGAGAATGATAAAAGAAAGCATCAAAGTGGTAATGACCTAGTGATAGAGAGTCATAAGTCATTAGTGTTTGAGTGAGGTCATGAGTTCAAGTATAAATTCTTACATTTTGTTAATTTATTTCTCGATCGAGGCGACACCCGCGAATGAAATTGGCATCCCTAACTCTACACACCTTAAAAAATCATGCGACAGCCTTTTATGCTATCAATATCCTTGTACTTCCTTTATAAAACGAGCAAGAAAAAACACGTAGCATTGCTAATCAATCCACATGTCATAACAACGAAGGAAACAAAACAAATCAATTTAGTCACTCCATTTCTTTCTGTATTGTTTTATCTATTTTCTTTCGTGAGGTGTGCGAAAGCAAATATAGGACATTGTGACTTACAAGGAGAAAGAGGATCTTGGATTCGAAGCTTTAGCACTCCCTTATCTGGATGCTTTGTGCTATCTTTAAAATGTTTTGAAAACTATCTCTATTACTTACTGCTGCATGATCCTCTCCGGGTATTTCTTGGCCACTGTTGGATTGTTCGTACTACCAAACTAAATGACAGGTACAAATTCTTATAGTACGTAAAAATGACCAGAAAAATCTGCTTCGAGATTTTTTTTTCGCTTTTAAAAATGATTTTGAGTATAGTTTTTAGGAATAAAAACTAGTAAAAAATTTATTTGGTTGGAGTTATTTCACTACATTTTTGGAAACTGAAAACATGAAATAAAATTGAAATTTATTTGAAATTCAGTCAAATTAAAATGAATTAATCAAAATTAAACTCAAATTCAAGTTTCCAGGTCAACACCGGGTACCTATTTTGGGTCAACACCAGGTCGCGGCTTTCCGGTGACTCATATGACCAGAAAAGCATTGGGTTAGATGCTCCTCATTTCGGCGAGTCCAATGGAGGTGGTGTATGTCACCGCAGTTTGGCCGTGGTGGCTGGATCGAGCGTTTGAAGTCACGATGGCTGAAAGTTTTAAACCCAGATTTCGAGAGCTACAGTTGACGAAATGAGTCGATGTTGGTCGATTATTGCCTTGCGAAACTTTTGACATCAACCACATTGCAAATGGTCACCGAACAGCGAAGATCCGTTGTCGACAACGGTAATTCGACATTTTCAGGAAGAGAGGAGAGAGAGAAAAAAAATTATAAAACAAAGTTCACTTTGTTGTTTTGGTTTTTTGATTTTCAAAAACAAGATTTTTTTAAAACTATTTTTGAAAACAGGTAACCCAAATGAATTTTGGACTCAGTTTTAATTTTCGAAAACAGAAAACTGTTTTGAAAACTTGAAACAAACACAATTTGGACCAATGTTGCATTTTTATATTTTCCACTCCTCTAATGAATCTTCAATACTATTTGCTGCACAGAGATTAATGACTGAAAAGAAATTTAGGCTTGGAGAAGAAGAAGTGGCGCCAAAAAAGAAAACCACCATGTCTTCAAATGGAAAGGAGCCTATGGTAAACCTTCTCAAGTAGCTACTTCTAACTTGTCCCTTTCGACATAGTACATAGGCTTTTAAAATGCTCATTTGCTGAAGGTGGCAACAGTCCACAAAATATGACGTCCCTGTCTAGACTTCAAAACTCTATAGAGTGCAATAGAAGCACTATACATCTTTCTATGTCCAGGCAACGCCGGGTTCGACCCTAGTTTATATATGATCTTGGATGCAATACAATCAATGAAATGATTTGGTTGGAATAACGGGTTGTACATTGACATTGAGGTGTGACCTTGGAAATCAAAGCAATCCGGTATTATCATGGCACGCTCAACTTCTACTTTCTTTGTTCCAGTATCTGTTTTAATTTGCAGCTGAAAGCGGCTCAGCAGCTCAAGAAAGAAATGTGACAGCAATAATACATGTATCATCAACAAGAACAATCGGTGCCCAAATGGAAATATACTCGGAAGAAAATATATACATTATATCAGCTACATAAAACAAACTGAGAAAGAAAAAGAAAAAAACATAAATATTTGTGCCTAGAACAAAATTTCATCTGTTTTACACTCCTTACCTGCAGTGTAACAAATCTGTAAAGTACCCAAATTGCGAGAGAAAAACTCGGTAAAATTTGTAATCAAAATCTATCCACGACATAAGCGCTGCAAAAGTTCTTCACTTGTATGATTATCAAGGTGCAGAAGCAGAAGCAGATGGAGAGGATAGCTGGACCCAAGCAAATTCTTCCTTATAAGCCACAGTTGCATCACAAGAGGATTCACATGTGTATACAACAATAGTGGCCCAATCAAGAGAATCGACATCGTTCTTCACATTGAAATAATAAAGCAGCTGAGACAATATCTGATAACACACAAGAAATATATGAATAACTTGAAGTTCAGCCAATGTTATATATAATGGTCATTTAAAGATAAATGTCATTTGAAAAGTCATTAAAGTTAACTGTTAACATGCCTGAAGCTCGAAAATCATTGCACCACCACAATAACGGCATTTAGGGATATCAGCCTGAGCCAGATGACCACTTGACATGGGCCATATAGGTTTAGCACCAGCATCCCGACAGTATCTGTTATTAATAGGCAGAATCAGAATTCAGAAATCCAAAATTGACAAAATTAAAATTCAAGCATTATTTATGCTAAAGGCAGTAAAAGGAAAGGGAAGAAATTGCTGTTACTTTGAGAGATTTATCCTTGGACGATAAATATATTACCTCACAACTTGTGCAGGGGCCTTAGCAATGCGCTGCTGGAAAGAGACCCAACTTTTTTTGTCACTGTCACCCTAATCACCATAGAAATGTAACGATGTAAGAGAGTGAAGAAAGTATTTGTAACCTCTGACTGCAACAACATGGCAATAGTACCTCAAGTTTTTCCAACAATGAATTCATGGTGTCATCCATTCTCTTACTTGTTATCAATGAATTAGCATGTTCATCGTCTTCCGTCATTTCTGTGTCATATTCGGTTTCATCCACATTTCGTATCTCATACTCTGGCCACAAGGTGTTGCTAGCAACTGCTTACAAAATTGCAAATGCAAAAATTCAATGAAAGGTAGTATTAAAAGAAGTATATTCGGAGAAGTTAGCAGAGCACTTCTGGGGAAACTAGTGCATAAAACTTGTGATTGTAGACCAAGTGGGGTATAGAAGACAACAAGGAAATTTGCAAGGACCAATTCAACTCATTATAAACATAAACATAGGTTCCCTAACATTAAGTAACATTCTACTAAAATCAACAATGTAGGACATGAGGATGAGGTAATGGATACAGGTATACATCAACTAAACGGTATGGTACTCGATTAAACAATTATGCTCATCATATCATTTAGGCATCTAATGTGCAACTCACATCTCAATAAGCATCCACCAATGAGAAGAATACGATTGAGAAATTTGATATACAGGAAATAACTTATGAGATGCAAATACTAGCCTTTTTGAATATTTGAAGAAGTGGCCCCACCATTACTAGTGCAAGAGTCAGGGGACTGGGAAGAGAGGCTCAGCCGCTGGCAATCAATTCTATGAGCTGAGCGCCAGTGCGTGACCTACAAACCACACCCAAAAAAAAGTGAGAACGCAAAAGAGAAGAAAAAGTGGACAGATCAGATATTCCACTCATATATGTTCAGCGTGATTATAAAAAAAATGTAATTATGAAACCATTTTACCTGGTGATTTTGTGAGCAGTAATGTACCTTTCTGCAACTACCGCAGACTTTATCTCCCTTCCATGTACCACACCAATTACAGAGCTTGGCTGAAACAAGCATGCATTAAAACCATCAACACTCAACATACAGTGCCTATAATTGCAGGAAGAACTGTGTAGGAACAAGCTCTAGACTGCTCATTTAGCAGTAGATAGACAACAAACTCTCAGAATTGGGAAGATAATCTACCTTCAGCTCCAGAAGGTTTGTCCGTGCCATCATATCTTGGAGGCGCATTCGGGTAAAAAGGATTTAAGTGAGGCAATTGACAACAGAAAACCTTCACACTTTGAAAGCATTACACAATCAGAGAATAGTTTTTCAAGTATAAAAACATAAGAATTAGGAAGCACATGCCAATAATTTACAGAACCCAAACAATACCTCCGAGAAGCCTTCTCAGGATAGTGGTTGCACTGCCCATGTTGATCTCGGAGAAGACAAGCCATTGACTGACACATAAACACAAATAAAGTCCGATGGAATGTCGATTCCTTCTCCGAGATTGGTGCGTATACCTAAGAGCTCCAAAAAAAACCAAATAAATGATCATCAATTTCAGTTTCCACTACCTTAATCTCAAACACATAACAACACTATATGTATAACTAAAATTTATTTCAAAATCCTCCAGAAAGTCATCGACTGCATAATTTGATAACATTGACGAGAGGAAGAAAAAAACTAGTAGATACCTGAAGTACGAAATGCAAAGGTTCGCCACATATATCACAAGCCGAGGACCTTCCTGAGGGCAAATTTACAGGATCTAACCATGCCTACACCATAAAGTAAGAATCTTAAGACAAGCCAAAACTCGAAATAAATCAACCTGACAATAAATATAAAACAAAATGCGAAAATCATGAACTAAGAGTAGGGTTTAAGGGCTGAGTGTGCACCGGTACGCCACCAGCCTTGCTGGGAAATAATTGGCGGAGAAGTGACCAGTCATACTCTTTCTCCTCTAAGAAACCTAGAGTTACAGGTTCTTGTTCATCTTCTTCTTCCTCCAAGTTGTCCTCTTCTTCATTAACAACGATGTCTTGCACTTCATCATCGCCATCGTCATCTTCATCCATGGAAGTGATGTGCAAGCCCCTGAACTTCTCTATGGAGTCTTCCTTTGTACCGGACTCCATTATTTGGTCGTTGACGGATTGGAATCCCCCGAATAAGAATAAATGCGCCACCAAAACAATTTTTGGGAAACTTCCTTTCCCTTCTTCGGGTCACACGAAAACAATTTTTGGGAAGAAATGTTAAGGTTTCAGGAAAAACACGGGTTAATGCAACCTTTGGAATATGTGCCGCCCCTTTATCTTGAAAATATTTCCTCACACCCGAAGAACAATGTGGGACCTGCAAGAACATTGTTAACAACATAAATTCGATTGTGGTTTCTAGGGTTTGTAGTGGCACCACAATGAAGTATGGATAGTGATACTTACCTAGTAATGAAGCCCAATTTATGGCGCACAAACTCGTACTATATGTAGTGCGGTCGAATTTAGGATTTCACAGGATGAGTAGAAAGATAAATTGAAGAAGCTAGGGAGGGAGATTAAACGACCGAAACAAACCTAAAGAATCCCCGCAGATGATTTTGTGAGAAAGGATGGATGATTTTGGGTAAGGTTGAGGGTCGCCATTTTCAACTGGGGGAGAAGAGATGAAGCTGCGCGCAAATGGATTTGTAAGAGCTGGAGCTTGGGTTCGTGCAGAATGGAAGAAACAGGGATAAAGAAAGCGGCAGATTGGGTTTACGTTTACGCAGAATGGAGGAAGAAAGCGGCAGATTGGGTTTACGTTTACGCAGAATGGAGGAAGAAAGCGGAGGGAAGCGGGAGGAGGGAACTGAAACCTAGGGCGTCCGCGCATACGGGAGAAAAGAGAGGAAAAAGACGATTAAACTTATCAAAGAACAAAACGACGTCGTTTTAATTAATAATATAGCTGCGGTTACGTAGCTGCGGCCAGCAACAACATAGGAATATACCAGCTGTTTACTAAACCGCTGGTATAGTGACATGTATTTTTTTGAATATGTTGTTTCTAACATCACCACACATATAACCATACATCTGAGAACTCTTACAATTGCCTTTCAATCTTAAAAGAATTCTTTGATCGTATCAAACTCTCATTGCACTTGTCCACTTTATCTATCCGCTTTTAATGATATTCGTTATATTTTTACTATGTTTCCGTCGTCTTGCAAAATCATATGCATCCGTTTCTAAAAGTTGGCATGCTTTTGAAGTGGGAGTGAACATGGCTATCAAATCACTATATGAAACTGAAAAGAAACGGGTTTGTTGTAAAAAGAAGAAAAGAATACATCACAACTTATAAAGTGTGTTACAAGCTGAACTTCATATACTGCCGCTTCTTTTCTTTCTTGATATTTTGTCTGTATGATGTAATCGATTCGTAATCATATCTAAGAAGTACTGAATCGAGGCCGCTGTTGCAAAAGCACTTCTCCAAGTCTCCATTGAGATTACCGGATGCTTGCTTCTGCCAAAGTTTTTTGCCCACCAGTGGCATGTAACTCATAATCCTGCAAATTTTAAATCCAAGTCAAGTCATGTACTTGAGCAGATCGATAAGATAATCCGTTGTATTACATTTTTAATTATCGTCAATATGCTAAAGCAATAGAGATATAGATACACTTCATTGTGTAGGACTTGTCTTTCCAACCCTTTTTTTTCTCACCCTTTGCAATGCTACACTAGCTATTCTTATTTTATATGCAGTTTTCACATTTAATGCAACTTGGAGATTATGATTTGGAAACTCCCAAAATCACCAAAATTTGTAAGTGCAATTATGATAAGGATTTGAAAATGATGGATGGCATAAAGTACAACTGAATCTAGGCTTTCCTGAAAAAATCCTCAACACTTCTCATTGATGCTTTGCCTGTTTACACCAAGCCTGTTCTGAAAAATTCAAACTTTTGCTCTTGGAAGGGCTTTAGTAAATATATCAGCCACCTGCTCATCCATTTTACAGAAAACAATTCTGATTTGCCCCTCTTTAGCAGCTTCTCTGATAGCATGAAATGTAACATTTATATGTTCAGTTCTTTCATGCTGAACTGGATTTTCAGCAATGGAAATGGCTGATTTGCTGTCACACCAGATAACAGTTGGCTCCAATTGAGTATACTTCAAGTCTTTGAGCAGTTTCCTGATCCATATTGCTTGATTGGAAGCTCCTGCAAAGGCAATGTATTTTGCCTCTGCAGAAGATTGAGCAACTACATCCTGCTTCCTTGAATTCCAAGCAAATCCACCGGACCCCAAAGAAAAAGAGTAACCTGAAGTGCTTTTGAAGTCCTAAGAACAGCCTGCCCAATCACTGTCCGAAAACCCTATCAATCCACCACCTGAAAAACTTTGATACCAGATGCCATAATCTAAGTTACCCTTCAGATACCTAAGAACCCTTATAGCTAGTCCAAGATGGATTTGACTTGGAGCACTCATAAACCTTCAGCGTCACGCCAAAGACACTACTAAAGTCTTAAAGGAGACACATTGCTTAACCATTTATGGACAAGTCAGGAAGCTAATAGGTCTAGCCATGAAACATCATGGCGGCGGCTTCTTTCTTTGCAATGAGAGTCATAAACGTAGAGTTTATAGCCTCAACAAACTGTGGATTACTTTGTAACACAGAGAAACTCTGGGCCAGAGGACTTCTAGCCATTACCCTTCCCTTCCCCTCTATTTTCTCCTCCAGGAAACTGTCCCTTCTCTTTTCCATCCTTGCTACGAACAAATAAGCTTGTTAAATAAGAAAAGTTATGCGGGTCAACTTTATGGTAAATAGGAAGAACTATATATAAAGTACAATTACCTTTCCACCTAGAACATCTCTTCCTTCCAGTAATATGGGAACATGACCTGCATCTGCCAAATATTTTGCCGTAGATAAACCCTGCAATAAGGACATTGAAACTACTATGAGAAAGGGAAACATAGAATAAATCAAACAATAAACAAAATCACAGAAGATTAATCACTTCTTTAAATTTTCTATAACTCCATCTAAATGCATAATACAATCAACACAGTTTTAAAATTATGTCATAAGTTAATATAAAGGTTATTCCAGGCACAGAAATACCAATAATATGCATTTCGGCGATTTTGCTTGGGCTCGTAAACACTCCAGTGACTCGAGATTTCGGCATAGACTCTGTTCCTTGCTTGGGCTAGCTGGATTTCTTGTGGTATTCATTTAGATTTGCTTTTGTTCTATTCTTGTTTTGCTTGTAATCAAACCTAGAGTTGTATTGGATGATGGATGGCTTGATTTGAATTGTTTACTGTGATTTGTGCTTGGATCGTGGCTTGATAGGAGGGAGTTGGCTCTTGTCATATTCATATCGTATTGAGTATGAAAATGGGCGTGCCATACATCTTATATTCTCATATTTAGGTTACATTTCATATGAATTTCTCATTAAATGTGCCAATACTGCTACTACTACACCTCTGGCATGCAAACGAGAGTGGCCTTCACTACTCTGTCTGCACGTTTATCTGTACACCCCAACATTCTTAGCAAACCCCATGAACCCTTCCCTGATTTCCTCCCCCTTCCTCTTTTCACTTCACCCTTCTCAACAGTCCGAAACGTGGTAGCTGGACCACCTTTTCGTCTCTGTGCTGTATCGATAGCCCTCCGCTCCATATCCATCGTATGCCTTCCTATTCCAAGAACAAAAAAGTACCATCTTGGCTTCTCTGGAGTAGCCAGTATCGATAAGTCATACTTTTCTGCTTGTTTATGTGGTGGAAAAATTCTTTGATTCCTTGCTTGTCGATGTCTTGATGAAGTAACAGAAGTGGCTCTTTCTTTGTTAAATGAGAGAGAGCTTTTCGGAGCCGTCATGATAGTATTGTTATTGACTTCATCACTGTGAGCTTCTCCGTCCTTTTTCTCTTCTCTGTTGTCAGCTATGTCTTTACCACAGAAGATGATCTTGTCAGCTGGATAACTGGCGGCGGCGGCGGCGGCAATGTCTCCACTGAAGAACTCGAATAAACCATCATCACCAAAATCAAATGATGATGAGCTTTGATCTTCTCTAGTGGAGTATTCTTTCCAACTAGAATTACTATTGGTTAATGGAAGTTCAGACAGAGAGAGAGTATCTTCTTCCATTTATGTGACTCTTGGAGCTTGGTAGAGGAGGAAACAGATATATAAAGAAGATAATTTGTGGGTCTGAATGCTGCTTTCAAGCTTTAATGCATGTAAACCTTACGGGTCTAATTTAACTACAGAAAAGTCGATAACTTTGTGGATGGTTTCCGTGAAGAGTTGGATTGACAAGGATGGGGTGGCTTCTGGATGAATTAGACTAGACCTTGCCGGTTTACAATAGTAAAGACAAGAGCCAGCAAATGGCACTCTGTTAATGTGTCCCATCTAGAAAAGCAGCCGGAGAGTCCAAGAGCGGCCATACATTAGATTAGATTACATGTGGCGAAGGAAGAGAGAGATCAAGCAGACCCCCCAACCTCTTCTAGATGCCTTCAAAATCTTTCTTGGCAAGTGTGAGGAGAGGAGAATATTTGTTAAATTTAAAGAACATCTATAAGGATCCGGGGGTCGTCCTGTTGTGGTCGTCCAGTGTCTTCGTCCAGTGTTAATTGTTGACTATCAGATCTTATGCTTTTAATCCAACGGGTCAAATTAATCAAGTCACTTTTTCTACCCAAATTCACTATTTTGTTTGGGCGGGAATATTTGACCTCAAAACCTTCCATTCCAAGACTTTTGTCTTCTCTTTACTCCAAACGAAAACCAGATTTCCTTTTTGGATTTACGCAAATATTAAAGCCATAAAGCCATCACTTTACATATATCTCAGCAAATCTAAATCCAGTACAATATGAATAAACCACCACAATGTTAAGCAGTCATCCAAGAATTACAATACATGATGAAAAAAATCACCAAAATCACAAATTCACATTCAGTGAAGTCAGGGAGCTCCTAAAAAAATGCACAAATTCAGATTGTCATTTGAAACAGAAACCAAAACCAAACTCTGTAATTTCACAGAATCTCAATATTTATCAATCCTCGCAATTCAATTGTTTCAATCTATTCATTCGCCAAAAACAACAGCAGCTGTTACTTCTTCAAGAGCTTTAAGTCTCCATATTCTTCAAGAGCTTTAAAAAGCCCGACAATCGAAACCCTAACGTGTCTCCTTCGGCAACGATGCGATGTCTCCAGCTGCTCCTTCTTCGACGACTTTGAATTTGGCTCCACAATTGTCTCCTTCTTCGGCGACTTTTAATTTGGATCCACAATCGTCTTCTTATTCGGTGACTTCGACTTTGGCTCCACAATTGTTGATGAAGTTTCGATTTTGTCCCTTTTTCAAGACCACTAAGAATGAATCAAAGTCTCTAATTTGCAGAGGAAAAATGAATTTGTCCACTGCTCTTTCAATGGAGGCTTCATGGAGAGAATCGAAGTCTCAAATTTGCAGAGGAAAAATGAATTTGCAGAGAGAATAGCAAGAGAAAAGAGGGAGAGAGAGAGAGAGAGAATGGGGAGAGAGAGTGTGTTTTTTTATTCTATAGCACAGGTCTGTGCTAAACGATCTCAACCATTGGATTAAAAGCAGCAGATCTGATGGTCAACAATTAACACTGGGCGAAGACACTGGACGACCACAACAGGACGACCCCCGGATCCCATCTATAATGGTAAATTTTTGTTAGGCCAACAAAATGTATTAATATATGAGTTTTGTTAATGTGGCTTAGTATGTTGAACAAAATAAATTGCTATAATTGTGTAAATTTGCTTACTTTATTCTTTTTGTATAATAGAGATATAATCCAACCATGACTCATTCCTTGGACAACAAAATGAAGATAATAAATTCGAAGCATTGTACACATTCATTCTCACGTTAGGCCAATAAAACACTTTTTTTTTATCAATGGGCCAACATAGTCGCATTGTTATGGTTGCAAACTCATAAACTCGCCTTACAACATATTTGAGAGAGATGGAACCACATATATATACATATAATTCACCTAAATTAGACGATGTAGGACATTTATTTTTAACATTCCCTTCAATTGTGGATTGGACATTCTGACGGCCCAACAAATGCAACAAACATGCAAATAAGTGATCCAAACAATTGGAGGATCGGAATTGCTCCGATACCGATTTTTACTCGAATCGATGGGTACAAATGTTGATGGTCATTATAGATACCTCATATGCAATTGTAAAACCTAAAAAATTTTAAAAAATGCAGAATTTTTTCTATAAGTTATTTTAATATTAGTAATGATAGAGATCCTAAATTTTGTATTCAAAGTATCTCAAATATAACGTGTCACACAATAAAATGTGAAGGATTCACATAAATTCACTCATTGCTTGATACATTATATTTGAGATATTTGGGACACCAAAATTTGGGATCTCTATCATTTTTGTTAAGAGACGAATATGATGATTTGGATATTGTGTGAAACTAAGACTGTATTTTGGAGAAAGGTTCACGACAGAGGTGGATGTGTAATACATCCACTAGAGGCTTGCCCCAGTGGAATTTTGCAAATTCTCTTTTTCTATTAGACTTCAGATACCAATCTTGGCAAAAATTAATTACACCTCTAGTGAAAATTAATTAGGCCCCAATGAACATAAATTAATTACACCTCTAGTGAAAATTAATTAGGCCCCAATGAACATTAATCAACATCATTCTCTGGTAAAGTTGTTATGAGCTTACGCAAATCACTCCTCCTACGATTTCTCTCCTACTTAGTAGTAATTGTGACTCGTTGAGAACAATTGTGATAAATAAAGATGTATTATTTTATTGTTAGAAATTGTTAAACAACAAGGTCGATACGACATAGTTTAGCTTATGGATACGACATAGTTTACCTTATGTTCAGTTTTGGCGGGATACTTGGACACTCTTATTGTTCAGTCAATGTACATTGCATTTTATTTATTCTTTCTTTTTGTATATGTTAGAGCTTTTGTCCTTAGGGTGTATTCTGTATGTTTTACAAGTAGGCCTCTTCAAATGGCCCGCAGACCATGACCCGGCCCGAACCTGGCCCGGGCCTGCGGGCCAAAGCCCATCCCAGGCCCGAAGTTGTATCGGGCCTGGGCAGCCCAACCTCATACCTCGGGTGGGCCTGGGCCCCATTTCTGGGGCCGAGGCCCGAGCTTTTGGGCCAAGTTCGGGCTGGCCCGACCCGAGTATAGGACTTAGATATTCCATATTGGATTAGATATATATAATATATTAGTAATTCTGCATTCCTATATTGTCTTCTTCACTTAAATGGCTAAATTACTCGCCTCCAATCCATCACTCCATAAACAGGTTTTGACAGATTCAAATACTCAATTCACATATCCACAGATGACTATGAAAGTATAATTGTTACTTGTTAATAAAAAAAGAGCAAAACAAATAGGCCAAAAAAGTTCAAAAAAAAAAAAGAAATCCCTCATCTTGGTCACTTTGTCAGTGACCGTTCTGACGTTCTCACCGTGATTGTAGGTTGTAGGCATAACCGGGTAGGCTGGGTAGATGGTAGTGTCGCAAGCTCTCAGCTAGACAGCCTAGACTGCAACTGATTCTATACTGCCCTCTGTCACTGAACTCTGAACCAGCCAATGGCCGTTGTTTCAACGGCCAAAATCCAGCTCTCCAACTCATCAAGACAGGCACAACAACTCTCTAGACTCCAAGCCTCATTCATATCCTATAAATACACCCAAATCTAGAGCCCTTTCTTCATCAAAACAAGCTTTTCTCTCTAATCTCTAACTCTATGTCTCTCTCTAAGCTTGAATCCATCTTCTCTCTAAGCTTGAGTCCATTTTTGGAGAAGTCCGGCTCCGTCGCACAGTCACACTATCGCCTCCGCCTTCCCAAATTTCAATCTAAATTTTTTTTCGCGACTTCTACTTCTTTCAGTCTTCTAGAGTACTCTATACAACTTTATTGGGTTAGTGGCTTACAACACTTCTGCACTTACCAGTTACCAATTAGGTAATTACCATTATTAACTATTTAATTTATTGTATATTTTATGAATTATAATTATAGTTATATTTATTACTTATATTTTACCATTTTAGACAGTTGTATTGCACTATTGCTTAACTGTTTATTCGATAATTATATTATTATAATATCTTACATTGATAATTGATTCATAGTATATTAGTATACATATACCACCTGGCACCTACTGTACCGAAGTGCGCGACAGTGCGAGTCAACTTAAGGTTATTTTTTTCAATTATAAGTCATAAATTATTGATCAATTTTGTATTGTAGGTGAAAGTGAGTTGCAGTTTGTACGAACATTTTTTGATAATTGGAAGTTAGAACTCATCTTCATCGTCATCACATTGTGTGCGGAATTGAAGCTTAGGGTAACGAACATTTGAATTTATTATATTTTTTGATTATATATTTACGCATTCAATTTGTTGCATACTTGCATTAATATGGACCCTAGGCATGATATTACTCACCCCGACACTGTTGATGAGGAGGATGTTCTTTTAAGAGAATCCATAGGATCTCCCTCTGATCAAATTCGAAATGAGGGCACGTCTACTGCTACTACTAAAAATAAAAAAAATAGCTAGTGCTGCATGGAATGGATTTGATAGAATTATAATTACAAATACTAGCAATGTTCGAGAAGTTAAAGCAAAATGTAAAATTTGTGATAAGTTACTAAGTGGTGCGTCAACGGGAGGTACTAGTCACTTGAAACGTCACATCGAAAGATGTAGTCAAAATTCCAATATAGATATAAAAACACAAATGCAATTAAATGTAGATCAAAGTGGAAATATTACTAATTTTCAATATGATGAATCACGTGCTCATCAAGAGGTTGTAGACTATATGATTAGTGTCGATCATCCGTTTACTTTTGTTGAAAACCATGATTTTACTGGTATGGTCCAAAGGGGTATTAATCCACAATATCACGGTTTTTCTACATCAATTGCAAGAAGAGATACTATAAATAGATTTAATACTCAATTTACTGATTTGAAGAACTTTTTTACTCATTTCGATGGAAAATTTTGTCTTACATATGATATTTGGATTTCTGTACAAAAATTGAGTTATTTATCATTGACTGCTCATTATATTGATGATGATTGGAATTTGAATAAAAAGATTGTTAGTTTTAAAGTTTTAGAGTCCCCTCATACCGGATATTCAATTGCTAATTTAATTTTATTAGAACTTGAAAATTTAGGAATTAATCAAAAAATATTTTCAATCACCTTAGATAATGCTAGTAATAACGAATCGGCACAAAGATCTTTGAACCGTTATCTTAACTTACCTTTAGGTGGAAATTTATTTCATGTTCGTTGTTGTGCTCATATTTGTAATTTAATAGTGCAAGATGGTTTACGCATTTTACATAGTTCTATTGAAATAATTAAAGATATTGTTTTGTGCATTAACTCATCTGTTGCAAGATATGAAATGTATAAAAATTGTTGTGCAAAATTACAAATGAGGAGAAAAAACATTCCTTTAGATGTACCTCACCGGTGGAACTCGACATTTTTACTCTTAAGAGTGGCAACAAAATATAGGAGGGTTGTAGATTTATTTTGTGCGGAAATGAAAGAAAAACATCACAATTATGACATTCAAACCCCTAGCGAATATGATTGGACAATTGCGAAAATTGTAATACCCTGACCCGAAATTGCCAAAAGTAATAATAATACTAATAAAAATAATAATAATTAAATTGAAAGTTTGGGTTTTAAAATACCAAGTAATAAATGGAAATTTTTGATTAGGGATGAATTACCCATTGGAAAGATGAATTTAATAAAAAATAAATAAATTACATATATATATATATAATATAATATATTATATATGTATAAGACCACTTTCGGTGGCCATGTTTTGGCCCACCGAAAGTGGCCACCTAAAAGGCCAATTGGCCATTTTTAAAATAAAAAGAAATTAGTCAACAACCATTTGTTTCGTTATTTTGGTGAAACAACAGAGGGAAGCGACAGAGTGAAGCCGAGAGAGAACAGAAAGAAAGAAGAAAGAAAGAGGAAGAAAGGGGGAGAATAAAAGAGTGAGTTTTGGGAAAATTCATTCTTGTAAATTAGCAAGATTGAGGTGCTTAACAAGATTCAACAATAATTTGTCAAAGATTTCAAGGTTAAGGTAAGGTTTTCTATAGATTTTCATAGTTAGGTTTTTATGAGTTTTGAAGATTAGAGCTTGAATCTTGATTATTTGAGATAATAAGGTTTAAATATGTTGATTTATACTTAATTGTGTATGTATTTGTTAGATTTGAGTTGATTGGAAGATTTTCAAGCTTGAGAGCTTTGGGTGGAAATTCTAGAGAGAGAAAGGTAGGATTCTTTGAAATTATGATTTAATTTACATTTCTATACGTTATTAGATAGATATAAATTGTGAAATGGGTTGTGAATTTGCCATATATTAGGTTGGGGGTTCAAACCCTAGAAATTGGAAATTTCCGATTTTTGGTGAAATTACGTGGATTCGAGGTAGGGGATTCTAACCCAATCTCTCGATTATTTCTTGTTATCTAAAAAGCGTTATTTAATCTTCATTGTTATTTGTATTTGTGTTTTTCCTTATTTGCCCCATAAGGAAAAACAAACCTAGGAATATTCTCGAATTTTCCTAAATATTAGTTTGCATTCCCGGTTGATTGCTTGGTCTTATATCAAGCATGTTTGGTTCTTATTCATGTATCATGGCTAGTTAAATATATAACTAGGATTTGTTTATTGCTATATTAAATTCATAGTATGACATTGTTGCATTAGAGCCACATGGAAGTGCGAATATGGATTCGTGACTTCCGTAGGTTGTGTGAACGTCATATGGGAGGAGGGTTGTGGAACCTCGGCTTGGTTGCAACCAAATGACTCCTATATGAGGCAACATACTGAGATTCCGAGAAATCGGTTCAGAGAACCCGAGTCAGTATGGATAAGACTGGTGTCTTGTATTTGGTCATGGTTTCCTTATTGAGTCGTATGGTGGCAGTGTTCACCGATATTCATGTGTGGGGATGGATGCCGAGGCGTCGTCTCATTGGGACTCACAGTAGGAAACGAGACCACGGTTTGACGAGTATTTGTTATGGTGATTCATAGTCTTGGCATGTTGCTGCATTGACTTAATCTTTTTATTCAGCTATTATATTTTGTTATCCTCTTTACCCCTACTGAGTCATTGCTCACCCTTTTCTTTATTTCCTTTCCACACAGGCGAGACTGGTACGGATACCAGCACTGCGGATCTGTAGGAGGTGGGATGACATGGTGTCACCTGGAGACACTAGGATGGGTTAGAATAAAGAATTAATTTTCTTTATTATGTTTGATATTTTATGCACGAATTGAGGATTGTGTATGTTGACTACGTTTATGAACACCTTGACGGTGTGTGGATGGTACGGATAGGAGGATGCCTTGTGATAGGACTCCTGTACCTAGGTGTGAATCTTATTGTGATATTGCATGTTGATACATGTATGATGATTGTGATTTATTATGTATTGCGGATGCATGCTGTAGATGGCCTGAGGCCCTGCCTAGGATTGTGATTGCTTGTGATGTGATGGCCGGAGGCCTTATATATTGCAGAATATGTGCTGTGCATTTCAGGTGGGCATTCTCTGATATACGGGGAGATGCTGCCAAAATTTTGGTAGAAATTTACGGATTTAGTTGGAGAAATTAAGATTAAATCTTTTGTGATAATGTGGAGATTTAATATCTTATAGATATTGAATTAGGTTTAAATAGTAGCGCCTCCCTGGTCGGGGAGTTACAAAAATTATTAGAGATTTTTAGATGTTTTTCATACTTCAACCAAGATATTTTGTTCTGTTTATTATCCTTCTTCTTGTCGAGTACTTATGCAATTAACTAATATTTGTTGCACATTTAATCGTTATTCACAACTTGATGTTTTTAAAACTGCTTTGATGGCGATGAGGGAAAAATTTATAAAATATTTTGATCATTTACCAACTATATTTGCTATTGCTGTTGTTATGGATCCTAAGTATAAAGTTGATGCATTAGAATTATGGTTAGAAATCATATATGATAATGATGTAGAAAAAGTCAAATCACACCTGGTGGAAATAAATAATTCTTTAAATCAATTGTACGATGAATATAAAAATCAGTTAGGAGAGCATAGAGTACCACAAAATACTTCTGGTACGAGTTCTTCTTCCTCGTCTAGTTTCTTAGGTGGTTTAGCATTACTAAAGAGTAGACGAACTCAATCCTCATCATCATCTAGTGGGTCCACTTCTGAATTAAAAAGATATCTTGATTAACCTGTGCTTGATATTGAGGATAATCCTGATTTTGATATATTAGCTTGGTGGAAAGTACAAGAGCGTAGATACCCTTTACTCTCCAAAATGGCACGTGATCTACTAACCGTTCCAGTTTCGACCGTAGCGTCAAAAGCAGCTTTTAGTGCAGGTGGAAGAGTTGTGTCACAAACTCGAAGCAGTCTTGGACCTTCAACAGTTGAAGCATTAATTTGTCTTAAAGATTGGAGTTTAGCAAATCAAAGAATGCAAGAACAAATGCGAATAGCTGAACTAGCGGAAGAGATGAATCAATTAAAGCTGTCAAGACCAGAATGGATTGAAGATAGTTCCACCGATGCCAATGATTAGTCCTAAATGATTTTGTATTTATTTTATTAGTAATTTAATGAGAGAGATGCAAATGGTTAATAAGTATATTGTATATAGGTGTCAACCTAGTTGGGATGTATATACAATATATATGATGCATTTTTTTACTCTCTAAAAAATTAATCAAATGAATAAAAAAAAATCTTCAATTATTCTTTATTTAAGTAGAATACTAATTCTTTTTAGTGATCCAAAAAAAATTTGCAATATTATAAATTTGTAATACACAGTGCCCAGAAATTCTGAAAAATCATTTTCAGACCATCTGTTCCATCTTTATCCATGCACGAGACCCAATACAAAGAAAGAAAAAAAAAAACAATCCAAAATCTAAACAAATTTCAAAAGTCACTAAAATCAACTTTCCTTTTTCCTGTACATTCCCATTAATATCTATTGTTTATAGAAACAAAAAAATCCTCTCCAATCCTTTACTTTTATCGCAGATAAGACGAAAGATAAGGCACCAAGTCTTAATAATATTTTTTTCATTATTTTTTTTATAATGGAAACAGTTGACAGTTGTCCTTTGCCTTTATAATATTACAGAAAAAGATGTGATTTGTTGATAAAAAAGGTGCGTATTTGGATTTGTTGATGAAAAAGGTGTGACGTATGGGCCCAGGCCCGTAATATTCGGCCCTTGGGCTCTGGCCGGGCCTGGGCTGAGATTTTTGTCTCTGGCCGGGCCTGAGGCCCGATACCTCATTCTGGGGCTGATGACGAGAATTACAAGCCTGAAATCAGGGAGTTTTCTCTCCATCAACTACTGAAGAACTTATCTCTGTTTTGATTTCTTTGTGAAAATTGTTTGATTTTCAGAAACCATTACTAGTGATTATATTCGTGCCATACAAATAATTCTAAAAATAAATTGAGGGCACTACCCTGGACTCCACTACTTAATTGTGTTCTCAATGAGTTTGAATCTTGGATTCGCCACTGGTTCACAGTAGTTGGAAAGGGGAGGCTCTACTTGTGAATTCATTAAATGAACAAGTTGCAGCAGCTTTAGAGAATTCTATATGCTGAAATTTTAAGTGACAGAAGATTTCTATTATGCTCATACAATGATGTGTAAAAGTCTTTTATATCCCTCTGAATAACAAAATTGGCATCTGCAACATCAACCTTACATTCTATCCCCTCAATGAACCATTTATCTACATAATTTTCTTGCATCATGTGCAACCCATTTCACGAATTGAGATTCCATGAAAGTCTGCATGTTGTTTCCAGTAAATTCAAGGGAATTTCCTGGAATATTCTTGATTCTCTGTTTCAGACCTATTGAATGCAACCAAAGGGTGGAGGATTTCTTCCATCACTGAGTTTTTTTCTTGCCTCCCAAAAGCTTAAGTAAACCCCATAAGCCTTTCCCTGATCTCCTACCATTTCCTTTGATCCTTTCACCCTTCTCGATCAACTGAGACATCGTCGGTGGGGCTCTCCGGCTCTGTCTCATCTTGATATTCCTCAGCTCCATCTCCATCGAATACCTTCCCATTCCGAACTCGAAAACGTACCATTTTGACTTCACTGGTAGAGAAGAAGGCATTATAGACGGCTTGTTATTGATTGACCCCAGTGATGACAAAGTTTTCTTTGTAGTGCTTCTCACTGGATGCCTTGATGAAGTTGTTCTTAGTTTGCGGAATAAGCCACCATTAATCTTGGCACTGAATTCTTGGCTTTGAGCTTTTCTGTCCATTGTTGTTTCTTCTTCTTCTTCTTCTTTCCTGCCAATGACTTTACCGCAGAAGATGATTTTATCGGCCACCGGATAGGTGGATGCGGTGAAGTCTTCACTGAAGAATTCAAAGAACCCCTCATCTCCAAATGATGAGTTTTGGTCATCTTTATTAATGGAGAAATAATCATCCCAGCTTGAATCACTACTGCTTGTTAAAGGAAGATCGCACAAAGAGAGGGTATCTTGTTCTTCATAATAAGGATCTTGGAATTGATGATCATCGTTGGATTGTTCACGCAGGCCCAGTTGTTGTGCAACCATTGTGAGAGAGAGTATATGTTAGAAGAAACTCCGTTGGTTAATGCCTTGAAGTGTTTTCAAGCTTGATAAGAAGAAGATAAGGATTGTTATTATATATATATTCTCAGTTTTTGGCGTGTTAAGTAGTTTTAATTGATTGACTAAGGATGGCTTCTAGATGACTTAGGGAAAAGAAAAAAAAAGAGTAAACAATAGAAGAAGAAAGAGGTGCAAGAGCGAATGGTAATTTTTTTCTTGGTGACCCGTCTAGAGTAGATGGTCGAGAGATGCCGAAAGTATAATAGACTTTCTAGAATACCAATACGCTTTCTAGATGCCTTGAAGAATTATTCTTCAAGGCATGCTGGATTGTTTTGTCTCTTTCTTTCTTTTTTCCTCTTCTTTGGGGGAGGGATAGAGAAAAGTTGAGTTGGGAGAAATTTATAAAAGTGAACCTTTACTAAGTATGAGAATGATTGGAAGCCTTTTATATTAGTGGACACCTCACAATCCCTCATTTTCAGAGATTGTGAAAAAGGGTGTTGGGAGCGGTTCATGAATCTCTCCGAACACCTTAAAGTGTTCGCGTCAAGCAAATGTTTGGAGGGATTCGCTTGTTCGTGAACCTCTCCCCAAGTGAGACCTTAATTAGTGTGGGATTGCTCCACTCTGTGTTGTGCCATGGTTGTTGATGAAAGTCACTCGTCTTGTCCACTACAATTCATATCCTCCTGATCTATGTTAAATAAGCGTGGGTGTAAGGCTCAAAATTAAGCTCATAATATCTAAATGGGGGAGACATTCAAAATCGCTCTTACAAATGTCGAAGTTGTATTTGTAGAAATTTAAAGACAGATGGATATAAGTTTATTTATTTTACGAAAAATGTTAAATATGTATCCTTAAGTATCCCTAGTGACTGAGACAATGGAGTCTCAATAGCATCTGATTCACGAAATTCAATTTGATCAATTGTTTTCTATAAATGAAAGTTCGCGGTTTGTAGATATTAAACTCGTGACCATTGAGACGAGACAAACCTTTCATCTTTACTTTGACCAATTAGGCCAGTGGAGAATCCAATTTTATTTTATTGGATTCCAATTTTATTTTATTGGATGTTGGGTCTCAATAAAATTATGTACAATACCTAATGTACTAGTAGGATTGTCAACAAGACAAATTTGGAGCAGTGACTCCTTAATTTTTTTATCGTACTCGTTAGATAAATTTTTATCCGTCCCCGTTAAAATATTCATGGACTATTTTAATTTTTACGTCATCCTCGTGCTCGTTGGGGTGGGAAATCCCTGTTTATTTACCCGTCCCGCCTACTGCAATTATGAAAATTACAATAAATTTTAAAACGCATGGTGAATTAAGATAAATTATATACGGAATTATACATGGTGAATGCACGAGTTTTGCAATGATATATAATACCATAAAATAAACAAATAAATCAATACATTTACTAAAAAAAATTAACATACACAAAAAAACATATTTTTTGAGTTTTTTTTGGGTTATTTGTTCTTGTTAATTTTATAACTAAAACATATATATTATACATTATGGATATATATAAGTAATAACATATAATATAAATAATATATATAACTAATAACATATATGGATACGGGGCGGGTTGGATTTTGACAAACTCATGCTCGTACCTTTCCCATTATTTTCCCCATAAAAATATTTGTACTCATTGTTTGATCGTTAATCAGCGGAGTATACTTATGTGCTTTGAAACAGATTGTGCGAGTATCGACTGGGTATGAGTATTTTTGACACTCTCATGTATTAGGCCTCTAGTACGGCCCTCAATGGATGTAACTTACACGGATCTGGCTGTGAACCAGGCTACACATTGGTTGTATAGGCGATAGTTGTCAACTAAGGTCTTGGTTTTAGTTTGTTTTGTCTTCTTCTTGAAGGCTTGTTTTTGTTCATTGGTTTTCCTCCGCCATTGGTGAGGGTTATATATTTATCCTGTGACTAAGCCAGTTTATCAAAAAAAAAAAGGTATTGGCTATCCTCAAACATGGTAAAACTACACCTTTACGTCAATGTCAATACTTGAATCTTTAGTATTTTGGTAAGTTGCGGGATATTGATGGGACAGATTAAATTAGAATCTTCTCATTAGCGAGGATTAATTTAAATTCCGCGGGTTAATTGTTAGATTCTAGATGCCTTGAAATGTTATTGAAACTTTTTTCTTTAATTTCTATAACATTTTTGTTGGGATAAGTTTTCTTCTTCTAGTCTTTCTGCTTTTCTTGCATGTAACTGAGGGCCCCTTACCAAAAAACAAATGTAATTGAGGGGCCGGCACTATTTGCATTAGGTTGGGGTGGCGTCAACAGATTTGTCCCTGCGCGGTCGTTTCTACGTGATGAAAAAGATTCACAGCCGGCTCTCCGCACTAGGGTCCACCATATTCCGCGTTTGGACTTTTCTTTGATGTCGTTGGGGACTTTTGGCAAACAGTGGCTACGAATAAAAAAATAGTTTCTCAAAAAAGAATTTAACATTTTTAATTCAAGATAATTAAATCAGATCATTTGTATAACACATGATAAATAATGGTTCATGACTAAATATCTCATATTATCACATTTTATTGTAAGCGTAATGTAATGGTACAATGAAATATCATATTACAATGAAATATTAACAATTAAATATGATATTTCATAATAAATTTATAATAAAATATTGAAATACGATATTACATTGGAATTGACTATTATGAACTATTTAGAGATGAGTCATATAACATTTTCCTTTGTCTAACTACCAATTTAATAAGGAACAAAATAACAAATTTTGAAATGAAATGAAATTATTTTAGGTTGAAAAATGAACATGTCAACAATTGCCAAACATAGATTTTAAAAATATAAGCTAAATTATTTTTGTTAATCTTAACCTTCTTCTATATAAAAAAAATATGAATAAGAAAAACAATTTCCAATATGACAGATATCCCTGCTTATGTGGTTTTTTAAATATTAATAATTGATTGGGTCGAGTGTCCTATAATTGCTTGGTGCGAGTGAGCCGGGAGACTCATGTGTATATACCATATATAAGATAGAGTCTAATATGACCGTGTCTTGTATGCGTTTTCCGAAATAAAAAACCTTTTGGAAGGGATTCCAAATATTCAAAATCCTAATAGTTTTTTTCAAGCACTATATATTGTAGCATAGCCAAAGTATGTGTAGCCTGCATCACAAGAAATGAAGAAACGTTAAAATATACTTTAGCACATACTTATATATTCAAACTTGAAACTTCGAAAGTTTATGACTCATAAAGAAAAATAAAATAAAAAATAAAAACTTGAAAGTCTATGAGATCTCATGTTTTCTAGGAATTAACAGTACCAACTTAATATTAATTTTTTTGATTTCCATGTTTCTAGAACCAAGTCAGACTTCTAGAAGTAGAAAGCGAAAGTTGAAACAATTGGACAATTCTACATGCTGTTTATTTATTATATTCATCCATATTTACTATCGGTCTTGATTTTGTCATTAGTGTCAACTAAGGTGACATTTGGTAGACTAATGCATGAAATAATACACTTAAAATAGGAATTTTTTGTTGGTCTTTTATCTTTTGTAGTTAACATTGTGAAGATCTAGATGAACTTGCTCTCCGCATTGAGACTAATTGCATCAAACAATGTGGTGTTGACATTAAAAAAATAACTAATAGGACTTTGATATTTATGGAAGATTGAGTTGATTGGAAATGAATTCTCCTAATTAGAGGATTCACCCAACAATCTAAATACCTAAAATTTAGATAGGCCAGAGTTTTTTTAATAACGAAAAAAGATACCGTACAAAATTTTCTTTTGATCATTCGATATGACTTAAACTCGCGTCATCAGACTCATATGCATAGAAGTTTTCACCTGCATGACAACATGGTAAGTTGATCGAAATCTTAGCGCAATTATGTTACTCCTAATGAGAATCAAATTCATGACCTTTCGAGTCCAAACGATTTTCTCCCAGAGAAACACACTATTAAGTTATCACTTAAGTGCTTAACAAAGGCGAATAATTCTCTAATTATATTATTTTGTTTTAAAAAGAAGCTCCGAGAGGCAATATGGGATTGGTTGAAGAATATAAGGAGCAGTAAATGGCATCAAATGGTGAATTAGTGCAAAGCATTTTGCTTCAATTATAATCCTAGAATATATAGGCAAGCTCGACATCATATGAAGAATCACTAATTAAATTTTGATTGAGATATTGGAAATATTTTAATTTTTGTTTTCACAACATTTCCTAATTTAGACAGTTTATGGGGGGAAATATTTATAAGGAAGAACTATGAACTTCGGCCTATCTAGATTATGGATCATGATCATTTTATTATCCTCAGGTACTTTTTTTTTTGGCTTTTGTAATAATGCATAGGTCATGATAATTGTAACGATGCACATTGGTAAAGATCGGCCCATCCAAGACACATCTAAGGCCCAATAATATCAGGGCTAAGAAGAGGCCCGAATGTAAAGGCCGAAATATGTGAGGATCCAAGCCCAGCCAATCAACTCAGACTTGGAGTCCGTGAAAGAGAGAATAATTTGTATGGGAAAGCGCGGGGCATTTATGGGAAAACAGAGGTAGCTAGTAGCTACCCTTCGCTTCTGCTCATCACTCTTCAGTCTTCAGTCTTCACTGCTCCCATTGTTCGCTACTCACGCGGCTCGGGTTGTAGCTGAAGTTCTGTCTTCAGGTTCGATTCTCTTACAAATTAGCTCTTCACTTGCATTTTCAACTCTTTTGTGAAATCTGATCAAGCGATCTTTATTGTCACGAAGTGTTTTTGTATGCTAATTGATTCCAGTGTTTTGTCCAGTTGATTTATTTCTTGATGGCATTTGATCATTCTGGTTTTCGCTTCACTGAGATTTATTACTTGAATATGACATTTTTTTTTTACTTTGATAGCATGAGTTAAGGTATTTTGTTCCACATTGTCAATTAGCTGACTGAAATGCTATGAGCTTCGTGTTGTGCCTTTTTTTTTCTTTTTTTTTGTGATGCAAAGTTTTTCATCAGTTTATGACGATGATTTTTCTGGATAATTTCTTGTAAAATCATTTATAAATGCTAAACGATTTATTACTTGAATATGATTTGTTTTCCAGGCTTGTTTTTTAATCAATGATAATGCAGAAGCCAGTGATTTCCGAGATTCCATGGGATTTTCTTCCCGCTTCCACGGACTTTAGGCTTTGTTCTGCAAGTGATTGGTCCGCTTGGTCTGCTACTGTGCGAAATGTCTTGTATGGTCGCGAGCTGTTGCATCATCTCACTGAGGATCCCCCAACTGCATATTCTGTGTCTGAGACCGATCTGATTTTATGGCGCCGTCGTGATGCTAGGGTTGCCAGTTATTTGGTTGAGTCAGTTCACCCATCCCTCCGTGCTGATTTGGTTACTCGGTGTCATAATCCCACATCGGTAGATTAGGGGAAGGAGCCCTTGCTTAAGAGTGCGGACTCTGCCCCTACCTACCAGCCAAGGTTTTCATGGGGTTTCATCCCATGGGCCTTGGTTACAGCCGGCCCGCAAGGGTGTCGGTTGGGCTTTGGTTGGCAAGGGGTGGCAGGTTCGTTACAATTGGTATCGAAGCCAACCCCCGACGTCCGCTGGTGTGGGCGGTCCCCTGGCGGGCTGCGTGCCGTGTTGGGGCCGGCCATGGGCAGGGTACTGTGGGGCTGGGCCTGAGGCAGGGGCCTTGTGCCATGGTGTCGACCAACGCGGGCGTTGGTCTTAAAGGGCCGGGCTTTGTCATAATCCCACATCGGTAGATTAGGGGAAGGAGCCCTTGCTTAAGAGTGCGGACTCTGCCCCTACCTACCAGCCAAGGTTTTCATGGGGTTTCATCCCATGGGCCTTGGTTACAGCCGGCCCGCAAGGGTGTCGGTTGGGCTTTGGTTGGCAAGGGGTGGCAGGTTCGTTACAATTGGTATCGAAGCCAACCCCCGACGTCCGCTGGTGTGGGCGGTCCCCTGGCGGGCTGCGTGCCGTGTTGGGGCCGGCCATGGGCAGGGTACTGTGGGGCTGGGCCTGAGGCAGGGGCCTTGTGCCATGGTGTCGACCAACGCGGGCGTTGGTCTTAAAGGGCCGGGCTTTGTCATAATCCCACATCGGTAGATTAGGGGAAGGAGCCCGGCCCTTTACAGCCGGCCCGCAAGGGTGTCGGTTGGGCTTTGGTTGGCAAGGGGTGGCAGGTTCGTTACAATTGGTATCGAAGCCAACCCCCGACGTCCGCTGGTGTGGGCGGTCCCCTGGCGGGCTGCGTGCCGTGTTGGGGCCGGCCATGGGCAGGGTACTGTGGGGCTGGGCCTGAGGCAGGGGCCTTGTGCCATGGTGTCGACCAACGCGGGCGTTGGTCTTAAAGGGCCGGGCTTTGTCATAATCCCACATCGGTAGATTAGGGGAAGGAGCCCTTGCTTAAGAGTGCGGACTCTGCCCCTACCTACCAGCCAAGGTTTTCATGGGGTTTCATCCCATGGGCCTTGGTTACAGCCGGCCCGCAAGGGTGTCGGTTGGGCTTTGGTTGGCAAGGGGTGGCAGGTTCGTTACAATATTAGGGGAAGGAGCCCTTGCTTAAGAGTGCGGACTCTGCCCCTACCTACCAGCCAAGGTTTTCATGGGGTTTCATCCCATGGGCCTTGGTTACAGCCGGCCCGCAAGGGTGTCGGTTGGGCTTTGGTTGGCAAGGGGTGGCAGGTTCGTTACAATTGGTATCGAAGCCAACCCCCGACGTCCGCTGGTGTGGGCGGTCCCCTGGCGGGCTGCGTGCCGTGTTGGGGCCGGCCATGGGCAGGGTACTGTGGGGCTGGGCCTGAGGCAGGGGCCTTGTGCCATGGTGTCGACCAACGCGGGCGTTGGTCTTAAAGGGCCGGGCTTTGTCATAATCCCACATCGGTAGATTAGGGGAAGGAGCCCTTGCTTAAGAGTGCGGACTCTGCCCCTACCTACCAGCCAAGGTTTTCATGGGGTTTCATCCCATGGGCCTTGGTTACAGCCGGCCCGCAAGGGTGTCGGTTGGGCTTTGGTTGGCAAGGGGTGGCAGGTTCGTTACAATTGGTATCGAAGCCAACCCCCGACGTCCGCTGGTGTGGGCGGTCCCCTGGCGGGCTGCGTGCCGTGTTGGGGCCGGCCATGGGCAGGGTACTGTGGGGCTGGGCCTGAGGCAGGGGCCTTGTGCCATGGTGTCGACCAACGCGGGCGTTGGTCTTAAAGGGCCGGGCTTTGTCATAATCCCACATCGGTAGATTAGGGGAAGGAGCCCTTGCTTAAGAGTGCGGACTCTGCCCCTACCTACCAGCCAAGGTTTTCATGGGGTTTCATCCCATGGGCCTTGGTTACAGCCGGCCCGCAAGGGTGTCGGTTGGGCTTTGGTTGGCAAGGGGTGGCAGGTTCGTTACACTCGGTCTGCTCGAGATATTTGGAGCTCTCTCACTGCCAGATATGTGGAGAGTAGCGGGACTCGTGAGTACTCTCTTCTCACGCAGGTTGCTTCTGTTCGTCAGGGTGATAGGTCTATTCAGGAGTTTCATATCTATATGCGGGAGTTGTGGCGTGAGTTGGAGGAGTTCATACCTTCGGAGCTATTATCAGATGTCGGGCGGCCATTCTGGGATAGACGTCATATGTATGAATTTTTGATGGCAGTTCGTCCTGAGTTTAGTGCGCTTGTTGCTCAGCTGATTCATCGCCATCCTACTCCGAGTCTTGAGACCGCTGTTGCCGAGTTGACCTCTGAGGAGACACGTTTTCGGACTATGGGTGTTAGGTCACTCCCATCGCCCTCTAGTTTCTCTGGTGTTCTAGCAACTGCTCCTACTAACGCTTCTGCAGCACATCCACCTCTCTCTAGGCGACCTACATGCTCTCACTGCATGAAAGTCGGTCACATTGTAGATAGCTGTTGGAAGCTTCATCCTGAGCTCCGGGTGGGCCCTCGTGGCCGTGGTCGTCGTGCTTCTTCTGCCACTACTCCTATGGCCACCCCTGCGGTTGCACCTGTCACATCCGCTCCTGCTCCCTTGCCCTCACATGATCTTCAGAGCCTTATTCAGCAGCTTCTAGAGCAGTCATCTGTCTCTCGTGCCAGTAATGATAGTAATTATGCTCCTTCTGCCTTTTCTGCCCTTGAGATGGAGCCCACTTCCTTCAGTGAGGCCTCTCGGATTCCTCAGTGGCAAAGGGCTATGAAAGAAGAGTTTGAGGCCTTTAGACAGACTAAGACTTGGGATGTGGTTCCTCTTCGTGCAGGGGTTCAACCTATCAGCTGTAAATGGATTTATAAGGTCAAGCGTCGATCGGATGGATCCATTGAGCAATATAAGGCTCGTCTAGTGGCTCAAAGTTTTTCTCAGGAGCATGATATTGATTATGAGAAGACATTTGCTCTAGTGACTCAGATGACTACATTTCGTACTTTACTTGCTGTTGCTGCTGTTAGACAATGGCCTCTTCTTCATATGGATGTGAAGAATGTCTTTCTTAGTGGAGATCTCTCGGATTTTGTCTACATGCAGCCTCCCTCTGGTTTTCGGGCTCCACCTCAGCATGTTTGTCTCCTTCGTCGGGCTATTTATGGTCTCAAACAAGCCCCTCGAGCTTGGTTTGGGCGGTTTAGGCAGGCAGTGACTGCTAGAGGTTTTGTTGAGAGCAGTCAAGATCACTCTTTGTTTGTTCGATCATCCCCTCAGGGGCGGGCGATTCTGCTCTTATATGTGGACGATATGATTATTACAGGAGATGATACATCAACTATTCAATCGATTCAGATGCATCTTCAGATGCAATTTCAGATGAAAGATCTCGGATCTCTCAGGTATTTTCTTGGTCTTGAGGTTGCTCGCTCTAAGCACGATATTCTGGTTTCCCAACAGAAATATATCTATGATATTTTCAGTCGAGCAGCTCTCACCGACACTCGCACTGTTGATACTCCTCTTGAGTTTAATGTTAAGCTTCGTCCGACTGATGGTAAGCTCCTTCCTAATCCGACTCGATATAGACAGGTTATTGGTATGCTAGTTTACTTGTGCATCACTCGACCGGATATTACGCACGCTGTGAACATCTTGAGTCAGTTTGTCTCTGCTCCTCGATCAGTTCACTATGCTGCCCTTCTTCGGATTCTCAGGTATCTTAGAGGTTCTATGACTCGGTCCTTGATTATGTCATCTTATTCATCTCTTACTTTGCGGGCTTACTCAAATGCGTATTGGGCTGGTTGTCCTACTACTAGCCGATCTACTACTGGTTATTGTGTGTTTCTGGGCAACTCTCTTATTTCATGGTGCAGCGAGAAACAAAATGCAGTTTCTCTTTCCAGCACTGAGGCAAAGTATCGTGCTGTGGTCACTACTGCTAAGGAGATTGTTCATCTTAAATGCCTTCTTAGTGATTTTAGTGTTGATCTTTCCGGTGCTACTCCTATACATTGTGACAATCGGAATGCAATTCAGCTTGCTAGCGACCCGATTTTTCACGACAGCACGAAGCACATTAAGATAGACTATGACCTCATCAAACAGGTTGAGTCTCATATGCTCTCTCTGCCGCACATCTCCCCAGCTGAGCAGCTTGCAGACTTATTCACGAAATCTCAAACTGTCGCTCGCCACCAGTTTCTTATTGGCAAGCTTTTGATTTTAGACTCACCTTGAGTTTAGAGTATATTATGTTTAGGCCCACGATGTTAAGCCCTTGTGCTTTAGTATGCAGTTCAATTCAATACGATTATCGTTTGACTTGGTTATCAAATTGTATTCTGTTGTTCTCATTAGCCGAATATAATCTGATGCATCTGCAGTAATTAGTATTTGTTGCATTAACTGTACTTGGTTTTTTTTGTTGTTGAGAAAACTGCACTTGATATTTAAGTGTGTTTGATTGGATGATATTTTCCTCGAGTTGCACTGCTATCATGTGGCATTAGCATTAAGAGTACTTTGATTTTAATGTTGTCGAGTTATTTTTTATTCTTCTGTCTGGATAAAATTTTCATTTCTTCAGTGATTATACTTTCAGCTGTCTCCTAAGAGAAGGTTCACATCAGCATTGTGATTGTGGTTATCGGCCATGTTGACTCTGGTAAGTCGAGTACATCTGGCCACTTGATCTACAAGCTAGGCATTGACTAGCGTGTTATCGAGAGATTTGAGAAGGAAGCTGCTGAGAAGAACAAGAGATCATTCTAGCATGCCTGGGTGCTTGACAAGCTTAAAGCAATAGATCTTAATATTGTGGGTTATGTTTTTCCGTTCTTCAGATGGATCATGGATGCCATGGCCCCAAAGTATTCAAAAGCTAGTTCTGATGAAATTGTCAAGGAAGTTTCTTCCTACAGGAAGAAGGTTGGATACGACCCTGAAAGGATTCATTTTTTCCCCATATATGGATTTGAGGGTGATAACATGATTGAGAGATCCAACAACCTTGATTGGTACAAGGGTCCAACCCTTCTTGAGGCCCTTGACCAGGTCAATGAACCCAAGAGATCCTCTGACAAGTCCCTCCGCCTCCCACTACAGGATATATATAAGACTGGTGGAATTGAAATTGTTCCAGTGGGACGTGTAGAGACTGGTATCATCAAACCTGGTATGGTTGTTACTTTTGGTCCCTCTGGGTTGAGAACTGAAGTCTAAGTCTGTGGAGATGCACCATGAAGCTCTCCAAGAGGCTCATAAGCATCTATAGTTTCTACTTTCTAGCTTTGTTTCCTGTTCTGGTCGAGTGGATCTCTTCATCTTGGCTTACTTGAATTTGAAAGTTGTTGATTATTTGTGGAAAAATCTTTTGGGATTGGATTTGGAGATTTTTATCTGCTTGTCCAATATCTTTCCCTCTGCCAGACCGAGCGAATGGTTCAGCTTACATACATAAACAAGCCAGAAAAATGGACATTAGGAAAAATGGAGCGACACACAGAATTTATGCATGTGTTTGCCTTGCAAGATTAAACAAAGCAGTGATATCATTAGTCAATCATCATCAGAATGCATAAAATTTCATTGATAAACTTATTACACGAATCTGAAACTATTAGATCCAGCCTTTTTCTTTGTGAAAGTTCTCGCAAACAAAAAAAAAGGAGAAAACAAAAAAACCCATGCCCAAAAACAAATCCTGGGTTTATCACAATCCATAAACTAAAAGCATCATATCCTCCCAGCAAAAACTGCAAGACATGTCAATCTTAACATCTCCATTTTACAAGTTCTTGAAAGCCGATTCCTGAACTGGTGGTTTCTGTGGTGTCAGTCTTGCCAACAATGCCTTGTTATGGCAGTGATCTGCATCGACATAGTAGAAATTGTCATTGGCCTTGAATGTCACAAAAGGCCTATTGGTCTCCGCTGGTCGAATATCAGAGAATTTTATAGTTTTCCGAACAGAAGTTGCCAACCAGGACAGCATCTCCACCTCAAAGCTGTCGGAACCAGGCTGCCATCGAAGCTTGTGAATATAAGGGCTTACAAACCAGTGCAGGGCACCGGTAGTTGTGGCACTAAAGAATATCACAGAAGATGCCACTGCTCCTTTCAAAATCACATTGGTGTCAGTAGATGTCATGAAGGTTATGACAGGACCCAAGGACACAGAAAGGCAGCAGGTTGAGAGTGAAAGCAGTTTTACTTTCTTGATTGTTGATGAAATCGGACCATGATAAACAACACCAGTGTCTTTTTCTTCTTCCCCAGCCTCCTCTCCACTAGGTCTAATGTTGATCTTGTTGTCATCTTTTGTGGCTTTAGCTTGAGATGCCCACCTTTTCTGAAGAGTATGAAGCAGGCCAGGGGAGGTGAAGTTTTGTTTGGCACTCCCAAAATATTGTTCTGTTGCATGCCTATAAGGTTGACATCCTATAAAAGGAAGAAAATAAGCAACACACCGATAATGGAATTGGCGAAGGATTTGAGGGTCAGCATAAGTTGAATGTAAACAGTTACTGAATGTATCCTTAATAATCTTAGACATACAAATCACTGCTTGGAAAAAATCTTATGCATACAAATCCAAACAGTCATTAATACCAAAAATTCGGATGCAAAAATCATTCAAAGGTCATTAAAAGTTAAATGGAGAAAAAAGGAAAAAAGTGAGAGTAGCAACTCAACATAAGTTTCCAAAATAAAACAGAAACACCATTGCCACCAATAACAAGAAGTCAAATTACACGAAAATTTTAAGTGATCTCATACTTCTTTTCAAATGAAAAACAAATATTAATAAGGAGCACTAAGAGGGTGCAAACCAAGCAAATTAAATTACAAGATAGTTAAGCTACTACTACCTAATAAAAATTCCTATCAGAAATTCAGAATCATTACTCTATATTCTATAGCTCTTTACAGTGCTAAGCCAACTATGCATGAATTAATCAAAAGAAGCCTTTTGTCTCGAAAGATTATGCAATTTCTTTCCTTCCAAACCAGCCAACTAACATGCTTACACTTAAAAACATGTGATTTCATATGTCATGCTGATGTACCCACATGCCACATCCTCCCAGCACTAATTACAATTTAGTCATGGCAAACATCGATTTCCATTTTCTCAACTTTTCTTAGCATGACAATGCCAAACAATACATCAAATCTCATCCCCACCCTGAATTCACCTTATTACAATTGACTCTCTCCTAATTTTCCTCTTCCACCGTCCCAAAAGATATCTTGCTCCCCTGCATCCCAATTGATCTCATCCTCAATCTCATCACAACCACCTCAAAACTAGTTGATAGCATCACCATGCCCATCTTCATAAGCTGTACCACTTCATTTTACCATGTTCATCGCTGCCAAGGCCCTCACCAAAGAGTCATCAATCTCTCTCTTCATCTGTCCTAAATCTTTGTTCTCATTCAATTTTTGATGCAGATCGCACTGCTTTGGGTTGAATGGAAGTTCTTGCAAGTCTCTCTTATTTTCAGAGGAGTTCGTAGAAGGGATTAGTTGGAGCTACATGAAGATTGGCTCGATAGAAAAGTTCGGAGATACAAGTTATTAGGCTTACAATGGAGCTACTATGGGGATATGAAGTGACTAATAGCTTGATCCCTCTGTTTCTATCAGGTGTTGGCATCATTATCAGTTTGTTGCAAGAGAAGTAGTGAGAGGAAAGAGATGAATTTTATCTAAGTGTCAAATGAGGAATAGCACAAGGAACAGTGGTTCTAGGTAGATGCTGACAATTGTGGATCTTGTGATGGTGGCAATGGTGAGAACCATGTAGGAGAGATAGGATTTTTTTGTGGGTTGATTGAATTTTTTAGGGTTACAAGTTGCATAAAAATACAAAACTCAAAATCTGAAATATACCTTTAATCTCAGCTTCTTATATAGATCACTGTGATCCTAAATCTATGAAAGTTAGGGGTTTGGAAAAAGCCAAACGATTGAATAATGATAAATTTGCAAAATGCAGTAAACCGCAAAGTATTTAACCACCAAGGTGAGATCAATAACTTGAGCTCACTCTCCAGTCTCCAACCCATTGAAAGGGAAGAGGACATGGTTAGCTCGGACGAGTGACGACGGAAAACAAAAACCGGAATGATACGGCATCATAACGAGAATGATACATTCTTGTTTAGGCAATTAGCCTTGGAAAGATTCACAACGTTAATCTTCAACATCGTTACTCAGAGTCTCAGACGCCCAATTGTGCAACCTACAAATACCTTCACATAAGAACATTACAAGTACAAAAAAATGGATAAAACTAAAGTATGTCCAACTTTCACACACAAGCTTCTAGAGCCACTTGATTAGTGGCGGCAAAAGGTGAAATATTAGACAAGCATAATGGAATCTGATTTGTGAGCTTCAAGCCCTAATCATGTTGTGGCTCACAAAGCACACAGTCACAATCACTGAAGACGTAAATTGGGAAGGTGATAATGTTAACCTAGTATACTATAAATAATGGGTTTTAAATTGATCCAAAAACTACTCGTCTATTATTCGCAAAGCCGAAATCTAGAAAACAAGCAAAAGTTCCATATGGAAATGGCAAAAAAGAACAATGAAAGACCATCGAAATGACTACTGGACAGATACATAAAAATTGAATGGCGAGTAAGCACATTTCAGTGAAGATTTAAAGAGACTTAGATTTCAAGCAAGTACAAATGAAACCGAACCTGAACGGAAGCCTCCGCATGAGAGCTGCCTCGCTTGGGATCGCGCCAATTGAAGGATAGCGGCTCTTGCCATTTCTGTCAGCTCTCTATTGAATTCTAAATTCACAGCTTCTTCGAGAAGAAAGACCAGAAACAAACACAAGGGTTTAGCAGAATTTTAGGGCTCCAGCACTTTTCCGCTGATCTTTTTCATTCAAGCAAATAATAATTATAGTTTTTGAATTTCTTTCAAATACGGGCATTTGGTCTAGTGGTATGATTCTCGCTTAGGGTGCGAGAGGTCCCGAGTTCAATTCTCGGAATGCCCCTCAAGGTTACGGTGTCCTTTTTCTCATTCCTTTTTCCCGTTGCTGATTTGGCAGTATCCTATTGGCCAGAATGCATTCGACTAGCCTTCTAGAAGAAGAAATCCAGGTCAATTACCTTTATTTTAAAAATTCTCTCTTTTTAATTTTTAATTTTTACGTTGCTCCTCCTCTGCTACCACTCTTGCCGCGACGTTTCTACCACTAATCCACTTGCCTTCTAGAACGAAACCTCCATCCTCTCCCTCTGATTGGTTGATTTACTTGTTCATTTGTGGCCCATCTTTTCAAAGTCGTCTCTACTCTTCCTTACATATATATATATATATATATATATATATATACACCTTTGTTCTTACCATTAGATTCCACAAACCAAATACTACTCTCATCTCTGTATCTGTTCATTTCCTTCTACTTCAATTCAGATCTACATTAAACAATTGGAAATGAAAGACCCCGTTGATAATCTTCATGAACTCGAAGAATTTGAGGACACTCTTTCTTTACGTGATCTCCCGATTCACGACCGCGAAGAAACAGAGCTCGATATTGGTTATCGCAACTCTGTATCAGATCAAGACTTCTCCTTTGAGTTCTCTACAACTGCTCATTCAGAACCAGAATTGTATACCCAATTCGATGCGATTATGTTCCCTCGAAGAATTACGAAGTCCGTCAATGGTTCCTTTATTGATCCAGAAATAAACTCTCTTTTCCCGCTGAATTCACCCCGCTGGTTCGGCTCGAAGAAAAACGGCTCCAAGAATTCATTTGCGTTTTCTAACTCAAGTTCTAGGGCTTCTACGTCGGGGTCGGCAATGGGGAGCGGCAGGCCCGCAATTTCGTCACGAACTATCGCGTGGAAAAGGCATGGTGTTTTAATTGGGTTGGCGAGGATGCCGCCGAGAATGGAGCTCAGTGAAATTAAGAAAAGGCAGAGCAAGCGGTCGCCGCAGCCGATGTTCCCGGTGGCGGAAGTCAGTGGTGATGGTGGTGGTGCGGGAAGAGTTCAGTCGGGCCTGCTTGGGCCTCTGAGATACAGGTCTCTTCTTTTAACCGTGTTAGCCAAGGCCTCGCATGGATGTATTCCACGCGTGTGAGGCCCATTTGTGGACTACACCCGTGCGAGATCATGTATCACAGTCTTTTTTGCTGACTAATAATAGATTTGATTTTTGTTTAACATTCAAAAAAAGTTTTGAATATTTGCAATAAAAAAAAACAAACTCCGAGTAATTGAGTTGACGAGTTAAGTCGTATATAATCTCGAATCCTAAATTTGAGTTTCATCTCTCTTCCCTAATTAAAAAATAATAATTGAATTAGTGATTTTCACATTAATTAAGAAATTACCACAGTCAATTTAATCATTCTCAGGTAACACCTCGTTTCTTATCTCTACAGCATGACAACCTCATATCATATTCGTAAATCCATTAAAAAAATGGCTATTCATCAAAATAATTGAACCAAATTTACATTCAACAATTTTTTGGATCTACAAAATTCAATTAATTTACAGTTTTCCTATCATGATATATTAATTGAAAATGAAGTCCAAAATTAGGTACAAACTACAAAATGATGTACAAATAGAACAAATAATAATATAATTACATATATAAGAAGGGCATGGCGGAACCAAACCAACCATGCAAAGAACCCCACTACTTAGAACGTTGGTGCAAGTTTGGAATCAGTGTTTTTTCTGACTTCCTTCTTGTTCTTCGCTCCTACAACCTGGTAAGTTATAGTCCTCTTCAACAAGAGTATAATTTCTTCATTGTGACATAAAATTGTGAGAGTTAATATTGTTTTACGCTAATCACCAGTGTTCTAAAATGTGGCCGCCTAGGCATTTGGTGGCAGCCGACTACATCAAATAAAGGCAATTCGGTTGCTCTATACGGCCAGCCGCCTAGTCTCATCTAACCCGCCTAGAACCCTTTCTAACCCGTTTAATTGTTAGAATTGCAACGATAAAGACAAAAAGTCGTCTTGAACTCATGAGTCTGAATCTTATAATTGATATTAAAATGCAATAACTACATTATATTTTCATTTCAGTGTTCATATGTCTGAACAAGAGATGAGCTGACCCAAATAAATGTTGAACAATTGAACATATTGTAAGTGATGGATACTATTGTTTTTATGTTTGAGTTATATTGGGCTTATACATGAGTTTTATGTATTGGGCTGGTTGGTATTTTTATACCAAAAAGAGGGGATATATATATATAACCCTTATTCCTTGTAACAATAGAATTATTTTTTTGAGAGAAACTAAGAACACTGCAGCCGCCGTGGACGTAGACATCATTGGCTGAACCACGTTAAAATCCTGGGTCTCTTGCTTGATTTCTTTCTTGCCTGATTGATTGATTGTGCTTAATTTGTCCTTACAATTGGTATCGAAGTCGTCAGTTCCACTTGAGAATAAGCTGTCTGAAGAAGTTTGGAGTGGTAAAGAGGTAAAACTTTCACACCTTAGAGTGTTTGGTTGTGTTTCTTATGTACATGATTTTGATGATCGCAACAAGCTTGATGCAAAATCAAGAAAGTGTTTCTTCATTGGTTATGGAGATGAACAGTTTGGCTATAGGTTTTGGGATGATCAGAACCGAAAGATTATCAGAAGTCAAAATGTGATTTTTCATGAGAGTGTGATGTACAAAGACAAGCCTGATGATAATGGGAAAGAAGTAAAAAAGCCTGAAACGATTCATATCGGTATTCCTGAGTCTACATCGGTTGAGCAAGAAATAGGCATTCCTGTCCTTCCACAGGATGTTGATGATGAACCGACCACTCCTCCAGTTGGTCTACGGAGGTCTACTAGAATAGTAAGAGCTCCTGAACGTTATTCTCCTTCTTTGCATTATATTTTGTTGACTGCTAATGGTGAGCCAGAAAGCTTTGTAGAAGCTAAACAGGATGTGAATGTGAAAAAGTGGGAGTTGGACATGAAAGAAGAAATGGATTCTTTGATGAAGAATCAGATGTGGGAGTTAGTGAAACTACCAGCAGAAAAGAAGGCTTTGCACAACAAATGGGTGTACCGGGTCAAGACAGAACATGATGGCAGTAAACGGTACAAGGCTAGACTAGTTGTGAAAGGTTTTGAACAAAGGTATGAGATCGATTATTCTGAAATTTTCTCTCCTGTAGTAAAGATGCCTACAATCAGGATGGTACTAGGAATGGTGGCTAGTGAGAATTTACATCTGGAGCAGTTAGATGTAAAGACCAGCTTTTCTTCATGGTGAATTGGAGGAAGTGATTTATATGTATCAGCCAGAAGGTTTCTTAGTACAAGGAAAAGAAAAACTTGTGTGTAAACTGAAGAAGAGCTTGTATGGTTTGAAGCAGGCTCCAAGACAATGGAATCTGAAGTTTGATAACTTCATGATCAGTTCAGGTTACACCAGAAGTGAGCAAGATCATTGCTGCTACTTTAACGGTTTGAAAATTCATATAATATTTTGTTGTTGTATGTCGATGACATGTTGATTGCAGGATCAAGCATCAATGAGATTAATAATATGAAACAGTAGCTATTAAGCCAATTTGAAATGAAGGATTTGGGGAATGCTAAGGAAATTCTTGGAATGAGAATTAAAAGAGACAAAACCAAAGGTACTTTAAAACTTTCTCAATATGAGTATGTGATGAAAGTTTTGAGCGGGTTTAATATGGACAAAGCAAAATCAGTTGCTACACCTTTAGGAAGTCATCTAAAATTGTGTAAGGATCAATCACCTAGAAGTGATGAAGAGTGGGAGCAAATGAGTAAGGTTCCTTATGCTTCTGCCATTGGTTCCCTTATGTATGCTATGATTTGCACTCGGCCATATATTGCTCATGCAGTGGGAGTAGTTAGCAGGTATATGAGTAATCCAGGAAGAAAGCACTGAGAGGCTGTGAAGTGGATTATGAGGTACTTGTGTGGAACTGTAGATTATGGATTGACTTTTACTTCTGGTGAATTGAAGTTGGAAGGGTTTGTAGATGCTGATTTGGCTGGTGATTTTGACAGTTTTAAAAGCACTACAAGCTATGTTTTTACCTTGGGAGGTACTGCTGTTTCTTGGAGTTCCAAGTTATAGAAGGTTGTTGCTTTATCTTCTACTGAAGCAGAGTATGTTGCTATAACAGAAGCTGCGAAGGAGATGGAGTGGTTACAAGAACTGATGGAAGAGTTGGGAAAAGGAAGGAGTAAGGGTGTTCTCTACAATGACAGTCATAGTGGTATATTCCTTGCCAAGAATCCTGCCTTCCATTCTAATACCAAACATATTCGGAGAAGGTATCACTATATCCTCCAAGTTCTCAAGGAAGGTTTGTTGAAGCTTGAGAAGGTTAGTGGGAATGAAAATCCAGCGGATGCTTTGACGAAGAGTGTGACTGTTGGTAAGCTAGAGTTATGCAAGGGTTCAGTTGGTCTTCTAGGTTGAAGATGGAGATTAAGGCTGCTGTGTGTTGGTGTCAGTAATGGTGTTACTGATGTAACTGTTTTTACAGTTTCTTGATAGTGTCCAAGTGGGATATTGTTAAGTGATGGATACTATTGTTTTTATGTTTGGGTTATATTGGGCTTATACATGAGTTTTATGTATTGGGCTGGTTGGTATTTTTATACCAAAAAGAGGGGATATATATATATATAACCCTTATTCTTTGTAACCCTAAAATTATTTTTTTGAGAGAAACTAAGAACACTGCAGCCGCCGTGGACGTAGGCATCATTGGCCGAACCACATTAAAATCCTGTGTCTCTTGCTTGATTTCTTTATTGCCTGATTGATTGATTGATTGATTGTGCTTAATTCGTCCTTAAATATATATGTATAAAATTTTGGTTATACATCCGTCGAACAATTAAGGGAGGAGGCCAGATCATTGTCATCCCGTCCCCGCCCCGCACCACCTCGAATCAACACTTTAATTGTATATATGGTATTTCATAAGAGTTACCTTTCAAATTAAAATTCATATATAGTAGATATACGTGTAGATATATACTAAAATGTGTGAGTGTATATATAATATTGTATTTTATTGAACCCGGTTGAACCTTAAATCGAAGAATTTTATGATTCGATGACTAGTCCGATTTCAAAACTTTGGTAACAATATGAATGGATTTAAAATTTGGGGTTTAGAGTTTACCAATATCAATTCAAATAAAAAATTATATAAGTTATATATATATATATATATATATATTCTAGCGAGGCGGGTTATGAGGCCGGGTGGGTTACGGGACAGATCCGTCCCATCCATGCCCCACATGTGGTTGAGTTTTTTTGCCCAATCCCCGCCCCGTCCCAATGTCGAATCGCAGAAAATCCGCACGAGGTGGGGCGAGGCGGGGCGAGACAAAATTGTCATCCCTAATCACTAGCACTAAAACTTATTATTTTCTGGCTGGCTTTGGCTTGGCTGCAGCAAAAAGCCTAATTTGGTATGCTGTCTCTCTCTTAAAAAAATTTGCTTGTTTTTGAGAACTGTTTTCTAGAAATACAAGTCACTGTCTGCATTTATGCTTGTTGTTGAACTGTTGACTTGAGAGTTGAGATTTTAGCCTATTTTTACTTTTTAGAACTTGAGAGTTGAGATGGATGACTGTATTACTGTAATTGTTATGTGTTGTTGAGATTGATGACTGTCTAGATTTATGCTTCTGCATGACTATAATAGTTAATTGCTATGTGTTGTTGAGACTTGAGATTGATGAGTCTTAGAATGCAGGTTTGATTCATTCAATTACTTATTTCATATGCAGGTTAATATCAATGTGCATTGATGCATTTGGTCAGGGCCGGACTTGTACTCGTGGGGTCCAAAGCAAACTGTATAAATTGGGCCCTCATATCTGCTAAGTAAATGTTTTTAATGATGAATATTTTGTTATAAAAATATTAACTTCTCAAAATATTTGTATTATAATAAAATAACAAAACTAAAAAAGTTCAATAAAATCATGTAAATACTATCCGCCTTGCGGTTTTAGAGGCAAAAATATTAATCAAATTAGTGTTATCTAGTTGTTCTACCATTTATTTCTCAATTGATAACATAACAAGTCTATTCAGTCTTTCCTACGACATATTTGATCGAAGATAACTTTTTATCAACTTCAACTTGGAGAAACTCTTTTTTGTCTATGCAACTATAACAGGTATAATTGGCAAGATTTTACAAATAATATAAGCATTTAGAAATAACCATTTATTTTTATCAAATAATATAACACATCAGTTGATTATTTAATTATCCCTAATTTTTATTTTTGTTAAGATTAAAAAAGTGGGCCCCCATCATACCTGGGCCCAAGGCAGCTGCTTGTTCTGCCTTGGCCCAGGTCCGGCTTTGCATTTGGTTGCACTTCAGTAAGTGCACTATTGAACTGCTGGTTAATTAAATGAATCATATTAGAAATATACTTATATGCAGGTTAATCATATACTTAATTACTTATATCATATGCACTCATGCAAGTTAATCATTAATGTGTATTCTGCAATACCTTTCAAATTTTGTTGCAACTGCCAGTAGAATAAAATAAATGGTAAAAATTTAAAATATTTAATTTAAAAATGCTTTAATCTAAACCGAAATCGAACCCAATCAAACATTAAGTCCGATTAATTAAAAGGTCATAGGTTCAGTTTCAGTTTCCATAATTCCAAGACTGAAGTTATCAGTTTGGTTACCGGATTCATCCTTATGATCCGGTTAACCGGACCATGTACACCTCTACACCAAAGAGTCATTAAGTTTTTCAATTCTCATGGTCTCCAATGGTTGAAATATATTTAATATTTTTAAAGTCTAAACAAGCAATAGCCACACAAAAAAAAGAGACAGAATAAATGAAGCCAAAGAGCAGCAAACACTAGATTAATGGGCCTTGTTACAATTCATATTATAAATCTAAGAACCACTACTATAATCTGCATACTTTGATATCTCAAGAACAGTACACATAACCCTATACATATAAAATCCAGTGAGCTTTTGACCAGTTGCACAAACTCCAAGAGTTCCTATAGAAATATAAAAAGTTTTCCCAGAATGTAATCGGTAGTCTAGATTTCTGAATACAAGGGAGTATCAGGTAGCAATACAGTTTTAAAAGCAGCAAGGTCCCTGCAATTCAGCGCCAGAACACATGGTGCCATTTTATGTACAACCCAACTGCCCAAGTGTCCTCAATTTTTATCCCTGTACATTGACAAAATGTACAATCCCAGGGACAAATACATCGAAGTCGGGATATTCATGATCTGAAAAAAGAGAACCCTCGAGTTGCATTGATGTATTTCTTCAATCTCATATCCACCAGAACCATGCCAATTTGCCCTAAAATGGCCGCACAGAATAGTTCTCCAATTTGATAATCTGCAACCAAAACTCATCCTTTCTTTAGGTATCTCTGGATAATGCACCAAAATAATCAGGTAAAAGCTCATGATATAAAAAGCTGAATCAAATTCACTGAGGCTCTAGTTTCCAAGTACAAAGGTGTCTGTCAGACACAAGCCAGGATCCAAGTCAAAACATCCTCACTTTCTTCTCCCATGATAACTTCCACTACCCGAATGCTGATGATGAGATCGATGACGAGATCCAGTAATCCTCCCACCGGTTGCTTCCCACAAAGTGCCACGGGTACCTCCCCTGCCACTCCCACTTGGCATCCAGTTCAATGTCTGGGTCCCCAATCCATTATTATCCTCTTCCTCCCTATCGTTGTACTCTAAAACCAGCCTCTTGATATCTTGTTTCTCCTCAAGCTCAGCAGCTTCTTTCTGTTTTGTGCTCTGCACGAGAGAGCTATTTCGTGGAATATACATCTGCTTTGTTTGCTGCTTGCTCCCACGTTTCACAAGTACCTTAACTTGTATTTCTTTACTTCCTCCAGAGTCCTCATCCAATGCCTCATCCCCACTTTCACCTCCAACCCCCCTTCCAAGATGATCCTTGGTGGGCCCCTCAAACACATTCATTGGGATCACCATATTTAATGCCGGCCTGCCCCGAAGCTCTAGTCTACGTTGTTCCATGCTTTCCTGCACTCAGTATTGAAATGATGGACATCACCACAAGAAAAGACAAATCTAATTCCAAAATTGATCATGTGAAAAGGTCATGCATGAGACATGAGGCTTCAGTAATTATTTTTTTTAATGGAAAAGCTTCAGTAAATTTATAATGACAACATGATGGATGCCTCTCAGAAACCACTTGATGACCAATTGACCACGTATTAACAAAAAAATAATCAAGGTATCAAAATTCGAATCATATATATTTTAAATCTCATCTATTTACTGCATTTAATAAATATGTTCTTGAGAAACACCAATGTTGGGCTCCACGTTACAAATATAGTGCATCAGGGTAATAAACATAGATCATAACAATGAATAAGCAAAGACCTTAGAACGCAAAAATGATAGACTTGCCTGCACTACAGCCCTGAGCTCCTGTTCAAAACTAGCCACCTCCTCAGGGTCTGGCTCTGATACCTTCTGTCTGACACAGACTTCATCATCCTCATCAGAAGCAGGGCCCCCTCCATCGTCATCGTCCTCCTCCGAGTCAGTTCCACCATCATGATTCTCTTCCTCCAATTCTCCATCAGCATGCCCCTCCTGTTCAACGGTGTCACTCCCTGAATCAGTCTCTGTGTCACCGATATCTTCATGCACTCCACCATTCACCTCGTTACCGTTCATAATGCTCCTTGTACTTGCGAAGATAGCATCACTAGTACTCCTGCTTGAAGGTTTTTCAGTGTCTGAGTGCCTTTCACTATTGACCCTTTCAGTCGAGGATGTGCGCTCAAGCTCCTCGAGTTCTATAACAGCAGCACCAACTTCTTCAACAGACGAGTATCGAGTCATGTTAGGCCGTAGATCCGCAAACAAGTCCTACAAACGCATCCATTTATTCAATGTCAACATTCAAACTTGCAAAGTAGTCTAAGAGACATTACTATATTTCACAAAGTATTTGTTGGAGACAGGAAAAAAGATGCAGTATGCAGATTCATGGAAAGGTTGATTCTCTTTAAAGATGGAAAGCTCAAGTTTCTTCAAAAGTCCATCTAAAAAAAGTTCCAAAAACGGCAAGGAACTTTAAGCAAGCTTCAAGTTGCAAGATGTGATTGCTCCAATAATTCCAATTGCCAATGCTAACCATTTCACTACCTATGTTTGTCAATTTTTGCCCCCTTAATTGCTCTCCAACTATATAGCTCAACAACGACAGACATTCAAAATGGACAATACCTCCATAAAAAATCTGCCAGGCTTCGACTGTTGGAGAGGATTTACTACTCGGAGATGCCATTACTTTTAAAGGCTTGTTATTTAGTAACATATGACCAAGCTAAACAGACACCGACAGCTTCTCAAAAGTGAAAGAAAAGGCCAGTTCCAACAACAGCTGTCCAAGGCAATCAATTTCTGCATGTAACTAGCACAAATACTAGATTTTTTATTGACTGTTTAGTCCTATATGAATCTATGCGGAAATTACACAATTGAACATTATATCACAAAATGTTTCATCTTTAATCTTTTCATATTGTTTGGAAAGAGCCATTTTTCCTATTCAAGTTTTCCTTCTCAATTTTTTGAGGGTTGAACTGTAGCATATGGCATCCACTCATCCTTATCAAAAAAAAAAAAATTGAGATTTAAAGTTTTCCGTGTCCTTTTTAAATCAACTCAACAATTGTTATTTTCAAGTTAGTTGAGTGCAGCTACAAGAACACAACCACTAGAAAAACTGCTGAACTCAACTGCTTTAAAAATTATGCAGCACATTCTATTACCGAACAACAACCACCCCCACCCTATTTAAGCTGTTCTTGCATTTCTGCTGTGCATGGCGTACAAATGTCTGCTTTGTTTGTAAATCAGTTGAACACAGGGCATCTACTACATAGAGTTAGGTGCATTTTCCAGATTAAATGATTTGCTTAATACTCCAACTGCAAAACCTTATGTCCGATCTTTATTTACGAACTAATACTGGAAAAATCTGGAAGGACCCACATGACTAACCTGCAAGTCAAATTCAATATCTAGCGGTAATGCTCCTTTGCTTAGAACATATTTCTGAAAATGTACTAAGAACCGATCAAGTTTCCTCTTCGAAGAGCCTCGATCAAAGTAATGCCCACAGGTCTCAAGTAGCGTGATAACCATCCTGATGCGGAAACAATCTTCAGGTGGATCCAGTACGTCTTTCTGACAGCATGAATAAACAGTGTGTCACCTTAATAATATTTGCGATACATCAGGAAAAAAAATACTGATTAAAATTTCCCATAAGGAAAGAGTTAATCTTGGCAAATAAAATAACTATTTATTGAAAGGTAAATTCACACAAATAAACATTAACGCATGCTACAAAAATAAACATTTGTAAGACATGTTTTCGCCTTCCCCAAGACATTCTCCAAAGATACATCAGTAGTCATTCAGAGCATCACATCATGCCATTAGACAAAAAAATTAATGAAATCAATAGTGAATATAGCCATATTATTTGGTTTTTAGTAAGCAACTGACTTCCTGGATATTACTTCACAGTAATGAGCATATGAGAACTTCTCGTTTCATTCAAATCAACAGTGACATTCTCCAAATATACATTAGTCATTCCGATTATCATATCATGCCATTAGGCACAACAATTTAATGAAATCAATAATGAATATAGGCATATCATTTGGTTATTAGTATGCCACTCAATCCATGGATATTACTCCACAGTAATGAATATATGGAAACTACTCACATCAAGAAAATCTAGCAGAAACAGCTGTCCGCATCAGGGGGTTAAGGCTACATAAATTTTGCCTTCCCTGTCCCATCTCTAATATGGGAGCCTTGTACTCAAAAGTTATTCAACCCTTTAAGTCAAGCACATTAAACAGGGGTTTCCACTTCTCTGGTGGCACCAAAATGCTTATTCTAGGTTTTAGCACAAAGGAAGCAGGACAGGGTTCATTCAAATTCAGTAAAACAGAGCAAAAGTTTGTACAGGCAACAAAAGTCTAAATAACCCACTTTGGAATTATTCACTCATCTGTCCAGAATATACATATCATATATTTTCAATGCGAATGGGCATACCATATATTTTAAATGTGAATGCACCAAAAAAGAGAGATTCTTACCTCAGTGGTGTCATGACCAAAGATGAGAATCAAGTGAAGTGTGTCAAAAATAACTGATGAATCGACGTGCTCATAGTTGTACAGCTCCCCCAAGAATCGCATATGAGCAAGTCGTCTCTGCTGCATTCCATAATCATTCAATTCCAGTCCATTTCTAATCTCCTCCAAAACCTATAAGAAAACAATAAATTTTACCTTCTTCAATGAAAATTGTGATCAGAGGCAGCCATAAGACCACACCCACATACAGAAATAAATAGTTAATTATCTGACAGTACGATGGGTTTGCCATAATAACCCACACTTTATCACCAAATACAGCTTCTCACTATCAGACTAACACATCATCAAAAAGGGTGATACATGCCCTCACCATGCAGACAAGATGAAGTGCGTGCTTATTAAAATTTAAGGTAAAGGAAATAAACAGCAGCAGGGAAAAAATGAGATAAAATCATAGGTCAAAAGAAGATCGAATTGACCTAAATGAAATATTGTACAGAGTCATGCAAATTATATGTCAAGCATTAAATGAAAGAAATGAACAGTGGCACAATGAAAATCAATGGCTGCTGGCAGCATTAAAAATCACATAATGCTTGTACATAAAAACAAAAAATCATTCATCTATAGTATGGATGAGTCAGATCCAAATTCAATGTGGAGACCAACGAAATGCTTAATGGAAACCAACGAAGGAACCTACTGAAACACACTACTCATTGGAGGTTTGTCAAGCATATAAAACAATCAAAGTAAAGGAAGACCAAAGAAGAGGAAGATATAAGAAGCAGAAGAATCTAATGGAATTCATATAGAACTTTGTAATGATTCGAAGAGAAAGGCATAATGTAACTGACCAATGGCTGTAACTTAATTATGAAAACTAATAAGAGCCAAATGAATTGAGGAGAAATTGCATAGTATTGACTTGAAATGAAAGAAAAAATTTACAATAACAAGTCTCATAAAGTAGAGCTAAATAGTCATGCCCTGGAACTTTTAAAAATAGTTGTTGAACATAGACTAGTATTGGAAGCAAAGGCTTCAGGGAATCTATTTCATTAGCAAAACAATTTACCTAGAAGCTATATCGATCTAAAGAATGCTAATGGAAAGTTGCAGAAAGAAATAAATTCTAGCAAATAACTACATCGCCATAATCATCTGACATAAAAATTATGTTCCTAGTTTTAAATACTTAAGGAAAAGAATGAAGGAAGAAATAGATATTCATGTAGTTTAACAAGTAGAAGACCAAAGATAAGATTTCAAAGTAACTTGGTGGGTGTAGAGAAGAAAGGACTTCCACTCACTGATTAATATAATTAAGGAATGTGGGATGGAATGCCAGAAGACAACCCACACAATTCCCTCGAAGTAACTTCCGACTCAGGTTCGCACACCCAACATTAAATATATGGGATTAATTTGTATTTGTTGCTTTAAAATTGGGACATGGCGGATGAAGGGGAATGGATGAAAATAATAAGGAAGAATGCAAGTCTGAATGGATTAATATAAGCATCATCATGAAGGATTGGGTGATTAAAAAAAATTATCATGGGGGATTCCTCATAGTTTCGACAAAGAGGACTCATATGGCCAACTCCAAATATTTTGAATTAATAAGACTACAGGTTGCCGTCTACAAGAATGGGAAACTCATACCCGACGATTATGTGTCTCATAAAATTTATCCTACTTTTCAAGCCTATTTGTCCGATACAGATACACTTCAACAAATCAATTTTTAAAATTTATCTTTAATTTTTAAGATATTATGGGCATGTACAACATAGAGATAGCGGTGTGGTAGAATCGGGAGAATTTGTATAAAACAGGGCATGAAGCAAAGAGGAAGACCTAAAAAGATATGGCTAGAAGTAGCAACTAAGAAAGGATAGATTTAATTGGAATTGATGAAAGTGTGATCCTAAATAGAAATGAATGGCGAAAAAGAATACACATAGTTTAGGGTTTATGAGAAATCACGGGAAGCCATTGAGTGGATTCATGTTTCCGAGCCCAAACTTTTGGGATAAAGGTTCGGATGATGATGATCAAAGCCTCTGTTCCAAACAATTTGGGAATGGCTACAAATTTATAGGAGAAATCATAGGAATCCACAAGTGGATTCTCCTTCACCATTGGTTCGTTTGTAGAACTATACTCTCCACTAATCCTAACTTTCATCCACGGTCTTTTCAGTTTTTCTTCTCCTTCTGTTAGTCTGTTACTTTTCAAGCCCTAAAAGTGATAATGTTTTCTACTAATCAAACAAACCAAAGGGGAACGTAAAAATTTATTTCTTTAATTCAAAAGTACAATGTATCTTATATGAGGGCATCCAATACATAACAAGTCCCAAATACTACATTCTTTTACAAATGAAACTTCCAAATGGTTTGATTGTGTTAAATTTTTGGAGCATGTCTTTTTCTGGGAATGTTTTCGACAACATCTTCCTTTCAACTTTGTAATTCTTGGGTTTGCACCCCGTAGGGCTTAGGTGCTCTAAATAAAATTTTCCATTCAAAAAAAAAGAAACTTCAAAATTATGCGACTTTCTCAAAGACCAATCTCTAACATATAATAATAATAAAATGACTAAAGCACATTCAATAAAAAGGTTTTTATTTTAAGAATTGGAAATCAAACCTCATCAACCACTGCTACTGCAAACTCGTCATGATAGCGACTCAAACCAGCAGTGAGAGATGCAATCAAATGAATTTGACCATACTTGCCTTTGTGAACCTTCAAAAAGCATTTTAAAAGGTACGACTCACATTCACTCCAAGGTAATTTACGAAGTTGTCTCAGCACATGCTCAATAGAAGACTTGTCTAGATCCAAGAACAATAATTTTCTGATATACTGCAAAACCCATCAAATGAAACCATGATAATAGTTGCTTAATATTAAAAAACTGGAGACTAAAAACAGATCCCAAAGAACAATATACCTGATGCAATGGAGGGCGGACTTTGGAAACTCGTGCAGATCTTTCAGGTGGTTTGCAGAGGTAGTAAGCATTTTCTACAAGAGTATTGTGACGAGGATCCAGGTTTTTGACATTTTTTAAGCGCATTAATATCTCTAACATGTTAGCCATGCGTATTGTAGTTTCAGGAGATCGATAGAGAAAACGGCCACAAGTCTCGAGTAGATTACAGGCAACATCAATGTTGTGATGAGTGAAATCATCCAAACAAGCCTGTCCAGAAAAGGAAATACATCTACCTAGGATAAGTAGTCCAACAACATATGCAAGTTCTATTAAAAACATCATCTAAACTCTTCAGAAATATCATTGTCATAAAATTATTTTATGCAAAAGCTAAACCCTCATTAATAGAAATGCACAAGTCATACAGATGAGCAAAATGCTGACTGCATTTATATGACATCTCCATGACTTTTCCTTTGAGCTAGTTTAAAACAAATATACTAGCAGCACAATTGGAACAAAAAATCAAGCTTAACTAAGGAAAAAACCAGAATCCTTCCCATCAATTCAATAAAAGCAAAAAAAAGGTTATCTTCTAAACGTAAATGACTCAAAAACCTAATAAACAATATGTCGGAATCCATTGGAATTAGAATTTTTTAGACAACCAAAAATCACTGCAAAGACAACTAGTTACTACCTTCAAACAACTAAAAACAAGGGCTGCTGGTGCAATTCTGAACTTGCTGAGTTCCCCAATAAACCTGATGTTCCTAATCTTTGTTTCAATATTCATTTGATCCTGCAGCGGATAAGGAAACAACATAAGATTGACTAACCAGAAAACAAATAAGGAAAGAACCGGCTACCAATCTCACTGAACATTGAACTTCACACAGACCTTTTTATTTATTAAGAAGTTAAACTCCTCTTCCAACACCTGCAAGAGCATGGAAGAAACATCCTTCATACAAGTTGACAATGTGGCAACCATGCGTGAATAGTATGGAAGTAATTCCAGAGATGTCCTGGGAACATTAAACAATGCCCTCACAAGCCTTTTACGATTTGATTTCGAGTTTAAGTAACAAAAGTCGACCTGGAAAAGAAGGCACAAAATAAGATACCTCTTGTAGCATACATTACCTCTACAATAAATATGTTAAATGCATAGCTGAGAAATATAGAGGCATAATTACTGTCAATTGATCGATTAGGTCACGGCTAATACAACCCGGGAGTCTCTGCAGTAGCACGTCCAAATTTGTTCCTTCTATGACTTTGAGCTTCTCCTTTTCATTTTCTCCTTTCCTGTCTGCATCTTTTTCCTTGCTTTTTTCTTTGTCAGTTTTTTTTTCTCCCTCTTTATCTTCCTTATTCTTTCCTTTGTCAAACTCTAAGCTTTTACCCTCCTGTGAAGCAGCAGAATCCGACGGAATCTCAGCAGTACCCACTACTAACTGAGGTTCTTCTGGTTCAGGTGCCAGTTCCTTAAAAATAAACCAAATGCTTTCATTTCAACAGATGAACTTATGAGTAGTAGAAAAGAAGAGAGATGATGGAATGAATTCACAACACTGGTTCGAAAATACAAGTCTGCAGTAACTCCATAGAGGTGGTGGTACAAAGTCAACTGTTTTGAGATTTTTTTAAAACTATGGCTTGAATTCCAACCTTTGGTCAATTAGGTCACAGTTTGAATTCCGCTCAATGTCACCTGAGGTCTTTAATTGATTATTTCAACTATAATAATCTTTACTAATGAGTTCATACAAGCACTAATCATACTAAAATAGGAAAAAAATTTAGTTAGTTGATCATTCCAAAGAGACTGCATAACACACACAGTCCATGTTATTATCAATGCCATTGAGATTAAGACTGGAGTGTTTCAGTTTTAGTTTGAATTTAAAGGGATGCATGCCAAAAGTTGGCGACCCCTTCCCCCTTCATCTTCTGTATCCATACAACACTGTCCATGTTAGCATTCATCACCCTACAATAGTTTCTGGATATCCTTCTCCTCAGTCCAATTCAAAGCTACAAATTAAATCCAAGCTCCATACAACTTTATAAATCTAACCTTGCCCAATACTTGCAAATATTACACTTCCACCAAAATTTATAGTAACAATAATTAGAAAACAAGAAAAAATAATTGATGTCATTTCCTACCACATTGGTTCTTACTTTTTTTTATCAATTTCTCAAAATAACATAATAACTACTTTCCCTCTATACTCACTCTCGAATCATGTAGTCCCACAAAGTTCCCTTTTCAAGAACAAAAGGGTCATTTTTTCTGCTACGGATGTAATTCATAAGGTAAGAACATGTTCAATCAAAAGTAAGCAATTCTCTATCAATATAAATTAATACAACCCCCAGATTATCAAGTATGTGCATGGAAAGACAATCCATATCCAAGAAGAAAAGGATGTTATTAGATACGGAAACATAAAAATACTGCAAAAATGATCGCATATGAAATAATTTTTGTCCCAATGTAATAGCCAACTCAGGAGTTAATTTAGTATGATCACATTCAGAGCTTAGAGTCCTTACAGCCAACTGCTCTTGTGGCTTCACAGACTGCTCAGTAACTTTGGGCTCCGCTTCTCCCAACAACACAGCAGGAACAAAAGCTCTGAACAAACATACGGATTGTATCATCGTACTATCATTGTCTCACTAAGAATGGGAAATTTTAAACAACAGAAAAGCAGAAGGCAATAATTGACACGCAAATTTCAATTAATACTAATGAAGATTAGCAACAAAACAAACCTGAGATCAGGAAGGCATTCATAGAAAGCCCTAGTATCTTCATCGTCCCACACAGCTTCAAGAACAGAGGAATCTTTCCCAGAAGCAGGTGACGAAGCATCCTCTCCAGTAGTAACCCTAGTAGTGTGACCATCCTCTGGCATCGCTGGGGGTTGCATGTCCAGTGCTTCTGCCAAACTGTTTACAAAGAATTCAAGAATCATGTGCCAACAACTAGCTCAAAGTAAAAGGTAACATATAGTAGATCTGGATCAATGCATCCTAATAGAACTGACCGATATGACATTGATGTTGACATAATGACAATGCCAGCAAGCGTGCCAAAGAGAACAATAGAACATTGAATCAAGCATTCATCATACAAGAAAATAACAGTACACAAGTTCTTGTTCTCAAGTACAACAAGATATGACTTGACATCAGTTTGACATATAATGCAAATGTTGCAGAGAAAGACCTAAATTAAGAACATTCAAACAATCATATATTGTGCGAAAAAATGGCAAGTAAAAAATCATTTCATCTGCAGCCAAAAAAAGGTTTCTATGCATCAGCACTAGTCCATATGTCATCCAAAATCATTCACTAATACTTGTACTCAACCTTGGCTACCATGAACACCAACCCAAGCTATTAAGAAAGGATATAGTGAGATCCCATGGCAATACTTTCACTTTGAAATAATATAAAATTTAATTCATTGTCTTTAGCACAGACATCTTTAAACTTGCAACCAAGTGAAAATTGAGGCCAAGGCTACAACCGAGGATGGAGTCTCTAGAATTCTGACAATCTTAGGCACAAATGTAAAATGGCAATGTAGAGTCACCAGATAAAACACATTTCTAGCTTTAAAACAGCAATGATAAACTGTAAACCAGCTACAGAAAATAATCTACAGTCAAGAAACCAAGTTGAACTGTGAACTTTTGCAAAGCAATTATCACATGTAGGGGAGAATGCATTGACAAACTGTTTGCCATAAGCTACAACAAGACATAATCTTTGTGTTTTGAGTGACAGCGGAAATTGATCAAGACAAAGGAATGATAACAGATGGAATGAGGTCAGCAAGTAACTTACGATGAAATATTACGATAAAGATGGTCATAAGATTTTCTCAGCTTTTCATATGAAGAGGCATTTTCATCACTAAGCTCCCCCTTAGCATTTAAAATTTTTGAATTTTCATGCTCCATTTGGCGAAGAGACTGTGGTTCACAAGCAGTCATCCATCATAAAAAGATTAAGGTATGTAAACAAACTAATTTCTTTATACAAACAAGCAAGACAATCAGGATTTAAAAGTTTCATACAGCATGTTCAGACTGAAGAAGCTCCACAGCAGAATCATAGTATGTTTGAAACGCCTTCCGAAAGATTTTCTTCTGATCTGCTGTGATGTTAAGCCCCCTGAAAAACTGCAATAAAAATAAACAATATAACAGTGAAATGGTTCTTAATAAAATATAACGACAGTTTCGAGTGAAAATTGAAAAGACTAGCACACTAAAGAATATCATTAAAAATGCATCACTAAAGCAAATGTGAAACCAAACATTGATTAAAACTGGGTATAAATTTCCACAACTGAGTTGAAAGCAATTAAAAATAAAGAAAGAGAAACGAAGAAAAGAAAAGTTTCACCTCTTCATAACTTTCCTGTCCAGAGATTGGAAGTCCTAGAAAAAATCTCCCTTGTCGAGCAAAACTAGCAAGGAGCGTCAGATTGGTTTGAGTAGTTTCCCGATCCTTTAAGTGTTCTATACTGGTAAGATCTTTAATAATATTCACAAATATTCCACAGTCCTCGACAATCCCAACAAAGTAAAGTTCCAAAAGAAGTTTTAGGGTGCTGCGCTTCTTCATGGCTTTCATGTTTCTGTCCGAATCCAAGTCATCCACACATTTTCCAGGAATGAAAACTTTTAGAAGCCCTTGAATCAGGCATGGCGAGAAATCTTTGTACCTTTGATGAAGCAAAGAACAGACCTTCAAAAATAGACGAGCGTCAGAAAAAGTTCTGAATGGGAGGTAAAACATGCAAAATACACTCAATAAAGATCTTACGATGCAATCAAGCACTAATCATGGCATTATCCTAATGAATAGCATGTATCACATTTCCACTTAACATGGACAATAGGTCACTACTCCCTAAGCCAACATAGTTGAAAACTATTTCAAATGCAGTGATGGTTAAGCTCTCCTAAAGCCTATTCATCATGCCTTAGCACATCACCTGCAATCCACACGGCAAGGCTTGTCAGAAAATCAATACAGGCATTAACAGTATAGACTAGATTATATTCACACTAATGCAATTGACTCATGAAACTCACCAAAAGAAAATTAACTTATGAAAATGAGAGAAGGATAATCAATAGAAAAAACGTTAAAAGAAAGAGACAGTGTAAATGAGAATTTATTGAAAATTAGCTGGCAATCATAGAAAGTATCAGTTCTCATCTATAAAGACTACCTGCACTGCTGCTTGTATGTCAGAAGTTTTCAGTTTTGCATCACAAACAGCTGTTACAGCTTCACTGACAAATTTGCTTAGGTTGACACACCGCAGATCCTCCATCAGAGATTCCCGTTGCTCTTCATTTATCTGCTTTAGCTTCTTTATCACTGCTGTATTGCGTTTAATGCTGGAATCCAATGTCCTAAGGAATCCGGAGTCTGGAATATACAATAATCTGAATCACTGGCTTTCATATCCAAGAATATGCCTCGGACAGAATTTCACACAATCGTGCATTAAGAAAACAGGATATGTAACGACTGAGTCATTTTCAGAACTAGAGCCCTTTACCAATCATCAATGAGGAAGGGCATTAGAATTTTTCAAGCTATAAATAAGACAGAAAAAATTCCATCAGAAGTCAACTAAATAGTCTAAATTTGGCAACATATGGTGTCTTTCCATTTGCCTCCAAATGATTTAATCCAAGTATGCAAAGAAAACGAAATTACCCCTCACCCTGGATAGTAAAATAAACAAAAGGGGGAAAAAAACCCTTTTTGACCATCTTTAAGCTTCATCTGTAACCCATACAATCACTCTCTGAAACAATTCCAACAGAAAGAAGCTAAACAACATCTGATTGAAGTTTTGTCATCATTTGTTGGATCATATGATAGGACAATAAGAATGAATAGTGAAGCCACCAACAACCTTTTGCTTTTCTCTCCATTTTATAACCATCAAATTGAAGAGCTTACACAAAAATTTTGTAAACGAGACTGAAATCGTGTGATGTTTGACAATATTTTTTTACTTTTGAATGTGAGGCTACTCTTTATTCAGGACCACCAAGAAGGTGAAACGCGAAGGGTAAAGATACAATCATAGTGGTTACATAATCCTGAGAAAAGAAAACATATAAAGTACCCACAAGGATAATTGAGTCGAGAAAAACTTTTAGAAAGCCAAAACTTACTAGAAGAGAGCCAATAATCTATAAAAGGATGTAAGTTAGTTTACTTTTCAGAGAAGAGCTCCTTGTTTCTTTCCAACCAAATTGGCCAACATGTGATCATGATAGGACTCCCACATCGAAAGATGTGGGAGCTAGGGTGCTGCTTATAGGGGGGAGTATGGGCTCTCCCCAATATCCAAGGTTTTCTCCTGGTATGGGCTGGGAGATGGCCTTGGTACAGCCGGCCCGTATGGACGGGTGTCAGTTGGGCCTTGGGTGTTGGGAACCTTATCAGTGGTATCAGAGCGAGGTTTTGTTGTGCCCGTTCAGTTGGGGCCACCCCGCGGCCACGGGAGCGGACGGAAGATCCACTGGAACCTGTGGTGCTCGACCAACGTGGGCGTTGGTCTCTAAGGAGCAGGTATTGATAAGACTCCCACATCGAAAGATGTGGGAGCTATGGTGCTACTTATAGGGGGAGCATGGGCTCTCCCCAGTATCCAAGATTTTCTCCTGGTATGGGCTGGGAGCATGGTAGTTAAAATCGTACAAGTTTACGATTCTAAGTATGGAAATCGAGTAGAATAGTGGTGGAATCGGTAATGTATTAAAATCGTGTGGAATTGTGATTAAAATCGTTAAAATCGCGATTTTGTTAACGATTTTACGTTTTCAACTCAAACACTAGCTTAAGCTATCAAAGACTTAAGCGCAAAATTCTGCCCATATACAAAGCCCAATACCCAGCCCAAGTAATAGTTTATTAACTATGGGAAAAGAATTTAAAAAACAGAAAAATTGGACTCTTCCTTCCAGCCCTAGAAATCGAAACGCAAGGGAGGAGCAGCAGACTGCAGACATCGACGATCGCCACCTGAGAGTAGAGGCGAGCCATCTCGGTCGCGATTTCCAGCCTTCTATTTGCCCGCATTAGCAGCTTCCAGCGTAGAGAGTGTTTCTGGGAAAATGCTACAGCTTAATAAGTATTTATTGCTTATCTTTACAAGTTATTTGCCCTATAAATTATTTGCCTTGTCCTCTCTTTTTTATGCTTTTCTTTGGACTCTCTAATTTCTCAAGGATTTTTTCCTTGTCAAGTCTAGTTCTACAGGCTGTTTGAGATTACTTCTACCTTTTATTAAATATAGTTTAATTTGTATGCAACTTTGTGTAATGTGTACTCTATTTGGTATTGTATTATGCGTTTATGAACCTTATGATTATTATTTGACAATGTCTTGCTATTGGTATTTTGAGAACCACACTTAATTTTAAATTTTATGTAAAATCTTACGATTTTACGATCCGATTTTACAATTACGATTTTACTCCCCTTTTCCGATTCCGTTCCGATGTTACGATTTAACTACCTTCGCTAGGAGAGGGCCTTGGTACAGCCGGCCCGTACGGGCGGGTGTCGATTGGGCCTTGGGTGTTGGGAACCCTATCAGATCACTTGTAAACTGGGCTATAATTCCAGAATCTCGATTAACACAGACTGCTCAATTGATGCCAATGTAGATTCTAATTTGTAGACCGCTCTTCTTGCCCAAGTGCAGCATAGGAAAAATTATGTGGGGAATTTTCTGATTAGTCACTTCATAGCCAATTTTCCTTCATCTTCCACTTCCTCATGCAGACAGCATCTGTTAGTGAAAGGCCTTTCATTTGATTTCCATTGTTGAGAATTTTGTTCCAAATAGCTTCTTAAGGAAAGAAAGATCTTTGGAAATAATTTAGCTTTCCAAATCGACAAGGAGGAAAGTTAGCACTTTCTAGATTGAATGCTGGGATACTGCTCATAAATTCTTTCCCAGAATCTGATAAAGAGATTTAACTCAGTCTTCTGCATTTCAGTAAAAATTGGCATTCCAAGAGATTAAATGACCAGATCCTAAACATTTTGAGGTCAGCCACATGATCCATCAGAACAATGTTGTTCCTTGTCTTTTGTTATGTAGCTGCGAATCCAGCAGAACACTTTCCTTGAAAACTCTAAGGGTCTCCATTTCCAAGCAGTTCATATGATGGCTAAAGCAATAGTTTTTGGCATCCCCTCTTTCTTTTTAGCATCCGCCACATATATTCATTCCAATTTCACAATGGAACACCACAATACATTGCCAAAATATTAATAGCTGATCCTGTCATGTTATATTTACAAGGAGCTACCACTACCAAAGATTGAATAATCTTGTTCCTTGTCTTTGTTGTGTAGCTGAAAATCCAACAGAACACTCTCCTAGAAAACTCTAAAAGGGTCTCCATTTCCAAGCAGTTCATATGACGGCTAAAGCAATAGTACATAGAGTTGTTATAACTAGTTAGAGCGCTGCAGTGGTTTTAATCTAAAAAATTTCTCCATTGAAACCGTTGACGCTGCACCCAGCTGAAGCCCATTAGCTGAAGAGTACATTTCCATAAGATAGAAGACCCAATGGCAGGAGGTGGTCAGAGAGAATCAAAATCTTCTGTAGTTTTGCAAAAGTTGCATCCATTGACCATGGTATTCTTTCATTGGCTATATAATCAACATCTTTTCCCAGGGAGCTTCCCAAGTAAACAAGACAAATTAGGCAGAGCCATTCCACCACACCCTCAGCAAGAACGAAGAGCGAATAACAGTTTTTTGACAGAATGGATATCACTCCACTAGAGTTTTGGTGTGGATGGATGGATGGAGTTTATCTTTTTGGAAGAAATTAGCAAACTCTACATGAGTTCCTAGTCTACATGCTCATTAGATACCTGTACATTAGTGTACATTAGTATGTAACAAGGAATATGAATGTTGTTTCAGTGAGTCACAATATCACCACCTATCCATATCACGTCCTTAGGAACCCCATCCAAAGCGTTCTCCATAGTCCACATCGGTAAAATCAGGTAGTTGTCTCATTTTATCTTGCCTTTTCCATTAGTCTTGTTATTAGTCTTCATAATTTGGTTACACAAGTTGTTTAGCCGTAAACCTTTCCCCTCACGCATTTTCACACTTCAATGAGGATTCCATCAGGTCCTACAACTCAACCAATCTTCATCTTCATTTCTCCTTTAATTTCAACCATCATTATTTGTCTCCAAAATCTACAGTTCCTTTCCCCAAATTTTAATTTTTTGGGTCTAGAAGGTGGTGGGGAGGGATACTATATTGGGGAAAGAAGGACTCTATTGGTTCGAATCTGATGCACTGATTCACAATTACTTAGTGCCCTTCAATTTACTTTCATTTTCCATTCAAACAAAGACAGCTTCCTAAATTACAGCTGTTAGCCTGTTAGTTCCATTCTTCTCCACCTCTCCTTCATTTAAAAAACAATGGCAAGACTCCTTGACCAAATTTTTCATTGATTTGGTATAAAACGAAAAGGAAGGAAAAAAAACCAAAAAAATGAATCAATACTCCAAAATAGTTCTAAAACTACCAAATAAGTGACTCCAATACTTATGTTTAAAAACAACATTCCTTCACGTGTTTAAGGAATTTGCAAGAAAATTCAAGCTTAATTAGTCACTCATTGCTTAGAACAAGTTCTAAAAATGGACAAACCAATAACTACAATGACAGTGCCAGTACCAAGTCCCAATAGGCCTAAAATCAGAGTCCACTCAATCTTTAAAAATTAAATAATATGTAGCATATCTAAAACCCTTTCCTCATATTCATTAGAAATGCATTATCAATGACAAACATGAACTTATTTCCCCAGCACCAGTTTGTAATTGTTAGTACTACATTGAAAACATGCAATATAGTAGTTAATCTAGTCAGCTACTCATTTACACATAAAATTGAAAAGTTGTTGCAATGTATACAAACCAGGCCTCTCAGGATTCAAATTCCTCTGACGAAGATCCATCTTAGCCTCAACTGACTTTCTAATCTCTTCATTCCGAGCAGCAGTTTCCTGATCAAAGAAAACATTCGTAACTTTTTGCTTCAAAGAAAATTCACTCATCAAAAACATAATTAAAAAAAAAAACTTTCTCATACATGGGCAAAGTAATTGGCAGCTTTTTTTATAATCAAAAACTAAAACTTGCAATAGATAAACTATCAAGTACATTGTATATAGCCTGCAACACAATACTATGCATCTAAAGGCTACCAGAACAACAGAAATTACATAAAAAATGCCAGCAAGCTGCATCCACCAAAATCTCCACAAAACAGTAAAATCAAACCCTACATACACACTGACACTTGCACAAGTGTAAATGATATAGGTGCGTGAACTAAACCAACGACTAAATACATCCTCACCTCAGCATCCAGCTTGTTATGATGGTCACTATCCTCATGCTGATCCATCTTCTGGTTTTTTATTCTCCACTTCAATAAAGCGTCAAACAAATTCAAAAACATAAGCAAATGAAACCAACAGTAAAGGAAAATAGAGAATGAGGAAAAAATGTAGAATCAGAGTAGAGTCACATAAGATATATCTATGATTGTCATTGGGCGGGTAGGCCCGCACCAGCCCTTTCCCGGTGATATGGCACCCAGTCCTGTAACCTGACTGGGGATGGATTCCTTGACCCAGCCTCACCTCAATGGGTTACAGGCCCAACAGCCATGCCAAGCAAAAAAACAAAACATCAATTCTTCTATCTTCTGCTTATTCTAACTAAGGGGCCCTAAATGCACATCCGGCGTCATACCCAACCTGGATTTTTTTTTTAAAAGGGTTCTGATGCACGGATACGCAGATTCATCAATTCTCAACAAATAAAGGTTGCCGCGGGATATGGCTGATAAACATATATATGTATATACACACACACACACACATAATTAAAACATATGTATATCAGCTAGCACGCAATGACTAAAACTCTAAAAGAAACTCAATAAATCCAACGATTGAAACCCAGTACCCAGAAATTAAATATTTCCATTCCTTTTAAGTTTTAAACCCAGTGATTGTAAATTCCAGCAGTCATCAGAGAGAGAAAGAGACAAACAGAGACTCATAGAGTGAGAGAGAGGATAAGCGACACGCCGACATCGCGCAGCAATACCTGGTTAGTCGCGACCTCGACCAGCGACCAGCGATTCCAGTTCGGCAATCAGCAACCACCGACTGCTCGCGACCTCGACCTCACAGCAAGCAGCGATTCCTCAAAGCTTGGGATTTTGAGAGACCTAGGTTGAGGTTTGCGATTTAGGTCATTGGCGAATGTTTTGTGTTGTTTTTTTTTTTTTGCAATATTTTAAAAATCAGACCGGTGATGGAACCGGACAAAATTTTGGGTCATAAGAGCAAGTGCAATGAAATTTGGGTCAATGGTTTGGGGTTCAATCATCTTTCTAACCTAGTTAAATGTTATTAATTATTAATTATATTTATTTAAATGAAATTTATCAATAAATATTTTAATAATAATATATTTATTATTTATTATTTTTATTTTTTTAATATTTTATAACATCTTTTAAATAATTCTAGATAAAATTACATTTATTCCAATAAATTTTTATGTGGATAACATATGTTGACATCATCAAATTCTTTTTTATTTTTTTTCTTTTAAAATTTTAAAATAATTTTATCTCTAAAAATATAAGTATAATTTTTTTAAAAAAAAATTGATTCATAATCAGCACGAAATTTTTTCCAATGAGACTCATAATCGATATATTTAAATGTTTATTCGTCAAATCTTCTGAATAAACTCAAAGGATTTCTCAAACTTATATAGAATTCAGATGATTTCTCAAAACTCATCAAAACCAATTAAATGAGTTTTCAAAATTAAACAAAAAAATTCAGATGATTTTATAAAAATATATCAAAAAATATAGAATTCTTAAAAATCAAACAAAAAGCAACCAAAAATTAGAAGGATTTCACAAACTTGTCTCAAATTTAGAAGATTTTGCAAAATTTAACAAAATAAATAAGAGGAATTTTTGAAATTAGGCAAAAAAATTAAAGGATTTCATAAAATATATAATAAAAATTAGAAGAATTTTTAAAAATCAAATAAAAAACAAAACTCTAAATCTCAAAATCTTAAATACTAAATCATAATATTTTAAATCTCAAACTCCTAAAGTTTAAACACTAAACTCTAATTTTTTAAACTCTAAACTCTTAAACTTTAAACCTTATAACCAAGGTTGTAAAAATCGCTCGTCGGTTCGCGGGGACTAGTCGGGGATTAATCGGATTAATCGTTTTGAGTTTTTTCAATTAATATATACATATATCCAAGACATATCATATATATATGTCCATTCCCTTGCCTCTAATAGAATAAACTCTGTTACATATTCAATCTATATATCAATCAAGTTTAAAAAAAAATCATAAATCATTTATCAACCAACATCATAATATATCATCCAATCAATATATCATCCAAGTTCAAATAAAATCACATCATCATAATCATAAATCCATTAAAATCCAACATTACACACACAAATTACAAAAACAAAAGGAGCATAAGTAATTCAATATATCATCCAAGTTCAAGTTCAAGACTTCAAGCAATCAAGCCTCATTCTCAAAAATATCATTGTGCTCCTCCACTAGAGGCACATCTATTTCTTCATCGGACTCAAAGTCAAGTCCATCATCTTCTTCTTCTGACTCCTCCGACACAAACTCTTCAACTTCAATTTCTCTTATATTCCTAGTGCTCCTCCTAGGTTGAAGCATTTCATCCGCTCCCATCGCTTGATCAAGCACCTCCCATGTTGCTCCAGTCACAGGATCAACATCACTCTCATCATCAACACCATCAACCAACCAATGTTGAGCTTTAGTACAATCATCCGCTTGAAGAACGTCTTTGTCATTACTCACTCTTTACTTCTTAGAGATGAGTTTTGCATTGAATTGAACATACACCAAGTTGTTCAATCTCTCTGAGTCAAGTCTATTTCTCTTTTTAGTGTGCACCTACAAGATAATGTGGTTCCAACTTCCGATTAGATGAAAAAAATATCAAAACAATCATATAATGATAAAAAAAAACTCAAAAGTTGTTTACCCCTTCAAATGTACTCCAATTCCTCTCACAGCCCGATGAACTTGTGGTCAATGAGAGAATCCTAATTGCCATATTTTTCAAATTTGGAGTAGCACCACCATAGTTACTCCACCACCCAGCTAGCATTCATTATGATTAAAAAACACCAATCAATTCTCATTTATAAATTATGAACTATAAAAAAAACATCTAGGAGTTTAACTATTTAAGAGTTAGGACTTACTGGGATTGAAGTCATTGACACCCTTACTTTCATAAGCATTAATGACAAGGTTTTTTTCCAAATATTCCATCAAATTTCTTGTACTTGATCAATTCATCATCAGACACTTTCCCTTGAGTGGTCAAATCATCGGGAAAGAACTTCTCCACACAATCAATAAATGCCTCCATATTAGCTGCATCTTCTCCTATATCCACCCTATTCTTTGCAAAATAATATGGATTAAGCAAGTAACCCGTCAAGTGCAAAGATGAATCAAGTCTTCCTTTGGATTTACTATCAATTATGTCAAGTATCGGCTTATAATTCTTTTCAACTCCGTTGCATACATCTTCTTTGATCTCTCTTATCGCTGCTTCAAGTTCTCCCTACAACCATGGCATAGATGGCCTGTCACTATCTACAAGCCAAAGTACTTTCACCAAAGGACAAAAAACAAGCAAGCAAGAGTTCACAGACTTTCAAAAGGAGATGCTAACAACTGTCGCATATGCCACTTTTCCCTTCACTCTTAGAATGTGAATTATGTGCCCATTCTTCGGAAGTAAACATATGTTTTAGTTGTTCCTTTTTCTCCACCAAGCTTTGCAAACAAAGATAATTAGTAGCAAAGCGTGTCACACCCGGTCGTACTATGTCACGCTTCTTCGTCATCTTTCTCATCATGCTTAGGATTGAGTGATGAGCATATATGAATATGGTTAAGGCCCTTGCCTTATCAATTGCATTCTTGAACCTTGGAAGTTTACCAATTGCCTCTAACATAAGATTCACTGTATATGCGGCACAATAAGTCCAAAACACATTGGGTCTCTTGGTCGCCATCAAACTTGCAGCTGCCATGTTATTAGAAGCATTATCAGTCACAATTTGCACCACCTTTTCCGGCCCTACATCTTCAATGCATTTGTCAACATAATCAAATATATAGGTTCTTGTATAGGATGCATCAGAATCCTCCCTTGATGAAATGAAAGAGATCCCTTCCCTACAATGAACACACATATTCATGATACTCCTTCTTTTACGATCAGTCCAAGCATCAGTCATAATTGAACATCCGGAAATGGCCCACTCATCTTCATGTTTCCTTAGTGAGTTTTTGATTCTCGCAACTTCCGCTTTCAAACATGGACCAGCCAAGCGATATCGACTTGGCGTAGGTAGTCCAGGACCAAACTGCCCAATACTCTCTGCCATTAGCTTGAAACTGTCACTTTGAATGACATTGAAAGGAATATCATTCTCAATGACAAATTGTGCTATGTATTGTTGTGTATCAAGCACTTTCTTCTTGTTCATCAAAGCAACCAAACTAGCTTGCTTTGTAAACTTTGTAGAATCAGTGCTTGCTTGTGGATTAATCTCCACAAATCTGGCCATAGGCCCTTCATCAATACTTCTCTTCCTTGATCCCATAACTTCCATATCCTCATCAATGTCCATTGCTACACCTCCACCAGATATCGAAACTTCATTTTTAAGTTCTTGCTCTTCAACTTGCTTATCTATCTTTTTCTTCTTCTTACCATCTAGTGCCTCAATACATGCTTTTATTGCCTCTTTACTAGCATTATGACAAGCTTTCACATTCCCTGACCTACCGGCTACATGACATTTGAGTCGGTAGATGCCTCCGGACATAATTTTCGAACACAACTTACATTTGATTTTATCTAATGCATTAGCATCAACAAGTTCGCCAAACTCCCAACCAATATCACCGGATGCACGTTTCAATGCATTTTGAATATTCAAGTCACTTGTGGCTTCACGGGCATTGGAATTAGAAGCGGCTGATGAAGTAGTCATATCCCTAAAACATAGATTAATTAACAAAAATGAAAAATGGAACCTGCCAAATCATGATTTAACATTTAAGTAGAACAAAACAAAATTAATTAAACATTTAAACCCAATAAAACACACATATCAAAAGGTTTAATTGATTGAAACAAAAGTACAAGCTATTAACTAATTGCAATGGCTATCTAATACACAAATTGTCATACGGTAAACGTCAATAACAATAATCAATATGTTTGTATTTTTTTTATTTTCTTTTCAGTTGCTTGCACTCATGGAAATTAAGAGATAGATACCAATCGAATAAATATGCTGATAATAATAGTATAACACCAAATCTAACAATTAGCACTCAATTGATCAGTAAGATACAAAGTTACAAAAAAAAAAAAAAAACTGCAAGAGCAGTCGAGCATTTATTCTGATAATAACAGTATAACACCAAATCTAACAATTAGCACTCAATTGATCAGTAAGATACAAAGTTACAAAAAAAAACTGCAGGAGCAGTCGAGCAGAGCGAGCGAGTGAAACAGTAGGGTCGCGTTCGACGTGGTACCTGTTCGAAAACTAGTGCAGTCGCAGGCGCAGTAGCAGTAGCAGTCGGGTCTCGGTCCTTCGGCAGTGGCGATGGCTTCTCGTCGTAGCCGGTCTCAATCACAGGCAGGCGCAGGTGGCTTCTCGTCTCAGTCGCAGGCGCAGAAGCTTCTCGTCTCGTCTCAGTCGCGGGCGCAAAAGCTTCTCGTCGCAGGCGCAGTCGCGTGGTTCTTGCAGGCCAAGCAGCTTGTCGAGCTGTTCTTCTTACAGGGGCAGCGCTTCTGGTTCTGGAGATGGAGGAGTATTAGGTCAGTCGCGTTTTATTCCTTTGCTGGGCTGGGCTATTAGGGTGATTTGGGCCGATTAATCGGGCAGTCCGATTACTGTCATCGATTAGGGCAAAATCGAAACGGGGGAGGGGGATTTCCGACTAGTCGCCGATTAATCGGCCGACTAGCCCGCTTTTTACAACCATGTTATAACTATAAATCCTCTGAATTTCCCAGAAATCCTCTAAAAGTTAACATGTATAGTTTTAATTTTGAACAAAAAATCTTATAAATAATTAAAAAGAATTTACAAAAATAAGAAGAAAATCATAAAATTTTACTAACTTATATTCCTAAACCTTAAATCTAAAACTTTAAGTCATAAATCTCAAAATCCTAAATAATAAATTATAATCCCCTAAACCCAAAACCTTATACCCTAAACTCTAAACACTAATAGCTTAAACCTCAAAACCCTAAACTTTATACCCTATTACTAGAAATCCTATAAATTTTTTATAAAAAAATTTAGAGGATTTATAAAAATCAAACAAAAAAAATATTTAGAAGATCAGAGTATTTCTCAAACTTGTCAAGAATTCAAAGTATTTTACAAAACTCACCAAAATAATTCAGAAGGGTTTTTTGAAATTATGCAAAAAAAAACTAGAGGATTTCTTACTCATAATTCAAAGGATTTTCGCAAAAGTCACCAAAATGGATAAAAATTGTTATGGAATTTGGTTTTATTTGAAATATGAATTGAGTTTTATTATGATATTATTCTCATAAGTCATTGAATTTGGTTGTTAGTTAACAATGTAATAAAATATTGACATTTATATTGGATAACGTTTTGTTGATGTATAAGTGTTTGATTTGTTATTTTGATAATATAATGATTCATAGATTTTAATGCATGTGCACAAGTTACTAAGTAAAGTAAATTTTGTGCATATGAGTGCGCTTGATTTTTGAGAAAGAAAAAAAAATTGGTTGATCGACTCTTCTCTTTGATTCATCAAAACTGAAAATATTAGTTTATCTTTAAAAACATATAGATAAAAAATAAGATTTCACCAAACTTTCTTGGATTGTATTTATATTTATTTTATTATAATAATTATTTACTGAAAAAGAGCAATTATATACTAATAAAAATAAAGATAAGTTTAATTGAGGGCTGGGTAAAGTTGTCATTAATTAAGGTTAAAATTTAAAATTGTCCTTATTGAGCTGAGCTTCAAATATTTGAGGATGTATTGAGTTATAAACTTTTCAAAAAGACTAAATGGAATATAAAGTCCAGAACTTATCACCAAATAATTCTTATTTAAAATAATACTCATAATAATATAGAAATACATATACATTTGACAAAATAATATATATTTTTGCATTATAAACATTATAATATGTGTTTAAATTTTTAAAAACACTATGTATTCAATAAATGTGCATCATTAGTCATAAAAAAAAAAATCTTAGAGCGTAGTGGTTGTAGTCATCTCTTAACACTTAGAGATCACTAGTTCGAATCCCACCAAAAACAAGTTTCAAATATTTTTTTTAATTTATGTAAATGAACCGAAATGGGTTGAACTAGCTGGTTCAACTGGTGAATTGGCCAGTTCGATGAAAAACAACTGGTTGGAATATACACCAGTTCACTGGTCCCAGACCAAACCGGAGAGATGATTGGAACTGGTCGAACCGGTCCGACCGACAGGTCGAGTTTTAATAACTTTGTTTTTTGGAGAGACTTAGGTTGAGGTTTGCGATTTAGGTCATGGGCGAATGTTTGTGTTGTTTTTTTCCCTTCCAGTTTCCTGATTAAACTTAGACGTATGACCCATTAATTAACAGGTATGAGTATTTTCATGGGAAAATAGAGGGACGAGTACGAGCATGGATTTGTCGAAATCTAACCCGTCTCATACCTGTATATATTATTAATTATATATATGTATATTATTTTTATTATTTATAAAATTAACAAGAACAAATCAATAAAAAATTTCATAAAAATATATCATTTGCGTATATTTAATTTGTTTAGTAAACATATTTATTTATTTAATATATATAATATACATAGTTATGAAACTCATGAATTGGAGGGGCGGGTAAATGTAACACCCCAAATTCGTAGGTTAAAGTATATTTTTTTTAGGGGCGTGTGAATTACCAAAAAAATTGAAATTTAGTTAAATTTATTAAGAATTTTACGAATTAGATGTATTAAGTAATTTAGTCATTGGACTAAAGTTTGTTAATACTGAATGGGATGGCAGTCTCGTAAATAATGGAAGGGCAATTAGGGAATAAACAAATAAGTTGAGGGGCAGATGAGTCAAGCAGGAGAAAGATAATTGAAAATAATAGCACGGAAATCGAGGCAAACTGGGGTTAGCAAACTAGGGTTGCCGCAAGAAGAGGAGCGGCGACGAAGGGCGTTTTTCCGGTGACGGCGCCGGTTTACTGCGAGAGAAGTACGGGAAGCACGAGCAGGATACCCCGAATCCATTGGATTGATTTTCGGATTCATCGGAGCGCTGGGGAGCCGTCGACGGGGGAAGGAAGGTTGCGGCCACCGAAGCTTTGACGATCGGATTCGCTCATATCCGGCGACGATACAGGTAACGGAGACCGGGTATGGACTCCCTGGACCAGTGTCTACCAGATGAGGCCAACGGTGGCCTTCACCGCGCAGTTTCAGGCGGTGACCCGGAAAGTGACTCGTACGACTCTGTCACCGGGAAAGGGGAGAGGCAGAATCGGGTCAGGCCGACCCGGTTGGGTTGGGCAGACCCGGTTCAGGTTAAATTAATTATTGCATTATTTATTATTTAATTAACAAGATATGGTATTAATTGGAATTACATGAATTTATTATTAGGTGTTACTAGAAGTAAGGAGGGGTTTTCGGGGCAGCGTACCGGTAAGTAATACTCACCTGTGTCACGGAATTAAATGTTCGGTGAATTGTTAATTTATAATTTACGTATTTATGTATAAATATATATATATGTTTGAATGATTGAGTTATTTGATGAGATTATTATTACTATAATATTATTTGTAATGAATATGTGTGGTATTTGAGACTCAATTAACTGTGATGTTATGGGTATTATGTTAGTATGATTGAGTGATTTAATGAGACCATTATTGTTATAATATAGTTTGTATTGAGTATGTTGCTACTTAAGATTGAATTGGTTGTGATGTTTGAGTATCGTGAATTGTGAACTACTAGGTAATGATATGTACACAGGTCAGGTGAAATGGTTGAATGGTCATTAAATGGAATTTGATTCGCCAATGTGATATTGATATAATATTTTGTGTGATGGGTTTTAATTATATGAGACTGATATGATGATGGTGTTGATATTATTAGAATTAACTCTCATTACTTATGATTTATTGAGGCATTAAATACTGTTCATAAGCATGATGCATTCATTACATGAAAATGGAAATTTTCAGTTTAATGAGAGGATGTTTTTACGAACCGGGTATAACTGCTACAGGGAGGGTGGACTGAAAGGTTAAGGTTGAGGTTTACTGGAAATGGAAATGAAAATGAAAATAGAAACGGTTTTTGACTGAAAAGTGTTCTTTGGTGGAACACTTAATTAAAGAAAAATCCCGACCGGTTGCTCTGTAGCAGTTTACCTAGGTTAAGGGCCCGAGTACTGGAAAAATGTTTTAAATGGCTGACTGATTTTCTAAGGATGAGACTCATGTGCATTCATGCATAAGTATTACTTGCTGGGCCTCGGCTCACTATGTTCCGTGATGCAGGTATTGATGTATTAGGTGATTATGCCAACTTAGGAGTTGATGGTGTCGCCGTATATCCGTGAAGAAGATGCTCATGTGACGGGAGCTAATTTTCACAGAAGATTGATAGATTAAGTACCAAATATATTTATGCTCTTACAGTTAATAACTATGATGTATGGTGATAAGTGTAGATTCATAAATGAGGATGAAAGGTATAAGTATCACAGTAGTATACTTATAGGATATTGAATGGATGTTACTGTATATTTGAAATATATAAAAGACACTTTTAATTCAGATTAGATTATACTAACTATTTATTGGGATTTTTTTAAATATAATGAATTTGTATTGGTTATAGGTTCTTAAGTTTAGGGTTGCTAAGCTGTTAAGCGTGTTTATAATGAAATGCGAGTAGTGTTCCGACCTATGGACCTATTGGTTAGGGTTTCGTGGGACGGGGCGTTACAGTAAATAAGCGGGGATTCTCCTCCCCGATGGGTACGAGAATGGGGCAATAATTAAAATACCCAGCGAATATTTTAACGGGTATGGATAAGAATATTTTAAACTGGTACAGAGATCAGGGAAGGGGTACCCGCCGCGTGGACATCCCTGGCCTAACCAACTAGCCCACCCATTTTTATTTTTATTTATGAATTCATTAAATGTTGCACTATAGACATTTTGTGCCACACCCGCACCCAAAACATATATGTTGTGGGTATTCTAGGGTGATAGACGCACCTGTGCTTTCTAGATGTGAATTTTTCATTAATGAAAAATCATTGAGCCAACAATGAACTTCTTAGATGTGTTGATGGTCGATTTTGATTTATTTTTTGACAAATCATTTTGTAATACCCTGATCCGAAAATATCAAAGGAAATAATAATAAATAATTAAATTAGAAGTTTGAGTTTGGGAATACCAAGTGTTGGATTATTTTTGGAGTAGTGCTAAATAGCTCAAGCTTATGTAACCCAACAATTAACCTAAGTCTACATGGCATGCTTTGTAAGCAAATGACATGGAAAATTAAAATTTTGAAAAATAAAATATCTCATTTGAAAAACTCAAAGAACATTTTTAATTTTTTTTTCTTAAACAAAATTTTTGTTGGTCTATGTTTGATACAGATACGAAAATTGGGTGATGCTGAGCAGTGATGTAAGTTACTCCAGTATGTGGAGTAAGTTACTTTGCAGGTATGTCAATTGGGTGCTGCTGAGCAGTGATGTAAGTTACTCCGGTATGTGAAGTAAGTTACTTCATCTGCACGGGCTTAAAGATTTTAACGTGTGGGCTTTTAATTTTGATGACATGCAATGTTTTATTGTTAATGGACTGTCTTATATAGATAGGATAGAAAGTCTATTCATGTATGGATAACCACATAAGAGTTATATTGGGAGTTAAACATGTAACTACCGTGGATTATCTTTGATTATTCCTATATTATCAATTTCAGTATTGAATGTGTGATTTATCTCTTCAGGTGATAGAATGCTCAGAGTGCTGGTGGGAGAAGAAGTCTTCATAATCAAGACAAGCTGGTCTTATATATATTCCATGCACGTTAGTTTGGAGGGTACGGAAACTATCTTTGAGAGAGTCTTGAGCGTGTGTTGGGTTTTTGGAAAAACAAATCATTTCTTATTTCATGTGTGATCTTGAGTGTTTAAATGAGTGATTTTTAGTGAGGATATTTGTATTGGGGATTATCGTTTGAGAGTTTCTTATGTGTTAAGACTCTTGAAGGATTCGAGAGTAGACTCTACCTTGGTTAGGTTGAGAAGAGGTTGAAGCAATACATTGAATGAGAGGGATGAGCAAAGTCTTTAGTTCAAAGATACGGTTGTAACTCCTGATTCGTTTTAGTGAATTGTTCCTCAATGTTAGTTGCTTATAAACTCGAGGTTTTTCCCAAGTTGAGTTTTCCTCGTTAAAATCTTGGTGTCGTTTTTTATTTATTTTCCGTAATTTTTGTTTCCATGTTCGTTGACTAACGTTCTTGGTGAGTGCAACGACTTTCAATTTTAAAACACTTTATCTCTTAAAATACATATTAGATTTCGAAAGAAATTACGTATTCATAATCAGCAAGTAAAGATCTATCCAACAAGATCTATCATCAATAGGCTTTAATCACTCATTCTTAATTACATTATTTTTAATTACATTGTTTTTAATTACATTGTTTTTTTTGTACTAATATGTGGGTTATGTAGGTTTTAGTGTTTATTTATGGGTACCGATATGAGCTCGTATATCGAATTTTCTTACTGTAACCTAAACAATAAGTGTTAAACCCTAAAAGGAACGGATTCGCTAAACCCTAACGGGATCGTGTATTGGATTTTCATGCTGTAACCTAAACAGTAAGTGTTATAAACCCCAAGGGGAACGAATTTGCTAAACCCTAACAGGCTCGTGTAGAGGATTTCAATTTTGTAACCTAAAAGACTTAGATTCACTAAATCTCGACGGATTCACTACAAAATCTTAAATGTTTTAAGTGTTAAACCTTAGGGTCCTAACTATTATACTCTAACGGGTTCATATACTCAACATAATTTCAATAAAAATGCAAAAAAATAATGAATATATATTATAATATCATAATATAATAAAATTTCAGCTTGAATAAACACTTTACACATCATATATATGAATTACATTATTTTTAAAAATAATGTAATTGAAAAAACGCAATAAAAACTATAGACAATGGGTCTTATTAGAAAGATTTTTATACGCTGAGTTCGAATATGTAATTTTTTTGAAATCTAACATGTATTTTGAGAGATAAAATGTTTTAAAATTTTTTTTATGGAAAAGATAAATAAAAGCTGATTTTAAAAAAAAAATCCAACATGGCACACCAACATGGAGTGCCATGTAGACTTGGGTTGAGTTAGGCTAATAAAAGTTAGGTTCCATAACATTTTTGTTATTTTTGAGTAAAGAGATGTTTGAATTGAATAAGTTATATCATAAATAAAATACAAACAAATCAAAAATATATTTGAATAAATTTGGCCCATGTTTAGCCATCGAAAACGGCCATTTAAGTGAAAGTGGCCATTTGGCCATTGTTTTATCATAAATAAATAAAAAAGTCAATTAAATGGGGCTGGCCCGGCCATCGCCATTGTTATTTCTATTTGGCCAGAGAGTGACCAGCGACATAGATAGACGGAAGAAGTGAGGGAAGAAGAGAGGAGAAAATAGAGAAAGAGATGGAGATTGGTGGAGATTTTGGCTTGGATTTTGAAAGTTCATGAGTATTTAAGCAAGATCCATCACTATTCTACAAAAATTTCAAGATTGAGGTAAGTTTTTTCTTGATTTGAAAAAATTAGGTTTTGGTCGATTTTTTTTTTAAAAGAGATGGAATTTATGGTTAAGTAGACTTGATTATAGTTATATATGTAGGATTCATTGTTGGTTTAAGGATTACAAGCTTGGAGGCAAAGATTCAAGACTATAAAATTTTAGAGAGAGAAATGTAAGGGTTTGGTTGATGTTTTAAATTATTTGTATTGTTAAGTGCTAAAATTAAATTGGGTATTTTCAGTTAAGTTTAATTATGAAGGCAATTAATAGATTGTTGGATAGATTGGAGTTGTGAACTCCGTTGGGTGTAGTCAAGGATTTGAAATCCTTCTATTGGAAAAATGTAAGACTTCTTTAATTTTTCTTTGGGTAATTAGTTATTGGTACATTAAATTAAGGTTATTAGAATTATAAAATAAGTTTGGGTTTTGCCAAATTGATAGGTTGAGAAAAAGCCGAAACCATAAGATTGAGTTATTGATTTTTCTACTTTGACTTGGATTCGAGGCAGGGGATTCTAGCCCAATCTTTTCGTTTCTTTTTTGTTATCTAAAATGCGTTATTTAATCTTCATTGGTCTTCATATTTGTGTTCTTTCCTCATTTGCTCCCTAAGGAAAAACGAACCTAGGAAAAATCTCGTATTTCATAAAATGTTAGATTACATTCCCAATTGATTACTTGGTCTTATATCAAGTATGCATGGTTCTTGTTCATGCATCATGAGTAGTTATATATATAACTAGAATTCATTAATATCTATATTAAATCCATGACATGGCATTGTTGCATTAGAGCCACATGGAAGTGCAAGTATGGATTCGTGACTTCCGTAGGTTGTGTGAACCTCATATGGGAGGAGGGTTGTGGAACTTCGGCTTGGATGCAACCGAATGACTTCCATATGAGGCAACATACTGAGATTCCAAGGGATTGATTCAAGGAACCCAAGTTAGTATGAACAAGGCTGGTGTCTTGTAATTGGTCATGCTTTTCTTATTGAGTCGTATAGTGGCAGTGTTCACGGATAGCAATGTGTGGGGATGGATGTCGAGGCGACATCCCATTGGGACTCACGGGTGGAAATGAGACCACAAATTGATGAGTGTTTGATATGGTGGTTCATAGTCTTTGGCATGTTACACATTTAGTCAATTTTTTGAGGTTAATGTTATTATTGGTCACTAAAAGATGGGTCATGTTTCATTTTGGTCACTAACCTTCAAAAAATGCCAACTTGATAATCCAAAGTGTAAATTTGTTCCAACTTGACCATTTGGTCAATTTTTCCTAAATTCGGTCAGTCAACTGCTCTATGTGGCCCATTGATCGCCCCTACATGGCACAACAGTGCTGATGTGACACAACAAATGTTGTCTTCTCCTCTTACACTTTTATTTTCAAACCCTAAATTGACGAAAATCAATTTTGAATCCTTCGAAATCATATCGCCACCGACTCCTCAAGCCCAACCTCACTGTTGCAACCTTCACTATCAACCAGGATTCAAATACCATAATGATATAGTAAGGGTGGTACTAGCAACAAAAATAACAACATTAGTTAAATCCATAGATATAGAGCTTCGTTCCAATATCAATAGAAGATGCTCGACCAGCTTGCACTTCATATCCCATCCCTGGATCTATATGCATATCGAGTTTCCACAACGTCCTCGATGACTGATAACCAAATAAATTCCATAATCAGGCAAAAAAACTCACAAAAAAGAGAGAGAATCTTCATGGAGAGATCAAACCCTATATCCTTTACCTTAGTCGTCAAATAGGGAGCCGCTCGATTGGCGCCAAGATTGGGGAAATAAGGTCTAGGAGGGGATTAGGGTCCCCTCGAAGAGAGAAGATGAGTGGGAGAATGAAGCTTTTGGATCTAAATGAAAAGGCTTGGGAGGAGGATACATGAGTAAAAGGATATATTATAAGAGGGTTAAAATTGGAATTTAAATTGTGTACCAACAAGCCACATCAGCACTGTTGTGCCACGTGGGATAGTCAATAGGCCATATAGATCAGTTGACTGACCGAATGGTCAAGTTGAAACAAATTTTCATTTTGGAATATCAAGTTGGCGTTTTTTGAGAGCCAATGACCTATAGTAGTATTAACCCCAATTTTTCGATTTTTTTCAAATTATAGTTTGATTTTAGTGAAAAATGTGTAATTTTTATTTTAAAAATAATCAATTGGTTATATTTTGATTTGTTTTAGTTTTGTCAGTTTTTTTGACAACCCTAGAACTTCCTATCCATGAATCCTCCTAACAAATAGAAACAAAGTTTTGGTTCATCCCTTGAACAAATCCCTTGATACACTAGCTTGCTTATTCACTGAAAATATTTTATTAAATTTCCTTGTTTTTCCACTTACCATCTAATACGCAATTCACCAAGAAACACTAGGCTACCAAACAAGACATATAATTTAATGAATTTGGAAGCCATTTTTATTTCAAATCCTCAACCTAACAATGCAAAAGAAAGATAATAAATTTGATCCAAATATTTTCTTCAGATCGCATATTAGAGCGTCCACAATAGTGATTTTTTGCTATTAATGGAAAGATGTATAATTTAAGTATCTAATGGATTTTGCAAATTGTACAAGGCCTGATATAACATTTGCAATAAATTTATTGACAAGATATAATGTTATTTTGACTCGACAACACTGGAATGGAGTAAAACATATTTTAAGATATATTCGGGGAACAATTGATTTGAGGTTATTTTACTCATTTGAATCAAAGTCTCAATTAATTGGATAAGCAAATGTTAGATATCTATCTCATCCTCACAATGCCAAATCTCAAATTGACTATGTGTTCATTTATGGTGAAACTACTATTTTTTGGAAATCAGTAAAGCAGATAATTATAATAACTTTTTCTAATCATTTTGAGATAATTGCAACTTACAAAACTTGTCGTGAATATGTGTGGTTGAGATCAATTATTTCACATATTCAAGAAAATTGTGTACTTCAATCCGTCAAAGATGTTTAACTATATTATATGAAGACAACACTGCATGCATAATACAAGTTCGAAGAGAATACATAAAAGAAAACTAAACTAAACTAAACTAAACAAATCATTTCAAAATTCTTTAGTGCACATGATCTCCAAAAGAGTGACAATATAGATGTTCACCAAATTCGAACTTGTGATAATTTGACTAATATGTTCACAAAGAAGCTCTCAGTAGAAACATTTAAGAAGTCAGTCTATAACATTGGTATACAACAACTCAAATAGCTTATTGAATGAGGGGAGTAAAGACATGAAGACAGTGATATGAATTGTATTTTTTCCCCTTCGACCAATGATTTTTTCCAATAAGATTTTACTTGACAAGGTTTTAATGAGACAATATTCGCACTTAGTTGCTATACAAAAATGATATATTATTTTTCCTTTACTAATGTTTTTATTCCACTGAATTTTTTCTTAGTAAAGTTTTAATGAGACTCATTCTATCTACACGTGGTCGGAGGGAGTATTATCTTATTGATAATTGATTACTGAATGCTAACTTTATTAGTATATTTGGAAGCTATTTAAGAGGTGGTTAAACATCATTAATAGTTGGAGGAGACTATTTAATAAATGATTAAAACATTCATTTGATTATTTTGTATATTAATCCCCTATATAATAGATGTTTAATGAAATAAAAAATACACCAAAGAAAAAAATCTCTCACTTTCTCTAGTCACTCTTTTATACATTCTTAACAAATAATTTTTATTATAAGTTTTTCGGTTCTTATATTATAATAAAAAAAGATTTACAACAATAAACATATATTATATTAGAAGGCCATGGCGGAACCAAACCAACCAAACAAGTGACTCACCCCACTACAGAAAGTTGAGCGCAGTCTGGAATCGGTTTTTTCTGACTTCCTTCTTGTTCTTCGCTCCTACAACCTGGTAAGTGCTAATCCTCTGCATCTCGTCTTTCCGAATCTATTCTTTCCTAGACGTAAGTCCATCCGGTTATGTGGGATTTCTATGTTTTTTTTAATGATTCTCTATATGATATCCTGTTTGGTTGCTGAGGAAATGACGAGAATCAAACAAGCTGGAGTGACAATTTTATAAATTTGTTTGATTTTTCCTTTTTTTCTCATGATTTTTAAGCATAAGAAGTTCCAAATTCAATTTTTTTCCTTCTCGTTTCACTTTATTTCCTCGGCTTCCAAACCTGGGGGGCATTGACGGCAGTCTACTCATTTCTTGGTGAAGTCTTAAGGGTTTGAATTGAATGTTGGAACTCTAGGTAAATGGAGAATCTGGATGCAAAACAGCTTCCCGAGGTGGATTCATTGCCAGATGGGTTTGTTGACAGTCCCACAGATCATTTGACTCCTCAAACCTCGACTTTTGAGCAAGAGAAGCATGTGAACAATCACAGAGATGTTATTTCAGAGCCTGAGCATTCAAACGAAGCATCCTTGGAAATCACAGCAGAAGAGTCTCAGAAAAGCCATGGTAGGGCAGAGAAGCTGAGAACTTTTCCTGTTCCATTGTCTGACTTAGATAATTTTGAAGCAAATCTGCAATTGGCAGAGGTGCCAGATGAAAGCTGTGTGGAACAGACAGAGGGTACGCAACCTGCTGTTATTTCTAAAGCTTCAGTCCGGGTGTCTGAATGCAGCGAGCTAAAAGAGCAAGCTCAACGGAGTTGTCAGAGTTCGGAGAAATGTAATCATCTTCTCTTTGTATTCAAGTAGTGGTTTTTTTTATCCTCTGAAGTAAATTAGATGATAGTATATGTGCAGCTCTCTTTTAAAATGAGTACTGCTTGGCTGAAGACTTCAAACATACCAGGAAAGCCTCTTATGCCCCTTACCTACTCTACCTTTTGTTATGATAGTGCTAAGCGCTAACCTCAACCTACTAGCTGACTTCATTATACAGACTTTCAAGTTCCAATCATTTTCCTGAGTGCTTTGGGCTTTTCCCTACTCGAGGGATTTGAAAAGAAGGAATTTGTAGCTATGTTTTGGTTTCTTTAAAGGAGATGGCAAATAACGTAAGGAGTAATTCTGTCGATGCAGTTTTGTACACTAATTGCAGAAGCATAAACTCTAGACCTGTCATCGTAGTTATTACATGGCCAGATGGCCCCTCAACTGAGGAATGATTTTTATTGTGCACTTGTGCTCTCTATAAGTGTCCAGGGTGAGTGAGAGTCCAGTATAGAGAAAGTTTCACCCTCCTACTGGAACGAGCAAGACATAGTGCATGTTTGGTAGAGAGTATGTGTGATAGAGTATAAGCTATCGTAAAACGTGAAAGCTGAGAGTGTCTGAGAGTATGTCTGACAGAGTATAAGCTAGTTGTGGGGGAAGTGCAAGTTTTAGGGAAGATAAAAATGAAGGGACATATATTTCTTTCATTCTACTACACAATCTTAGGGGCAGATATTGGGTATCTTTGACACTAGAATAGTATTGTGTTAGATACCGATCGCATATTAGTTCAGTCTGGATAACTGATGCATCATAATTTTTCTTTTATAATATTACTTGAAAACGTAGTGAATTGCTTTTAATTTAATTGGTGCCATCTTTGTAAAGATAACAAAGGTAAATAACTCCCATATACAAGGCCCCGCAGTGGGTGGAGACAAGCATGAGCCTTATGCACTGGTCTTTTCTTTGTGAAGATCTACAAAAATAAATCAATCAAAGATATGGCCTCTGGCCATATATGTTCATTTTCCTATGTCATCTTTTGTCTTATTTGATGTTGAAACGTGTTATCTGCGGATCTTCAGGAGTTTCTGATCCGAATTATCGTAGTTTTTTAATCTCTTATCCACACTCCTTTGCAGCTATTGAAGGAGGGTCAGACGTAAATACAACGCATAGAAAGGAAACATCTTCAGAAAGCACTGACACGCTGAGAAATGGAAAACAAGTTAGACCTATGGCAAAACTTCCTCTATTGTTTATCCCCTTTATTCTCAGATGAAAGTGAATATAGTTAATTTTGTTATTCATAATGTTTGTTTTCTCACCTAAATTTTTCCCTTTGTTCTCTTTAGTATATGGACTGGACGTTAGTTTAGTTGTACGCTTTGTTCTTTGCATTGTTGTCCTTAATTTTATTCATGGAAACAATCAAAGACTTTGGCTTCTGATAAAGACCAACCCACCTCCCAAGCCACCCAGGCCCAACCCCGGCCCATGCACGCATTGGCTGAGCTGTTCCCATGGGCCAGCAGGCCCATGAGCTTTACCCAGAGGCCGCATCCCCTTGGTCCCTCAAAGGCCTAAGCCCTTCCACAAGAAAACCTGGGTAACAAGGGAAGGTGGTGGCACCCTTGTAAACAACACCAGAGTCCCCACATCTTTCGATGTGGGACAATCTTATCAGCTTCCCAAGTCAATGAAAGACTTGTGCATTGGCCATTGGGTTTGACCTTTCATGGAAACAGCCACTCTACTATGTAGGAGTAGGCTGCTATACTTCTCCTCTCTTGCCCCATAGTGATTGTGTGTATTGGCCTTCCCCTTTTTGATTATTTTCTATCATTTTGGAAGATTAGGAATAGTTTATTTAGGTTTATTGGGTTCAACCAAATCTTCAGATGTCATAAATAAAGGTATCGTGAAAAAAGAAATGGACCAGGGTGGGGTTGGGGGGAGGTTGAGACTTGGGAGTTTATTAAACTACTCCCAATGATTTTAGAATTAAGGTTCACTTGGTTCCAACCCAGTGTATGAGGCTCTTGCCATCAATGCGGGGTCTGGTGCAGACAGATAGATGCATTGCTACAAATGGTAACTACATTGTCAACTATTTTAGCATAAAATTTGAAATTCTGCTTTGTATTTAAGTCTTCTCCTGTTCAATGTACTTAGATACCTGGTCTTTCTTTCAGTCAAATTAAAATATTGCCAATTCTGTCCAAATGATAAGATTCTTCAATGTTAGTTACGAGCTGGATATATTATTGCCTCAGGAAGCCACTGAAACCAAACGCAAGAATACAAAGCGTTCATTTAAATCGGAAAGAGAGTTTCTGGAGTTCACTTTGAAGTATCAACAAGTTCTTGCAGAAAGAGATTCAGGTCTGTTGAGAAATATTAATGATAAATGTTGAACTTTATCCATGTGTAAGTCGATGAATGATTTTGTATTATTGTTTTGAAATTGTCCATTTTTTTTTATTTCTCTGTGACGTAGGGTATGGCTTGCATTATTCATAGCACTTTTTTCTTTTATAAACTGACATATACTGATCTACGGACGCTTGCAAATTATACTCTCTTTCGTTTATTTTGCAAATATTATAGAGTTGGCCGTAATACTTGTCCATTATGTTAATAATAGTATTTTTTAAAAGATGTTGAGTGTTTGGTTGTTAACTCTATTAAATTTTGCTGCAACTTGTTGCTACCTATTCTTAACATGTTATTCAATGGGCCTTGCCCATCATTTCTAGAATTGGCTTATAGTCAAAGTGTTGCCCATAAATGGAGTGATCACTTGATGTCCCTGTTTGTAGTCTTCTTGGTAGAAATTTTCCCTTCCCCTAGAAAGAAGTTAGTATATCTTTGGTTTTGATATTGACATGGCATTACTAAAGAACATGTGAGCTAGTGGTAGAGTTGTAGTGGTACAACCTGAGGTCAAAGGTTCAGTTATTGGGAAAAGTCTCTCCACATATTATATATGATAAGGTCTGTGTATATCTTCTCTGTCCCAGATCCTGCCCATTACAGGAGCATTGTGCACAAGAGTTGTTTATCTTTTTTAGCATTCCCTTGATGAAGTGGTTGTGAAATATGATCTTACAGAAGTAACGAAAATACTCCTGTGAAATTTACTATTATTTTTTGCCATGAACATTAGATTTTGAAATGTCGCAAGTGATATTAGTCTGCTTTTGGGGTAAGAATAGTGTGGTCCACACTCTGGAATCTATGTGGCATCAATTGGGCAGTCAGAATGATCTAGCTTCAGAATTTGTCGCATGGAGTTTTGTTCTTAGAGACAATGCCCAACTGGAGGTCCTTCAGAGTTTCCTAATGGTCACATGTTGGCTAATTTGGTTGGAATGGGACAGATGAACTTTTAATGAAAAGGAAACTGATGTCGAATGTCTTATCGATGATCTGCTTTGTACTAGCAGGTTTATGCTTTCTACAATCTGTAACTTCAAAGACACAATTTTTCCTAGATTTTCCTTTGTAAGGCTTTGTAATTTCTCTTTTCTCTCTCTTTGGGTTTCACCTCCTTGGCGGTCCTCTATAAAATTTCTTCTGTATTATTTATTATTATTTTTTTTTTTGTAAGAGGAACAGTTTGCTATAGGGCCTTACATGTTATGCAGAAATCCATTTAGATAATTCAAAAAATGTTTCAGCTACTCTTAAGTTCACCTTTTTTTTATTTCTTTTGTAGCTATTGCTGTTCGTGATAAGCTTGAGTCTCTGTGTAGAGAGTTACAACGTCAGAACAAAGTGCTTATGGTATATTTTCTTTAGCCACTGTACATTGAAAGTTTATATATGTGGTATGTGGCTGATTTTTCATATTTTGATTTATTGATAATATTTACGAGTTAGACCATGCTATACTTGAAGCCATCAATATCTGTGCCTGACAACGTTAATCATTCTCATTGAGATTGATTTGTGGTGGCTTCAACTGTTATAGCCAATCCTCGATTACCATGAATGCCAGGAAAATGAATATGCTCATGTCAGTGAAACCTTAACACACTCATATATGTACAAGGATTGGAAAAGAAATAGTTGACAGTGTAGAATACTAGCATTACATATGATCGCATGGCAAAAGCTGTGCTTGGTGGGCTTAATGTGGTTTTTGATTAATGATTCATGTAGCTGACCCGAATATTTGAGGTTGAGGCTGATTCAGTTATTTGGCTGTTAGTGTTGTTGTGCAATTTAGAAGTCTTTAAAATTTGAAATTCTTCTTCCTCCCATGCAATCAATGTCTAATACAACTTTATCACAGCTGTCAGCATGTTAGCACAGACTCATTTGCAGGCTAGATTGGGCTTGTTTCTGAAACTGAACCTCTTTCCCCATTCTTTATGACTTTTGAAGGCCTTTTTAAGCTCTTTTTGAAGCTCACCTCCATTGCATAGTGTTTGCAGATCGTAACATTATTTATTTCAAAATCTTGGTGTGTTTTGATGGATATCAATTTGATGTCATGCACAAGTGCCACATATCAATGTATTCAATCGCCTATTTTGCACTAAAAATTGAAAATTAACTTGTTTGGTATCTAGGCTTTTGCTAATCTTGTGTTTGAGATAAGAATTATAGTGAAACACGAGAGGAATCTACTGCTGGATGGTCGTGCTCGTTTTAATTACCGATTATGTGAATTAACTCTTCAATTCGCTTGCATCTGCATATATTATTTTTACGTTGTTTGCCAGAAAATTGCATATTTCAGTATCTAACGATCTTAAGTTTATCACTTTTGTTATGCAACTCCATAATAACCAATTCTATGCAAGTTCTTTTGGAATTGATACTTATTTTCTCTTAGAAATCTCTGTGCGGGAAGTTGTAAAATGGCCTCTCTCTCTCTCTCTTTTTTTTGTTTGTTGATAAAGTCGTGAATACGATGGCTAATAAGTATGAGATTACAACATAATGACATGAGGAAGTCTGCATAGATTATAAACTATTACATATTGATAAGTCTGATATACCTATTATAACCAGGCTATTAGGTTTGTAGGCCTATTGACACCTTAGTTGGCTAATGAATTAGCAACTTGATTACCCTCCCTTCCAATATGAACGAAACAACCCCTGCAAAATGTTTGGATAGACATTTGATAGAGTTCATGGACTGATCCAAGCATAAAATGCCTCTTATTGACTTAAACCTTGAGATCTCGATACTTCTTTATGGAGACAATGATGTCTTGCTTATTCTTCCACAGGATGAATGCAAACGGGTGTCAACAGAGGGGCAAAGCTTGAGATTAGATTTGTCAGCGAAATTCCAAGATGCAATCAAGGTTTGCTAAGTACTTCCCTCAATTTTGACTTACATTTGAAATTTTGAATCATGGTAGATCGGCTGCATTTCCACTTCTACTATTTCCTCGGAGAAGGAATTATTTGGATGTCATTGAAGAAATGATGCATGATCATATATTTTCTCTGTACCAGAGCTGGATGAGTGGTCATTGTGTTAAAAACTTAAAATGCTGGACTGAAATTTGACTGAAGGCAGTAAATAAACCTGTTAGATTGTGTATTGTAGTTGATTACCCATGTAAAAGCCTTGCAACATAGCTAAACGAGCATTAGCTAAGTATGATGTTACAATCCTTATTCTTTACATGTTATTCCTGCAAATGAGGTAGCAAAATATCATTAGAACTGAAAAACAGAACAAATTTATAATTTCTCATTACCTTTTATCGAATTGTTAATTCCAGTTACATTTGCATTTTTTTCTTCACAGAAATCAGTCTTATTATCACAAAAATCTTTGTTAAATATCTTAAGTAGAAATGACGTGTCTTCCACTCTTCCTGCAGCATATTACCTTTTGGAAAACAAAAATTTTGCATCATAGCATCAAATTAATCACAACTTGAGACTCAATCATATTGTGAAATAATCATTCATTTTACTTCGGTTCTTTGGTAATGGTGTTAGGAAAGTCTTCTTGTTATAATGATAAACTCCCTGATGACTAGCTTTGTTAGTTCATTGCATGCATACTTAAATTAAATTTATTTACTGCTGGTGAATGGGGACAAAACTTACAGAAGCAAAATCAATATTTTTAGACTGAGTATGGTCTGATTGTTTTTTTTTTTTATATCAGAGAAATGAACTCTCTCTAGTACCAGAGTGTACTTGTAATTTCTCTCTCACAAGTACTGGAGTGTACTTGTAATTTAGATTGTCTTCTTGTATGTATGCATGCTCTTTTCCTTTTCTGTAATTTTAAGATTTTTGCCGTTGTATAGATGCATATGTTCTCCTGAACTCTTGCTCAGTTTATCAACAGTTGTGTTATTCGGTTCATTAATTCTATCTTATCTTCATTCATTCACTAATTAACAGTTTCAGTTTTAAAAATTACTGAGTGAGAATACAACTCTATTAGTTTCGGTCTTAAAGGAGCTATTGTGGCCTATATGTTGTCCGCTCCTTATCAATTTGGATCTCATGAAAGATTTGAGTCCTTTCTCCCTCAAAAAGTTAAATATCATAATCCCTTAACTTATCCCTATAAATATTTTGTAAAAAAACTCTACTAGTTTGACATGGTTTATTTTGTTCGAGAGGGGAGGAATGCCTTGCAAAGGATTCTTTCTTGAATGAATTACAATTGCTGCTTATTTTGTTGTCTCCTATTCTTTTATTCTTTTGTTTATTACTCTGGCATTAAGTGATATTTTTTTTGTTTAACAATTCTTGATATTTTGATAATACACTTGTCTGTTTAAACTTACAGGATGTGAGTAGTAAGCTTGACGAGCAAAAGGATGAAAGTCTTTCACAGCTAAAGGAAAATGAGATGTAAGAACAAGGAAATGCCACGCGGTTATTATTTTCCACTCCCTCTCTGTGTTCACCTCTCTCTCTCTCTTCTCCCTCTAACTTCCTGTAGCATGATGAGACAGTACATAACAGTAATAGATTAGGTTAACTGATATATGAAAGTGAACTGAAACAGATCTTTGAAAGTTGACTGTCCTTGAGATTTCCAGACGTTTTGACATCGGACTTTGAATGATAATTAGTTTTTTTCCCTGTATTTCTCATGGCTTAGGATTAAATTCTCATTTGCACGGCCTGCATTGCACGGTTACACGGCCTGTATTGCACGCATGAGAACCATGTGTTGATGGTAGAGAAATTAATTACTATTGCCAACCATGTTATGGTATTATTTCATGTTTATAAATCATATGAGAAAACTTCATTTATAAACAGCTGTATTGTTCTGCATTAAGGATGAATCTTCGAATAAGAATCACTCAAAAAGCCGAGTAGTTCGGAAAAATGTCTACAGCTTTTTATTTTATTTTTTTATCACATGCCAAGACATTGGTTCTGTCTTTGTGTGTTTTTTTTTACACCAAGGTTCTGCTCCAAGAATTTGTGCAATTATTCTTGTTTTAAGCTTCTTCATTTGGCTACTTCTTACATAAATCTTGAATAAAGTTGTTTTAAGTTTGTAGCTTGTCTTAATCTGCAGGGAATTCTCCCTATTAGAAATTAATATGTTTTACTGACCTTTCTTCATCGATCTTGCTGGTGTCATGCTCATGGTGGCAGACAAAGACAATATACATTATTCTACAGCATCTTCTACAGCAATGTTATTTTGATAACTGGTGTTTATGTGTGTTTTATTTTTGATAAATGTGTTCTTTTCATCGTGTTCAGGTTAAGAAATAAGTTGAAGCAATTTGTTGATCAGTATGCTCTTTCTGAAGAGCAACATGCACAGAAGGTATAGGTGTCACCAATCATTTGAGCTCAAGATGCTTAGCAACTTGTTGATTTAAGCTCAATTTTTTTTTTCCTTCCTTGGAACATCGATTCACAGTTAAAGCAGAAAAACTTGGAACTTCAAATTTCTGATCTCAAAATTAAGCAACATGAAGAGAAATTAGTCCAGGAGCAGTCCCAGATGAAGTTATATGCAGAACAGGTATCACAATTGCTTGCAACTGAGAAGAATTTGCGGTTGCAGCTGACAGCTGATGGAGAGAAATTCCAACAATTCCAGGTGGGTTGGTTTTGACTTTTGTAGAGGATCATTGCCAATGTTTTTTCATTGGCATAAAATAAATTTATAAGTTGCCCAACCCTGGAGAGGTTCCCTATTCTGAACAAAGGAAAAAAGAAGAAATTTTATTATTTAATTTAGGCTATTTGAGATGGGTTCTTTATGCAGTGGCTGATAATTTATGCATCGTTTCATGATTTATTTTTCTTTTTTTCAGGATGCGTTACTAAAGAGCAATGAGGTTTTTGAAACATTTAAGCAAGAGATTGAGAAGGTACATTTTGCACTTGTACTAGTGATTATATATTTTTATATGCCACACACACACACACACACACATATTCAAGGTGGTGTAATTCTTGTAAACTCATCGCTTCCGTCTAGCAAAGTAATGCCATTTCAATTGTATGTATGTAATTCCTAGATGGCAAAATCTATCAAGGAACTGAAGAAGGAAAATTTATTTTTGAAGAACAAAGGCGAGAAATCCGATGTTACCCTTATAGAACTTGTTGAAGAGGTATAATTTGCTCGAACCTAAGATATTTTCTTTTGAATTATATTGATCCAGTTTACACCTGCCTGAGTCGTGGCTTTCTTCAGGCTGCTTTGGCCTATGAACTACGTAATGTTGACTGGTTCATCTCTATGTCATATAAGCTTTTTCTAATTATGCTACTTTCTATGCCAACAGCGAGAGGGATTCAAGAAACAATTGGAGAAAACAAAGAAACAGAAAGTAAAGCTTGAATCATTATGCCGATCACTCCAGGCAGAGAGGAAACAAACTTCTGCCGGGACCGGGGGCAATAGCTTGGAATCGACTTCATGAAGTTAGTCGCCCCCTTATGACCTTGTATGAAGCTCTAAAAGAATTTTGGAACTTTTGCTTCTTAATTTATATCTTTTTTTTTTCTGCTTCCTTACGACTTAAATCCTTGAGAGTTTCAAAGAATTGTCCCTTTATCAATGTAAGTGGAGTGGGCGTATTTGTTCCACAATTATGGTACTTACTTGTATTGCTGAGCTTGTATTTTGAATCTGGATATGTGCAATCAAAATTCTCATTGGCACATTCTATAAGTTGGTCAAGTCCTTAGGCGGTCTGCTGGAAGACCAGAGCTCGTAGTAACGTCGGCTTGCGAGTTCTGCAAGGCGCGGCTAATGATGCTTTCATACTTGCAACAACGTATATAGTGTGTGTCTGGATGTTGATGCTCGATGTTTACTATTGAATTTCGCCGCTTCAAACTACGTTGGCAGCCCGCTCTGTGCGTGGGGTCGCCTTCCCAGGTTTATAATTGGCTAGCTGTCAAAAGTATGCGGAGCTGGTGAATTCGCGGTTACCAAAAGAAACCCTCTATATCCTACGCAAAACAGATGCCGTGAGTAAATGAAAAGGTTAGTTGTTAAAATGCAGGCAATAGTTGTTCTGATTCGTCCAGAGGCAGCCGTAGCCGTCAAGCGTGGCTGCCAAAACGGTTTGACAAAAAAGGGAAATTTGTAAAAATGATCCGGTTGAAAAGTTAAATCGATAAAATAATCTTATCCTTAAAATAATCGGCGAAATGACCTCATTTGAATTTTTTGAGATTAAAATATTTTTTTTGAAGAATAAAACAAAATGAAACTTCTTCATCAACTTTTTTCGCTCTATACTTCACCTACTCACTTCTCACTCTTGACTTTTGGAATCAGCAAATTGAGATATCTACAATCTATTTGTGTTTTTTTTTTCCAAATTTTTTCCTCAAAGTGAAGATTTTATTGTTTTAGAACTCTACAGACATCAAAAATAAAGTGAGTTCACATTTTTCTATGAACTAGGCCAAATATTTTGTAAAATTTGTTTTTCAGTATTCACAATATATTTAGTTGGTCAAGCATTTAATTTATATTGTCGAACATATATTATATGGTTGAGCAAATTTATTTTGTGGTTGAGCGCAAATTAGTTTTGGTTGAGCATATTTTTACTTGGTTGAGGAAAATCTGTTTTGTGTTTGAGCAAACTTTTATTTGGTCGAGCAAAGTTGTTTTATGTTTGAGCGCAAATTTGTTTTGGTTGAGCATAGTTTTACTTGGTCGAACAAAATTATTTGTAGTTGAGCAATTTTTTATTTGGTCGAGCAAAGTTATTTTGTGGTTGATCACAAATTTATTTTTGGTTGAACATATTTTTATTTGGTCGAGCAAAATCATTTTTTTAGTCCAATTTATTAATTTTTTATTGTCTTAGTACTATGCGTGTAAGAATGGATTTTGGGATTGATTTTGTTTTATTATATGGTGGAGTGTGAGAAAATTGTCCAGATACGCACAGTTTCGAAGGGGAAGAAGTCAGGGGTAATTGTATATAATGCAATTATATATACAAAATTTATTTAGCTCATATACTAGTTGACTGGAGTGGATTCTAGTTCCTTTGATTTGGTTATGAAGTTTGTCTACAATACTCATTTCAAAATGGCACCGATGGAGTTTCGAAATGATCATAACTTACAATTTTTTCTTAGACAAAATGATAATCCTCTAAGACTTGGTACTCCACTTTGTGTAACAACCAAGCAGAGAGTAAGTGATCAGTTTATTTCACAAGATGTGAGCTATGTTCCAAGAATCCAGGAAGATTTTGTTGCACCAAATGTTGGCTATATTTCTCCAACATCTAAAGTAGAGAATTCAACTTGTCGTAAAAGCAACTGATGGACTAACTGTTCAGAGAAAGAAATCTCGCCAACATCCAAGAAAATGCCAAAGCATGTTCTCTTAAATATGTCCAATTGATTCTCATTCAAACAACTTTTGATTTGTCCCATGCCATGTGAGATGTTTGAAAAAGAGGTGACTTTTGCTGGAAAATGATCATTCTCATCAATTAAGTAATTCATTGTTGCTCTGCATTGTAGTATAGTGTTATTTTAGACATGCTCAACCACAATTTTTTTTTTTGCTTAACCAAGTAAAAATAGGCTAAACCACAAAAAGGTTTGCTCAACCAAGTAAACAGATTTGCTCAACCAATTAAAAATATGCGTAGCCTAGTAAAAGTTTGCTCAACCACAAAAATAAGTTTGCTTGACCATAAAATAAATCTGCTCAACCAAATATAAAACCAAAAAAAAAAAAGTTTGCTTAACCAAGTAAAAATATACTAAACCACAAAAGGGTTTGCTCAACCAAGTAAATAGATTTGCTCAACTAATTAAAAATATGCACAACCTAGTAAAAAGTTTGTTCAACCATAATACAAATCTGCTCAACCAAATATAAGTTTACTCGACCCAAAAAAAAAGTTTGCTTAACCTAGTAAAAATAGGCTAAACCACAAAAGGGTTTCCTCAACCAAGTAAACAGATTTGCTCAACCAATTAAAAATACGCACAACCTAGTATAAAGTTTGCTCAACCACAAAAATAAGTTTGCTCGACCATAAAAAGTAAATTGCTCCACCAATTATAAGTTTGCTCGACCACAAGACATAATTGCTCAACCAAATATGAGTTTGCTCGACCATAAAAAATAAATTGCTTAGCCAATTATAAGTTTAGTCGACCACAAGACAGAATTGCTCAACCAAGTAAAAGTTTGCTCGACCAAAAGAAAAACTGCTCAACCACAAAACAGATTTGCTCCACCATATAAAAGTTTGCTCCAAAAAAAAATAAAAAATTGCTCAACCTTGTAAAAATTTGCTCAACCAATTATAAGTTTGTTAAACCTCAAAACATATTTGCTCAACTAAGTAAAAGATTGCTCGACCAAATTTTTTTTTTTGCTCAATCAATTCTAAGTTTCCTCAACCACAAAAAAGATTTGCTCAACAATCACAAACTTTGCTCGACCATGAACTTCAATGCTCAACCAAAATCCAAACTTGCTCAATTGGTTATGAAAATACAGTCAACTAGTTATATAGACTTCTCATAAATACCCAATCTCAAACCGGAAACAAGCCCTTTCATCAAATGCAAGAAATCAAAACCAAATTAGGGGCCGAAAGAAACAAAGTAGTGAGAAGTTAGAAGTAATGCATACCAGTAATCTAAATAAGCAATGAGGGCATTTGATTATTGGGAAGGATCGTCGGAGGAGTCGTTTCATTGAAGGAGTCGCGTTAGAGGAGAAGTTTGATCGGTGTTGCTGGAAGTCATCAGGTGTGGGTTAAGAAGAAAGAGGGGTGTGACTTTTGGGGATGACCTCCTTTGTAATATTAATGGTGTTTTAGTCATTTTAAGAAAAAATTAAATAATTTTTTTTGAAAATTTATAACTAGATTATTTCTCCAATTTGACTTTCCAAGTAAATCAATTTTACAAAATTCCCGACAAAAAACTGTAAACCCTAAACCACAATTCCTACTTGTAATAGTTCGAAGGCGTGTGCTGAACTCAACGACAACGGCGTCGTTTAACTCCTCCTTCATAACGAATTAGGAAAATCAGTTTGTCTGGAACTCTTCGATTGCTTCCGTGATAACCATTTCGATCTTCTCTGCTCTTCCTCCTTTCTCTGTCTTGGCTCTTTGCTGCCACAAATGAAACGAAACGAAAAGGTAGGCAGAGGAATTTGTTATTCCTCTTTTTTTTTTTGCCGTAATTTTGTGTTTCTGATTTTTGTGTACTCTTTTTCGGGGTCAACGTTATTGTTCTTGCTTTCTTTGATGATGATTAATGCTTATGCTTTCGTTTTGCTTCAATTTTTTGAATTCATTGTCTGGGTGTGATATGCTTGGATGATCTGGTTGGGGTTGTGGCTCAATTTCAGTTTTGTTGGTTTTCAATGTTTCTGATTCGTCTTGTCTCTGGGTACACTGGATTTCTTGCGTTATTGATAAACCAGCACTAGTTTTTTTTTGCTTCTTTTGTGATTTGTACAATGGAGTGTTGTAGGTTTTATGTGAAAATTATTTTGTTTTTGAAAACTCATGATGAACAGTGTCTGTTTCAGTTAATGAATCTTTGACTTGCTAATTATGATTTTGAATTCTAGTGGCCATCAACCTACCGCAGTTCTCTCCTTCAATCCAGGCTTGGTTTGTAGAATTTTTTAGATCCATCTCGATCTTATTTATTGGGTTGTGAACTTGTGATATTTTTTTGCCTGTCACTTCGAAATTTACTTTACATGTTGCCTTTTTGTTAGTTTTGGGCTTCATTGTTGATTTAGTTCTGCATTCTTATGGTGATTTTTGCAACAGCTCAAAAATGTATATCATTATTCTAAATGCTCGTACAGCATATGCTGCATCTTCTTCTTGTCTTAAACCTACTTGCTTGACTTGGATTTTTTAGATTGTTTAGTGGTTGACTGGTTGCATTATGTTCACTGAACCTTTTTTGCTTGATATGGTCCAGTTAGTGATTGCGCATGTGCGCATCCCTCGCATAATTTTGGGAATTGTTGGATCTGATTCTTGTTCTAAACATTTCATGTGGATTGATCACCTTTTTTTATCAATGCCATTGCCATCTTAGAATAGAAGCTTCAGATTTCTAGCATTATGACAGAATAATTGATGTCACTTCCTCATTGGCAGCGGTGATATTACTTTGCGGTAAAGATGGATTTTATCTTCAGAGGACTAATTGATGAGTGTGCTCCTTTGCAACCAGAAATGCTCAGATGTCCATTTCTGAGGAACATCAATGAGCCTACAAAATTTTCCTTTTCCTCTTCAATGGCTTTCTCAATGCCTGTATGTAATTTATTTTTTTGAACTGATGCTTACATGATATATCGATGCGGTTTTGTCATCTTTAAGCAAGTTGAACTAATGCATGTTGCTTGTGGATGCGTATGGTATATTACCTCATCACGATTCAGTAATGTTAAGGTTCAAATTAACAACCTTTGCACTCAAGAGTTTTTTTATAGGATATGGAGTCTGAAATGTCAGACCATGACCTGCCTCTCGGTTATCTCCTATTTTGAATGTTCTCTGTGTTTTCATGGTGCTACTGCTTGCTATTCACTTTGAAAATGACACACTTCTAATAATTTTTCTGTCACTTCTTTCTTGTTTAGGTTCACTCCGGGAAAGGTCCAATATTTGAAGATGGCCCTAATTTTGAGACGGCATTCAGGCTTTTCCATGGATGTGATGGTGTAGTCCCTCTTTCTGAAAGAGCTTTCTTGCACTCTGAGAAAGTATTGCCTGAGTCTGCTGCACCCCAGTTTAATCCCTTAGCTGCAAAGGCAGCCACAATCAGTCTCTCGTCCTTTTGGCCTGGAGGACCCTTTGGCTTTCATTCATTTTCTGAGAAGTGGAACAATCAAACTCGAAAATCTAACTCATCCAAAAAAGAGTCTTCTTCAAAGGTAGGCATTCATTTTTTAAATTCAATTCAACACAAAAGCTTCAAATTGGGCAACAATTCTGGGCTTGCTACAACTGAGACAAAATTCTTTAGATCTTTGAACATATCACAGATACTACAACTGTTTGAATGCCATATCTGGTTCGAAATTTTCTCAACAATTTTATAGCATATTTAATTGCTTTTTGACAAAATTGACGTGTGCGCTAGTCCAAATTTTTTTTTTATTATCCTATGACATTTTTATATTTCAGGGAGGACATTCAAATCATCAGGCATTGAGCAATGAGTGGCTACAGAGTGGAAATTGCCCGATTGCAAAGTCGTATAGAGCAGTTAGCAATTTTCTGCCGCTTGTTGCAAAGGTTTTACAGCCCCCTGAAGGCGTGCAACTCAGGTGTCCACCTGCTATAGTTGCAGCACGAGCAGCTCTAGCTCGAACGGCTTTTGCAAAGAAGCTTCGCCCACAACCACTGCCGACAAAAGTACTTGCTATTTGGATGTTGGGCTTGGCAGCGAATATTCCTTTGGGGATTTGGAGGGAGCACACTGAGAAATTCTCACCATCCTGGTTTGCCGCTGTACATGCAGCTGTGCCATTTATAGCCATGCTGAGGAAGTGTGTGTTGATGCCTAAGTCTGCTATGATATTTACAATCGGAGCATCCGTGTTAGGACAGATAATAGGTTCTAGGGCAGAGCGATACCGGCTGAAGACAGTAGCTGAGAAGAATTTACCTCTTGCAGAAACTTTTGTGGCTGATAAAACGTTGCCCCTTGTGGAAACTTCAATTGGTGGGTCAAGTCGGTTACAAGTTGTGTCTTCTAGGGGTGGGCACTGTGTGGAACGGGAGAAAAGCTTTTGTTCAATGGCAGGACCGCCTTCATTGGCACAAGGGGTGTATTGAGTCTATTTAACCAGGAGGTTGGTGTAATGTCTTTGTGCTTTGCGGTGTGTCATTCTTCAGAACCAGAGCGGTGTGTCTATTTGTTACTTGTGAATGATTTTTTTTTTCACGATACATTTTGTGGAAGACCACTATACTGGCAATTGAGTTGAATAAAAGATGATTAATCAATCTTCTGACTTCTATTAATTCTAGTTTCACTCCTTTTAGTTCTTTTTATGAAGCCTTTTTTCCTTAAAACCACTGCTGTGACTTATGTAGTAGTGTCTTCAGTCTTGAAGGAATGCCTACAAAAGGTCAAAGGAGTTCGGGTAGATGAAGTTGGAATGAAGAAGCTTCAACCCTCCCTCAAAACTTTCAACGTGACCTGCTTTCATTTTGCTTGAAGATTATTTTGACACGAGAGTAGTATCTTAAAAATCCATTATTTTTGAAAAATGGTCGTGTTTGAGTTCTCCTCCTTTTTTTTTGGGCCAACGTTATGGCATTTTGTCCATTATTCTAAGTAAAAGGGCTTGAACAAATCAAAATAAAAAATCGGCTCAAATGATTCTTTTTTAATAGTAGAGAGACTTCTAGGATACTTCTCCTTTTACAAATATGTTGACTATCTTGTGATTCTCATCGTCGACGGCATCTAATCCACAGGAGGAATGGTTCCAACCAAGCTTTTCAAAACCGGACCGGACCGGCCGGTTCGACCGGTTCAACCGGTGACCGGACACGTATCCGGTCCGGGTCACATCCTGAAAACCGGGCAATTCAAGAACCGGCCAAATGAATGAAAATCGGCATCAAACCGGTCGAACCGGTGGAACCGGTCGGTTCATTAGAACCGGCCGATTCTGAATTAACCAGAAACTACGCCGTTTTGTATGAAAGTAACCAAAAAAAAAAGTTAACTGGATTACTAGAACGGTAGTGGAACACTGGAGCCCTAGATTCAGTCTTTCAGATCAGAATTTCTACTTCACAGAGTCTACCGGCCGCACAACCCATTTCCCAATCCCAAATCGCAACTCTGTTCGCCACTTCCCATCCGGCTCCGGCTATCACGCAGCAGCTCGACAAGTCGACAGCCACACTCCATAAGCGGCAGTCACGGTGACGCCTCCTCCAGAGCCAGTCCATCCCGTGCGCAGCAGCTCCGGCCATCACCATCTCGCTAGTCACTTGCCGCCTCCCTCTCTCACAGTGTAGTCTCGACAAGTTGGAGTCACCATTCACCAACGGTCACCACTCGGCACGGCAGTCAGCAGTCAGCACCCAGCAGTAGCACTCCACTCACCAGTATAAGCTATAAGGTGGGTGAGTGGGTCGTGGGTCTCGTGGCCTCTTAAGTTAACTATGGAGCTAAAATAGTTTGTCTCTTTCATTAATTTATTTTCAATTTGTCATCACTCATGAATTTTTATAATTTCACAGTTTGCAAATTGGCAAATTGCAATGTTTAGCATTTTGATATGAATTATCATTTTATTTGAGGATTGATGCATGCAAATTGCAAATTTCAGTTTGCAAATTTTAATGAATTATGATTTTATAGCCGTTTGCAAATTGGAATGTTTAGTAGTTATGCAATTGTGAGAATGTCAACCTAATTTTCAATTTTTCATTTGATCATTTGACAGCAACTGTATTTGAGGATTGAAATATGTCTTCTGAGCATAATTCTACAGCTGCTTCAACTCCAGTTATTGCTCAATCTGCTGAAACTCCAAGTGCAGCTGCTTCAAATCCTGTTAATGCTCCTACTGCATCAGCTGATTCTAGAGGTGGGGGAGGGGCACGTCAAAAAACTGACCCAGCTTGGGGCCATGTCACATTTGAGATTGACAGCAAAGGTACCAAAATTTACACTTGCTTGTATTGTTCAAGGCAATTTAGAGGTGGGGGCATTCATAGATTGAAACAACACCTTGCATGGAAAAAGGGACAAGTTGTTAAATGTCCTAAAGTTCCATATGAAGTTAGACATGAGATGGAAGAAAACTTGAAATCTCATGTAGATAAAAAATTAGATGCTGAGGAAAGGTTCGAAAGGGAAAATCCATATGGAGATTCTCAAGAGGAAAATCCTCCTATTAAGAAGCGAGTAATCTCAATTAATGAGCGTGGGAAGGGAAAGACAAATGCTTCTTTTGCTCCACGTACTACCTCAGGAGCTCAACCTTCCATACGTAGTGCTTTATCTACGAAAGAAGCTGTGCATAGGGCAAATATGGCTTGGGCTAGATGGATGTATGATGCATGTATACCTTTTAATACATTGAACTCAATTTATTATCAATCTGCTTTGGATGCTTCAATTGCTATTGGTCCTGGATATAAAGGTCCTAGTTATCATGCTATGAGGGTTACTTTATTGAAAGATATGAAAAGAGAAGTACAATTGTTTGTTGATTCTCTACGAAATACTTGGAAAGATACGGGGTGTACGATAATGGGTGATGGTTGGACTGATGCTATAGGACATCGCACGTTGATTAATTTCCTTGTTTATTGTCCAAAAGGAACAATATTTCTAAAATATGTTGATGCTTCTGATGTTGTTATAGATGCAAATCTTTGTTTATCATGTTTGATGAAGTTGCTGAATATATTGGTCACTCCAATATTGTTCATATTGTGACAGACAATGGATCTAATTTTGCTGCAGCTGGGAAGATGATTAGTAAAAAATATATCAATATTGAGTGGTCTCCATGTGCATGTCATTGTTTAAATCTGATTCTAAAAGATTTTGATAAGTTGGAATATGTGAGTCATCTTGCATCTCGTGCATCCAAGATAACTAAGTTTTTGTACAATCATATATACTTGTTATCTTGGTTAAGGAGAAGAGCGGGTTGGAAGGAAATTATTCGTCCAGCATCGACTCGCTTTGCTACTACTTTTATAAAATTGAGTAGTCTTCATGAGCATCGACATGATCTACAAGCTTTAGTGACTAGCAAGGATTTTATTGATTCTAGGTATTCAAGAGATAAGAAAGGAAAAGTGGTTGTGAACATTATTCTTGATAATAAATTTTGGAATGATGTTCTCGTTGTTGTTCAAATTGTTAGTCCTATTATGCGCTTATTGCGTATTGCTGATTCTGATGAAAGACCTGCCCTTGGATATATCTATGATGGGATTAATAGGGTGGAAATGGGAATTCAGAAGTTGTTTCAGATGAAAAGTAGATTGCATAAGCTTTATACAGATATCATCAAGGATCGTTGGGACAAACACTTGAGAAAACGTGTTCATGCTGCAGCTTACTGGTTGAATCCGGCTTTCCAATATGATAGTGACAACTTTTGCAATAATCCTGAAGTGATGAAAGGGCTTCTAGATATCATAGAGAACAATTCCCCTGATACTATGCAGCCGACTGTGGTAAATGAAACCAAATTATTTCGGGACCGTTTGGAGAGTTTTGGGCGAGAGTTAGCTTACACTACTTGCAAGAATATGCAACCAGGTAATGTTAAACATGTGTTTTTTTATATTATATTTGTTATATTTGTTAATTTGTTATGCATTTCATGATATGTTTTAGATGAATGGTGGAGGACTTTTGGGCATAGCGCTCCTAATTTGCAAAGGCTAGCTATCCGGATTCTTGGACAAACTTCAGCATCTTCGGGGTGTGAGAGAAATTGGAGTGTCTTTGAACGTGTGCACAACAAAAGAAGAAATAGATTGGAGCATCAAAGACTCAATGATCTCGTTTTTGTGCAATATAATTTACGTTTGAAAAACAGGTAATACTTTAAAAGTTATCTAGTTATCTTTGAGCTTGAGAATAGTTGTGTTTAGATTTTATTTTTAATTGATTATGTTATTGAATACATGTTTGTACTTTGTAGGGACAAATATAAAAAGAAATCTTATGATCCTGTTGATTATGAATGCATTGATGAGACTGAATTTTGGATTGTTGATGATGATGGGGATAATGCATTTATCGACTATGATGATTTACAGAGGACCCTTTATGATGATGATATAACGGATTTGACAATTGAGACAAACACTCAACACCGTAAGATCACAAAATATTATTAACATTTATTTTATTTTTGGTTGGTTTCTAAGATTATGATTTCTTATTTTTTCATTGAATTTTAGATGAGAATGTCGTTGATGATATGGATAATGAGGAATGAGGATATCGACTTGACATCATTTGGTGATGATGGTGATGGTGTTCAAATTAATATTGGTGCTACAAGTGAAAGTGTGGGGTGGTGAGGCTTGATCCTAATTTGGACTTTGGAGTTTCGAGATGCATTTAGCTTGATCTTGTATTACTTTTGGACCTTTTGGTTTGGACTTTGGACTTTAGACTTTAGACTTTGTTATGTGCTTCTTGTATTAATATGGTTATGAACAAATTGTATTATTTATGATTTGAACTTTGAAGTATTTGGAGTTTTGGACTTTTTAATTTGTATCTCATTTGGTTTGATACTTTGATCTCACTTTTTTATGTTATTGTTAAATTTTATAAAATAGTATGTTATTGTTTTAATATGTAATATTTAATAAGTAATTAAATATATATTAAATAATTAAGTATATTAAAACCGGTTCGAACCCCGGTTGAACCATTGAACCATGAACCGAAGAATTTTCCGATTCGATGACCGGTCCGGTTCTGAAAACCTTGGTTCCAACCTGAGTTCCGAAACTACTAAAATCCATGTCAATTGCTGCAGACATCTATCTGAAGTGAGAGCTGACCCAAGTCTTTGAAATCCGCCATTCTTGGCCTCTGCAGGCCAGCCTTCTTTGTGTAAAATTTAAAATAAAAATAGAGCAAATCCTGCTTCTTTATAACAAATGGATAATATTCGTATCATAAAATATCATCAGATATATAAATTCAGGTTTAGTATTGGGTACATCGATCAAAATCATGCACCATGAATGTTCATATTTCACATTAATCAAAATAAATATCCAAGATCCATTCATCTTAAGACAAATATAAGAGATTTGTTTGCATTTATAACTCTTCAATGAATTGAGTCACTTAAGAAACTATATAAATGTGTCTTGCTCCATCTCTCCAACCAAGCAATTTGATAATTTAGTCTAAGTTGGTTTTTGCTTCTATTAATATCGTTTTGTTTGATTGAAACCTAATTTCACCATCTATATTGTATTTGTATTTGATTTATCAATAAACATTAGTTTCATTTTATTAAATATTTCATGCTTATATTTTACAACTCTATAATTCTTTTGAATCTATCTCTATAGATTTTAATTCCCAAAATATAGGAAGCTTCTCCCAAATCTTTCATGAAGTAACATTTTGACAATCAAACTTTAATTGAAGTCATCATTCCAACATTATTCCCAAAAATGAGAATGCCATCAACACATGAGACTAGGAAAGTGTTAGCACTCCCAGTAATCTTTTTGTAAACACATGGTTCATCCATATTTTAATGAAACTAAATGATTTGATAGTTTCATCAAAATGGATGTTCTAATTCCTGGGAGCTTGCTTAAGATCATAAATAGATCTCTTAAGCTTGCACACCTTTTGTTTTCCACCTTTGGATTCAAAATCCTTACGCTATTCCATAGAGATATCTTCCTCAATGTTTCCATTAAAGAATGTAGTTTTGACATCCAACTGTCATATCTCATTGTTATAATGTGCATTTATGACTAATAAAATCCGAATGGACTTCAACATTGCAACAGGTGAAAATGTTTCCTCAACTCCTTGTCTTTGTGTATATACTTTTAAAACAAGTCTTGCTTTGAATGTCTCCACCTTGCCATCCAAACCAATTTTTCTTTTGTAAACCCATTTATATCCTATAGGTACAATACCTTCAAGTGAGTCCACAAGATCTAAAACTTGGTTTGAATACATTGAGTTTATTTCGGATTTCATAACGTCAAACCATTTTGAAGAGTCAATATCAGATATTACTTCTTCATAACTAGTAGATCATCACCATGATCAACATCTCCATGAACAAACTAACTCTAATGTATTATGGAGCTAGTTATACCATCATTTGCTCATACTTAAGCAGGTGCTATTAATTGTAGTATACTTGACGATCTTTTTTGTTTTACTGAAGTTGTAGGTGGTGTTCAGGTGCAAGTAAAGTGTTCACTGATTTATGTGGACTATGAGGGTTGAAGATGGTCTCTCAGTCAAATCAATTCTTGCTTTGCCCAGCCAATGGAGGGCCAGTTTTCAAACATTAGATGGCTCCTCTAAAACTTGTATCTTTATATTTATAAAATCTGATGTTTAATAATGTTAGAGTATATAATCTGAATTCAGTTTGGTCCAACCCGATAAGTCTGTGGTGCGAAAAAATTTGATAAATAATTTTTTGGGATCTGTGATGGGTGCGGAGGGACCCAGTCGATAGGCTTGGGACCGTGGTGCAAGACACGATATGAACCTTTTCAAATTAGGGTTTTGACTAAGTATATATTTGTTGTAAATCCGTCACTCATTATATTCTCTCTTGTACATGTTTTCTCCACATAATGAAATCCTCCTACTCTGTCTGTGATTTTTTCTTTTTAAGAGTTTTTCTCATAAATTTGTGTTTTTTATCTCTTTATTGTTGTTTTTTGTTCGAATTGATTTATACAAATAAAGTATTGGAAACATCTCTTATGACATAGTGTGTTATCCTTGTGATTTCTTCATGATTGATTATACATAATCATAAAAAATTTCTTAACTTCATATAGTGGAGAGCCACGATATAATTTCATAAATTGTACCGTTTTACAACTTAATATACAAAGAGATGTTTAATAACTCTCATCTTATATTACATACATGCATCATGAAATTTATTCTAAAAATTTATCACATATATATAACAAAAATAAATTCAATTAATTGTGCTTCACTATCTATTCTAAACATTTATCAAATACATACTCTAGAATAAATAATATGTAATTTAAAACATGAATCCAGAATTAAATAAATCAATTGATAAAAAAAGAATAAAATAAATCAATTATATTATGCATTATATAAATGATTATTTGGTGATAACTCCTTTATATGAACTTTATATTTCATTTAGTCTTTTTGAAAAATTTGCAACCCAATACATCCCCAATTATTTGAAGCTTAACTCAATAAGGACAACTTTAAATTTTAACCTCAATTAATGATAATTTTACCATTTCATCATTTAAACATATCCTTATTTTTATTAGTATATGATTACTCTTATTTAAAAAATAATTATTATAAGAAAATAAATATAAATACAATCCAAGAAAGTCGGGTGAAAATCATGTATTTTATCTATATGTTTTTAAAGATAAACTAATATTTTCACTTTTGATGAATCAAAGTGAAGAGTCGATCAACCATTTTTTTTTCTTTCCCGAAAATCAAGTGCACTCACATGCACAAAATTTATTTGACTTACTAACTTGTGCATATGCATTAAAATCTGTGAATTACTATATTTACAATGAAACATTTTTGCAACAACAAAACGTTATCCAATACAAATGTCAATATTTTACTACATTGTTTACTAACAACCAAAGTCAATAACTTATGAGAATGATATCATAATAAAACTCAATTCATATTTCAAATAAAACCAAATACTAGAATAATTTCTAGCCGTTTTGGTGACTTTTGCGAAAATCCTCTAAATTCTGAGTAAGAAATCCTCTGATTTTTTTTCTTCCATAATTTCAAAAAACTCTTATGAATTGTTTTGGTGAGTTTTGTAAAATCGTCTAAATTCCTTACAAGTATGAGAAATCCTCTGATCATCTAAATTTTTAGTTGTTTTTTTGTTTGATTTTGATAAATCTTCTAAATTTTTTTTAGAAAATTTAGAGGATTTCTAGTAATAGGGTATAAAATTTAGGGTTTTGAGATTTAAGATATTAGAGTTTAGGGTATAAGGTTTTTTTTATTTAGAAGATTATAATTTATTATTTAGGATTTTGGGGTTTAGGACTTAAGGTTTAAACTTTAGGAATGTAAGTTAGTAAAATTTTATGATTTTCTTCTTATTTTTGTAAATTCTTCTTGATTATTTATAAGATTTTTTGTTCAAAATTTAAACTAGAATTGTTAATATTCATAGGATTTCTGGTTATAAGGTTTAAAGTTTAAGAGTCTAGAGTTTAGAAGATTAGAATTTAGTGTTTATAGTTTAAGATTTTGGGATTTAAGAGATTAGTATTTAGGATTTTGGGATTTATGGTTTTGGGGTTTAAGATTTAGAGTTTCGAGATGTTTTTTGTTTTATTTTTAAAAATTATTATAATTTTTATTATATATTTTATGAAATTCTCTAAATTTGAGACAAGTTTGTGAAATTCTCTAAATTTTTGGTTGCTTTTTGTTTGATTTCAAAAATTCAATATTTTTTTTGATATATTTTTATGAAATCATTTGAATTTTTTTGCTTAATTTTGAAAACGGTTTTGATTGATTTTGGTAAGTTTTAGTAATCCTTTGAATTTTAGATGAGTTTGAGAAATCCTCTGAGTTCATTAAAATGATTTGACGAGTGAACATTTAAACATATGGATCATGTGTTTTATTGGAAAGAGTTTTTCGTGCTGATTATGAATTTTTTTTAAAAAAATCTGAATTGTATTTTGAGAGATAAAACTGCTTTAAAGTTTTTAAAAGAAAAATAAAATAAAAAGAATATGATGATGTAAGTATATGTCATACACATAATGATTTATTAGAATAAGGGTAGTTATGTCCAGAATTATTTAAAGAATGTTTTCGAATATTGAAAAATTGAAAGTAGTAAATGAAATATACATTTTTGTTAAAAGACTTATTGGTGAATTCCCCCTATATAAAACAACTTTATTAAATATTAAACAAATTGATTAATTTGATTTGAGTTATATTTTAATTATTGGGTCCAAAAACATAACAATTATTAAGACCCAAATCAATTAAAACAATGCAGTAATGCACCCAATTAACTATTTATAGGCCCATATAGAAATAGCCCAAAACGTTTTTGCCCAATTTATATTTTATACCAAGACATCTGGCCCAGCCCGAGACTTAAAATTAGTCAAATTTTGGTCCAAACAATTTGTCCCAAAATCACAACAAAATTTAAGCCCATGTAGTGGCATGTGGAAACTGCTTTGCCAGCCCAGCAACCAGTAGCCCGTGATCCATGAAGAATAGCCTCGGCCCAGTCCGAAAACCAGAAACTTTTTCTGGCCCATGTAACATGAAGATGGCCCAGATCTCTGGCCCGTCTGGCTCAGCAGACTTGGCTCAAAACCCGGATCAGCCTTGACGGGTCATACGACCGTATTCTTCGCCCGCTTGAGACCCGCAATAGATGCAACTTTCAGCCACCAGAATCAACCTGCTTTTCCGGCGATGCTGGAGGTGCAAAGCTACCCCGGACTCAAATTTTGAATCCACTAACATCTGATGGTCAACAGATTCAAATGTATACTTGTCAAGGGACACAGACACAGGTACATAAGGAATTAAATCATCACCTCCTTCTTGCTTCTTCGCGGACTTATTTTGTCTCGGTGGATCAAAGACCACTGATGCAATTTATAATTACCATCGCTACCCAGATCAGAGATCGGCTTTTCTTAGATTTCATAAAACCTTCGGGCTTCTTCCTTTTTGGCCGTGATACACTCAACACAGATCAAGCCTTTTTCAGTAATTTCATGAACAGATCGAGCATGATTTAGCCAAAAAACAAAAATCAGAACAGATCTGTATATCAAAACATATATATACAATTATGAGCAAAAACAGATCCGTCATACAAAACTTTTCGGGCTTCCTTAATTTCTTCTTGACGAATCAGATCAACCGTTTTGGGCTTTCGATTTGAACACCGTGATTCACAAATCACTCAAAATCTTTCACCACAAATCCAGTTTCACAAACACGATTTTTCGAAATCCAAAAACAAAACAATTCTACAGATCCAGATCTTTGGTATGTGCACCGATGATGCTCAAATCCATACATCCTCAATCATGATTTCGCATCAACAAAACAGATCAATCAAGTATATGAGCGAAATCAACATTAGACAAATCAATCTCACAAAATCTGAATTTTAGAATCAAAGACAAAGCATACCTTTTGTAACGTGCTTGATCAAATCCGGCAAATCTCTGATAATCTCCTATTGCACGGAAATCTTAGGCCGTCCACAGAATCAACAAGCTAAATTACTTCGAAATTTTTTCTAAAATATCTTGGCTTGTTGATTCTGTGTACTGCCTGCCTGCCTAGGATCAAAAATTTACCGGATTTGATCACACAAGTACAAGAGGTATGCTTACGTTACGCACCTTCGTTATATCGTTTGCTATCAACTTGTTCCCGTACATCGCCGTGGAGGCTTGGAGGGGGAACATCGGGTTTTTACTCTTTCGCACTAATCAATCAATGTGGGGCCATTTTCAGGCCAAATTTTAGTAGTCTATGACTGCCAATCTCATAAGATCGGCAGTTTTCACACGCGGGATCCCGCAAACATTTCTTGCATGCGGGATCCCGCAAACATTTCTTGCATGCGGGATCCCGCTTTTCATCGTCGGATTAATCCGACGGTGAAAGATGCGTCACATTTTAAAAAAAATAAATTGTTTTGTACTCTTTCTCTAACGTCGTCAATCTCTTCACCCCGCGTCACTCACAGTCTTGGGTTCCTCTCTCTCCGTCCCCCTTCATGGTAATAGCTCCGCCTCCGACGATGACCAGCATCAGCCTTTCACCTCGATCCCTGCTTCACGCACCAGAGACACTTACAGCTCCTCCACGGTAATAGCTCCGCCTCCAAGTTCTTTGTTTTGATATGAACAGTTATCCTTTGTATAATTGCTCACTTGTGCGGCAGCAGATATCAGATTAATGATATAAAGTTAAACTATATAACTATCACTTGATAGGCAGTGGTGTTATTTCGATAGTTATTCTGCTAGCATTGCATTTTTTTTTACTTCTTGCTACTCTTGTTCAGCAATTAACAACATTATGTACTTTCAGTCTTAGAAAGTTTCAACCTTTTTTGGATGAATTATGACACTTTATTTCAAGCTGACAGTTTTTGGATTTCATTTTTTATTTTAGGGCGGCTTAGATTTTAGCAGAGATGAGAAATACTTTCGGTTGTATGGACTTTACTCATGGACAGAATCATGCGCAACATTGAAGCACGGACACCCAGATCGGAGGTGAGGGCCGGAGAAGATGACCTGAGAGGAAGCCCAAAAACTATGACCTGCGATGATGAATGGAGGACGATGAGCTAAGTCGTTGTCGCCTCAAAGAAGTCGTGAATTGAGATTGACGGGAGAAGAGAGGAACCACGTTAGAGAGAGAGTAGAAAATAATTTTTTTTAAAAAAAGTCACATCTTTTCACCGTCGGATTAATCCGACGGTGAAAAGCGGGATCCCGCATGCAAGAAATGTTTGCGGGATCCCGCGTGTGAAAACTGCCGCTCATAAGATATAGCTTTAATTTTTTCCCTTGCGCATTTGTTTTAAATATCTGGAGAATGCGAGATGAAACTTATTAATGACTTCCAGTTCATGAGGAAGTAAACTTCAGTCTTACTAAACAGTACTAATAAATAACTTTCTAGTAATTGAAAATCAACATAGGCTGAAAAATAATTAATCGCACATTCTCCAGTCTACATTTTGTATTCTTTGAAGTAATTTTTTTAAAAATTTGCTGTACTTTTTAGGTTGCTCTGGGTTGATGGGTTTTTGATTGAAATAGGAGTGGTGCTTTGTGCCAAGACAAAGGTTGCTAAGACCCTCCCTGCCTCATTATTTTGCTTATGGAACATCTCTTGTTGTCAATAACAGGTAAGGTTAAGAGGAATGTTTGATTGACTCAGAAGGTAAGGGTAAGGGTAAGGGTAAGGGTAAGGGCAAAAGAAGGTGTCGAGAGAGTACTAAACTTCACCAAAATCTGTTAAAAGACCTGCAGACTGCATATACTATATTGTACCTCTCTCGAGAGACCTCTTTCATTGACCCGCCGCCGTTTTGCCCTGGCTACAGGTAGGTTATTGAGATCATTGCACCCTCCGTTAATACAGATAGAGAATTAATGCACTTGACGACTCTTTAACCACGTTCATTATGGGTGACAAAAATTGTCATACAGATTAGAACGGGAGGTCAAATGGAGTATGACTAATACCATTGCCAAATTTCTGGCACACTCCATCACTACAATTTCTTTTTTGTAAGAAGGCGGTGATGACGATGATTATTTAGTTTTCTCTCTCTCAGATACAACAAATACAAAGCTGCCTGCTGTAAATGCTACAAATACATAACATATCCTGCCAAAATAAAGAAATTGAGAACCTTCTAATCTAAAAAAAAAGCTATTATACAAGATGTGGCAAAAAGGATATTTGCCAAACGAGGGCTACTTGAGAGGCCTCTCTGCACCTCCGACTACCTCCCCATGTCCCCATTGCCTCTCCATTCCTGCTCCCTGACGATACCACCACCATATCGGTCTGTTTTGGCATAATGCATCTTGATTGCAGCTACAGGATCCGAAACACCTGTGCAAGGTCCCCCGACAAGGATTCCTCCTCTTCCCATGACATTCATCCCCACCATCGCCCTTGCCTGCTGCTGCTGTGAGCTTGAGACTGCTTGATAACCATTTCGTTTTTGTATCTCAACAAACAGTGCTTCCTGCCGTTGCCTTGCATCTACTGCAAATGGAAGCACTTTAGTAACATCAGGACTCCTGTATAGCTGATAATCCAATAGTCCATTAGCTCCTATCTCCATAGGAGAGAAGACCGAAACACCATTCACATTCCGTTCGTTATTCTTAATAACAGCCTGCAATGGTTGCTGGTCCATTTTCGATGTGGAACCTGGATAATTGGCAAACGCAGCAGGATATGTAGACTGCAAACGAGCAGAATCAGGCAACGCTGAAAAACCAGTTTGTATCTGATTCCTGTCACAGAAGCCATAACTTCTAATGGGAACATTCTCAAGGCCACCCATATAATTGTTGTGGTCAAACTTCAGAATTTCAGTACTCCCATCTGCAATGGAACTACTGGTGAATTTAAGTTTTGAAGTCTTGCTACTCTGTCTAGAATGATGAATCCCCTTCTCATCATTCTCATGCGTACTAGAATCTACCTTCTGTGCAGATGAGGGATGACTGAGTATTGTACCAAACAACTTGAAATCACCATTCCCGCATGGCTTTTCCGCATCAGACAAACTCCTTGAATGGCCACTCGGACAACCAGCATTTTGATTGTTCTTTTCGGACAGCGTCGCATACTCTAATACTGTACACATAGGATTTGAACTGTCACACTTTTGAAGATAGCAATCCTGAGTCAAAGATCGACCAGTCAAATTCCCGTCTGACTTGCAGTAATTATGGATTTCAGATAACTGTCTGCAACTTGAATCGATGTTCATCTCCTCCTTAGTTGGAATTTGCAATGGATAACCAGTGATAATCTGGGGGGATTCAACATGTTTCAATTCATCCTGGCCAATGGATTTATGACCTTGCTTATCTGCACTAGCCTGAACATCAAGGGTTGATGACAACCTATCCTGGACAAGTATTTTCTCACTTTGAATGACAGCTGAATCTTGTGCAACAGAAATAGAAATAGAAACACTCTGCTCCTTAGGAATGAATATGACAGGAGGTTTTTCCAGGCTACCCAAATTGGGCGAAACTTGTTGCTCCTTTTCAGGGATTGGGGTTGATCCTGAACAAGAACTAGTATCTACAGACAGTTGATGAGCATTTCCATTCACATTTGGATCTTGCATCGAGCAACTATGGCTCCTTGGGTCAGCATAGTGCACTCTATCACTCAGGCTTGGAAATAAAACTTCTTCTTCCAAACTATTCCCACTATAAACCTCACCCCCAGTCTCTTTCTCAACCATAGTATTTGAACTAGATGCACCTAGGTCAACTCCCTCTCCAACTGAAGTTGAGACTGAAGCAAAACCTCGTTCAGTTGCATCATCTTTTCTAGCTATGGTAGTGGCTGATTCCACTGATGATTTTTGGTCAAATTTAGAAACTTCTTCAGCCTTAACCCCGGTCAGGCACATATCAGGCATCAAAGTTTTAACTCCGTTGCAATTGTTAGATTCTGGAGGTCCCATCCAATCCTTTCCTTCTGATCTGTTCAGGTTCATTTCCAAATCCACGTACTTCATAAGATTGGATTCATCCTGTTTTAAATTCATGACAGACAATGGCGAGTCCTCATCCATCATAGAGCCCATCTTATCAATGCAAATGGTGGAACCTGCCTCCAAAATACAAGCAGCTTCTGCATCACCACCACCTCCATTTGCATCATCACTTGCTGGTGTTCCCATGTCGCGGGGTTCAGGATGAAGCAGATCTAGTCCAAGGCACTTCCGAGCCTTGCTAAAGAAGACCTTGCACTGATCCATAGACCTAGTTCGAACACAACGAGCAATCATTGCAAAATCCTTACCATAGGATGACACAGCCTGTATAAAGATAGACTTCTCCCCATCTGTCCAATCAGCTGGATCCATTTCTTCACTACTCTCATCCGAACACGTCTCATCGTCAACATACTGTGTCACATTAGATGTTGAAGGCTCTTTTACAGCCGAATTCATATTCTGGTACCTCCGATCTTGATGTCCGTCCACATGGTCAGCAGACCTAGTTAACCAAGAACTCATTGCCTCTGAGGACAAGGAACTGCAAATGCCTGCTAACACATCAGCAGCAACAGTTTCTCTTTCATTTCCATGAATATCAAAGCTGCCCGGCCTCTCAACCAAGAAGTCATCAACCTGAGATGCTTTAGAATCATTATACCCTGTCCGGAAGACATGACCAGAACACATCTGCTGACTTCTAGTAACATTATCTTCATGAGCTGCCACTACCGAAGCTGCACCCAGAATTTCAAGCGAGGCAGCATTTACCTCACGATTCCATTTCTTCCCAGATGCCACCATGTACATGCTATTAGTGACAGACCTTCTTTGCTTACCGAGATCAAGCTTCTTAGTCCCCTCAAAACAATCAGATTTATGATTTTTGTAGTAAAACTCAACACAGTCTGCAGTAGTCTTGTGATCAAGAAAAGCAGCAATTTTTCTGAAATCCTTCCCAAAGACAGTTAGCTTATCCATGAAAATTTCTCTCTCATCCAGTGTCCAAGGGTTGACCAATGCCCTCTCCTTCTCCACAGCCAAAGGATCTTCAACTAATCCATTACTAGAGATAAAACGAGATAGCATCTTCCCCTTCTTGTCTAAAATTAATGCTGGCATCTTCAAGGCCACCCTGCAATGCTCGACTCTGGCATCAGAGAGTAGCTTGCTTGTAAAATTAATTACATCTGCAGTAGGGACTAAGCTCACATTTCCTGCTGCAGATGGGAGTTTAAAAATATAAAGAAAAAAATGAGTAACGTTTGCAGGTATTGTCACAACTTCAGATAAAAGCAAAGTGCAAAAAAAAAAAAATAATAAAATAAAATAAAATCTAATGTCATAAGTGATAGCATCATAATAGAAGAACAAAAACTGGTCAAATTATATCATAACAGTTTTTGAATACAAACAAGCACTCAAGATTAATTATTTGCCAAATATAGTCCAGCAATGTAATCAACAAAACGAACATGCCAAAGAAACCTTCTAAAACAAACATGATGTGTTTAACTGTATGTTTAAATATCATCTAAGTCAACATTTGACAGCATATTCGTTGAAGTTTACACGGTGAATTTACATTTTCATATTACAAATATAAAACCTACAACAGATAGAAGGTGCCAGAACACAAATATCAATCTGAAAGGACCATAAACATATAAAGTAAAAAAGAACCCAATAACACTTTTTAAGAGCAGAAGCTCTCCATGTGGAATCAGAACCCTGCTAAACTCCAGATTCTATTTTGCAAGACATAAACCGACAAATATAAACAAAGATTCTTATCATATATTAAATCAAATTTGCCAGGATTATTATCATATCCCTGTTCACCGGATCAAGATCCTGATATAGTGCTCACAAATCACAAGAGTGGATGATTATTATTAAATATTAACATTTGCAGCAGTTGATAGTAGTGGAAACAATAAGCCTGTCTATCCCAGGAACAATTAGTCCTTATAACCTTCCTTTTGAAGTACAATAAAGTTATCATTACCATATGAGCCAAAAATTAAACTGTGACGACGATTACTCTTGCCACTGGAAATTTCTACATCAATTTAGTTTCCATTCATGAACTTAGTACCAACTATGAGGGGGGACAGAAAGCTTGAAGTAGTGCAAGTACATATACTAATAAAACTATCCAACAGAATTAAAGCTCTGTTGATTTTTAAATAGCAAGTAAATCCCAAAACAAAGCGGCAGCACAATAAAAATAAAGGTTTAAAATAGTTAACCACTTGCCAATTAAAGCTCGAACACAAAAACATAAAGTGGGTATCACATCCGAAGGGGAATGGACTAGGGTTACCAAGTACCAACTTGTACTCAATAATCTCATGGTCAAGTGGATCCCATGATTATAGGTTCATTCCATACTGAACAGACAGGAATAGAGTTATAAACATTCTTAGTGTGGAGAAGGGATCATTAAAACAAATCTATTGGTTTCAGAACCTTAACCTTCCCCAGCTTATTTAGCTAAAAACAAATACAAAATATCAACGCAGATTAGAAGTCACCCTTTTATGAAAGCCCAGCAGTTAGATCAACAACCAAGAAAAAAACTAAAATTAAAGAGGGAAGCGTAAAAGGGTAGAGGTCATTACCAGGAGAATAGAATCTTGAGCGAATAGATGACCGATGCTTCTGATATCCAAAATGCGCTGTTCTCAAGCTTAATTCACTTTTTTTCTGAGATTTTACTCTGTAGTTCCTTGCAAAAATTACACGCATGTCCTCCTTCCAAATATGCTGGAAAGCTTTGAACTTAAGGGTAATAACTCTCTCCTTAAATCGTAAAAACCGCTGCCTCCTTGCAAATCTCTCTTTAATAAACGAGTCCCTTCTCCAGGATGCCACATTGGTAACACCTGTGAAAGCACATTGCTCACTAGGCAGCAGCTTATTAAATACTTCAAATGCTTTATTTGCAGACTCGTTATTTTCAGTTAATATTGCTTCGCGTAGTTTGTGATCTACATCAGTATAAAAATCCACATCGTTAGAAATAGATGTTCTATCATTCTTGATCTTCAAAGGTAAACTTCCATCCCCGTGGGAAGATACACCAGCATCTTCCTCATTAGAAGTATTAACCAAGTTCGCCACCAAATTTTTAGGTTGAGATGCATCTACTTCACTAGATCGTACACCGCACTTTATACCAGATGAAGATAGTGCTGTTACCAAGGATATGGATTCAACAAATTTGGAAGTAGCAGTTCCTGGGCTCTCAATATCCTCACCACCAGCACGAACTTCTCTGTTACATTCCTCCAAAATTGTGTCAGCTGTATCAAGTTGCAGGTGGGAAGGTCGAGGAACCATGACAAAGTTTGAACCAAGCTCACTACACAGTTTTGCATCTTCCTCAGTGTGAACAGAACAGGACATTTCAGGACATAGGCATACATTTTTGGATTCAGATTTCAGTAATTTAAGTTCATTCTCGAGCAAATCAATTTCTGATTCAGTCATCTCCAGAACTTTTGATACATCACTCTTGCATAAAAGCAATTTATTCATGGCAGATGATCTCGCAAAACTAGAATGAACAGAACGGTTATCCGCCTGAAGCAGATCAACAAGTGAAGAACCTAAATTAGCTATTAAGTTAATATCCAACTTCTCTAAATTAAATGAGAATCTGTCAAGAAAATTCTGAAATCCATGATTCGGTGAACCACAAAAGGTACTGAAATCATTATCCATATTTACTCCTTTGCCAGAAGATTTGTCTTCTACACCTGCAGAAACAAAATAACAAGAAAAAATAATCAATAGAACATAATATATAGAGAGAGAGAGAGATCATCTGGGCGAGGGGGATAAGCAAGGTCGTATTAATTATAGAAGTGGGCAAGAAATACTAGATGTAGAATTACATTTTAATGGCATTTCAAGAGCAGTACAAAAAATTCAAAAGACTTTGGCAGTCCTCTTTAACAGTATTAAAGAAAGTCATTAAATGCACAGTTCACATAATCCCACGATAGTTCTTAATTGCAAGAAAGGGAGGTTTCTTAAATTGACCACAAAAAATCACAAAGAAAAAAATAATTTTATTTAACATGAAGTAGATTGTGTATATACAATTTATAGCATTAAATATAAAATCAAAACATTGTTATAATACCCTAGGATTAACCAGATACTTGGCATGCTTTAACCGTTTAGCAGTTTTGTCCCCTATAGTAGATAAAATCGTTTACATTATATTTAAAAAGAGAGATGACGGATGAAAGGCTCAACTGCACAACCTACTTAAACTAAAAAGACAATAGAAGAGAAGATGAATAGCATAGGTAAACTGGAAAAGGGAAAGAAAAAAAAAACCAATTAGTACATTTTTAAAATCCAGTTGCAGCATGCCTAAAACCACTATCATCTCTAATAAATCAATAAAGAAGGAATATAATCATCTTTGGCATAACAATCTTCATTGTCAAAAGAAATGAAAAATCTTCATTTTCAAAATCCAGATTTATAATCAACCAGCAAAAAGACTAAATATATGATACAATTTTATTAATAAAAATAAATAAATAAACATGAAAAGGAAAAACTATTTACCCAAAATAATTCGCGGTTGAAAAACATCGACACCATAACAGCTTGATCAGAAAGTTCCAATCAAAGGGACATCTAAGAAAAGGTTGGAGACCATGAAAAGCAAGAAATGACTCCACAATAGAAAAAGTACAAGACAGAATGGACACACGTTCAACAACAGAACCCTAAAAAATTGATTGAGAATAGTAAAAAAACACAATGAAAGAGAAACGAAAGGGATAAATGCCACAAGTACACATCCAGTGAACAACTATGGAAGGCTTGCATCTAGCAAATAAGAGTATTATACGAAAAATGAGCTAGGGTGAGATATGCAAAACAGACCATAATTGAGGTACAAGTCTAAAAAAAATGGGCGACCAGAAATTGAATGAAAAAGAAAGGAACACATTGTAAACCAAGTGATTAAATCTATAATGGAAGAAGATCTGAATAAGTGGTAATTAGACAATATCAACAGGATAACTTCCATACAAGTTTCAGATGCTGCCATGCAGCTCGCTACCATTCCAAGTTTAGATACACCACACCTGTACCTAAACTCAATGTAACGTAACAACATAAGTGCTTAATACACCACTAAAGGCAATAGCATCGAGCATAGCAATAGTTAGTCATCCAAAGGATATTAACATTAGAACTTCCACAATATTCTTTTCTTCAATCATGCCAAAGTTTAACATTTATTGCTTTGCCACTTATGCACTTTATCAATCATCTTATTGACATAGAACTTGTTAAAAGATGCAAACAAATCAGTTCTTACCTGGAGAGGAACTACAAGCAACCGACGACGGAGTAGCAGGAGATGCACAATCTGAAAAACCCACGACTTTAGGACTCCTGTCAGCCAAGTTAGAACCCAGAGAATGGTTGTAATCCATATTACTAGCACAAATAACAGTTCCCTCTTTACTCACACAAACATCAGGGCCCTCAACTTTCTTTTTCTCGTACTTTGCAAGTCCCTCACCCCATCCAAGACGTGGCTTCTTTCTAGAAGTCGTATCTTCAAAGGGCGCCAAAGACGTCACACAGGCAGCACCATCAACGTAAGGTGATTGGACAGGAGAAGCATTCTTATGCAGCAATTCAGCCTTTCCTTCAAAGGAGTCTGCACCCCCTAGACTCTTTGAGCTGCTTGAATGGCTGAAACCAGAGCCCCGTGACGACAAGCTACCAGAACGGGTCCATTTTAGAGATTTCCAATCAAGTGAGTTATCTCTCTCAGATCTCTGGCCTGTGCCCAACCCATTGGCAAGGCCTATCTTATTATCATATCCTCCTTTCCAGTGAAGCTGATCCCATGCATTCACAATGTCAGAATTAGGCACATTATCAACTGACCTCTGATCACTATTATTGACATCAAGCAGCCTCCCGGATGCATTCCAGAATCCATTGCTAGTTTCCCAAGTATGACCTTTCCCTTCTCTGGGAGTAAAAGACCCTCTATTCTCACGACTGTTTCTTCCATATTTCAGTATCTTGCCTCCATACTGCGACGATGAAAATCCATGACCATTTTCCTCAGCAGATACATGCCAACCACCCTGCTTACCATGGCCTTCATATAATATTTAAACAAAAAGAGAAAAACCAGAAAAAAAAAATTAACTCAAATAATAGGTTCCTTTCCATAGAATGAAACACTACTTCCACAAAAGACACAAAAAAATCAACATCTTAGACCAACCAGAGAAAATATAACCACAATAACTAGTTCTTCTTAAAGATTCAGTGAATAAAAATTAGAAAACAAATGAATACCTGGCAAAAAAAAATTCAAACAAGAAAAGAAACAAGATCCACCATTTGGGGGGGAGGGGGGGGTGGGGTGGGGGGTCGGTGTAGTGGGGGGTGGAAGAGCAAATGAAAAGATTAAAAACTAATAGAAAATTAAGAAGTCAGAAAATACAGTAAAAAAAAATCCCAAAACCATCATCAACGTGTCGAAGGAAACCCTATATTTTGGAAAACTTAATAAAATAAACGAACAATTGCATTTTAAAGAGTCAATATTTTTGCAGATAGAAAAATTGCAAGGAGCTATGTGGAAAACTCACCAGCAGCTCTGCGAAAGTCTCCAGATCCCCATCGTGCCAACTCGCGCGGTCCGTGATGAGAAAGGGAGCCCCTCCATCGGGAAGCGGGGCCTAATGACTCGGACCTCTCATTCTTCCTCTCCTTGAAGAAGTCCTTCCGATCCCACGGTACAGGCTCTGGCGGCATGAAAACCAACCCGCATGAGCGAAACTTCCCCCACAGAACTGTTATGTACGGTGCAGTACAGAATCCAGAAACAAAAACAGCGCTGCAGCAACCTAGATCACACCAGAAGCACTAGGGGCAGCCAAGCACCGAATCTAGGGTTCGAGTAACCAAGAAACTGAGACGAAAGGAGCTCAAAAATTGAGACTCCCAGGTTTGAGGACCAAAAGAAACGATAAAGCAGACCCGTGCAGGCCTGCGGTAACACCAGACCGCACAATGATTCAAAGATTCTTGAAAAAAAACTAAAAAGGAGAAAAAAGGACTGCTCCAACGAACCTGAGAGAGGGAGGAGCGATGCAGTTCTAGGGTTTCTGATCAGATCGTCGGAAGAAAGACTGCTAGCGCCTTGAGGACCTCTGTTTATGGTGTATAATCTTCTACGCTTCCTTCCTTTGTCTTCCCAAACAGCTAACCGAATTTTCTAGGATTTTCTCTCGGTTTCTCTGGCTGGGGGAAATCTTTTCTCTGCGGCGAGAACGTGTGTCGATAAGGGACAAAGGGAACCTTGAGAGGAGAGAAATTGGTATCCGTATCTCAACGACGCTACTAAACTATATTCCAATCTCTTTTGGCGTCCGATTATTTAACATTAAAATATTAATATTAATATACTCCCTTTTATTTTATTTTTTTCTCATTTTGATATATTTCTCTCTTTCTTATTCTTGTTAATAATCAACTTTAGCTTTTTTACTTTGGACCCCATTGTTTCTCCCTAAGTAGCCGAACATGCCCTTGGTTTTATTCAATATTTACGCAAAATAAAAAGTAGGTGTGAACGGCATGCATCGCACGTGTCTTTAGGGTGACAACCGTTTTAAATTTGAATCGTTTTTTAAACCCGTCTGGTACGGATTCGGGTGTAGGTACTATCTGCTGGAAGCCCGTTTGACAGTCTGGATAGCATAAATGTTATCGACAAATAGCAACCAAGTTATATACAAAATGTTACGTAATCAAACATTAATTCAGTATTTAGTATAATATTCAGTATTTTTTATCTATTTTTTGAAATTTTCATTTTACAATATTTAAAATAATAAATGACTATACTATCCCCAATCAGTTAGTTATTGCCCAAACTCTTATGTACGGAACCCTACAAACATGTTGCAATTTTTTAAATATTTGGATAAAAAATTCTGAAATATGTTACAAATTTTAAAAATATTTGTAATATTTATATAAAAAATGGACTGAGATAATGTTTATATTATTAAAAATTTAAAAACAGTTGTATAAAAAATATAGAAATATTTTAATATTTTTAAAATGTAATAATATGTTAAACATTATTAAAAATTTTAGAATAGTTGTATAAAAATGTAACAATATGTTAAATATTAATAAAAATTTTCGAATAGTTGTATAAAAAATATAGAAATATTTAATATTTTTAAATGAAGAGTGTGTTTGAGAATTGTTTTCTTTTTTAGTTTTTAAAATTATTTTCAGGAATAAAAATTGTTAAAAAAATTCATTTGGTTTGTACAATTTGAAAACCGTTTTTCAAAATTAAGAACAAAAAATTCATTTGTCATATGCTGTTTTCTAACCACATAAAATATAAAATTCATTTGGATGCATCATTTGTATAACCATTAAATTGAATTATTTTCGATAATCATATTAGATAAGCATAGAATTAAGTACTAACATAAACAAATATGACATTAGAATTAAGGTCCTCTAATCATTTGGATTATTACAATGATGTACACACATTATTTCTGCCAAATAGTCACGATATTGAGACATTGCAGCTCCTCCTATATCATTCAAATCAACATTAACATTGCTTGAACTTGCTTCGATTGCCGCCGTTGAAGATGAAGGTTGCATATTAGCATGATCCACATTGGAAGGATCCATATTCTCCCATGTATGGAAAAGCGCATCATGTTGTGCTTACTAGCGTAGAAAATTATGAACTGTACAACATGCAGTCACGATAAGTCTTTGCCGAGTTGGTTTGTATAAAGGCATCAATTTTAAAATCGGAAATCTAGCCTTAAGAACTCCAAAACATCTTTCAATTGCCATTCGCATTGAGGAGTGCCTAGAATTGAACAATTATGTTCGGGTATGATGTCCTCTACCTCGACCTCGATAGTCTTGAATGTGATATCAACCTCCTCCATATGGCGGTAAAAAGCCCGGAAGACATGGGTAACCGACATCAACAAGATAAAATTGGTGTACAAAGTTGAATAATTTGTCATTAGTGTAAGTATAAACTAAAAAAATTAAAAGAGATTACGTTCATACTTGCAACAGGATGTGAAAAATTATTTTGCGGTCTTGAAATTGCATCAAGAAAGACCATGGAATCATTGGCAATGCCTTTTCATCCCATGTAAACAAACGTGAACATCATGTTGAAATCGCAAGCGCACATGACATTCTAAGTCACAGTAGCTTTTCGTCCTCTACAAGCAGCTAATTTCTCTACAGTAGGAGCCCATGCACTAACGTGTGTCCCATTGATCTCACCAGTGCAGCCCTGGTATAAAAGACATATATATCAATATTAATCTACAACTACTGGTAAAGATTAAATTTATAACAAATAGTTTAATATGTACCTCAAACCATGAATAATATTTTGGATTTTCTCTGTAATGCTTAGGGAGTTCCATCAAACCTTGTCGAATTAGTACCTTCTCGAGTCGACAAACGACTTTCAATGTCTGGTGAAAGTGTCGTGATATTGTCTCCGTAGAGTGCTGAAATCGATCTGTTGCAACTCTATGGTGAATATTATGCTAACCATCACCTGCATTGGCTTCTTCAACTTACATTTTACCTCACTAACTATAAGCTAAAGAAAAACCCGTCTATGCATCAAGAAGTATGATTCACTAATCTATTTCCTTCCCAGTTCATAGTTCTTAATTTGTAGAATTTTTTTTATTGTCGTTTGAGCAGAATACAAACAACAAGGTGAATGCCTTAAGCATGTGAAGAAATAGATATATCTTTTCCACAATAGGTGTGGGGCAGAATTAATGAGCATTTCCTTAAGGCTCATTCCCACTTCATAACTAAACCTTTGTATTAGCAATCTAGTTCAAGGATGCAAGGATCTAACTTTCATATTTGCATACCAAGCTATGCTACACAGTGTGATTGGCTGTAATACAACAACAGTTACTCTGAGCAGGGCATAAAAATTGTCACCATCCTTCAAAGTAACTAACAAAATTATCAAACATATGTTGCATACTTTTCTGAATCACACATTCCATGTTTAAAGCATACCCATATTAGAGTAGGAAAACTAACGATAGAAAGTCAAAGGAAAAGGATTACAACATAAGACTAGGAAAGAAATTTAAGACATTTTTCATAGTTGTGGTGATCCCTCATTCTTATGAAACCAAAGAGAAACCTGAACCAAAGGAAGACAAATCAAGATAAGTTGCTTACCTGCCTCGTAGCTTCTTCACAGTGACCAAAATAGGTGAAACACAAGGAATAACTTAGAAGATGGTTCCACCCAATCAAGATAACATAAGAGCTTTATAGAAAAAACAACCTTCGTAGTCAACAACACAATAGTGTACTAGTGCACACTGTATCATAGAAGCCAAAAATATGTTACTTTTTAAGCAAAAAAGCACTGCAAAGGTTATTCAATAGAGAAGAGAATCTCTGCCAAAAATAAGTGCATCTTTTGACTTTCCCTCTAGCTTGCTCTACTCCAGAATATTTTATACAACCTCTCTAGGTTTTCATTCTCTTACTTTGTTCTTCACTTTGGTTCTTTCTTGGAGTTCAAAAATCACTCTCTTGAAGATTGCTAGGAGTTTTGGAGACCCAACCAACTAGAAGAAGAAGTTCTTCCTCCTTGTAGAGCTTAAGAAGAGCCAAAGTTGGATTTGCCTCAACTTCTATTTGTAGATTGAAAGGCCGATTCGCTTCAACATTCCACATTGGATTTGATTTCTAAACTCCTTTTACTTATTGTTATTTCATTTTTTATCACATTTGGGATTCATAGTTCTAGTTTAATCTACTTGAATGTTTTTCATTCCGATTTAGTTTGTGCTTGAATGTTTTATGTTATGCTTTTCATTTTATTATGTTGTGTTTAATTCCATGTCAATTTTCTGCAGTAGTTAAGTATTTATTTCTCATTTTGCATATTAAGGTTTAGTTCAATCAATCATCCCAAGAGGAAAAATTGAATCTAACTAATGGTTAGTACTAATTTTGCCAACACTTGCATTGTAAATACCATATTTAATTAAATAATTAGGTTAATAATCTATAGACCCAAGTCGAAACCAAAAGTCTTTGTGAGACGATTTGGGATTCACCCCTATTATTACTTTGACAAACCTGCACTTGGAAAAACGTAAATCCACTTACCTATTTTGAGCGAGTCAGGGATGATAGAGGGTTATGTGGGGAAAATTTCAAGTTTTTTGTTTATTTTCTTCCCCTCCTTTTTTGGGGTGTTAAGGAGGGGAAGAGATATATATTTGTTAAAATAATTCAAAATACCCTTTAGTTAATAACATTTTAATTATAAGATTTTAAGGGTATTTTAGTAACTAACATTTTTATTACTTCCCCTCATTCAAAACCCTCAATCCAAACAAATATATAATAAACACACCCTACTTAACTCCCCTTCAATCCAAGCAAAATTACGTGTATAATTTTTCTTCCCCCTCACTTAACGTTCCTTCATTTAACTCTATTTATTTTTTACCCCTTAATCAAAGCAGAGATTTTTTTAATGAGAAAATTTCTAATTAATCCGAATTTTTTCTAAATCTGGCATCTTGAAACAAATTATTTTTCACTTTAGCATTCGTTTCATAATATTTCTGAAACTAGCACTCCATGTCATAACTTTTCAACTTTGGTTATGAAATACCACCTTAAAACATAAAATACCACCTCCAAACCTACCTTTTACTCCCCATACCATATCCCACTGTTTGTTACTCTCTCTCCTCTCCCCATACCCTACTGCCTCGATTTTGTGTCCCCCACCCCTACCGTTTGATATTCTCTCCCTTAACTCAAGAACTCCGGTTTATGTCGCTAAAGCATTTTTTTATTGAGCCTCCATCTTCTGATTAAGTTTAAGTGGAATCTTTTGTAGTTGCTCTTCCGCTACAAAGAGCTGATTCTCGAAGTCAATCTATCTAGTCTGGTTCTATCCTTTCCACTATTGGAGTGGAATCCCTTTTTCTAGTAATCCCCTTTTGATTTTGGCTTATTCCATTCGATCTTCTACTTGGTTAACCCATACCCCTTTTAGTAATATCCTTCGTTATTTCTCCAGCTTCGGTTTAATTGGCAACCTACTTTTCACTTTTCAACGATTGAGTACCCGAGTTCATAGCCCTATTGTCTTCCTTGACTTTCTTACTTTCCGACACCAACTGTCTCTTTGCTATTTTAGCCAAATAAGTAGTCTTAAGCTCGATGTTTTGGGGAAAATAATTCATTACAAAAAGAAAAAAAAATTGTTCAACAAGATAATAAACTTGAAAGGATCGACGAACCTGATAGAAGGATCCATAATCTAAAGAAGCGACCGGAAGGGAGAGAAGATCGGACGGTGAGGAGAGAGCGTAACAGGCAGTGGAATATGGTATGGGGAGTAAAATGTAGGTTTAACCAAAGCTGAAAAGTTATGACATAAAGTGCTAGTTTCAGAAATATTATGAAACGGATGCTAAAATGAGAAATAATTTGTTTCAAGATGCTAGTTTTAGAATAAAAAACTCAAATATTCCAGGTCTATGACTTGCTTGTATAATTAACATCAAAATTAGCACCCAATCTAGCTTTCCCACCGCTTATTCTATCTCTATCCAATTTACTTTGCTACAACATTGTCAAAATCCACAAAATGACAAATCCACCCGTTACAACGGTGAGTGCGATGCACGTGATCAGACAAAAAAGTCCAAAATGAAATACGTACATTCACGTTGAAGTCTGAACAGTTCCCTAACCAATGTGAAGCGCCCTTTGGAACGTGACTCTAACTAGGGCTTACGTCACCAAAACTAGGCAAGGCATATTCTTTGTTGCATTGGAAACACTTGGATGATTCTATCGACTTTCTCATACTGGTCCCTAAACTCAAATATTTTATATTTTGGCCACTCCAATTTTCTTAAATGATAACATAGACGATAAACTTTCATTTTATCCCTAAATTATAATATATGATAATATGATCAAGAGTCAATATATTTCCAGTACTTTATTAGCAAATTTACGGAGAACTATATACAGTAACGAAAACATCACTATAGCAGCAGTGAGTTTGTAAATCGAAACAATTTGTGAATACACTTATTCACAGGAATGGTATGGTATATAATATTAGCCTATTAGGTAGATAGTCTATTTTAATATTCCTCAAGATCAACTTAATTAAGTTTGAGACACCTTCTTGGTAGCTATTAATATAAAATGGCACACCTAACTTGCAATTTTCCAATTTGTAAAAGCAAAATTAATTAACCATACAATATATATTAGTAATCTTTTCTTTTTTGAAAGTTTTTGTGTTGATTTTAGAACTCAATTGGTATTTATTTTTTATAGTAAGAACTCGTCGTTGGCATCATTAAGGTATACAAATAAATTTATCGAGTCCACGTAGTAACCCACACACAATCCAAAATAGACATTCATGGAAGAAAAAAAAACCATATGTAGATTCGTCTAAATTCTAGTGAGAAAACGTGACTGTCGTACTCCTAACTAGCCAGACCAGTAAAAGAGTATTCTCAAATACTTCTTCAGAAATGTTTTTGATAACTAAGAATGATATCATATAAATATGTTATTTGAATGTCTGATGTAAGCTTTAACTCTTATGCTTTGAAGTACCTTAATTTACAAATTACAAACTTGTTAATCTTTTTTTAGTGAAGAGAGTCTGCTTGAGATTATCTACATCAGTCATCACAATGGAAATGATGTCTTTGTAAAAGTCAAACAGTACACACAAATATTTATTTCTTTATTTCTTTTTATGCACACAAGGACAAATAAATAGTTATAACAGACCCAAACCATAAAGACATGAAAATCTTTTATCAATATAAAGATCTTTAGCAACTCCATGTATGATCTTTGCTACAATTAAAATTTCCAAGTTGATGGTTTGCTCTTCTTGTTCTCACCCCCCAATAGACAATCTAGCCTGAAAAGCAGATTTTTGGGATTGAGTGTGATATCCACATCTCTATCTTCTTAATTTGCTCTTGGGCTTTGAGAGACTCAATCAAGTCTTTTGGCTTCAAAACAGTAAGGTTTTTAGACACTTTATTGACAGCAGCCACAACATCATACATCTCAGATAGACTGATCAAACTTCATTTAACGGGCTCATGTATCATATTTCTATGTTGTAACCTAAATAATACGTGTTAAATCATAAGAGGAATGAATTCGCTAAACCATAACGGGCTTGTGTATTGTATTTCTATGTTGTAATCTCAACAATATGTGTTAAACCCTAAGGGGAACGAGTTCGATAAACCCTAATGGACTCGTGTATTGTATTTTCATGCTGTAATCTAAACAGTAAGTGTTAAACTCCTCTAAGGGGAACAGATTCGCTAAACCCTAACGGGTTTGTGTAGCAGATTTCAATGTTATAACCTAAATAATAAGTGTTAAACCCTAAGAGGAATAAATTTGCTAAATCCTAACGGACTCGTGTATGCTTAGCATATTGATTAAGACGGTAAAATAATTCATTAGAAGAGAGAAATTAATATATTTTTCTAAATTAAATTTCTTTTATTTAACATATACTTTTCTTAAAAGCCTCCAACCATACCATGAATCCAGAAAATAAAAGTCAAATTAATTTAAAAAACTCTAATAACTAGACTTGGTTGCAAACAAGTTTAAATGATTGACCTTAATTTTTATAAATCTCATAAAATAGACATATTTGCAATTTTTTCTTTCTTTTATTGTCACTAATTTTAATTTATTTTTAAATAGGAATAAATTCCAACAATTTGTTCACAAAACAATAGCAACATCCAATATTATGTTAGCAAGATAGAGGGGGAGAACACCACCTAGATCGGCCAAACTCCTAAGTTCTCCACTTCTTTGAGTTTTCTCTTCATTAGACAACTTTGAGGTAGGGAGAGAATAAATGGATGTGAGATGGATTGAAAGGTAGTGTTTGGTCTCAAATAAATTTCACCTAGATCGGTCAAACTCCACCTAGATTGGCCACCAACATCAGCTCGGCCGGTTCATATTGTTAGGCTAAGGACCAGCTTGGCGCACACCAGTTCCTCTATATGTACTCCAGTTCGGTGCAAACAACTTTTCCACTATGCGCACCAGATATGGATAGCTCGACTTGTTGGATCGGTGCACCACTTTTCTAAGATAATTAGTTTAGTGCACTAGGCTTCCTTCAGTATATGGGCAAGCGGTTTAGCAGACGCAAGTACCAGTAGGCAAGCGTGTGTAGGTTGTTTGGCCAGCTGGTCAATCTTTGGTAATAGAAACAAATCCTTTGGACATGACTTTGTGAGATCTATGAAGTCTACACATACTTGCCACGTCCCATTCTTTTTCTTAACAACCATTGCATTTGATAGCACCTCAGGGTAGTCTTCCTCCCGAATGGCTCTTGCTTCTGCTAGCTTCTCAACCTCTTTGACCACGACCTTTGCATGTGCCAAGGTCGACCACTTGGCCTTCTAGACAATAGGTTTTGAATGTGGACGAATGTTCAGCCTGTGGCTCGCTATCTCTTGATCGAACTCGGGCATTTCTTGAGAAATCCAAGAAAGTTTTCCAATGCTCCTCATTAGCAATCCTAGAAGAGACTCTCTTTCATCAGCCAAATTTTTTTTGCCAACGAGGATATATTTCACGATATTGGTCTCATCAGTATTTATTTTCTCATATTCTTCAATTGTTTTTTTTCTCTAGATCCATCCCGAGGTCTGGCTCGACATATGCTTCTTTGACAAGGGTACCCACTTGGTGAGATTCCGTAAAGGTCCGGCTACCAGCCGCCTCAATGTCCTAGTGTAGACCCAAAAATCTATAATTTATGAAAAGTCGATTGAGGCCCTCGACAATCTAGTCGATTGCACAATGTCGTACGGTAGAACGTCTATAGTGAGAGAAGTGGAGAGTTTAGAGAGAGAAGTGGAGCTAGAGAAAATGACCGAGAGCTTTTAGAGGCTTGGACTACTCATATTTATAGGATTGCGGTGCACGTGTTTGGCACGTGAGTCGCGTGAGCTGGCAAGCTCTTAGCTAGTAGTGGGCCGTTTGGGCCTTTGTAATATTCCTTGGGTGAGATAGTATTCAGAACTCAGTTCATGAGCTGGATGGGCTTGGTAATGTTAAGGCCGCATGCCCCTATAAGCCTTAGTGGGCTATTAGATTATGTAGGCTGCTGGGCCTTTACTGGTGGAGCAGCCAATGGGCTTATGAGCCTTCCATTTGCTGGGCTGATAACCCCAAAGAGGGCTCCCAAGCCTTACGTGTCGTACGGGCACTTATGCCTCATATGGGCTCACAAGCCTTATGTGTCGTACGGACACTCATGCCTGACATGGGTTCACAAGCCTGACAGTAGCTCACAAGTCTTATGTGTCGTACGAAAAATGTAAGACGGTTTTTTGCCCAAACAGTTTGTCCCCCGCTCTTGAAGTAAAGTAACTTGGCTTGAAGAGTACAATGACTAGCATCAGTTTATCATAATTGTCGAGCGACACAAATTATTAGTATCGGATGCACACCACCATTCGAGTAATAGACATTTGTTATGATATAGGACCGTCGCACGACATCCTTTAATCAAATCACACATTAGAGTTTTGTGCGGTGTGACCCTATGTTTAATGAAATTAATGAGGCACAAGTCACGAGGGCGATTCAGGTTGCGTGCGGGCGGCATTTTAGCTTATCACTGACATGGGCTCATAAGCCTTATATGTCGTATGGGCACTCAAGCCTGACATGGGCTTCCAAACCTTACATGTCGTACGGACTCACAAGCATCATATGTCGTACGGGCTCACAAGCCTGACATGGGCACACAAGCCTTTTATGTCGTACGGGCACTTAAGCCTGACATGGGCTTACAAGCCTTATAAGTCGTACGGGCTCACAAGCCTGACATGGGCACGCAAGCCTTTTATGTCGTACGGGCTCACAAGCCTGACATGGGCACGCAAGCCTTATATGTCGTACGGGCTCACAAGCCTGACATGGGCACGCAAGCCTTTTATGTCGTACGGGCTCACAAGCCTGACATGGGCACATAAGCCTTTATATGTCGTACGACAGCTGTAACTTTAATGGATATGATTTTGTCGAACGGATGAAATCTTATTGAATAAAAAGAACAACTAAAAGTGATAAAGCTTAAGGTGTTTAGCACTCCCACTGTGGTTCAGTTCTCGTCCATCCTTTGTGGTCAATTTGTAAGCTCCGTTTTCAACTACTGCTCTGATGTAGTGCGAACTGCGAACCTTCCCATGTCGAGCCAAACTTCCCTACACCTTTTTCCTTAGGGGGACGGACTATCAAGGACCATGAATGTAGTATTCAAGTTTACACATTCACTATATACTTGCAGAACAATTTCCCCTAAAGTATAAGATTGCTCCCCTGCGAAGCCTATCAATACCGTTGGTCGACCATAAATTTGTGAATCGCTGATCTCCATTTCTTTCAAGCATTTGAGGAACAAAACATTCGCAGAGCTACCGTTGTCGACCAACACACGTTTAATGTTAAAATCGGAAATCATCATGTTGATGACCAAAGCATCGTGATGCGGATTGACCAGCAGAGTAGCCTTGTCATCAATGAAACTAATCGTCTGTCCGGAAATACTCGAACCGCCATTTGAACGAAGCCAGGATTTCTAGCACTTCTTTTATTCCTCTGAGCAGCCGTATGGGACACGCCGCTGACTTCCGAACCACCAATGATCACTCCAATATTCTTTATAGCTAAAGAAGGCGAGGGCAAAATTAAATCTCTCTATTTGGCAATTGTTGTTTTCCCCTGGTCGAACAACAAGTCCTTCAGATGGCCACGGTTGAGCAATTCAACCACCTCATCACGCAACCCATGGCAATCCTTAGTCAAATGACCATGGTCTTCATGGAAGTCGCACCACTTGGAAGTGTCTCTCTTGTCGTACGGAGATCTCATAGGCCTAGGCCATTGCATTTTGTTACCCAGGCCTTTCAACATGGAAATTAACTATGCGTGTTCCACATTGAACATATAATCGGGTTTTCGGGGCTACGACTAGTTGTTGCGGACCGTTCGTTCGGACGGTTGTTTTCAAATGGGTGACCTCTCTTGTGTTGATAGTCATCCGGACGACGTTCTGTAACAGTACTCTGCTTAATAGCTGCCATTAGATTCCCATCATGTTCCTCCCATTTAACCTGAGACCATGCCCGGGCCAGTGCATCCTCCATATTTGCGCACGGAAACTTGGTCAGCTCCTTATAGATTTCACTACCAGGTATCATAGACTTGCGAAAAGCTGAAATTGCAGTTTCTTCGTTGCAATTTGGGATGAGAATTTTCTCAGCATTGAATTGTCCCAAGTGCGTACGTAACGTCTAACCAGCTACATGCTTGATTTTATATAAGTCTTCTGAGGACTTCTTCACTCTTCGACTACTAGAAAATTGCTCTATAAACATATCGGATAATTGAGCAAAAGATGAGATACTGCTGTTCGGCAAATTGATGAACCATTGCAAAGCCGGTCCAGTCAAACAACAGCCGAACCCCTTGCACATGCATGCTTCTCTAGCATCTCTAGGGATAGAAATGGTAAGCATTCTTTGGCGGTAATGCGCGACATGGTCATCTGGATCAGCGGTACCATTGTAGAAAGACATATTTGGGAAGCTGAACTTCCTGGGCATTTCAACTGAGGATATCTGTTCCACAAAAGGTGTGTCAGCATAACTCCCTGGCTGACTTTCCTTAATTGGGGTTGGAACTCCGGGGAGCCTGCGGAGGAATGCCTCAACATCCGCTAATCGTTGAGAGTTGACCGACTGGCTCATCGGTTCAACATTAGGGTGGACACTATATGTATTGGTTGTGGGAAAGAAGGATGGTGGATGTAGTGGTGTTGTTGGTACTTGTAAGGTTGGATTTTGTACTGTCGAACGACCTGAGTGCTCTCTAGGCGTTGTCTCACTCAGACTCGGGAAAGGCCTAATCGATGCATCGAAACGCACACGAGAGGTTTGGGGTTGGCTGGCTGTTTGGGAAAGTAGCTGGTCTATTTTTTTGCGTAGGGAAAGATTTTCAGCACGGACTGCAGCATTCTCGTCAGCAAGTACTGTAGACAGAGCCGACTGCTGATCCATCTGTTTCTTTAAGGTTGCTAGTTGTGAGACAAAGTCGTTCGGACTCTCTGAAGTCATCGTTTAGCTCGTCAAAGTGCAAGTCGACTCGTGAATAGATTGCCGAGGCCCCACGGTGGGCGCCAAATTGTAGACCCAAAAATCTACAATTTATGAAAAGTCGATTGAGGCCCTCGACAATCTAGTCGATTGCACAATGTCGTACGGTAGAACGTCTATAGTGAGAGAAGTGGAGAGTTTAGAGAGATAAGTGGAGCTAGAGAAAATGACGGAGAGCTTTTAGAGGCTTGGACTACTCATATTTATAGGATTGCGGTGGACGTGTTTGGCACGTGAGTCGCGTGAGCTGGCAAGCTCTTAGCTCGTAGTGGGCCGTTTGGGCCTTTGTAATATTCCTTGGGTGAGATAGTATTCATGACTCAGTTCATGAGCTGGATGGGCTTGGTAATGTTAAGGCCGCATGCCCCTATAAGCCTTAGTGGGCTATTAGATTCTGTAGGCTACTGGGCCTTTACTGGTGGAGCAGCCAATGGGCTTATGAGCCTTCCATTTGCTGGGCTGATAACCCCAAAGAGGGCTCCCAAGCCTTACGTGTCGTACGGGCACTTATGCCTCATATGGGCTCACAAGCCTTATGTGTCGTACGGACACTCATGCCTGACATGGGCTCACAAGCCTTATATGTCGTACGGGCTCACAAGCCTGACAGTAGCTCACAAGCCTTATGTGTCGTACGGAAAATATAAGACGGTTTTTTGCCCAAACACCTAGTTCGATCGATCTCCCATCAATTCATACATATTCTTATCATATGAAAATGGAAGGATCTAGTGATAGGATGACGACACCGCTTCCATGGCATGGAGCCAGTGTCTTTCCAGAATGATATTGTTGGTTCTCCTTCCCTATACAACTAGAAATTCTGTGTCTAGCTCTTTCGAGCCAACATGGACTCTTGTTCAGATCTTTCCAAAGGGGTGGACTTGATTTCCACTAAACCCTACTAGCATGAGCTCGGCCTGGGTCAACCCAACTTTTCAAATATTGGGTAATACATGATGTTCACTGAACTCACTTGATCAATCAAACTCTCTTTAACATCAAGGTCGTAGACTCTCATGATAATCTTGAGAGGTTCGTTACGAGTAGGGTCCACTCCAACTAGATCCTTGTTTGAAAAGGTAATGTCGACTCCCCACCTCTTCATTCTCTTTGTCACTTGGCCCTCAGTCGCCTTTAATTGAGTAGCTGCTTTATTAACAGCAACTGACTATCACCGTCCTTCCAATGTGATAACGCAATAGATCTATTTGGGGCAACATCATTCTGCCCGTCTCCAGCAATTACGAAGGCGTTCTCGCAAGTGTTGGTATCATTAGTGTTCTTTTTTTTAGATACTTTGTCAGCTTCTCCTACTTCGATAGCTTTTGTAGGTGCCCCTTCAAGCTATCACATCTCCAGTCACGTGCCCCACATCTCTATGCATGTTCATACTGACAGTAAAAGACCATTATTATCACCACCTTATAGCATCACCGACGACCTCATATACAAATCCTATTCCCACTGTTCTATGTTTATATCCGGCAAATGACATTAGAATTGGAATAATTTTATGTTCTCTGGTAGCAATATTTCATATATTGCTTCTGAATTGTCAAAACACTGCATAGCTAGCAATCCATTCACGAACCAGTTCCATTGATACGTTTGTCTAACCTTTGCGACTCAGGCTGCAAGTTGACAATTTGGGTTTTATCAAGCGAATCCAACCCCATTGATGAAAGTGTATCAGTTGGCTCCAATTGAACAATCAATTGCTGGGTCTTGGCCCTAATTTGCAGATGCACGTTGATGAAATATCTAGGGGGTCTTCAACAAGAGATTTCCATGGTTTCGACACGAATAAATGGTTCTTATTTGTAGGGAGTCGGCCATCAAAACCATGCATAAAGCTCATATATAAAAGAAGCCATTTGTCAAATATATTTTTGAACTAAAAAACAAATTCCAAGTTGAAAACAAAAAATAAGGAATAAACATGTACTCATATTTTACTTTGTCAAGTTGTGACTTCTGAGATCCATAAAATGTGAATTATATGTTATCAATATAATATAATATAATGGTCTACACATTTTTTTTTTTTGAGAAATTATAATGGTATATACCTAAATATATATTAATTTATTGTACATTATAACAAATGATTCAACTTTCATCATACTGGTTGAAAATAAAGATCTTGAACCTTCAACCTAAATGATTTGATACAAGGTTTGATTTTAAAAATTATGATGCATATATATATAAATAAACACACCCCCAGCTTGGATTTCCACTCCAGTTTGGATTTGATTATGACTACCAAACTGCAAATATCTCAAATTGTTTACCAAAAGAAGCTGCAGCAGAGAATGATGCTCTTCGTGAGCAAGAACGCAGCGTCTCATATTCGACAGGCGACAGCTCCACGAAGAACTTCAAGAATTCTGTAATGTTTGGCAGGAAGGAACTGCATCGTATCAGGAAAGTGAGATCAAATGGCTCAGAGTCTGTCCTACAATTCTGCTGTTCTATTCAAGGTACCATCTCTTGAAAACTAGAAATGCTTGACATGTATATAAAATATAGGAGATGGAGAAACTTACAATTTAAACCCAGTTTCAGTGAGTGAATTGTTGATTATAACTGGGAGGTGTTTCCTAATATGTACAACAAAGATGAGAAGCAGAAAATAAAGATACTTTTGTCAATCCTTCTTTGAATCATCAGGAAGAGCTGGTGCTTTGCAGATAGGGCACGCATTCTTCATAGATAACCACTTCTTGATGCAAGCTGCATGATAGTCATGACCGCAGTTGTCCACAGTCCCAACCTTGTCACCGTTCTGGTACGGTTCCTGTAACTCGCAACCAAAAGGGCCACAAAACCAATAAATTAACAAAATATACACCAAGAAAGCTACATCTTACGATGTCCAGAGAGTCAGTTTAATGTCTGTCAATCACTGGCAACAATTTAAATGCATGTATAATTAACATCATAATAAGACATTTACTTTGCAATATAATTCTAAAGAATTTCTGGAAGAAACAATTTTCTTTTTGGGTGGGGTAGGGGATGAAACCAAACGGTGAATTAGAATCCTTTTACATTTGATCCTGGGACATCTTTAGATATCAGATAAAGGACTTGTTATCTTACCAGGCATATGGCACAGGATCCTTCCTCCTGGATTTTATCAGAACAGTATGTCATCACCATCAAACACTTTGATATGAAATCTTCTGACAATCCCGTGCTAACACTCCCTATACTTTCTCCAAGAGCAAGTAGTTCCTGCAAACAAGACACAGTAAAATTTTTGAACTACAGGGAGCTGGGAAAATCCAGAAATACTGACATGCAATTTCAAAAGATGTACAAACAACCTCATAACTCATGTGATCGACGTCAAGCCTCATGTCCCCGTATTGATCAAACAAATTTCTTGAGCTATAAAAATGTGAATGATCCACCACCAGAGCCTACAGAGAAGTGAAATAAATGAGAAACTGATAAACTGTGAGAAAACCAGGACAAATCCAACCATATTTTTATTTATTTATTTTCTACCTTTAAAGTAATACATATTCAGCCTGTGGAAAACTACTAAAAGCAGAAGGCAAAATCTAGCTACAAGAAAGGCAAGACCCTTGTCAACATATCTTTGAAGGTTTAAGCCATTAAATTCACATGCTTGATTCAATGTTAAAGGAGCCTTAGATCTGCTTTGGCTGGCGTCGTCTAGTTCCTTAAAGAAAAGACTACATTGCAACTCCTAGCTGACAAATTGCTAATTTTGTAATGTTAATCTAAAATATCTGAACCCCCACCGACCACTAGAAAATGCAACGAAGCACACCGTAAGAAACAGCAGATGGAGTGTTGGACACCTGCTATTAAAGCAACAAGCCCCAGAAAAAGTCCATCTTCCAAATGTTTCTCTGCAGCCTATCTACCCATAAGCGATAAGTATTTTTTAATAAAACTTCAACCATTTATGGCGCGATATTGACATATGTCCACACATTTGAATACTCATTCATCACTCCTTCCTATTTAAAGATAGCAATACAATGTCTCTATCAGAAAGCTCTTGACCTGATAGACATGAATCATTACATTAATGATAGAGAACCAATGAAAAGATTGTGATAAATCTTAACAGATGACCAACACCACCAATGATTTTATACGTCACAACTTCTTAATGCAACAAGCATATCAAAATGAACTGAGAGTCTGAGACACACCTCTGATCCCATTACGTTATGTGCATCCACTGCATGGGTAAGTGAATGAAATCTTTCAGTGTCTATCCTTGACCTATCGTCCCTATAGTTGTTGCGCCAGCTTCCCACATTTAATGGTCTTGTATATCTGGAAGAATTTTCTGAATAATGCTGCAGATGATTTCCAAAAGAAGAAGCTTCATGATGTCTCCAGCGGGAGGAACTAGGAGCCCTTTTCGAAGGCATTTGTCTATGAGAACTAGTACAATGAGTTCCCCTGGCAGCCTGGGCATAATGACTACGAAGATATTGGGAGGGTAAAATATGATTTCTACTTGAACTGGAATCATGATGCCCATCAATGTTTGCAGAGCCCCACACATACTGCTGATTCATCTGATGCCTCAAACAATGATTTCCTGTGATTATGCATGTTAAAAGTAGTAGAGAAATATATTGCTTTTGAGAAATTAGAATAATAATAATAATAATTAACATATAAATATGGCACCAAACTTGCCTGACGTTTGAAAAATTCCACGTGAAGCAGGTGATACACTAGTGCAGTTCTCCTCATAAGCATTTAAATTGGTACTGTCTGCTGTCACACTGCGGTTTGAGAGATGAGCTGTTGAATGAGAATGATAAGAAGATGATGCTGGGTGATGATCAAAAACAGAACTCGAAAGATAAGTTGCCTGGGAATGAAGTTCCAAATCAAGTCTAGATCGGCTTCTCACGTTTCTTCTAGTATCTCCACTACCCATTGAAAGGTTGTCACCCCGGTAGTATGGTAAGCTGGTGTTGCCCGAAGGGTGATATTGATGATCGGAAATTGGTTTCTTGGGCTGAAATTCAACTGAGCTGAAGGCACTTCCTGCACTGCAGAATCTACTGGAGCTACTGCTTTCATAAAAGCAATGCCTTTTTCTTTTGAATGCCCCTTTTCCACTGCACATGGGATAACCTAGTGAACTATCCTCACCTTCGTGGATCGTGTGCATGTTGTACCGATTAGAATGAGAATTACCAGCATTATTCCCTGGCGCTCGATAAATACCTCCACCAGAAGTGATATGTGGAAATGAATCATAAGACTGGCCCAAAAGAGACACAGAAACTTGAGGAGCATGTGCCCTAAAATTTGCAGAAGGGTTTGCAGTTAACCTGCTCTCAAAGCTGTACTGGGAGTTAGAGTATGGTCCGTTTGTTGAAATACTTTCCGTAAGGAATCCAAGAACTTAATTGATTTCACTAATACAGAATACAAAGATATGTGGCTTAGGGTTTCACAGAATTTACAATACTACCCTTGACCAATAATATTAATTACAGACTTAACCTTTAACACTCCCCCTCAAGTTGGGGCATAGATATTAATCAATCCCAACTTGATACATAACTCTCTAAATTGACCTTGCCACATAGCTTTAGTAAAGATATCTCCAAGTTGAGCTTTAGATCGAACATACACTGGATGAATACTTTTTCTTTTCACAATCAAGTCTCTAATAAAGTGACAATCAACCTCAATATGCTTTGTACGTTCATGAAAAACAGGATTAGAGGCAATATGCATAGCCGCTTGATTATCACAAAACATTCTCATAGGAGAAAGAGATGGAAAACCTATCTCACTGAGCAAAGACTGAACCCATATCATTTCACAAGCAGTGTGTGCCATAGCACGATACTCAGCTTCTGCACTAGACCGAGCCACCACATTCTGTTTTTTACTTTTCCAAGTAACCAGATTATCACCAAGAAAAACACAATAACCTGAGATTGATCTTCTGTCAATACAATCTCCAGCCCAGTCAGCATCACTGAAACCCCTGATTTCAAAAGATTTAGAAGGTCTAAACCATAACCCCAAACCAGGAGCACCTTTAAGATATTTAACAATTCTACAAGCAGCATCCCAATGCTCTACACGAGGGTCCTGCATAAACTGACTCACAACTCCAACTGCAAAGGAGATATCAGGACGAGTAACAGTCAAATATATCAATTTCCCAACCAATCGACGATATCTCCTTGGATGCTCAAATGGTTTACCAATATCCCTGCCAAACTTTACATTGGGATCCATAGGAGTTGAGACAGGTTTAGCTCCCAATAGACCAGTCTCCTGTAACAAATCAGTAACATATTTCCGTTGACATAAAGATAAGCCATTTCTAGATCTAGCCACCTCAATACCTAAGAAATAACGCAATTTACCAAGATCCTTCACACTAAAGAGACTGTTCAGAAACAATTTCAATTTCTGAATCCCTGATAAATCACTCACAGTCACCACAATATCATCCACATAAACAACAAGAATAATACACCCACTGACTGTATGTCTCACAAATACTGAGTGGTCTACAGCCACTTGTTTCATGCCAAACTTTAACACCGCATTGCTAAATTTCTCAAACCACGCACGAGGAGATTGTTTAAGACCATATATAGCTTTGTGTAAACGACATACCTTTCTACACTCCCCCTGAGCAACATAGCCTGGAGGTTGCTCCATATAGACCTCTTCTTTCAAGTCACCATGTAAAAATGCATTTTTAATATCTAGTTGATATAATGGCCAATTTTTGGTGACAGCAACTGCTAAAATCAAACGGACAGAAGACAAGCGAGCAACAGGTGAGAACGTTTCAAAATAATCAATCTCATAAGTTTGAGTATAGCCTTTGGCTACCAACCGTGCTTTGTAGCGTTCAATACTACCATCAGGTAAATATTTAATAGTATACACCCATCGACAACCAACAACACTGCATCCCCGTGGTAAATCAGTGAGAGTCCAAGTATTGTTGCGATGCAAGGCAGAAATCTCATCATCCATGGCAGCTTTCCAGGGAGAAAGGGAAACAGCTTGCTGAAAAGATGAAGGAATACTAGTGGAAGACAAGGAACTAATGAAAGAGGTATAAGATGGAGAGAGATGAGATATAGACACAAAGTTAGAAATAGGATGTTGAGTACAAGTGCGTTTACCTTTACGAATGGCAATAGGAAGATCAGAAGAAGGTGGAGCTGATGAAGAGGGCTCAGGAACTTGCAGAGAGGAAGATGGTGAAGGGGGTTCTGGATGTGCTAGCTCACTTCTGGACCAAGTACCACGAGTATAAACCTGCAAGGGAAGAGAAGAAACATCCGAACTAGGGATATGGGAGGGGGGAATAGGTAACGGAGGAGACGATGAAACTGGAGAGAATGAACCTGAAGACAAAGAAGAAAAATATGGCATATCATCAAAGAAAGTAACATCGGCACTAACAAGGTACCGATGAGATGTAGGATCCCAACAACGATATCCCTTTTGAGTACGGGAGTACCCAACAAAGACACATTTAATAGACTTCGCATTCAATTTATCACCACCACGCTGCAAATCCTGAACAAAACACTGACTACCAAAAACATGAGGGGGAAGAGAAAAGGCTGAATGAGAGGAATAAAGAGTAGAAAATGGAGATTGACCACCTAAAACAGACGAAGGCATGCGATTAATCAAATAACCAGCAGTTAAAACAGCATCACCCCAATAGCATTTAGGAACATGCATATGAAGAAGGAGAGTACGAGCTGTATCAAGAAGATGACGATTCTTACGTTCAGCCACACCATTCTGCTGTGGAGTATGAGGACAAGATGATTCATGAATAATTCCTTTACTGGCACAAAAAACAGAAAGAGGACCTTTAACATATTCAAGAGCATTAACAGAACGTAAGATACGAATAGAACAACCAAACTGAGTGTGGATTTCATTATAAAATACTTCAAAAACAGAAGCAACATCAGATCGATTTTTTAATAAAAACAACCAAGTCATACGCGAACAATCATCAATAAAGGTAACAAAATATGAATAACCACGCAAACTAGTAGTACGGGAAGGTCCCCATATATCAGAATGCACAAGTTCAAAAGGGACTAAACGTCGTTTAGTAACACAAGGGGGAAAAGAAACACGATGATGCTTTCCTAACTCACAAGCTTCACAATTTAAACTAGATACAGATGCAGGAACAGAAACAATCTGACGAAGAAGCTTCAAAGAAGGATGGCCCAATCGGACATGCCATTCAAAAGGAGATAGAGATGAAGTGATGTTACTGGAAACCAAGGCAGTAGGAAGATCCAGGTGATAGAGACCAGCATGTTCACAACCCCCACCAATCATCTTCTTCGACTCCAAGTCCTGAAAAACACAATGAGAAGGAAAGAAAGTGACACTACAGTTAAAAGATTTAGTAAGTTGACTCACAGACATAAGATTAAAAGGAAATTGAGGAATATATTGAACACCAGATAAAAGAAGAGAAGATGTAGGAGATACAGTACCACTCCCTAACACCTGACAAGTGCGACCATCTGCAACAGTAACATTACTAGAAGATGTAGAATGAAAAGAAGTGAAATTATTAGACTGACCAGTAATATGAGTAGATGCACCTGAATCAATGATCCAAGAGCGAGGACCAGACACATGATGACAAGAAGTTTTACCTGAAGAGGTTGTGATAGCTGCAATATCGGAGGTGGATGATTGTTGGGACCGATGAAGAAGAGAATCATACTCAGCCTGTGAAAGAGTGATGCTAGAAGAATCACTCAATGTATTAGCAACATCTGATCTTGGTAACCCAGAAAGACCAGAAGACGGTTGTCGAAATTGAGAATTGCGTTCCCAAGGTTTACCATGTTTATCATAACATCGATCAACAGTATGGTTTTCCTTCCCACAAAAGGTACATTTGCGAACTCCACCACGACCACGACCACGAGAACTACTACGACCAGCTGAACTAGCACTATCCCGATAGGAGCCTCGGCCAGAACCAAGAAGAGCAGAAGGAGCATCTAGCACAACAACCTCACTGGAAGAATGAGTAGCTCGAGACACACGAGAATAGGTGGCAGGAAGAGATGGCAGAGTACCATCACCAGCTAAAATTTGGCTACGAATAGCCTGATACTGAGAATCCAGAGAGTGTAAATACATAGAAACACATAACTCTTCACGCTGCTTCTTCAAAGTAGCTAAATCAGTCGTCAAAGGATGATATACACACAATTCATCCCACATTCCTTTAAATTGAGCATAATGTTCTGGAGTAGAGCGACCACTTTGCTTTAATTGAAATAACTGGGCATAGAGCTCAAATACACGAGATGCGTTACCAGCCATAGAATAAGTTTCTTTCACAGAGTCCCACACCTCCTGAGCAGTATCAAGACACATAACATTTGCTGCAATATCAGAATTCATACTTGCCCATAACCAAGTCAGCACAAGAGAGTTATCAGAAGACCAATCAGGATAACTCTTGTCATGTATATCAGGAAGTTCTGTTTGAACCAGCTGAAATTTTTTCCGAGCACTTAAAGCCACTTTCATTGCTTTAGCCCATAAGAGATAATTACAACCATTCAACTTTACAGAACAGATTTGAAGTCCCCCTTGATCACGTGGCATATCAGCCGATGAAGAAACAACTGATGAAACTGACCCAGTATTTTTCTCAGACATTTTGAACCAGCAACCACCAAGGTTGAAATAGAATCACTTGAGGCAAGTTTAAAACAAAGTAAGAAGCAGAAAATTGAACAAAGTAAACACAAGATGCAGTTGCCAAACAAAGCAGCTGAAACAAGAACCAAAAGCTGGAGCTTCTGGACAAATCTGCCCAAGCAAGAAACAAAGAGCAGTGTCCAAACAACTAGAGAACAAACACCAGAATCAATGCAAGACTCAAACCAGAATCTGTGAACCAAGAAAGAAATCCAAGAATCCTGCACCAGAATTCACGCCAACCAAACAGAACACACCACAGCACCAGAAATCAAGTCAACCAAACAGAACACACTGATCGGAAGAACAGATGCAAGCTGGATCAGCGGAGAAGATCAGAAAACAGCGATCTGTTGAAAACCAAACAGAACACACCTGGGTTCACTTCAACAGGAAAGCAGCTGGGTTCACTGAAAACAGCAGAGAAGATCGGAAAACTGCAGTAGACAGCGGAACCTAGCAGTAGACAGCGGAACCTAAGAAGCCTGGGTTCGAACTAGAACCTGGGTTCACTTCAACAGAACTGGAAACACACGGAAAGCAGTGGAAAAGATCGGAAAACAGCAGTAGACAGCGGAGAAGATCGGAAAACAGCAGTAGACAGTGGAACCTCCCTTCGGCCTCCGATACCATGTAAGGAATCCAAGAACTTAATTGATTTCACTAATACAGAATACAAAGATATGTGGCTTAGGGTTTCACAGAATTTACAATACTACCCTTGACCAATAATATTAATTACAGACTTAACCTTTAACACTTTCCATTTGATAAATTAAAGGACCATAATCAGGAGCAGAAGTGCCTCCTGCAGCATAATTTTAGAACAAAAAATGAATACTGTGCCTGAATTAGCTGTAAAATTAGTAGTAGTCAAAGAGAGAAGTAATTTCTGATTTAGTGAATGCATACAATGTGTACCCTCAAAGATGGTATAAAAAGGTATAATTTGGGTTTTGATTTCCCCCTAAGAAGCTTAAGCCTTGGAGAGATCCAACAGAGTAAACTTCCAGGGAGAATTTTGCCAAAATTTTTAAAACAAATTTTAATATCATAAGATTTACTATATTCACAGAAAAGTTAAAACAAATCAATGGCCTGAAGTTGATAACTTCAACTGTTCAACATGACGTCTACTGGAAAGCAAAACAATATCTTTAGGGAATGATAAAGATAAAATTCATTTTAAAGGATGAAATATCAAAAAGATGAAGCTCAAGTACCTGCATAAATGTGAGCCTGTCCAGCAGTTCGATGAGTTTGGTTCCAATCTTGATTGATATCAAACAACCGCGAGTTACTTGGCAAATCCCTATGTCCCATTGATCCTCACAGTACACTATAATCAAAGTTATGAAAACTAAATCGAAAATGTGAACCGATCTGCATGCAAGAAAGAGCGCAATTACGCATTAGTTTTCCTTGGCAAATAAAATAAATCAATTGCATATAACAAATAACTTCTTTATTAGTTACTGCACGCCATGGTCCTAGACATTCTAAGATCTACCACACTACATATGGACATTTAGGGAAGATTCCATAATTCTCCAGCACAAAATCTTTGAGAGTTACTTCATGTTTAGGCATTGAGGTAAGTAATCAATCTGCTAGACTAACACCTGCTATTGGGGTACCAGTGCAGACAGTAACATTTTAGTCATCAACGAAGCATCCAATATATAAAAATAAAAAATAAAAAGTAGAGCAATGAGCAATGGAAACTCGTCGCCCAAAAACTGTCATCAGGTTGCCAATGGGCCGGGATCAAAGAGAGATGATCTAAAGACATTGAAATGATAAAAGGAAAGTAAAAAGTCAAATTACCAGCAAAACATAAAACCAAATGAGAAAATTTTTGTGGATATTCTCCTCGGCAAAAGAACATTCCTCGGAGAGGATGAAAGGAAACGCAAAGTTCTCCTTAGTGCTATGTCTCAAACTAAAGGAAATAATTAGCTAAAATTGTGTACAAATAATGAAATTTCCAAATTTCAAGTCAAGATCCAAGCATTAAAGAGAAGAAAAAAAAGGATCAACAAGAAATAATTTTTAGATAAAATAAAGCAGGAAAAAATATATGAAAGAAAGCTACAAGAAAGCATTAATGCCTATTTAGTGGGAAATGACGAGAAAATCTTGGGTGAACCTCTTCACATAAATTTATAGAGGAGCATAGTCAAATAAAAAATGCAGTCCCCAAACAGTAAGGTTAACAGCAATAGACAAAAACAAATATGAGACATTGAGGTGGCTGGCTCCTCATCACTTGCATTAAGTGCAAGGTTCGAAGATACTTTCATAAAACAATACAATAACAGAGGTAAGAAAGAAAAAGAAAAAAGAAAGCCATATCTTCTTATGATTTTGCGTCTTCTCCAAATCCCTAGAGCATATGTAATAACAGACGGTCATATTTAATCTGTTTTCATGAATATGAGATATCAGGAAACAGATCGCCACTATAAATTGACATTTGTCAATACACTGCTTAAAATGATACCCTCCCCATCCAGGAGAATTATTATCATTTGCCTCGATGGATTTACAATTTTTAACTGATAAGATAGCAGTTTTCTCCAACCAGCAAGTCATAACTCTAGCTTGAGTTGACAATCATCCAACATAAAGTTTACCACAATTCCCTGCTTTTGGGAAAAAAATATGAATTCAGAAAATTAGTCCATCAGCACTGCACAACTTGCCAATTTAAAAAGTGGACAATGTTAATTTAAATTCTGAAGGTTGCAGATAACACAATCATTTAACCATTAAGAAATACAGAAGATTCACACTAAACCCCACCTGGGAATTTCAGTCTAACAAAGATTTCAATTTACACCAAACTCCAACAAGCCCTTTAGCTGTAAAATCCATCAAACTTATACGGGATAGAGATTGTCAATTGCCCCATTGATGGCCTTATAAAACATCAGCTTGTGTCAAATACTAACATCGGGCTGAGATCACCAGATTAGATCCACGTCCTTCTCACTTTCTCGATACTGCACACCTAGAATGCTGATTGCTGGCTCAAATACCCATTGTATACATCTAAAACAAACTAACAATAAACTCATGCTACCTCAACATAAATGACATGCAACTAAAAGAAGCATTTACAGAGTGGGGCAACCCCAGCTGAGACAGTAGCGCCCCCCACCCTGTTCAAATCTTCCATTCCCAAAGTGATATAGGCATTTGGTTCTATGCATTTCAAGGCTGAACCAGAAATGCTAATTGTCTATTTCAAATCAAATTATTGAATTCCCCAAATTACTGCAGTTCCCTTGCAGCCTAATGATTGATTTCTAGCATGCAGTTGACCTGTACATATGAAAGGAATATGATGTCAGCACAAGATCTAAAAGATGAAAAATGCTCCTGTGTCTCAATGAAACCCCAGGTGCCTGCAAAGTATTGTGATTTTCAACTTAGTTAAGCAATCTGATGAAAGGTTACCGAAAATGATATGTTCAGCAAAAAATTAAAGATTTCTAAGTCAGGAACTGATTGTTTTAGAAGTTCATCCAGTGAAATCAAACTTTGGAACTTGAAAGGAAATAAAAAATTTATTAGCCCAATGGGCAGGCAGAAAGTCTCTGAGGAAAGGGGTGTGTTTGTTCATTTGCCCTAAAATTGACTATCCAATGGATGAAAACTGCCTCAAAGAAATTATAGAGAGAGAATAACAGAGATGCCTTAATTTACCGTACCAGTTTTCCAGTCACCCGTGCAGCTGATAAACTTCTAAAACCAAATGGGCCAAAAGTAAGAAATTTATTGCATTAGCATCACCTGAAATTCATAGTTTAAGCCAACTGAAATTTGCACTAAAAATTCAAGTAAATGGGTTGAGAAATCGTGCATAGAGGAATATCCCTAATGATTTGTTCATAGATACTCTCACTACAAATTTCTACAGCTGGATATCTTGATATAAATAAACAACTCCTGTATAAGGCTCCCGCAATGGGCAAGGTTGGTAATAGGCAAGATGTATGCAAACCCTACCCATATAATATGTGGAGAGACTATTTTCAAGAATTGAACATGTAACCTCTAAATTGCACCCTTACACCTCTATCACTTGGCCACATGTTCATGTGTACCGGATATCTTCAAATGTGTAATCTAAATACATTTGAGAGATATTCAGCCAAACCAAAGTCTTTTCAAACCACATGATCCTTTGCTCAACTAAAGTAAGACATTTATTGCATTAGCATCATAGGAACTTCAAAGGTTAAGCCATCGAAAACTATATATCGTACCAATTTGATTTGGCACTATAATGCTAGAGTAAATGGGATGAAAAATCAGTTGGTGTTAAAAGCAATGAAAGGCAAAAGATGAACAAATGTGACTAATAAGAAATTTGAATATATTAAGCCATATCTGGGAATATTCTTTGGCTAACAAACAAGCGAAATCTACCGAAAGACCATGAGGCTTTGATTGTGTATATGCATGCAACAGCTAATAACATAGTTTACCTGGAGGATGGTAAAAAAAAAAATCAACTATTGTTTGTTAATGAGATACAGAACCCCAAGAATGAACTTGGCAATAGATATCGGTAAAGGAAGCAACAAAAGACTAGTGTTAAAAAGACAAATGACCATAACAAATAATATTAGACACAATGTCCTTGCATCTTAAAAAGACTATATTTCATAATCTACTCTGAACCGGCTTCAGACCTTTGTACCTTTTCTCTTTAGAAAGACTATAAGTCTATAACAGATTGGGTTCTCTTAAGAGTGCATTGCATTAATTAGCTGACAACTAAGAGACACGCCTGTGAGAGGGTCTCAGTAAGATATTTAGTAGTATCTAGTCTAGTGTTCCAGTTCTGGCAAGACAAGTCTTCAGTAATTTTTCACAGCAAATACTTTGTACCAAAGAGAAAGTCAGCAAGAAAGAATGATAAAAGAAACAAAATGAGGATAAGAAGGAAGTAGCTTCACTTAGTTCAAATAAAATGTTCAATAACTAGACCATTTGACTGTCCTGGAAGAATCCTTTAACAATGGAAACCTATGTTTCCTCCAAAATTCTAAAAAAAACCTCCAAACTGCAACTTACTGAGCTCTTTTCTCTTTAGATCAACCACTTCCAGACTTCTTTTTCAACTAGATCCAACTACAAAAATAAATCACCGAAGATTTGACAAAACAATGTATGATGGGACACACATCTGAAGATGCTGTTTTTTTAGAAGTTAAAACATTCTGAAATTAATTCTCGAAGAATCCGTAAATCATAATTTGAAAGATCACTAAAAAAAGTCAAAACAATCTTTCCTCTATGATCCAAAACAGGAACTCCAGCAAGGCACTAGTAACTACTTAGCTTATATAAGAATAATACTGAGACAAGCATCAGATCTTTAACGATTTTATACATGTACTAAAAGACAGTCAAATTGAGAATTACCCAAAAAAAAAAAACAAGATTCTTACTGTTATCTTGAAAGATTTTTCAGATCTAAACATCCTCACCAGACAAAATTGAGGTTAAAAAGATTTCTTTTGAATAATTCAAAAAATATTTCATAAGCCGACTGTGAAAAATTCCATCATAAAGAAATCTCTTCAGAGAGAATTTTTATGAAGCATCACTCTGCATTCAAATACAAGTTAAAAAAAACAAAAACACAAAAATCCAGTTTTGAAGGACAAAAAGGAAATGACCATTTCTTTTAACAGATTTTTTTTTTTGGTTGATGCATGAAGTAGGTGCAAACAAGAGCATTACAAGGAGGCAAGACTAATAGCCTCAAGCAAAACTGTTAGAACCCAAAAAACACAGAGTTTCACAGCACTGAGAGTCTGAGACAGTTAACAAGGAAATAACGATCTCAGTTGCACAGCTTTTCTACCCAGCATGAAATACATAAGATTTGTACCAAGATAATACCGTGTATCATAATGATAATTATCTTACAAATTGGATTTCCATTAAACTAAAGAAATTGATAGTAATCCTTTTTTTTTTTTTTTTGCAGAAGCTAATTTGTTGTACAGGATTAGGTAACCAACCAAAAAGATGAAACAAAAGTTCATGGTAAATTTTTCAATTTCATTATGCTTTTCCTAGCCCTAATATTCATTCCTATAAATATCAGGTCATTTACAAATGTATTGGAACAAAATGCAAAACCTAATATGAGAAGTACAGAAGAGAGGCACCAATTTAGCTGGATACAGCCCAACCTAAATAGATGCTGAGACTGAAAAACTGACGAAATGCAAGAGAATTGACAAAGAAGCAACAGTAAAATCGGCAAAAGGACTTGGAATAAGGTATCCTAATAATAATAAAAATCACTAGTAAGTAGTAACACATACTATACATACACAATAGATTAAATGTTTTACCAAGTTGTTTTATTTAATTAGCATCATGCAAATTTTAACACGTTTGATGGAACTTTACCACTATAAGTTAATCTCCAAAATTATGTCTGGGAATACCTATTAATTACCATACTTCTGCTTTCTAGATGGTCCTACCAAATCCGTGCTCCCGTCAAATGATGTTTTTAGGACAAAGTTCTCCTAAAAGTTTTCTTTTCAAAATCACCATAAGTAGTTGAATTGTTGAAAATAATTGTTTCTCGTTAGCACAACTGTATATGTAGCTTATCATTCTATACTTCAACAATGACAAAAAATTGGCAAACGATGAAATCATACGACGATCATATTCTTTTATTAAGACAAAATAACAAGTACAGGAAATAAGAAGTAAAATTTCCACTTAAAGGAAGCATACAACAACAGCCACAACATAGAAAAGGCTGAGAGGCAAACTATGAAATTGCACATCAAGCTGACAAAGCCATATAACTTACATGGAAGATTCTTGGGATGTGGACAGTGGACATATTCTCCCAGTAAAACTATACATAAATGACTTGTGAACACACTGTTCTCAGAATACAACTAAAAGCTAGCCATAAATCTGAAACTCCCTTGAGTTAGGATCTCCAAAAGTCTCAAGGAAATCTAACCAATTACAGCATCAACTTCCATCTATCCTATATCGAACCAAGCATCTACCCTTGTAATTCTAAGTCCCCATAAACTGGGTTACATACTTCACGTTTATGAAATCACCAAAACCTGCATCTAAAGAGAACGAGGAATTGAACCCGTTGCTTCTCTCCAAGCAAAAGGATAGGACCCTGTTAGCAAGAAAGCTTCCCAAAGAAATGTAAACCACAAAAAATGAGAAAATAGCCAGCCATAAAAAATGCTGATCATTTAGCTTGTCTAAGCATCATTTCCTATATCTTTACGTGGGATTCTTTTCACATCATGGTCCTTCATTCTCCACATAGCATTCTTCTCAGAATAAAGCTGTAATTACCACTCAGATGTTTAATCTCATGTACTAACTCTTTTAAACTGTTGAACCCCATCAAATACTTTCTGCTCAAATGGAGGCTGAATATTTTTTTCCTTGCAAACTAAAGTAAATTAATAACTAACGAAATAAAAGAAGACATCTTAGGGTACCATTGCAATAAAATTAATCTTGAAGTACAGTGAAAGAACAAAGAAAAGGAGGATTTTTTTAAAGTTTTTTTTCAGTCATTCTATCACTTGCACCATACCACGAACAAGTTCGAAATCTAATATAAATCCAAAATCTATTAATAAACTCTGTGTATTTTAAGGGATACCAGCACTGGTGGGAGCTTTGCACACCAGGGCTGCCCTTGTAAGATTTCTATCAATTATCATCACGCCAGATGAATGATCATAAAGACCTTAGTATGAATATAATAAAAAGGAGAATAACATAGACTCCACAGAAACTTCATATAAGTAATGAACGAAAATTCCGTATTCATACGACGACACAAAAATGCAATTCCTGGCATGCAATTATCCACCACAACTCTTCTTGAAAGAAAAAGAATCCATGACAGAAGTATCTGAACTTGACCAATCGCTGTGTGCTTAACAATATAAAGTGGTCAACCCACCAAGTCAGATTTAACAACCACAGATGTAAAATAAATTGTCCTATTGACTTATCGTCATCATCAAGAAAAACATTGCTTTCAAAGACACAACTATATACAAGATGAACGTCAAGGAATTTAAAAACTGAGAGTTAATCGAAAAAACACCCGGTGCACAGGGCTACAGCAGCGGTGACAATTAGGTTGCACTGGATGCAAATCCACAACCAAGCCGGGGTTGGCCATTTGAAAAAAAATGAGGAGCAACAAAAAGAAACCAGACGAAGAAGCATATCAACAATTCAACGAATATATTGTAGATACATTAAATTGCATGCTTGTCCCGTTTTTTTGGGTAAGTCATGCTTGTCTATCGATGCTACAGAATAACTATATCAACATTGTTATCGAGTCCAGGACAAATACAGATAAATGACAAATCAAATGCTAAAGGATTTGAAGCAACTGCAACAGAATCATAATATGCTCCAATCTCATGTGATCATAGAAAAAATAAAGAAAACACTAAGCACTGGACTGCATATCAAATTATATTTGGTTAAAAGAAATCATAGTGGCCTCAAAAAGGAGACACTAATCTATTATCAGTCCATAAACCAAATGTAAGCAACAAAACCTCCTCGTATAATCTTTAACCTCCAAAAAAAAAAAAAAAACTGAATAAAGAGAAAATCAAACTGAAAGAAAGAGGAAGCGATTCCAAGTTATAAACCCAAAAGCTCTCATGATCACAAAGAGCGTACACGTACAACACAAATATGATATAATGCATCATAATCAACCACAAAAGTAATATTCAAACAACAATCAAATCGCTCAAGAATAGCGAATTTAATCAAAATTACACCTACACGTCAAGGATAAAACAGACCGATCGATGTGTACCGGAATTGCAAAACAAAATTGATCAATGGAATCCTGATCATAAAGAAATTAAAGATTGTTTGGAGAAGAACGTACCTCAGCCGTTTGATTCAACGCTGACTCCGGCGGTCATATAATCGAACGGTGCAAGAAAGGCTTGAGAAAAATTACAAGTGGCTAGTTTGTGGAAATGAATGGAGGATATATAGAGGGCGAGAGAATGGAAGAGACAATAAATAATAATTTCAAAAATTACAAGAATAAATTGCCAAGTAATGATACGATCTGGTGCTGCGCATGTATACAAGGTGCATTGTGGTGGGCCACTCTAAGCCGATTGCCAGGAATGTTTTGTCTATTTTCTTCTATTGTCCATTCCAGTTTAGGTAGAAACAAATGACCAAAAATAAATAATTTTTCATGTAATTAATTATGGGGTTAATTTTCTTAAATTTACAATAAATGAAAACAAATTATTTAGGGTTGTTTTAATTGTCTGGAGATACCCATGCCCATGAACATATTCGAGGCTTTGAAAGGTGAATGACATGAACGAAAGCGGCACCCAAAGAATCAAAAGCATTTGAAATTGGAGTTTGGACGGTTCAAGTTTCAATTATTCTCGAGTTTTATTGTAGAAAAATTATAGTGAATTTTCAATGGATCCCGTGTTCTGATGTCATCACACTCAATGAATGTCACACACTACTGAGATATTTTTGAGAAGAAAATCATTGAAATCCCTAATATTATTGTTTTTGTAATACAAGTATGTCTTTATTTAGTTAAAAAATTAAATTATATTTATATTTTAATCGATTTTATTAAATTGTTGCCACCGATTAAACAAATATCAATCGATCGAGCGAGCGAGCCTATGATCGATGGCTGGAAGTATGGTGGTGGCAAACGAGAAAGATGAATCTTCGATTGACTATGAGAGAAATCGACAAAACTCATTCAATCTTTCAAGTGATGTCATAAATGAATCAAGATAAGATAAGAGTCAACAAACAAGACAAATGGGTTGTCAATTAATGTTATTATTTGAGATTATCTTATTGGTCCAAAAAAATAGTGTAAAGGGTTATAAATCTGTTTGAACTTTGAAGCATTTAAATTGTTGTAACTGCTATTAGATTTGTATAAATAAGACTCCAAGTAAATGTAAAAGGGATCCATGACCAACACAAAAAATCTACTTTTTTTTTCTCTAAGGTTAGATAGAATTGTAGCTAAGTAATCGTAGTCATAGCTTGTACCTCTTATGATTTCAATAGTTTAAAGTAAATTTTTTTGTTATTTTTTATCATTTCCTTAAAATTGTTTACATTACATCAGTATAAGTTATAGTATCTTTCATTCATTTTATCATCCTAGTGTAAACATTACTTACAAAGTACTCTTAGTTGAAGCACGATAGAATCCACCAATCCTTTTGATTACAAATTTCATCATCGAGTAAAATTAAACCAAACAAAATATAAGAGTAAAATCCAAATTAATATCAATCCAAATTATTAATTTCTTTAATTAGAAATTAAATATTTGTGAGAACACAAATCAAAACCAAACAAAATACAAACATAATTTTTCATTTTTTTTTAAAAAAATCTTGTTGCTTAAAATTGAACTACAGCGGGCTCGGGCTCTTCTGTGGTTTTTCTACACAAGAGACCGGCTCTCAGTTTTCTTGCCCCGTCGAAGAATATAACACGCAAGTTGTTTACACATAGGGAGCCGTTATTTACACACAATTTTACTTACTACACACATATTTAGTACACTCATAAAAAAAATCAATACACACATTTAACATCTCAAATTACACTTCATATTAAAAATACCAACCTACATTCAATTTTCACCAACCCAACTCCACAAATAATTGATATTTTCAATTCTACCTCTGTCCTCTGCAATACTCGTCATCTCTAATTGTCCCATTAAGTGCAGCAAGCTCCCTTAGTTGCGGCCTCGTGCTCATTTAAAATCTCATCCACAGGCTGCAACAACATTTTCACCATTTCAACTCCACCATCAAGAGATCCCTGCGTCACAGCTTCAATTAAAACATTCCTTCCTGAGCTAATCTTCTAATTTTTTGATCTTTCAATTTTTTCTTTCACATAAGCTAATCTTTCTCATTTTTTAAAATTTTAATCTTTCTCATAATTTTTTTAATCTTCAATGTAATTAAACGAAAATATTCAACTCTCCCTTATTTAGCTTGTTCTTGTCATGTTATCCATGAATACCTGAAGCTAGAAAGACTAAGCGAAGGTGGGAGGTAAGGAGAGCGCAGGGTATAAAAGATTAATTAAAGAAATAGAGTTAACTAATTTAATTTAATCACGTTAAGATCAAATATGGATGTAAAAAGTAAAAAGATTTTAAAGTAATTTTATATAAGGATAATTCGATAAACTTAAATACTTTTTAAAAAAAAAAAAGATGTGTACAGTGAGTCGTGAGTCAAAAATGTATGTGAATTGCGGCTCCCTTGCACATGCAGTGCAAAATTACAGCCAAGAACTTAGGCAGCTTCAGAAGACTTCTTTACTTATCTATTCCTCTAAAACAAATTTACACAATCACTCATTGATTGGTGACAAGTTTTCTTCTTTGAACTTTGTTAAAGAGGAAGAGAGCATTTATTAATAATTTAGTACGAGGTGTCACAAGCTGAACCATCAAAAAGCAGGTTACAGGCCTAAATCAAGATTAATGAGCAACTAAAATCAAGTTAGATTTTCAATATATATTCTCACAAGTGTCTAGCAAACCCTGACAATATAAATACAGAGAAAACTCATTATCAAGATTTTGTAGCACATCCCGAGATACATCTTCAAGATCCTATTCTAAGTAAATCAAAATCAGATTTTGAAAATGAATCATCATTCTTGAAAAAATAATGGAGAAAATAGCAAACTGTCAAGGAAAAATGAAAACAGAAAACTGTCCATAATTCACAGAACCAGAAGACTTATCTCCAACTTGGTCGAGATTAGAAATTGAAGTCGTCAGGTTTTCAAACATTTTCCGTGGCATCTTTTTGTGACTCTTCTTCATTCCGTGCAGCAGCCAACCTCTCAGCTGCCAGTCTTTCCTCCAGAGCTCTTGCGCCTCTTTCTCTGCAGTGGGCTGTTGGGTCAGAAGCAGACAACACAAGTTTCTTTTCTTTTGTTCACCCGTGTTAATCCCACTATCCCAGTCCATTATTGTTATTTTTTAGGATTCAAATAATGCAAATACTTTCCAACATGTATGTACCATTGATATTATTGCTACGTGCTTCACACCATCACGGGCAATGTAACCATCAAATGATTTCTAAATAGTTTCTCATTTTCCAATTCAAATTATGGTAATTGAAAATATCACCAACACAGACAATAAACATGAAAATTTAATGCATAAGCACTTGTTCATATACTCTACAGCACAACATTCTAAATGAAACTTGTTACTTGATTGCCATCTAAAAGTTCAGATTCAATTTAGCTCACAGTGCAGAAAAAACACTGAATGACTGAATAATTTCGGAGGACAAACAAATTATGACATCGGAAGCCAGGAAAGTTACCTCCTCCTAGATGCCTCAATGGGGTCAGAACTCGGCAATGGGGCACCTCCCAAGGCATAGCCATGTGCGTCAGTAGAAGTTTCTGATCTTCTACAGAGTAGGCGATCAAATATCGATGCAATTGGATCAATGACAGGTCTGCATGTTTATGAATATGAAATACTTTGTGAGAGAGAGAGAGAGAGAAGACAAGTTTCCTTTAAATAAATTTGTTATTATAAGCCAATAAAATTATGTAGAAATATACCTAAGGAATTCAGGGAAGAAAGAGGAAAAGGAAAAATCATCACTTGGATCGCCCCAAATTTTTGTTTCAGGTTTACTTTGCAGGTATCTGAGGTAAATCCAGCCCATATAAGTACCAAATACTAAGGTCGGCAGATAAGTTGCCGATTCTGCTGTAAAGAAGCTTATGGCAATGGAAATCAATAGCATGATAGATGGCAACCACTGCAAAGCATCGAACAAAATACAAAAGGGAAAATGTTAGGTATTTAAAGGTGCATATATTTTCCTTAGAGATAAGGTAAGGCAAATGAATTGAAAGACAATGTTAGAGGTCCACACCTTTGCCTTTATTCTTAACATTGACAACTCTTGGTCTGGCACAATTTGCTTGATGCCAACCAAGAAACCTGATAAGACACCATGGAATCCGGAAAGAGGCATATAACTGGCAACAAAATCCAAAATACTATCAGACATAAAAAGGAGACAATGGCAAAAAGCAATCTTAAAGAATACGTATCATGGTGCTAAACGTAACAAGATAACACAAATTCAGTAAAATGTAAACGATGAATTAAGAGATTCTTTAAGCTTGCTTTAGCTGACGATAGCACACACATCCATGGAAAAAAAATGTGCAAATAAATACTATAATTGAATATTGAAAGCACATGCCATAATTGATTAAATAAAGACAATCACAAATAGTATTTGAATCTCATATTTTCTTTTCTTTGCAAGTGTTGACTAATTTTTTACAGGTAATCCTCAGCCTAAGTGCATATTCGGGTTACTCAAATGTAAGCATTGCATGAGGAGAACAAGTATAGTTAACATCAAAGCACCCATAGTAGTGATGTTGGAAATGTAGGTAGACTGGTAGAGAGATAATAAAACAAATAATAACATAGAAAAGTTATAAGGGGGACCAACTATATATAAAATCTATGATGCATAAACCAATCAAGTACTTACAGGTAATTTTCCTGCCTTGATATGTAATACAACGCAATAGCAGTAACAAAAACACAGAGGGAAGTCAGGAAGTTGACCACAAAAATAAACTTTAAGAATTCCTTAGACCCCCATACAGGTTCAAGCAGCTTCCCCATGAGAAGTAGACCGATCGAGCTGACAACAACCTAGGGAACAAGAGCCACCAAGAGTTTACTATAAGGAGATAGCGAGACTGAACATAGGGGAAAAACATTCATTAAAGCATACTATTGCCCTTTACATAAGAAGAACAACATACCCCATATGCTGATTGTTCAATGTAACCAGCGGTTATAAGGTTCCATGCAAAAGGAATTGTCCTACAAAATAAATAGTCAGAATAAATGAGTTATTGAAGTAAGGTTTGCACTTTGCACATCTAAATTAATGTGTAGCTCAGTGGGCCTCAGGGACAATTGGGCAGAGTTGTCTCATTAACCAAACTATTAGCGTAAAAGACGACTAATGTTTCATTGTTAGCATTCAATACCCATTCGCAAATACGAGAAGAAAATCTGCGACATGCAGGCAGTGATATGTTTTGGTGACCATAGGCCACAAGGATGGCATCCAACAACATTGTTTTTTAAATCTACAACCAGAAAACTAACAATAGCATACAGCATGTAAAGTTCAGTTTCATCACATAACAAAATAAACCATGCATATTCTGATTTAATCAAGGAATTTCTAAGCTACTAATTTTCACTTTTTAAAAAGAAAAGTTTGCTGGGGTGCCAACTATAAAACTCTTCGGGAAAAAAAATATAAGTTGTCGGCAGTTAAAGGAAGCTCCACCCAAAGGAATAACCTTTCACCATGAATATGGCCCCAAGTTCAATATTACCAAAATTTTCCAGAATAGCTGAATATACAAAAAGGACAAAGAAGCGGGTAATTCATTCAATGGAAATACCTTTCCCTCTTGTGCGGTGACAAATATCTCAACTTATGTCACTAAAATACTTACTTACTGATTGAATATTGAAACAAATTGAAAAGGGGAAATACCTGCTTCTAAAAGGGGAACAAATTGAAAAGCAATCGACCAACAACATCAATGTGCGATCAAAATCATTTATATTTCCCCCAATTACCCAGGGACGGAGATTCTGCATCCAAATCCAAGGTTTTCATGTAACTCTAAATCCAAATCAAAGTTCCAAGTAAAATTCAAATTCAAGTGCCATCCAAAACCATGAAAACCTAACAAATTGCAACTATGCAAATTCAAAACTAATCGTAACTTCATATTATCTTTGTTATCCTTTTCCCAACCAATGTGAATGCGAAGTCAATGAACAATCCTCCTCAACATCACACAAGATACAGATGAAGTTAATCAAACAGTTGATCGAGGAGTACCTAGCAGGAATAAGAGCAAGATAAGTTAGAGCCGAAGGCAAAATCTGAACTAAGACATGGCCACCGATGAGTACCACAGCCAGGCCCTTGCATAGCCTCGTAAATCCCGTGAACAAGCTCGCGCCCTGCCATTACATTGAATTAGCTAATTAATTTCAAACTAAATAATCATTGATGCAAGAGACGATTACAGGTAGTGAGACTTGGAGGAAAAATTTCGAGAAATCTCGGGATCACACACACACATATAGATATAATATATATATATATATATATATATATATAGAGAGAGAGAGAGAGAGAGAGAGAGAGAGAGAGAGAGAGAGAGAGCTGTGAGCTTACTCCTGAGAGAGCCGGAGAACTCATGAATAAAGGATAAATGCTTGCAACTGCAGCCTTCGATTTGGCGATGGTGGTGGTCTGAGGTTGAATGTCACGTATGGTGGATGGATCTGACGGCGAGATGGTGCACTATGCGGGCTACGTGACCTGGAGTGATAGATGTACCGTTTTATATCATGTTACCGGTATAGGGGATTAGGACAAGTTTACAATTTTACATTGTTTGGTACAAATTACGGTTTCTTATTTTATTGTTTTTATTTATATGGCTAAACGAGAAATGATAAACAAAATTGCAGGCGGGGAGAGAGAACTTACACTTTCTGCTCCGCTCGGCTTGGATTGAGGAGAAAAAAAAAAATTAAGAGCTCAAGTGAAAAAGATAAATTATATATATAATTTTGTTTGAATTGAGAAGAATAATATGTTTATTATCTCTTTGTTTGAATTTAATTTTGTTTGGATTGAGAAGAATAATATGTTTATTATCTCTTTGTTTGAATTGAAAATTTTGAGTGAGAGTAAATAGTAAAAATATTATAGTCACTAAAATATCTTTAAAATTAGAATTCATCATTAACTCTTGCCACATTGCAATTCCAAGTTTGCATATGATAATGGCAGATTACTTGTTTATTTATGTGACCCAATGCCATATTGCAAAAGCAAGTAGTGTCAAATGATGCCCAAATCGAGCATCATTTGACAACAATGATCCATTCACCATGAATGTCCTATAATCCCCAATTCAACTATCATTCACGCGAAAAAAATGATAATCCAAAAGAATGATAATCTAAACAATCAAAATCATGCAAGTCGATAACATCTCCAAGTTATGCATGATTTACAAGATAAAACAAACCTCACCATGCAGAAATTCAAATAGCGTATGGAGAAACCATTTTACACTTAATAATTCAAAGCCTATTAGAGACCAAAATCCAACACATAAGCCTCATTCAACAGACACGAGAATGCGTTCATAGCACAAAACCTTTGGCAGGTCCCTCCTTAATCCAACAGACCCTCATTTGCCAAATACTCCAATTGCAAGTTAAATGGAATGGATAGAAATGTCCTATTATATACGTCATTTCCAAGCAAAAACCTTTGTCAAGTATGGGCGCATGTAATTCTTATGCCTGCAAGGATTGAAAGATGTATGCATCCTCTGCCTTCACTAGTTGAGAACTTTTTCAATAATTTTTGCCATTCGGATGATCCCACACATTTTTTCAAAGCCTTCATTAGTAGGGTCCAATTTAACAGCTTTCTCATTTGGCCTTCTTACCAGCCTCTTTCATGTCGTTGTTGAAGAAAATGAAATAAACTCAACATTGTTAAATTCAGCATCTAAATGGAAATGATTTTCAGCCAATTAAAATCAATCCCATCAATAAACTCCACGACATCATCTCTATTCCGTGATTCATATTCGTTCAAATTTCTCAGGGATCCTTTGATTTTTCTCCATTTGCTCAATCGATTTCATAAAGTTGATGATGATGACGACACATCCATCCCGAGGCATCAGAGCAGTAATCCCATTATCCTTAAAATCAAAAATCAAATCCTTGATTTCCAAGAAGTTGTACTATTTCGGCAAAGCAATAAGTTGAAAGAAAAAGAACATATTAGCCATGACTTCTTGAACCATCAAGTCCTTGAAACTGGAGGTTGATATTACAAATATTACAAAAGGATTCTGATAAGATTGTCCCACATGGAAAGATGTGGGGACTCTGATGTTGTTTATAAGGGTGCCACCACCTTCCCTTGTTACCCAGATTTTCTTGTGGAAGGGCTTATGCCTTTAAGGGACCAAGGGACTGCGGCCCCTGGGTATGGGCTTGTGGGCCTGCTGACCCTTGAGAACAGCTCAGCCCATGCGTGCATGGGCCGGGGTTGGGCTTGGGTGGCTTGGGAGGTGGGCTGGTCCTTATCAGATTCACTGTCGAATTATACTGCCAACTTCCAAGTTTCACCACAGTAGCATAATTATCATGCAAAAATCATAGATAAAAATGCAGAGTCACCGTACCCTTTCTTCGTCCCAACCCGCCAATTTTTAACATCTTATAGCATAGGCAGAAAATTGACAATTCATATGATGTGCTCATTGAAGCACCACTTCTCAAATGGCTTTCTCCACTACTGTCAATAACTCCGAATAGGCGATTAACTTGTTAACCCCGACAATTAATAAAACTTAAATTGTGTAGAAAAGTTATGAGAACAAGTGAATAACAGACGCATGGATAGGCAATAACATAGTATGTATCCAGTGCATATGTATCTTTTGTGTGTCTGTACTATGTATAATATATAGAAAAAGTGTTAGGTGGGAGTACACCTCATATGGTATACTACAAACATTTCACATGTTGGTAGTCTTTTTTGGTAGGTGGAGGAAACCAAATTAGTTTCTCCCTATATCAATTTTATGGCTCAAATTGTTTCAACCAATTTTTGTTGAAAATGTGAGCAAGAGTTGGTGTAATAGTTACATGCAAACCTCCTATAAATAGGAGAAGATTATTGTGATTACACACAAGTGAAGAAGAGAAAAACCAGAGAGAGTTTTAGAGAGTGCCTGTAGAGTCATAGGCATGGCAATGGGGCGGATCGGGCACGGATCAGGGGTGATCTGCTACCGCCCCGCCCCTCAGATCAGATGACCCGATCTGCCCCGCCCCGGTCTGCGGGGCAGATCGAACTGATCCGCGTCTGCCCCATTGTTGATCCGCGGGGCCCCGACCCGATCCGACCCGGGTAACAATTTTTTTTTTTAAAAAAAAATGCAAACATTATATTCATATCTCAAAATGACATGAATGAAGAGGTCCTGCAAAGTTAAAAACTTTTTCAAGAGTTTCAAAGCTTCATAAATTATAATCCCATAGTACTAGAATGTAACAAAAATGAATGGCTTGGACATGTCTTTTCCCCGGTTTGCTAGGTCTTATGTTCTAGAAGATGTCACATTAATTTACATCAAAAAAATGCTCTCCTTATGAGAAAATGAATGCTATTAATCTAAACTCCCTGAATATTATATACTAGGTTTGCTGTTGGAAGATCAAGTTGATTTCCCATATCTGATTTCACAAGCTCCTTCAATTGGTCTCTTGGGGTTGAGATACACATATGAAAGTTTCATTAACCCAATAACCCTTTGTCCTAATTGCTTACCCTAAACTCAAATCCTAACCTATAGTCCATAATCATAAACTAAGAGAATCATAATTCACAACCCTAAAGTGTCCCAATAATCCTTTGTCCTAATTGTTTACCCTATTACTTATCCTAATCTTTCATAATATTATTAACATAACCATAACTTAAGAAACTCATTAAGTCTAATTGTGTATCCTAACCCTAAAGTCAAAACTCAAACCTTAACTATGAAACATGCTACATAAAGTATAAAGCCTATAAAGATCTCATGATTAATAACATCATTAGTCATTTAGTCTATAAAATTTTGATATTAATACAAATATTAACTATAATACTACATAAGTAAACTACATGTGTTATATACTTATATTAATATATGTATAAATATCTTACATCCCCTAACATATACATATTACATATCACAAAAATATATATATATATATATATATAATATATTCGGGTCGGATCGCGGGGCGGATCACGGGGCGGATCGGGGCGGATCAGATCACTCATCCGTAACCGCCCCGATCCGCCTTCGGGTCAAAAATTTTGGACCCGTAACCGCCCCATTATTAGCTCGGATCGGATAATATCCGCGCGGATCGGGTCGGGCGGATCGGGTACAAATTGCCATCCCTATGTAGAGAGTAGTTTCTTGCAGAGAGTAGTTCTTGCATTTTGTTTTTGGAGAGAGAGTGAGTGAGTGATACACTAAGTGTATTAAGGGTTTAAGTGAGTGATTCCAAACTATTATTTCACTCTTCTATCCTATAGTCGTGTGTACTATGAGAGGTTGTTGTACCCATTATTTTAATAGTGGAAGTTTTTAGCTGAACTACGATCCCGTGATTTTTCCTGTGAAGAGTTTTCCACGTAAAAATTCTAGTGTCATTATTATTGGTTCCTCGGTATATTTTTCGATCAAGTAAGTTGTTATAATATATTGTGCTCTTAATTATATGTCTAGGAAAATTTTGTTTAAGGAAATTAGTATTTAAGTGGATCAGTGTGTCACTCCAATCTTTCTTAAAAATTTACCTAGGGCTCCGTTTGGATCAGAGTATGTTGATAGAGTATAAGCTCTCGTAAAACGTAAAAGCTGAGAGTGTCTGAGAGTATGGGGACAGAGTATAAGCTAGCTTATACTCTGTCCCAAACGGAGGCCTAATCGAATTAGTTATATAATCGCTCATATACTCTCACTTGTATCGATTCATTCTGTCCAAAAAGTAACTAAACCTGGATAGGAAGGTTGGGGTAATGAGAGAGTGTCCAATGGATAATGGATGAGGAGCACGAGAGTCCTCCAGTTGCCAACGCCAACTCCACTGATTTCCTCCGTCAAGAATTCAAGGTCCGTGCACACCGGCTCACAAAAGAAACTGAAATTGCCAACATCACGCACTCTTTTCCTCTCGCCCTTCTTTCTGGCGTAGTATTCGAAGCTCGCGTCCTGGACAGTGCGGAAGATATAGGCGGCTCCGAGAACGAAAGTTCTCCAGATGACATAGCCATTACTGACTTGAGATCTCGAATCACAAGTGTGAAGCAAGGCATAGTAGAAGCCCGGTGGCTAAAACTGAATACAGATCATATACATGCTTCGTAGATTGTCAGAACAGGTTTGATCATGTAATCACTCTCTGCAAAAATGTGCATTCAATTCTCTGCAGATTCTTTGCAATTCCACAATATGGATTGAATTACAATTTCTGATGCAACATTCCCTTGATATTATCAATCAATGAGAGGTGAACATTCATATGCAATATTTTGGATAATTATTTTGTAAATTTATTTCTCTTCGCACAAGAATCAAGTCTAATGATTCATGCTTGAAGACGTAGCTTTGTTTATCGAGAAAAAACACGCTTTGATAGTTTGATTGGATCTTGAACTGGATTTAATAATGGGCTAATGGGTCCATGGGCTCACCACAGTTTTTGAATCTTGAACTGGATTTAAGCCCAATATGTGTAACTCTACAACGGCGACGCCCATATTGCTCATCTGTTCTTGGACACCTAACTTGAGCTCCTCAATTGTTATTATGAATTATTTTTAAAAATGAATCACTTTAATATTAATTTATAAGAGCAAAAATAATAAATTAATGTGAATTTCACATTATATGAAGTACTTCTTTAATATACTTTGTAGTCAACTATTTTTACTATAGCTGTCATGAAAAAAATCAACAAAATCAAATTAAAATCGTTTAGTCGGTTTACATATTTCATACTAAAATCGATCGGAAAAAAAAAAGAAAAAAAAAGACAGATAACCAGCTGAACCGTTTACCAAAATACGTCAAAAATCGACTGTTGGAAAAGTCTTTAAGAAGCCACGTCACTGCATTCAAGGAATCTGATTCACAATCAAATTATCCCGCGAAGATGCCTCATACTCTTGAAAAAAATTTAAGGCCTTCCGTACGTGTGGATTTTACTTCAGCAGCGTTAGAGTCAAAATCAAAAATAGGACCTGAAAAAATACATAAGAATTTGCCTTCATTTATCTCTCAAAACACCACTCTGTTACCCTGAAACGAACCATCAGTGTTCCACTAAACATAGCCCGGAGGGAGGGCATTCCAGACACTCAAAGGTCTAAGCGATTTCTGAAGATTCAGTTTGAACTTCTGAAGCATGCATTAGCTAATTCGGTCCACAATAAGGAAGTTGAATGTTAAAATATTTCAACCAGATTCTATATCTAATGAAGATTGGATATAGAACATTCATCCATTCGACCTGCTGTTCTTATAGAGACAATGAAAACGATCGTTTAAGGTGACGCTGCCCACCCATAAGTCTTCCCATAGCTTGATCATTTTGCCATCGCTAACGCTAAAGGCCAAACCCTTCCTTATGGCTCCTTCAGTACCTCCATTTCCAGGAATTAGCAAATTCTGGATGTTCCTCCGCATGGATGTCATTCTAGAGCAAAGAGGGAGACTAAAAAAATTATCTTGCAGATTGTACTTCTCCTTCAATAGCTCTTTCCAGATCACCTTTTCATTCTCTTTTTTTTTTGTTTTTTGATGTACCTTTTCATTCTCTTGCGTCTTATTAAAATGTCATATCCACATAAATACGAGTGTCTTATTCTTATCAAGAATCATAGGTGAAAAATAGCCTAGGTGAAACAACAAATATTGTCTCATTTCATTGTAACATCGTACTCCATTGTAAAATTTACAATGAAATTGTAATTGTACAATGGAATATAATATTATAATGAAATATTTATATTGAAATATGATATTCTATCGGAAATGTACAATAAAATATTAACAATAAAATATGATATTACATTGTAAATTTACAATGGAATACAATGTTTAATGGATGGACTATATTAACTCTTTAGAATTGAAGTATATAACATTTTGCATCAAGAATTGACCCTATACCAGTAGCCCCATCTCTTTTGATTTCATAACTTGCTCCTAGTTCAATGAATCTTCCATTGATTTTCAGAGCCCCCAACAAAGCTTATCTGAAATTTTTTTTTTGGGTCAAACGCACCCATATATTAACTTCTTTCTTTCTTTTTTTTTAAAAAAAATAGACTAATTTTATATCATGGAAGAAGAAGAAAAACCCTTCTTCGGGGGTTCACAATGGAGGGACATAAACCTAACCCAAGCAAAAAAGGAAGGAAACAGCAAGAGCAAAAATACAACAAGACGAACAGGAAAGCAAAAAATGAACAAAGAAAAAGACTAGTTCTTCCATCTCAGCACCGGGACACTCATTTGATCTAGCTTTAGAGAACCTTTAGCTTTCCCGGGAAGGTCATTGAAGCTGCTGAAATTTTTTGAAGACCTGCAATTTGAGGCTAAGGAGGCTAAACAATCAGCCACAGGATTTATCTCAAGGTAAATATGCTGAAAAAAAACCTCATTGTTAATACATAAGTTATCAATTTGTCGTTTTAAGTGGAATAATTTACATGGACATTTGACAGCAGCAGATAAGATATTGATAACAACCAAGGAGTTAGACTCGATGAGAATATGATTGAAACCAAGAGAAAGAGCCAAAAATAAGCCATCATAAATGGCTCTCAATTCAGCAAAAGTAATAGTGTTAATACCATAATACGTAGAAAAACCACCTATGAAGTTGCCAATATGATAGCGGATCACACGTCCTCCACCTGCATGACCAGGATTTCCAAGAGAACTACCATCACAGTTAATTTTTATCATATTCAAATGAGGAGGAATCCAGTGAAGAACTAAGGGTCTACAAACTTTAATAGGAGGACAAGAGATATTAAACATAGAATTCAAGAAGGGATCATCGAGGTGAATCTTAAATTTTTTTGGGTGACAATGTAAGTGCAATCAAGTTTCTTCCATAATGTTAATAATTATTTGCTCTGAAGATAAAATATTGCTATCATACCTGCTCATGTTTCTAGATTTCTATAAATTCCAACGTATCATAGCAGGAATCAAGATAGATAAAGAGCCAAGAATAGAATTTTTCTTACCAATTCTCCACCATTCAGCAAGCACCATACTAATGATATCAGATCTGAAATGTAATTCAAAAATTTTGAAGAAAAAATTTCACACTTCATATGCAGTAGGACTGTCAACAAAAATATGCATTGCAGTTTCAACTTTAGGGGAGCTACAACATTGACATTTAGAAGCTAAGGATATGCCTTTCTTATTCAAGTTATCATCAATAGCAAGCTTGTTATGCAAAAGCTTCCACATGAAAATAGACACTTTAGAAGGAATAATGGTGTGCCATATGAAATCAAACATGGGAACGAAAATGTGACTATTCCTATTCCTAGATACCCTCCAAGCAGATTTAACAGAGAATATACCATGAATATCTGGACACCAAATTATTTTATCCACTCTATTAGAAAGACACACATTTTCTTTGATAATGATTTGAATCATGCCTTCTGGAAGAAAAATTTTCATGAAATTAATATTCCAGACATTATCCTTAACATAATCCTTGAGAGAAATAGGCCAAGCACTGTTGATAGGAAATTTTCTAGCAAAAGGTTCATCATCAGTCCATTTATCTCTCCAAATATTAATATTGCCCATACCAACAAAAAATAAAGTATTGCTATCCATCAAATCTCTGACTCTACAGAGTCTTTTCCAAGTAGAAGAGCCACTAGAAGAAGCTATGGAGGGGTGCATTTTGCTGCAGTACTTTTGATTCATGAAAGTAGACCATATAGAATTTAAAGATCTGAAATTCCACCATAATTTGCAATCTAAAGCATGAATCATTTCAGAAAATTTTCTAATTCCTAGACCTCCTTCATTATGAGGTATTGTTATTTTATTCCACGAAATCCAATGAATTCTTTTTCCAAATTCAGAATTTCCCCAAAAAAAATCAGCACATAAAGAGTTTATGAGATGAGTGATTTTTTTTGGAGGATCTAGAACAGAAAAAAGAAAAGTGGAGAAGGAAGATAAAACATGTTTAATTAGAATGAGCCTTCCTCCAGGGGATAGCATAGAATTGCTCCAATTGAACAATTGATTTTTGAATTTATCGATGAGTCTATCAAAATGGCATATTCTTTTCCTAGCAGTGGATAAGGGGCATCCTAGATAGGTCAAAGGAAGTTGCTTAATCTAATACCCAGTTTGAAGCTTGATTCTATTGATTCTAGAAACATTCATATGCTTAGGCATGATTAAACAACTTTTGGAAGCATTAATAACTTAATGTGATTCAACATGATTAAACACCCATATATTAACTTAATGTGATTCATTTATTACTTACAAAATCGACACAAGTCATTTTCTTTTTATTTTTTTACTCAAATATTTGAGAAAGCTAAAATATCAAATATTCAGCCAATAGGAGATTATTGTTCATGAATGGCAAGAGCATATATATGCAATGTGTAGCTAAAACACACACCTATTATTAAAATTTATTATTCGTTGTTCAATATTGCTAAACATAAATATTACAGCTGAAAAAGAAAAGGAAAGACATATCAAAGACACAAATTTATATATTGTTCATCAATGTCAAAGTCAAGTTTGAACTTTGTTCAATGTAAAATGCCAAATTTGTGTTTGGTTTTTAGAGTTGGGAGAAACTGATCAAGTTCAATTCAAAACTAGTGGTTTAAATTTTAGATCATGAGTCTAACAAAAATCATGCTACAATAATTCCAATATTTTTTTATGCTCATGTCTTTTATTTATTTATTATATTTTAGATTATAGGAATAACTAATTAAACACATCAATGTAAATATAAAATAGAAAAAGCTAATTTTGTTTATCATCAAAAGAAATTTAAAAACAGATAATTAAATTTAGGGTCTTTTTAATATGTGCTCAAAGACACATGGTAAGAAATTGAGCAATCAATGATAGTGAAGGAAAAAAGGCTTATGCACAATGTTTAACTACACAAAATATTGTATTAAAAATGAGTACTTCACTCTCATTGGTCAACGCATGTTCTTAGCTCGGGTTCTTTGGACACATATTAAGAAAATCCTTAATTTGTTTTAGTCTAGACCAATAGATACAACACCCTCATTGGCTAACACATGTTCTTGGCATGTGTCCTTTACACATTAAGAAAATCCTTAAATTTTTTGTCTAGACCTTACTGAGCTGAGAGAGTCACACTTAGGGGGCAAAGCTCTCCCACCTAGTATTTTTTTTTCATTCACAAGACTCGAACTTAAGATCTTACTTAAGAGGAACAAGCACCGTGTCACTTGAATCGACCACTTGTTGATGAGAAAATCGTTAAATTTCATACTTACATACATATATATATATATATATGTTATTATTATATCTGGACTACTGTTAATTAGGGCCCCATGAAATGCGGTTTTTGTATCAACCTATCAGAATATGTATTTGAATGTGGTGAATTCAGAGTAGTTTAATGGTTAGGGTTTTGAGGTAGAAAGACACAGAAAGGAACTGATTAAGAGAAGCGGCGGGTGTAAGTAATACTGTATTTCTCAAAAGCAGAGACAACAACATTACATGCGTGTTGGGTTGGGGTTTAATTCGAGGAAATGAATTAATTAACTAAATGAATAATTTATACCCCTCTCTCTCTCTCTCTCCACACACATAGAAAAATGTAAGAAAAACAACACAAATTAAACACAAAAAGACACGAGAGAGAATCAAAATGATGACCATGAAGTGCATATGGGGTGGCAGAAGCACATGACTGTATCTGTCTCTGTGTGCAGATGCATCAAATATGTATATTTGTGTGTGCAGTTCGAGGCGTATAGAAGGAGAGAAGCTTACAAACTAGCCAGTCCATACATCCTGTGTTTTGTTGTGTCCAGTATATTTACTTGACTTTTTGCAAGAGAGAAGAACCACTTACATATTATATATGTGTGTGTGTGTTGAAAGACAGATAGGGAGGGAGAGAGAGTGGGTTATGGAGTAGAATCTAACCGGGAGACTAAGATGCAAACAGCAAGGGCAACGTATTAATCTGACACACAACACCAGGATTCCAACACCTGTTGCATTCTTACACTCTAATCGATACACACACACATATATATATAATTAAAAGATATATACATATATATATATATAATATTTTGAGTTACCATTTTGAATAAGGAGTTGCTCTCCTTGTAATGTTTGATCGTTTGCCATTTTTTACAAACAAGGAAAGTTAGTGGCCTGTGAATTCTTCTTTTTGCAGCCTTTTACACACTGTATGATCAATCTCTCTCCATCTCTTCTCCTCTACACCTTTTGATCTCTCTCATGAGCTCCCTCTTTGGACTATCATATACCTATTGAGTATCTCTCGTATATATGAATGATCATTTCTTCCAAATAAGATTATTCAATTTGTCTATTAATTAATCTATATATCCTCGCTCTAAACTCTAAAGTATAAATCTTTATTAAAAAGTGACGTTTTAAGTTTTTAAGTATTATTATATATGATTGACATATATGTCTTTCAATAAATTAAAAAATAGTTAATTAAATACAACAAGTTCAATTTATGGGAAAATTACAATCTAACATAGGTGAAATAAAATTTTAATACCCAGAATATATAAACGAATTTCTTTACATTTTTCTTCTTGTGTCTTTCTATTTCAAATAATTATTTTTTAAAAAAATTAATATATGGAACTAGAATCATAATTTAATTGAAATAAAAAAATTAGTATATATTGATGTTTATATACCTATTGAGTCTAATATATATTTATTTTATCAATCACTCGTTTATCTTTTAAAAAGTTCATATAATTTTAACACAAGATATATTTTTGGAGAATTTTTTTCTAAATTTTAAATAAATTCATTTTTAACATTTATAAGAATGTACATAAAATAAATATAATTAATAATATATAGATGTATTTTTTAAAAGAAAATCCATCTTTTTCTAAAACAAAAAGGGGTGGATAAGGGTGACTAATCACTAAGGTATCGTTTAGTTTGTAGAATGATTTGAGTGAGAATAAGAATGAGCATAGAAATGAGAATGAGAATGAGAATGAGATTTTTTATTCTTACCTTTGATATGTATAAAAACTGTTTTGGAAATGATAATGAAATATATGTTTTATCCATTTTACCCTTAACTAATAATATGTCAATGTCATTGTGCCATTTCTGGAAAAAATATTTGTTTTAATTATTCCATTATTATTTTATATGCTTAAAAACTACAAAAATTGAGAATGAGAATGAAATTGTGTTTTGTCAATTATGCTCTTCCTTTATAATTATGTATAATCAACATATTTCATTTTACCATTTCTAATTATATATAATTAACAAATTAAAAAAATTTAATAAAATTACATATATTAATAAATTAAAACAAATATTACATAGCAATATATTAATTGATATTCAAATTAAAAACTATTTAATTGGGGTCAAAATTCTCATATAGCAATATATTAATTAACATTCAAATTAAAAACTATTGAATTTGGGGCATAATTGTCATTTTATATGCTATTCCTCATGGAATGGGTTATCCCCGCATAAAAATGTGAGAATGAAAAAATAGGAGAGAGGGATGAAGGATCCCTCAAAATTTAATCCAAACAAATGATGGAATGAAATGCTTTGATGATGCAGAATTTTGGATCTCCGGGATCGTAATTCGTGCATCTCATCATTTAGGGAGGCCTCCGTGTCTCACTCCTTGGCTTTTATGGGTAGGGGCCCAATTCCTCTTCTCACGGCGTTTCGCTTGTGGTGGGAATTGAACTCCTTACCTCATTTAAGTGGGTTGGAGACACTACCACCAAGCTGAATTGGATCCTACCCATAAAAGCCGAGGAGTGAGACATGGAGGCCTCCCTAAATGATGAGATGCACGAATTACGATCCCGGAGGTCCAAAATTCTGCATCATCATGCTCCATTCCACACTACAAGAATTTCACATTTTACCGACGGATTTTTCCGTCGGTAATTATTGAAAATACGTCGGTAATATTTATTACCGACGGATTACCGACGGAAAAATATTTGTCGGTAAAACGCTCGTCGCTATTTGAATACCGACGAAACATACTTTCGTCGGTAAATTGCCGACGGATCTACCGACGAATAATTGTCCGACGGTAATTACCGACAGAAATGTCTGTCGGTAAAAAAAAATTAAAAAATTAAAAAATCCGTCGGTAATCCGTCGGTAAAAATAAAAAAATAAAAAAACAAAAATCCGTCGGTAATCCGTCGATAAAAAAAAAATAAAAAAAAATATATATATTAGAGAAATCATCGTAAACTATGACAAAAATACCATAGTACAGTAATAATTAATATCAATGTCCGGGTGATTGATAGTTCCCATGATGTCCATTCCGTGATTACCAAACGTAATATTGTTCTGTTAGTCCTAGCAACTTTAAACCTGAAACATAACACATTGAATTAAGTTGAATGACACCGTAATCAAGAAACATAGTCATAGATGATGGACACACCAGTAACTTCATGAAATCCATGTATAAATCAAATTACTCAGCTTTTAAACCGCAACTATCACATTAAACATACAGCTGCTCATTAAAAAAAATGAAATTCATTTGGCATATATATGCTTGGAATATAATCAAATGAGAATAAGAAGCAAACAACTTATTCTTCTAGGTTCATTAGTGTTTAATTCTTGCTCAGTCATGCAAGCCAAAATCTGACAGACCCAAAAACTTAAAAGTTCAAATAAAGGCAGCGATGAATGATTGAAAGCACAGAAGAAGAAGCATGAAGAAGAACATACATGAATTTTTTATGCTTGAATGATTGGTTCTCCCTGCCGAACAAATGACAACAACAATTAGAAGTGGACGAACAAAGTCCCATGTAAAGCACATAACACAAGCATGCTTAAAAAAAAGTAGGCTCCAATCTGAATATGCCAAAGTGAATTGTAGGCCTTCTCAGATTTTTATCAATCATGCTTGTAATGAAGAACCTTTAAACTACCAAATGTTCAAACTTATGATGCCTTTTCATATAGAATTAAAAATTAGTTAACGCGCATATTTTGTTAAATACTTAGATACCAAAAGTTAAGGTCAAGGTCAAGTGTTTGTCCATGTTCATATAAAATTTGTTGACCAAACAACCTTTCAAAAATTATTAAAAATAAAGAATAGAAAGACCAAAATTTTAAAAAAGTAAATACTCTGAATAGAGTCACAGAAATCTCAAATTGAAGTTTATAGGAATGGCTAGACAATGATATTAACCTGGAATTCCTCACAAAACTCCTAAAGGTACAACTAACCTAGACAAATGAAGATTGTTCTGATTGGAAAAAAAGTCTTGAACTGCTACTGCATAACAATACAAAGCATTGAGTTTCAACAATTGAAAAGAAAGATAAAAGAACACACACTCATACCTGTAAAGTCGCAGTGACAGTGTATTTTAGGAGCATTCTATAAATTAAATTATTCAAAAACAACATAAATGCCTCTTTCACAAGAAATTTCAGGCAGAAAAACAATGTAAAATGAACCTAGAGATGCGCAATTCACCTGATATCTCTCATAAATAGCTCTCTAGGATTATCAACTAATCCACATATTGAAACAGAGTATCTACCAAAAAAATAGATAGAAGATAACTTAAAAGAAGGAACAGAGGAAGCACTACAAGAAATTCACAAAGAACTAAAGTTAACCAATTTAACTATACGGGTCAAAGAAAATTGTTACTTTTGTTAAATAACTGTTGAGTTTTTTTTGCAGTAACTTCCAAAGAATCTCGCTCTTTCAAAAGTTTCATCTGCAATTAAATGATAAGAACAAACGATACAGCTTGCATTCACAAAAAATGAGGTAACAATAAAAACCGCATATTCAACTTCAACATGGATCTCTCAAATTGATGAACCATTTAGCTCCAATTTTATGTGTTTATATCTCCTCATGGGCTCAAATCCTCTCAATGATGACTTTAAAAATCTACTAACCTTAAGATCCAAGAACAAGATATGCCACAATGGTGTCTTTGAATTCAAACCACATAATAAAACTGTGCTGCCCACGATGTGCCAGGCCCCCCTGACTAAATGTGCAAGGTGGTGGCATATGTTTCGATTGAGCTCAGGAACAACAACTTCTACTCAGAGTCAATTTGCCCTAATTTGGTCCCAAATCAAGCTTTTAATAATCATAAACATCAAAGAAAGCTCACTCAAAAACTCAATCTCCTCTATTATGGCATTCATTCAAGTGTATACAATACTCAGAAAGTCAGAATCAACTTACCGATAATGGCCTAGGGCTCGAAGATTTTCTCCGTCCTTCCATCTACTACTAAAGTCTACTTTACGAACACATTAGAACGTGATTCTTCCTTTCATTTCTTCGAGCCCTAATTTCACTACATCAACCCTCTCTTTCACCACTGCCACCAATGCCACAAACAAAATCAAAGGAATCACTTAAGGACTTACCTGAGATGTAGTAAATCTGACTGAAGGCGTCTATGACCGGGGGTTCCTCTGATCTCGCACAGACGATGGGGTTAAGAAGAAGCAATGGGGTAGAGGAGTCTTCGATTGAGACTAATTAGAAAAAAGCATCAGACATAGAGACCGAAAATAGAGACAAAGAGAGTAAAAATTGAAAAATTGAAAACATTACCGACGGAATTTAATTTCGTCGGTAAACTAAACTATTACCGACGGAACTTTTCCGTCGGTAACAAAGTTTCAAAATTAAAAATTATAATAATTATTATTTACCGACGGAAATTAATCCGTCGGTAATTTTTTTAAAAGATAAAACTAAAAAAATGGAAATATTACCGACAACTTAAATGTCGTCGGTATTTTTTTTATTATCGACGGAGTTTCCGTCGGTAATTCGTCGTAAATTTTGGCGCTAACTTTGGCGCCAAATATTACCGACTAAAATTTTTCGTCGGTAATAATTTTGTCGGTATTCCGTCGACAATTCGTCGGTAATTTCTAATATGAGAAAAACGTCGCTAATCCGTCGTTAATCCGTCGATATTTACCGATGGAACTTGTCCGTCGGTAAATTCCGTCGGTAATCTACAGTTTTCTTGTAGTGCCATAAACCACCCCAATATCAAACAGGCTCTTAAAGTTAGCAATCACCTTAAGCGTGATCATAGCGATAATCAGACCCAGTGAAATATTCAATTTTAAAAATTCAAAATCACATTTTTACTCATATATGGATTTTATGGATATCATTTTGGTATGAAGAGCGAACCCTTCGTCATGACTCATGTCCCCACCAAAATGTAGGCCAGCAAAAGGCCCTCAAAACCCCATCTGAATATCTGATTCACGAAATTTTAAGAAATATTCATTTATTATAAAAATATATTTATTTATTTTTATGTTATGTATTAATGACAAAAATAATTAATGAAGCACGAACACTAGCTAACAGGAGACGTACACTTGCAGATCGTTGGGGATCATGCTTGCCTGGGCCATTAGTATATCCAAATCTTGGTGAAGATCTTGGGGTTTCTTTGGTTGACCAAATGTGTATTTTAGCTGCAGATTGGTCAAAGTTATGGTGTTTGAATCTAAAATAAAATCTTTTCATTAGATTGATGGATTGAATTCCTTGCATGTGTCCTTTTGTTACCTTCAACACCCAATAATTTGTTCAACACCAACCAGAAAAAAAAAAAAAGTTGCAAATTTAATTAAAAGCAACTTTTTATTTTATTTTTCTGTGGGAACTGTTGATTAGTTTAATAAACGCAGGCTGACAAGTTTGAAATTCAAGATTCAATATCCTTAGATTTTATGGTTTTGGGTGTTGGCCAATTTAGTAGACATAAAAAAAATCAAAAAAGTGGATGAGAAAAAAATATGATAAAAAGTAATATTATTATTAGATATAAGGTAGGTACCAATTGAAAATAAATTATGAGAAAATTATTTAAATTGGTATGAACATGTTCAATGTAGAGATAATAGTACTGTGATGGTGAAGAGCATCGAGAGAATTTGTATAAGAGAAAGTAAGAAGAGAAGAAAAACACCTATAAATACATGATTTAAAATATTGAGAAATTTCAAGGATTTAATAAGAATTTCGAATGTATATCCAAGATAAAAATATATAATAATAATAATAATAATAGAAAAAACGATTATATTCCAGTTGATTTTTTTCCATAAAATCATGTGGCGGAAATTGGACTTTTGAGATAAAACACATATGATAGAAATCACAATTTTGAAATCCTCAAATCCATACAATGAACGACATTTTTACCCAACCATGGAAAGTTCTAATTACCGTTGTTTTTACCAAATTTTTCTGTAATAAACTAAGAAACATCTACAATATTTAAACAGTAGTGCTAGTCATCCTTAAGTTTTGTGTCTATAATGCTACATAATCTAGGTGGCATGCCACCTTAGCAAGCCAATATGACAAATTCAAAAAAAAAATGCAAAATTTTAAAATATTTGTCTATATTTCTAGAGAATTTCTCTCACACACACAAACATACACGCATGCTCTCTCTCTCTCATGAGTCATGAGTTGCGGGCCTCTGGTGAGTATTCCGAACAATCAAAGGGTGGACTCGCACCTATCATCAAGACAAATTTAATGGTGGTCGTGATAGATCGATCGATCGCCGGTGTTGGCCAGATCTAACAAATTTCTTCAGGATGACAACGAACTTCCGAAGGTGATTTCGACGGTTATGGTTGACGAAAGTGTCGAGGTTTGCTGGATTTTTCTCCTCGTCATCTTACGATTCTTTTGAGAGTAGCCACACCACATTTGGGGGACGAAAACTAAAGTTTTGTTGTCTCATAATTATATTATTCGAACTCACGAAAATAGTGTAATTTGACCTCGTAACAATGTAATTATAACTTGCGCCATTTTATAACAATGTAATAAGGGGAGTGATACAAAAAAAAAACCATGATAATAAAGGGAAAATGACACCAATCAACATCTTAATAAAACACGTCGTAATAAAAGACATGTAATAAGTCAAGATATTAAAATAGTGTAATATAACACATTGACAGAAGATAATTGTGTCTTATTACACTGTAAAACTATTTTATTACACTCTAATTTAGTCTTATTACTCTGTTATATTATTGTTATATTGTCGTATTATACTGCTTGAGGAGAGGGGTGAGAAAAGCGGGAAATTAAATATCACGTTTTTTTAAAAAAAATAAATAAATAAATATCAGTTTGGTGGGTCTCTCTAGAGGCTTGTTTAGCTTGGTTTTCTTTGTTTTTAAATTTTTAGTTATCTCTTCGGTTCAAGATTGTGTTTAGGTTTTTTTTTGTTGTTGATCTTGGTCATGTAATCACGGTATTCTTCCACCATAAACAAGGACATTAATAAAATTATGAGATATCATCCTCTTTTATTAATATATATATATATATCTATGTGCCATGATGACAACATGCGGCATGATATATATAAACACACACATATATATAATTTAATGAGGGAAGTGGGTGGAGCTAAAACTCGAACTTCAAGATTATATGCTACCTAATTCGTCAATTAAGTTTTTTGATATTTTTATTTTTATTTTTGATATATGTGTGTGTATATGAACAAATGGAAAATGTATAAGTGACGCATGAGTCACTTCATCATTAATCATTGCAGACCAAGATGTGGAAATTAATTCCTTGGAATCATATCAAAAACAATGTAATTATGGAATTGATAGAGAGTAGGAGTGTCAAAACTTTGTTGAAACGGAATAATTTATTTATTTATTTATTAAAAGGATGACTCCTCAAATATTTATTAATACTCTCACGTGTGACCAAAAAAAACCTGAGGTTACATAGAAAGAGCAAAAAGAAAACCAAAACCAAAAACATTCAACAACCTGAAAAAGAAGTCAAAGCCAAAAATATGCCCAAAGCAAAATATGACAGAGAAACCAAAACAAGACTCAGAAAAATTAAAACATAAAGCAGCACCCGACCAAAGAGCCTAAGCACCTTCGGTTTGGGGTCGAGAAATCGAAACCCGTCTGCCAGTTCCCTGCCCTGGGAGTCACTGACAGATGTAAGTCGCAGGATGTGCAGCCTTACGGTAGGGACTACCTGCCGCTTTAGAAGTGGTCGAATGCCTCTACGAGGGTTCGAACTCACAACCTCCACTTCCCCCGTTAAGAGTTTTGACAAGGTGGGTACCGCTCAGCCATATGCACCTGAAAAACCAAGCAGACGACGAAGCGTAGCCTCCCAACTAAGAATCTCGAACACCTGAAAATTTTTCGGGTATTAAATGTGTTTGAAAATTCAAATCAATCTGAATAAAAAAAAATACAAATATTTCATAAATACGGATCAAAAATTGACTCGAACAGATTATTTTTTCCATCCTAAAAAGGGGGAATAGACAGAAGCCCTGTGTTATTATGATACTTCATTATTATTAGTGTTTCCTCGTGCTTTCTTTCTATGATTCTAGTAAGGCAATTGGTTGGCCTCGAAGTAGACAAAGGAGAGGCAAGATCTCCACTTTATTTTCCTTTTAGTCAAAATTTTGTCACCAATATTTATTTATTTTATAACTTTAAGCACCAATAGCATTAATTTGAAGACAAATTCATGTCAACTTTTTCCTTGGCTCCATATTTACTTTCTTCTGTAGGCCATTTAAAGAAGCTGGAATCACGTAAAAATAGTCAAAGTAAGTGTAGAGACTCCTACTATCACGGCAAATTGGGGTTTGACTCTTTCTTTTATTTATTTATGTTTTCAAAAGACTGTTTCAGGGATTTCTAACGTTGTTGTTTTATTTTATTTTATTTTTGAAAGGGATTTTTAACGTTATTATTTAAGCTAGGTTAATTAATGAATTATCCATATAAATAGTACTGGGATTAGGGTTAATTAATAGCTAGAAATAATACTTGTAACCATGAACATAAAAAAATCCAATGTTTTAAACACTACCAACAAGTTAAATCATAAACTCTAAAACGCGAACAACTTAAACCCTAAATCCCTGAACCTTAAACTCTAAAAATGCTAAAAGTTTAAACCCTAAAAATCGTAAAACCCAAAACCTGAACCCTAAAACTTAAACTTAAACCCTAAAAATTAAAACTTAAAATCTAAATCCTAAAACCTAAAATCTAAATTTTCTTATTTATTTATTTATTCTAAACCCACTTCCCTAACTAATAAATTTAAAATTCTATTCAATCTCAGCTATTTGATTAGATCTAAAAATAGAGGTACTTTTATGTGTGTGTGTGTGTGTAAGACTAATCGTGTATGTACATATATAAAAACCTTGAAAGCGAGTGATGGAAATGACTAATTTTGTATGTATACAAGTCCTTTTTTGGTTGCTTTGAATTTTGATGATGATAAGTTGCATTGCATGCATGTCTTGTCTCTGATACTAAATTAGAGCTACACGTGGAGCTACAATGTCTGGTAGCTAGGGATCAACTTTTAGTAATTGAGAACATATCAGTTCCAAATTTCGTTTCTTCATCTAGAGTTCTTATTACCAGTCCACATCTCTGGAGTACCTTAATGTTTTTTTTACTTGTCTCATTAAAATCATTTTTTTTCTTTCTTTTGTTAGCTGGGGAGCTACAATAATGTCTTGTGTGATCATGGTGGTTTTTGTTAGTTAAGTGGATCGATCACATGCTCCTTTACATATATATATATATATATATAAAAAAATTTTGGATAATTACGATTATTTTCTTTAAAAGGTTTCAGGTACAGAGACCTCCATAATCAGCCATAATTAACGTTTACATGGATATATAGTTGATGCTTACTGTATTGCAATACTTGAAAGCTAAGTTTGTATCGTTTTAACTTTCTTTTAAAGAAAAAATTGGCCAAAATCCAGTAATAATCCTGCTTTTTGACTTAATTAAATTTAAAACACACATCCACTTTTCTATTTTATGTTTGGACAAGGACATGCACCCTCTAAAAAACTTTTCTGGCACTGGATTTTTGCTAATTATATGCTTTCACAAGAAGATTTTGGGCATGGAATGAAGCTGTAATGCTAGCTAGGAGGAGAAATATTGAGCGATTTAAGATTTCGAACAAGTTGAAGGTTTGAATTCTCCCTCACGCTAAAAATTACTAATGATAAATAAACAAAAATGATGATTAATAATTTAGGCCTCCTGAATTTTGATTTTGTTGCACACACACAATTGTTAAAAAGGAGTATTTATGTAAGAAGACACAAATTCCAGGATATTCAAAATCAAATCAAGAAATTAATTAAGGGAAAGATGAAATTAAAAATGTGCAGAAGAGGGAGTGGAGCAGATAGATGGATTAAGACCATTGCAATTTCACATGCATGTTCTGCTCTACTTAATATGATATAAACAACAGAGCCTTGTCAGATAGTAATATGAACACAATCTCATACACAGAAACGAGAGGGTGTAGAGAAATATTACAAAGAAGAAGAAACCCAGGTCTGACACAAGTGCGTTGTTTTGATGCCAACCCCTAAAATACTATTGGTGGCCTTATATTGCCAACCAAAGATTCTTATCAAGACATTGACTATTCATTCACATATAACAAGCTATATATCAAATAATGTTAGAATCACAATATTAGAAATATTTTTGTTAGCTTCTCATGTGCAAATTGAGCCTCCTGACCACTCTTGTAACAAGAGAACAAAACCTGAAAGACACAGGGAGTTATATAGATCAGTAGTTAATTAATTAGTAGTAGTAGTAGTAGTAAATGATAAGTATAATTAAGAAGATATTTCTTAAGTGGAGACAAGTAGAGAATAATTAGGTAGCTAGATAGGAATTTTAATAGATTAACCCTAAGAAAATCAAGAGGGAAATCTGAGTTTGTTTGATTTGATTTGCTTGAAGCTAAGGGAATAGTAATTTGTGTTGTATAATACTATAATGTGATGATATAAAAAGGAAAAGAGGAAACGATGGAGGGGGAAAAAGAAAAAGATGGGATATAAATAATTATGGTAATGGGGTTTGCTTTTCTTTTCTTTTTCTAATAAAGAAAATAAAGTAAGAGAAAAAGGAATCCATGTGGATCCAAGCACTTGGAGACAAAGTGAGGTCTGAGAAGGAGAAAAGCAAAGTCTACTTTTAAGACCCAGAAAAGGAGATTTCAAAATTCAAAGCCGACCCCGTATAGCTAGGGTTAGCTTAGGAAATTGCGTGGTTACTAACCCCATCACCCAAATCTAAACCCAAATATCTCTCTCTCTCGCCCTCTCTCTCTCTCTCTCTCTCTCTCTCTCTCTCTCTCCCCCTCCTTCCCTCTCTCTAATGGTGGGTGTGTGTGTCTATATTTATCGAGCAAGATTGGGGGAGGAGAGGGGAAGGGGGTGGAACTTCAACCCACAAACTCTTTCTTTCTCTCTCAAAATGAGGAAACACATGAGACATTTCCAACTAGTAAGCTTAGCTTGGCCACTGGTTTTGCTTGTATTGTGCCAATTCAAAAGGGGTTTTTTGTGCGTGTGTTTCTGTTTGTGGGGAGAGCTTTGTATTAGCTTGATTGATTATGACTCACTCCATATCTCTCTCTGTCTCTTTCTATATTCATCCATAAATAGCTTGCTCTCTCTTCCTGCTTCCCCTATCCAGTCCTTAATTTCAATTTTCTCTCCTCTCCCCTCCCCCGCCCCCGCCCCCCCCCCCCCCCAACCTCTCTCTCTAGCTTCATTTGGTGCTTCAATTCATTACTCTTCTGGTCATCCAATCTATGTCATTCATCAACATACACATGCATATATGTATGTATATGCCTGGCTCCCTGTATGCCATTTGCAGAGCCCACCGGAGAATCGATGGCCTCCGTGGATGGCGTATGAGGAGCCATGCATATTAATTAATTCCATTTGTGTTATATATACACACATATCCATGGATTATATATGTGTATTGTTCAAGTGTTTAATTGCAGGGGTATTGTTCAAAGATTGGAACCTATTGGTGGCAGCATTGTAATTTCCGAGGAATTGTTGTCTCTGATGGAATGAAATCATCTAAGTGAAACCAAGGTAAGCCAACTTAGTTGTATTCTCCTCCTCCTGCTGCAAGTTCCATTGGCATCTCTTTCAGGGTTCTGATCATGATTTGATGTTTGTAAATCTATGTACACACTGCAAGATAATAATCGTAAAAGAATAATTTTTTGAGGGTACATTTGGTCTTTTAAACATGTTATATATCTCATCGATATTGTTTATTTTATATATATATTTTCCTTGAATCATTTCATGTATGTAGTTAAGGTTATGAGGAGGAGTCGATAAGATTTATTTGGATAATCATATGATTGTGTAAATAAGATTTCGCAGTGTACTTTTTTTTAGTGTGATTGTGCACTGTACTTGGTTGATGACATTAGATGTTATATACATAAACTATACAGCATATACTTGATTTACATAACCATATGGTAATATATGGTATAAAAATCTTCAAAACTTTAGTTCTTTGATCACGATAAACAAACCAATTTGTGCTCTCTTAAATTAGGATGTTGGGTTACTCTATTTATATATATATTGTTCATGTTCTTTGATAAAATTATATCTTTTTATTCATGACCAATGACCAAATGAAACAAATTATATCTTATACGAGATGGTAGTTTGATCATGTTATTTTTTTTTGCTAAAGGTATAAAGTAGCTCGGCATTCCAGGTATGAAGAACCCAAATTCTAATTATCTAAGATACATATGCATAATTAGGCGAAATAATTAATTCATATGCAGCGACATCTTTATTTGATGTGAAAACAAACATCTGTTCTTCCTCATTTGATCATAGACCATTTTTAAGCATGTATGCATTAATAGATCTAATTAAGAATATTATTTTAGGAAAGCAAATAATAAAACCCTATTGTAAGAAAAACCAACTACCCAATGCACATTTTGATTCGTCTTTCCTTGTTTTTATATTACAGAAGTACAAGTGTAATAGGCACTACCTAATTAATTAATTCTTCCAAAGCCGCTCGGCTTGATATCTCAGAAGAAAAACATATAATAGCTATATTTTCTAACAAGATTTTCTTAACCGTTTAATCAGTACTGCCCTTAATTGCCACTAATACTAGTTGCACTTTAACTTCACCGTTGTTTTTCCATACTTGGCTTACTAATGAAGAGAGAGTAAATGTAAAATTAAGACAAAATGATGATCCTAGGAGAAATAAACCGAATAAACCACAAAGTTAATGAACAATGATGGAAATTTATAATCATTATTATTGTACTGTTTTTTTCATTTGGTAATTGTCCATGTTGTAACTCAAGATTTATCATATACAAGATAGAAGTAGCTTGACCGTGCTTGGCTGCTTAGGTTTATCTGCATAAAAGCTCCATCAGTCTATCTAGCTAGCCTGGATATGTGTCATTTATAATGCTGAGAATCAGATACTTTTCTTTATTCTTTCTCTTGCTTTTGTATAATTACTTACATACAAGTGCAGGCGCACACACTCACAGATGCACACGCGTCTGACCAGGGATATGTTCAAATAAACAAAGGCATGAATTCTGGGGAAGGTATAGTAGTTTCCAGCAACCCCTACCTCTACCTACCAGTATCATCATCAACACCATAATACTAGGGAATCTGGACTACCCATCACAATCTATCTCTCTCTCTTCTTCTGATTGGCTGTGGAAGAATAATACCATCATATGGTCAAACCAAGTCAAAAAGGCCACACACCCACATGCACCCACATTGGCCTGGGGGAGGGGGCCATGTTAATAAGTTCTTGTTTGAGATGGGATGGGAGGGGAAGATAATCATTCAAAAGTATGATATAGTACGTTTTTGTAACTGTGAGTAATGTGATCGATGATGTTGGGGAGATGAAATGATATTTCAGGCTGTGTGTGTGTGTGTGTTTGTGTCTGTTTCACTGATTTGAGTTGTATTTTGGGAGATTGTTATGTATTGGGATGTGGCAGACAAATTGGCTTTTAAAGCTTACTCATGACATGAAAATGGTAACTCATCGTAAAATGGGTTAATTTTCGAATTCAAGCTTTGACGTTTCATGTAACACTATATAGCTGCTACAAGTTTTTACTGTATAGACAGTAGTGCATATTTATTACTCCTCCCCACTCAAACTTCCCCACTTAACTTTCCTTTACTTAACTCCACTGACTCCTCTTAATTTTTTTTCCTCAATTCAAACAAAGCCTAAGAGATAATTATATTCACTATTTCATTCTTTTTCTACGACAAATTTAATACTAATTTTGGGGGTTTTTTTTGAAAAATATTCTCTCATTCACGATATATTATAGTAACATCTCAGAAGAGTATTTTAGTAACTATAATATTTTTATTACTCCTCCCCACACAAAACCCCACTTCTTCCCCACTTAATTTCCCTTTACTTAACTCCACTTGACTCCTCTCTCTCTTTTTTCTCCTCAATTCAAACAAAGCCTACGGGTGTGTTTGATAAGAGGAAAATAAATATGAGTATAATGTATTACTAGGGTAATCATTACCCATCTATCCATATGGGTAATCATTACTCCCAAAATATGAAAAAAAATTGCCTAAAAATATTACTCAAGTAAATAATATACATGCATACCAAACATGAGTATTTGTTTATCCATGTAATTTTAATTACCCTTGTAATTATTACATCCTTATCAAACAAAGCCTAAGAGATAATTAAATTCACTATTTCATTCTTTTTCTACGACAAATTTAATACTAATTTTGGGAGTTTTTTTTGTGAAAAATATTCTCATTGCTTCATAATTATACTTATCTATTAGTTATTGTTAAAGACTATTTAGAGTGTGTTTGTTTGATGTTTTTAAAACTATTTTCTGTTTTGAAAAATCAAATGATTGCTGAAAATTCATTTGGTTAACTTGTTTTCAGTATTTATTTTTAAAAACAGTTTTCATTTTTCAGTTTTTAAAAACGGGAAAATCAAAACAAAACATTTTGTTGTTTTGTAGGATTTTCAAGTGGATAATTGTAATTAAGATGAATTTATTTTATTTTATTTTTCTCTCTCTCGCCTCTCACTCCCCGACGGTGACTCACCTCTCTCTACCGACATCGTCTTCCGACCACCAGAAGGCCTTGCTCCGGTGTGACCCAAAATCACCTTCATTTTGACCCGATTGATGAATTTGAATTTCATTTTGATAAGTTTGAGTTTCATTTGGATGAATTTTAATTTTATTTGACTAAATTTTAATTTTAATTTCATGTTTTTCAGTTTCCGAAACACATAGTCAAGTATCACCAACCAAATAAAATTTTTTAACAATTTTTTTTAAAAAAATATATCTAAAAACTATACCTAAAATCGTTTTTAAAAACTAAAAAAAAAATAACCAAACACACTCTTAAAGTCTCGCAATCTCACAAAGGTTTGGTACAAGCCACGCAACCACGATGAGTCCTCAGTTTTCACATGTATCCGTCACATTTAATTTTCACGATATGGGCCATGAATGTTACAATTAAGGTTCAAGGATGTTCTTGGGCCTGTAGAATAAACCGGGCCCATTACAAAAAAACTCATTGATTTTCTTTTTTTTGTCTCCTCATTGAGCCACATAATGCACACAAGGATTGAATAATAAATTAAGTCAAAAGATAATTGCAATGTATGCAATTTCTTTGGGATTTAACCACTTTATTCTCTCCTTTGTCAATCTCATATTATTTTCCTATCTTATGTATGTCATTTTACATAAGTCCGTTTGTTTCACAATTGCATTTTATAGCTTTAAGCTGTCAAAAATATTGTATAAAAAGTTGTGGGTTGTATAAATGATGTAGAGTGTTTGATTCATTTTTCTGTTAGATTAATTTTGTAGATAAAATTACAAAAAAAATGTATTACAATAAAAAGTAATTGAAAACTTTTAAGATATGGAGGGACAATTACGTAATGTGATTATAAAACACTGTGAGTCCCACAACTTTAAGCTCTGAAAAGCTATGAGATGACAACATTTCATTTTGCACAGCTCAAATTTGTAGGGCCTACAACTTTAAGCTGTCAATAAAATGTGGCGTTTGGTTGTCACAACATTTTATGCGGACCCCACAGTTTAAAGTTGTGCGAAATGTGAAACAAACGCACCCTAAGTCCGAGCCTAGTTAGGTAAGCTCCCTACCATACGAGTCAAATGACTACGAGGTCTTGAATTCGGATTTGAGGAGATCCATTGGTTCCTCTAGTTGCCTCAATTTGGGACACTAAATTTTTTTGAAAAAATAAAAAAATGATAAATGTGTTGTGTATATCGTAACGATTTCAATGATTTTTTTTTTGAAACAAAAATTAAAATTATCGGGAAAAAATGTGTCGCAATTCTAAACCGTTGGATCTAAAATTTAAACATTCAATTTTAGATCGCTATGATTTTATTTTTTGTTTCAGACAAAAATAAATATGCGTTGAGATCGTTAAAATATACATTACATATTTATCACTTTTTTAAAAAAATTTGGTGCCTCAAGTTGAGACAATTGGAGGAAGAGTGAACCAGCTCCCCCAATCCCATGAATTCTAGTCTCCACCCTTACTTGTCTTAAAAAAAAAATTTCTTTTCCGATTTTGGAGAATCCCCTCATTCAAGGAGATCATCGTGGACACCTTTATTTTTTAGGAGATCCTGATTTTGGAGGATGATAACTCGCGTTGATTTTAGGAAATACCCCGTTTGAAAATGATCATCAATTTCTTTATTAGTGGCAGTAACAGGACGTTGGCTGAGCTAAGCAGCTTGAGGGATCGACCTCCAGTTAGGCCGATCTTGTTGAACCGATTGCAATGATCGACTTCTGAACGTGGTGTCTCATTGGGACCATTCAATGAATAATACGTGTCATCCTAATAAACATACGTGCCATTTAGCCACTCAGAGCATGTCTGCAGTCCGAGTCCATCTTCAAAATTTTCAATTTCTTGATTCAGTTTCACTTCTATTATACATAATTGGAACTCATTTATTTATTTATATTAGCAAAACACGTTTCTCAATACAGTCATATCAACAAAATATATTTTAATATAAAATTTTCACTTTTATTTATAAGGGTTTTTTGGAAAAATGACCCCCTTTTACATAATTTTTGGAGATCTAACCCCACGTCCCATTAAATGTAAATTTTAACCCTTTTGTCAAAGGAAAAGACACTGCAGCCCCTCGCACGTCTTTTGATGCATTTTCTTTTCTAAAAAGCTGAATACTCCATGAAAACAAGCTCTCTCTTTCTCTCTCTTCTTTCCCACTCCTCCATGGTTCGTATTCCTCAAGTTTTTCAGATTATTCATCATTCGTACAATCTAAACTTCATAATATGTTACAAAGACGTCATTCAGAACTGAAACGATGCTGAAATCGACTACGCAAGCTCCGTCTTCGAATTCATGAACATAGAAATGCTCAACGTTCTTGCTAAGTGTCCAGTATTTCGTCTCACATTTTACCTGTATTTTAAATCGAGAAGGAAAATCACTAAACTAATGTTAGTTTTGTGCATTTGGTTTTCACAACTGTCATATTTTTACGTAACTATACAAAAAAAGTATTTCGTTGATAAATGTATATATTTTTAGTTGAGAATAGTTTTGTTTTCGTTTATATCATGCTAATTTTTCGTTGATATTTGATTCATTTTTTGTTTAACTCATGAAATTTGTAGGGTTGATAAATGTTGTAATATTTGTTTGAAATTGTTGAGTTTGGTTGATAAATTTTACATGCAGGTTTGAAATTTTTTTCTTTATATATATATGATAATGAATGGTTCCAATGGATGCTTATTGCAAACGTGAATGACTATTCTTAATTTGTTGTTGATTTTGTGGTAGAAAATAGAATACTACTTGCAGCTTGAAAGTTTGGAACTTTTCGTTGATTATTGTATTTTTTTAGGTTTATAAAAGTATTATATTTAGGTTTATAACTCATACTTTTCGTTGATAACTGTATTATTTTTTGGTTTATGAGATGCATATATTTCAGTTAGTGCTTTTGTTTCATCAAGCTTTGGCATTCTCACTTTTGATTCATCTTCTTCTTCCTTAGACGATTTATGGTGCGATTTTCACAGTTTTATTTTCTTCATAACCAACATAAGAGACCAAGGTTAATTTTATATTCTTCATTTTTCTTTTTAAGGTTGCTTCTAGTTTATTTTACCTTAATTTTCGTTGTTATTGCCTTCGCCTCCATGAATTTTTGAATAAGGCAAACAAAAATTGAGGACAAGATGTACAACGACACATGAAGCTTTGGAGCTTCGGTCCAAGAAAGGTTGGAGTGCTGAACACTTAGAAATGACATTGAGCACGGGTATGTTCGTCCACTAGCACACGGAGCTTGCATACGGTCCTTGTTCCGGAGTTTAAGATCGTTTCTGGGAGACGTCTATGACCAAATGCTGAATAATGTGAGAGATCTACTTCACTTCAAAGCTTGAGAGGTACGAGTCATGGAGGAAAATTTCTCAAACCTGCATGTAAAATTTCTCAAACAAACTCAACAATTTCAAACAAATATTACAACATTTATCAACCCTATAAATTTCATGAGCTAAACAAAAAATAAATCAAATATCAACGAAAAATTAGCATGCTATAAACAAAAACAAAACTATTCTCAACTAAAAATATATACATTTATCAACGAAATACTTTTTTTGTATAGTTACGCAAAAATATGGCAGTTGTGAAAACCAAATGCACAAAACTAACCTTAGTTTAGTGATTTTCCTTTTCAATTTAAAATACAGGTAAAAGCTGAGACGAAATACTGGACACTTAATAATAACGTTTAACATTTCTATGTTCGCGAATTCGAAGACGGAGCTTGCGTAGTCGATTTTAGCATCGTTCCAGTTCTGGGCAGCGTCTTTGTAACATATTATAAAGTTTAGATTGCACGAATGTTGAATAATCTGAAAACTTTGAGGAATACGAACCATGGAGGAGTGGGAAAGAAGAGAGAGAAAGAGTGAGCTTGTTTTCATGGAGTATTCAGCTTTTTAAAAAGAAAAATGCATCAAAAGACGTGCAAGGGGCTGCAGTGTCTTTTCCTTTGACAAAAGGGTTAAAATTTACATTTAATGGGACGTCGGGTTAGATCTCCAAAAATTATGTAAAAGGGGGTCATTTTTCCAAAAAACCCTATTTATAAACACTTCAAATATCAAAATCAATATAACTCTCATACTTTCTATTATTTTTTTTTACTTTTATCTAACTTACTAAACCCTTTTCAATATAATTTTCTCAAGTCAAAATCTCCACACTCTCTAAAATTTACCTGGTGATGATTTCATTCCTTATCATTTTTTCTTCCTTAAAAAAATAAATAAACTTGAAAGTGTAGAAAGTAGAAACTCGGATTTTCTACAATTGAAAGACCTTAGTAGGTCCAAAGAATCTGGAATGTCCCTCCTTCCGTTCAGATTGCTTAGTCACTTCACTTGTATTGGATGCGAGCCTTGGCTTTGTTTTCTTTTTCTGGCCGTGTTAGGCTCCTTTCAACCGCCACACCAATCCTCATCTGGAATCTCATGTTCCTTCATCTTCCTTTTCTGAAGGAATGCTGCAGCTCGCCATAACAATCCGTAGGGTGTTCGTTCAATGCTTTAAGGTATGTATGATGATTCTGGATACAAGTTTGGATACGCGCGTATCAGTCTCTGCCACTATTTCTTTATGTGCGTCTATCTGTATTGCTTTCCTCGTGCTTTTGTTGTCGCGAGATCTGTTTATCGGTTCTGAATCATATTCGGCGTTCCAGTTGTGGAACGCATGCAGGGTTTGGTTTCGACTCTCCAAATAAATGAGTCTTTTCTTGTATTGTTTTAGCTTGTTTATGATCTATTTTGAAATATAATTGATTCTACGGATTGTTTTCTTTTGGTGTATTGAAATAGTGAAGTTGTGATAAATTTCTTTTGATACTCTGCCATAAACATCCGAATCTGATTAGTTAAACACTCATGCTCAAGTACTCAACAGTTAGGATGTGCTTGATTCGCAATTAGTAGTGTGGGAATAAGAATTCCCATGGCAATGTGAAGTATATTTTTTAATCCAAGTAAACTAGGTGATGGAATTACTGATACTTTGGCTCATTGAGAGAGGAAAAGAATCTGTATAATCTAGTTTAAATGGTTTGTTCTATTTATCTCTGTTGAACATGCTAAGGAACTAAGGAAGTCTGAATTCGTCTCAAAATTATACCAATACTCTCTATGTGGAGGAACTATACAATATTCAGAAAGATGTACAGTATAGTTATCCCATTGAGGACTATATGATAGAAGTGAAAGCAATTTTATCTGGTGTGTAACTTTCAAGATATTATTGAACACTGTTTTAGCTTTTCGATCATGTTTGTGAAAAAGCATATTTTCAAGTAACTTTTGTGTTATTTATGGTGTCATTACATTTTTTATTTGCAGAAGGTATTTGGCAGGAGGAAGTATTGTTGGCTATCTTTTCAATCTTCTTTCTTGAGATGACAATGATGAGTAACACATTATCCTCGTCTTGTCCAGATCTCACTTATATTTGTGTTAATGGATTACGGTGTGCAAATGTTAAAGTACGGATGCCTAAATCTGTTGTGAGGATTGGTTCTTTAAGTAAAAATGACTATGTTCAAGCATTTTATCACGATGCTAGAAGGGTGATAATGTCTAGCCATCTAATGCCGGGACACTTTGAAGGGACCACTGTACGAAAGAAAAAGTTAAAGGAACCTAGCCTGAAGCTGGATTTTGTGCGGACATTGTTGATCGATAAATATGATAAGGTAAGGAAGTGAGGATTTTTTTTAAAAAGCCAGAGAACCATGAGTTTCTTTAAACAAAATTTATTGCTTCATAATAGTAGTTTGAGAAGCATAAATTCGTAGCGTGTTCTAGTTGAAGATTCCCATATTAATTTCACTGTGCAGGTTATAGGACTAGGATCTAATTACAAGTTCAAATGAAAATTCAAGTTCTGCCAAAATGATGGAAGAACAAACTATATTTTTATTGCAATTATAGTTTATAATGGTCTTGAACCGAAAAAGTTGTGGTGCAGATCGTTTCATGTGTTTAGTTGTGTGAGATCTTTTTATTCGACACTATTACTTCTATGAAACCATTTCTAATTCGCAGGCATATGTCTTTGTTTGCTGCATGAGTGCTATGATGTTCCGATTTTGGGTGTTTGCCTAGGTCTCCAGGTGCTTATTTTGATTTTGCTGATATTTTTTCTTTTCTTATTCGATTCATCACTATTACTGCGCAATATATTAACAATTTATTTGATTTTGTGTGTTGTAAAACACTTTTTTCCAGAGCAGTCCTTCCATTAAATCATCGTTTTTTTATTCTCACACCTTGACCTTAAGTTCATAGATGCGATTGTGCCATGTTGGTCAAATTCAAATCAACGTATTGTGCATAAACATTATTTCCATTTAACAGTATTCCGAAGTTCCTTTGTTATTTGCATTGACCTTGATTTTTTGTGACTAGTTATATATATTTTTTGTAATTATTATTAGCCTAGAGGAGACTCAAACCTTGTCCTGGTTCAAGTCCTTAGGACTCGGCTAGCCCTAGGCTAGCATTTACCTTAAAGTTATTTCTCCACTCCATTGTAGATCCTCTAAATATGGCAAATAATGTGTGCGTCTATTTGATACATGGTGGAACATAGTTGGCTTTAATTGTGTGGTTGATAGAAAGCCACCATCATGGTTGTTCCTCTTCCTGTCTTCCCTTCTTTCTGTGAGTGTTCATGAATTTGCAGTGAGATTTGTCCATTAATCGTCCACCGAGGCCTTTTATTTCTTTTTTATCATTAATCTTGTTTGCAATTCACTTAAGATCTTCAAGTACCAGCTTTATGCTTTTAGTGGAATACACGAGGGAAGGCAAAAATATCTATCTAGGACATGAATTAGTTAGGATGTTCTCTATTTGCTTTGTCTTCATGTATACATGTGAATTGAACTTGCATATAAATAATAAAATAGAGACTTGGTAGGCTGGCCCTTATGGACTGCTTCCTTGTGCAACACCATTATATGTTCTTTTATGTTTCCTCTGCGCCTTTTGATAAATTTCATTTTGCATTCAAAAAATGTTATTTTATATTAGTTTGTTCATTTACTACTTATTCTACTTGCTTTTACTTTTTATTTATTGGCTTTTGACTTTTTCAGGGGCTTCCAGTTGAGTAATCGACTCTTAGATTAAAATATATTATATATTAAGATTCAAAAAAAAAATTTTGGGGTGGGGGGTTGGTGAGCCGGGGGGCTTGAGCCCCCCCAATCTATAGTGTGGATTCACCCCTGCTCGCATATCATTGTTACCTGCTATCAAGAGTCTAAAACATTTAATATCCCCTCTCAATTTTTATTATTGCTGTTTTTTTCATCTTAGGAGTTAGGACTCATGGGTAACAACTTGCCCTTCCCGGATCCCGCCTCCACCATGGAAGCCTTGTGCGGAGTTTACTTTCCTTTATTTTTGGAGAACCACCTGTGAGTTCTCTTTTGCTTCATTTTCATGTCCCACTAGTGTAATCATTGCATGCAATAATTTATCTTTCAAATAACGAAAGTTAAGCAAGCATTTCTCTGGCCAAAATTGCTGCTTATGGACTCTGTCTATGCTACTTGATGGGTCTGAGGTATTAGCATGGCATTGACCTGCTAGTTTTGCACTAGAGAATAACTATCCCTAACCATAAATAGGATACACTGATACAATAAAGAGAAATGTCTAAAGGGTAATCATGTGTGGAATATGCTTGTTTTAAGTGTTGCGCCAGAAGTATATTTATATGATTAATTATAGAATCCTGTTGTTCGCTGTTTCCCCTACTATCTCAATGGCCACATAAAAATAAGGAGGATGCTTTCCCATAATTGGTCATGTATGATGTATTAGTGTATTACATGAAACTAGGCTCCCTGTTGGGAAATGAGGAAGTACAAACTAATAATCCAATATTGTGGCTGAGAGGAAGTTGGATAGTCTATACATATTATTTTTCTCTGACTTAGTCATCGCATGGAAAGTTTTCACTTCTTTCTTTCTTTTTCTTTTTTCCCGCTGGATATATGTGACATTCATGAAGATCTATGTGGCAGTAAACTAGTTACTTGAGTACCAAGAGTTGTCTTATTATGGTAGATTTCTAATAAATATCATCAATAAGTATTACCGACAATTTATCGTTTTCTATCCACTCTTAACATCACTTTATCGTCCTCCTTAAACTATAGACTAGATTACCTGTGTCATTTAATGCGAAAGAATCTAGCCTCTATATTTGGTCTTAGTTGCACAATATAAAAATTCCGGCAATTAAGTGAATTAAATCCTTATCTTCATCTCATTCAGTCTCTCTGGCACAAATATTTTCAGTGTCCTGCTATTTCTTATGTGAATTTTGTGTGAATTTCTTTTGTGATGCAGATATAACCTTAAGGTTGAATGCGGTACATCAGCTAACCACCACAAGTCCGCAACTCCAGATGCTTGCTTTTTCTTTGCTGATAATCTTTTAGTTATTGATCATTGTAGCAATGATGTGCATATATTCTCCATACACGATGGAAGCACAACCATGATGTCTTGGTTGGATGACACAGAAAATAAGCTTATTGGCATAAAAGCTTCCACAACAAGAAAATCAGGAAAGCAGACGTTGGAGGCCACGAGTTTTTCTCCATCTGAAGCAGGCTTCCATTCTGAGAAAAAGAAGGGAGCAACATATAAAGGACGTCGAGAAATGTCTGAAATACATTAATGATGGAAAATGTTATGAACTCTCTCTTACAGCTCAAATGAAAAAGAGTATCGGGGAGCTTGACTCCTTAGGACTTTACCTTCACCTTAGAGAGAAAAATCCAGCACCATATGCTGCTTGGCTGAACTTCTCTTTGGAAAACCTATGCATATGTTGCTCTTCACCTGAAAGGTTTTTGCAATTGGATAGAAATGGTGTACTAGAAGCGAAGCCCATCAAGGGTACCATAGCACGTGGGTTGACACAGGAGAAAGATGAACTACTCAAACTGCATCTTCAGCATAGGTAGGTTGGATATTCTAAATTTTCTGCAGATTGAAAGTAGAATTGCTTGCAGGACCTGATTTTATAAGTTCCGGAAAAATTGTCATTTTTTATCATCTATGCAAGTCAGTCACTCAGAGTTTAGAAAACTTAATGTTCAATCAATTTGTTAGACATTTTCGTGGATGAGTCTGTAATTCATTGTTATCGACACCTCATTTTGATTTTCCATGGCCACGTTATGCATCTTGAGTTTGTAACAGAATGCACGAGTCTATATGCTTCTTTCTAACTCTTTCTCTCTCCATACAGTGAAAAGGATCTGGCTGAAAATCTAACGATTGTTGATCTACTAAGGAATGACCTTGGTCATGTCTGTGAGCCTGGCACTGTGCATGTGCCCCATATGGATGCGGGTCATATGCAACTGTTCATACCATGGTGAGTACAGTTCGAGGGAAGAAGCAACCAAATTCGAGTGCAGTTGATTGGGTCAGAGCTGCTTTCCCTGGTGGTTCAATGACTGGTGCCCCAAAGTTGAGATCAGCGGAAATTCTTGATTCTCTTGAAACTTGCTCTCGAGGTATCTATTCAGGCTCCATCGGCTTTTTCTCATACAACCAGACATTTGATCTAAACATTGTTATAAGAACAGTAGTTATACACGAGGGTGAAGCTTCAATAGGAGCCGGTGGCGCCATCATTGCTCTATCAAATCCCGAAGAAGAGTATGAAGAAATGATCTTAAAAACACAAGCTCCAGCAAAGGCTAGCTGTTACAGAATTTCTGCAGTAATAAGGTAGCATTCTGCCTTTTTACCTATTAACTGCTTAGAAGTTAGACATCTTGCCATAGATGGAGTGTATTATTGTGGTCAATAATAGGTTGACGAGGGAGGGAAGGTTAGGACTTGCGATGTTTGCAAGAGTAAGGGTCATAATTCCAGGAACAAAAACGGAACAAAAAATGTCCTGGGAAGTAGCCTTCGAGTACTCATGCATGTGAGGTATCAAACCCTAGAATAATAAGGACCACTCAATCAAGTCAGACTGGAGCTTATGACAGTGGCAGCAGATCAAGAGTAAGGCAGAGCAAGGTTTTAAAACTCGAAAGGCGATTTGAGGCGGTCAAGCTTAGTTGAGGCGAGGCGGTAGCCTCAAGGCGATTGAGGCGGTCGCCTCATTCCAAACTAAAAAGACAGGATTCTCAATATAGAAAAACATCCACAATAATCATAACATTGAAAATGTTCATGAAAACATAATCATCCATAACATAAAAACATAGAATCCAAGCAGGAACCTGAACCTCCACCCCATACTTCCAAGCAGGATCCTTACGACTCATCTAACAGTCACACAATTGATATATAAATAAGCTTAATTGAATTATTGAATCAAGAATTCAAGCTTGATTCAATTATTGAAATAAACTTAATTGATAAAGAAATAAGGTAATTGAATTATTGAAACAGGGCTGGAGGCACAATCGGCATATCTTTTAAGTTTCAACAGCAGCTGTTGCTGCCTTGCTGGTCTGGGGATGCGAGTTGCTGCTTTGGGTCGCGAGCTACTGGTCTGGCGGGATCGACTGGGCGAGCTACTGGTCTGGCGAGATCGACTGGGCGAGCATACTGGTCTGGCGAGATCGACTGGGCGAGCCTACTGGTCTGGCGAGATCGACCGGGCGAGCTTCTGGATAGCTTCCAGGCGAGGTCGCGACCTTCAGGGAGAGTACGCAAGCGACTGCGCGAGTTAGGTTGAAATGGGTGTTCCGACTTTTTTTTTTATTTCACCAGTTTCCCTTTTCCGCCTCCCCTACGCCTCACACCGCCTCACGCGGAGGCGCGCCTTGAGGCGCCCGCGTCGTTGACTGAGGCGTTTTTGACCAAAATCCAATTTGAGGCCATTTGTGCGATTCGGTGAACAGGCCGAGGCGGCTGAGGCGCGCCTTGAGGCGGCGCCTCAGTTCGAATTTTTAAACCTTGAGGCAGAGTGAAGATGGAGTGCAAGTGGCTCAGGGAAGTAGTTCTAGAATGATGGCAACAGTTCAGGGGATTAACGAGTATGTTAGTCCTTTCCACAAGGAGTGCAGGTCCAAAACGAAACCAAAGAAAATAACATTGTTGACTGGAATGGGTCTATACATTAACCCAGGTACCGGACGATTCAAAATTTAAGCCACACCTAACATCTATTGGTAGCTCATGAAACATTTTTCCTTGAATCATTATATATGTGATATGTCATGAAACATTTTTCCTTGAATTGCAGCCCGGAACATCGATGGCTAGGGTGGTTGATCGTGGAAATGGCAAGTCGAAGACATGAAGCTCTTTACTCTGCATTTGCATTGCTTTATTTGGGACTCTGGATGTTTTAAATTTTAGACTATGTGGATGTTACTTTATTTTGTGTTTGCATTGTTGTATTTGAGATTTTTAATGTGCTGGATATGTATTTGAATGCTTATTACTTATGTGGAGAACTGTCTATTGCTGTGTTTTATTGAATTTGTTTTGTGGGGCAAGGGTCAGTTTGTCCCATTTCGTATAGGTATAAGGGCTTAAATGGATCATTTTTCAAGTATAAGGTCTTATTTGATCTAGAAAATTGAAGTTCAAATATGTAAATCTATTGGTAATGTCATTAATTTGTTCATGACATGTGTCAAAATTCCATTCATCTAATCGATATGTATAGTGTAAAAAAATTAAATAAAATACATGTCAATATATTTTAACAACAATTATGATATTTTTTACGAAATATTGCTTCAGGGGCTAATCGAGACCCGAGATTAAAGTAGAGGAACTTTTTTAGGACAAAAGATAATACAGGGGATTAATCTACCTAAAATAATAAGTACAAGGGCTTTTTGTGCCCTTATCCCTAATGAAATACATTTATGCTTCAATTTTTATAATTTTTTACACTTAAATATATTAACCAAGTAAATAAAGTATCAAATTACCAATTAAGACAAAAGTAAAGAAGGGTTGAACTTTCGTTGGACCTCAGTTTGATTGTCGTTTAACGGTTGAGCCTCCGTCAAGGTTCAATTGTTGTTTAATTGCATGTGTGATATTTGATGGTCGTTGGTTCATGGTTTTCAACATCAAACCGTACAACTTGTTATTAAAAACTATGCTTGGCAGTTCAACTAATGACTCTAATTATAGGGTGAATTGGAAGTGAATTTATTTTTTGGACTTATTAAGGTTTTAGTCCATTCATAAAACTTATTTGTAATTGAGTTCAATTCACTTTAGCTTTAATTTTATTTTTTATAAATAAAATTCTAAAACGTTTTATTTCTTAAAATACAGATAATTTTTTTTAAAAATTACATATTCGAACTCAACACGTAAAACTCTCTCTAACAAAACGCATCATCGATATTTTTTAACGTACTTTTTAATTACATTATTTTTCAAACATACTTTAATTAGTATATATGCTATGTAATTTTTTTTCACTACGTTACCTAAATAGTAAGTATTAAACTCTAGGAGGAACGGATTCGCTAAACCCTAACGGACTCGTGTATCGTATTTTCATGTTGTAACCTAAACAATAAGTATTAAACCCTAAGAGGAACGGATTCGCTAAACCTTAATGAGTTTGTTTATCGTATTTTCATGTTGTAACCTAATCAACAAGTGTTAAACCCCAAGGGGAACGAATTCGCTAAACTCTAACGGGTTCATGTATCGAATTTTCATATTGTAACATAAATAATAAGTGTTAAACCCTAAGGATAACGAATTCGCTAAACCCTAACGGGCTCGTGTATGCTCAACATATTGATTAAGACAATAAAATAATTAATTAAAATAGAAAAATTAATATATTTTCTAAATTAAATTTTCTTCATTTAATATGTATTTTTCTTAAAAGTCTCCAGTTTTGGCATGAATCCAGAAAATATAAATCAATTTAATTATAAAAACCTAATAACTAGACTTGGTTACAAATAAATTTAAGTAAGTGATGTTATCCCTAACAAGTCTCATGAAGTAGACCTACCTTCAATTTTACCCTAATTAACCTTATTTTTGCAAAAGCCACCTAATTAATTGGAAGAAATAGAAACGCCGCGATTTGCATATTGCCCGTCATTTTCAACATAGATGTTGAACCAACCTCGTGATTTCCCAATCCCAAGATACACTAATTATCCTTCTTTGTTTACTCTATGAAAATGCAATATTGTTACTTTTTTTTCAATATTTCATTCTCAATTTTGTTTTATTAGATCTTATCTTATATAATTGAAGTTACTTATTTTAATTGGTGAACTACGTAAGATTGTCATTCCCAAATCTTCCTTTGTTGTACATGGAGTCATGAATGGATGGCTAAACCCTAAACCAATTATTAAAGATAGAGAAGTTGATTAATAAATAACAACCACAAAATAGAAAATTATTAAAATCACACAAAACAAGAAGGCGGCAAGAGTCATTGTTATCAAGAAAAGTTTTTCTAATTGTGATTATTTTGGACTCTTGATACATCCTAATCCTTGAAAATGAAGGCGATGTATGCATGGGTATGGGAAATGAGGGAACCCAAATATTGTATTGTTTATCTAAAGATAATACTTTAAAAATTAAATAATAAAGCAAGATTCCATTCTAAAGCATGACAATCCCCTGTAGACCCTGACACTATATATATATATATATATATATATATATATATATATATAATGAAAGAGAGAGGACATGAAATTAATAGGTTACTAAAAAATATTTGATAGGGCAACCAACATGACATTACATTATATTACAATAATAAAGCAGAAGGACCAAAACCTTGAATAGATTACCAAACAATCCTTGTTATACCAAAAGAAAGTCACGAGAAGGAACATATTTTTTGTTAAAAAATAAATCTAATAATATATATATATAATAAATAAACGATAAGGCTTCATTTGTGGTTGATGCCTTGATTATATCTAGGGTTTTATACTATTCCTAATTATGATGTCTCTACGGTTAAGCAGTATTATCAATATGAATGTAACCACCGACAGATAGAAAATAGAGACACTGTTTTTTATCTTATTTTATTGTCAATGTGACATGAAATGATAATTCTTTTTGTGTCCCTTTTTGACAATTTGACATCGTCATGTAGCTTCAATCACCAAATAGTATACAGGCTCTCAAAGGCTTCGAGCTTCGTCATCTATTTTCACCAATATACTATGAAATATGAAATGATCTACAACCACTATCTATTGTTCATACACATGCATATATATACATTTGAAGTTGTGAATGGTATTATAATGCACAAAATGTTCCATCTGGTTTCTTTTGGTATTATTAGAATAGTATTTCTTTTGGTAGATGTTGAGCCAAATTTGCTTTAAAGCCGGTTTTTGCGGATTGATATTGTCGGATGTGCTTTAACTAAAACATTGTGTCTTTGGTGTTGTCGTTCCCTTCACATTTGTCACAAAACTGCATATATAGTTCCTTCATGAATTAAATTATCATCTTACTATGATAATTATAAAAGGCAGACTCTCACTGGGCCAACTCTTTTTCTTCCACCTTATGACTAGCGGTCACAAAACTTGATTTAGATTACCGATTTCTCTGATGGGGATTAAATCAAATCTAGACATAAGTTATATGTTCGAAATTCAAGTTCAAACATAAAGATATTGTCCGGTTTAAAATTGAATTAGAGTCCAAACACTAAAAATCCTGTCCGATTTATATTTTGGATTTAAACCAATCCATGAATGATCAATTACGGGTGAAAAAACATGGGGAAAAGGGTGGACAATTCACTACTTTTTTATATATATAAAAAAATGACCCTTTAACCAATCCACTCTAGTTCCCAACTTTGTCCATCCCGGTATGCTTTGGTATCGCCCAGCCCAGCTTCTTCCCTCTTCTCTTCCGCTTCTTTTGTTTCTCTTTTGCGGTTCTGCCATTTTTGGCAACCTAATCGCTGACACAACTTAGGCCTCATTCTGAAGTTAGAGCAAGTACAATCAGACATTTGATAATAATGTTATAAATTTTGGAGTGCGCAGAGAGTGATTTGAAAAAATTGTGTTAGAAGATGTATAAAATAATAGAAAAAGTGAAAAATGGTGGAAAAATATAAGAGAAATGACATCGATGATTGATATTGAGAGTGTTTGTAAATGAAAATTAAAAAAAATTGTATTGAAATATGTGTTTTGTTGATATGACTATATTGAGAGTCGTGTTTTACTGTAATAGAAATGAGATTGCACTGAAAAATTTGGAGTGTCTTACCATTGAAGACGCTCTTAGTATTAATAACCTCATAACTTCCTCGCCTTTCCTAACTATTTATTAATCATGCCAGGATTTTAATATCTCGGTTGAAGTTGTTTAAGTAGGTCATTTGAAAAGTCCTCAAGACATTTTTAAATTAATTTTCAATTATTACTTATAGATGTTATATAAATTTTTGATTTTTAATATTATCTTTCAAGACATAATTAATAAATAAATAAATAAATAAATAAATTCCTGGTTTATTTTGACTTGTCATTTTTAAAACACTCTCTCTCTACTTTTTTATCTGAGATATTAGAATGATGGTCAAACTCAATCTTCAAACTAGATTGATTTATTCACAACAAACTCGATCACCCTTATCTAGTTTTTTTACTAAAATCACACTCTCTATAGGGCAACACTTTTCAATTTTTACTTTTTAATGTGCATCAAATTTTTGGCTGTTTCATTATTTCAAATAATTTTAAACTAGAAAAAAAAACGTAAGTGGAAAAATTCTTTTAAGAATTAATTTATTAACTCTAGAGATTCTAGTTTTGATTTTGTAAGAACTCCCATATTGGTAAGGTATGGGAGGTTAGCTCTCTTTATTAGAGCAAATGTTCACCTCCACTCACAACAATACTTTTTCCCTTGTGTAGTGAATTGGACCTAACCCACTTGGAACACTTGAGGAGAAATAAAGTTGTGCGTGCCCGTTGTATCCATATGAATCGGACAATCTACATATGGGCCGATATATCCAGTGAATCGGACAATCTAAAACGGACAATATTGTTGGTGTGTGTGGGTCCACAAGTGCGTGCCCGTTGCATTCAACCTTAGCTCTCTTTATTAGAGCAAAGACCCACTTCCATTCACAACAAGGTCTTTTCCGGACAACTCATATATGAGCCCAATTTATCCAATGAATCGAAAAATCTAAAGCGGATAATATTGTTGGTGTGTGAAGTTTGTGGAAATTACAACAACTTATCATGATATCGGAGAGGTGATTGTTGAGCTCTACTATGCACTTTTTTGGACAATACCCTTAATCCACGTGTTTTGGGTCCATTCGGAAAGTTAATAAGCCCACGCACGTGCGGAGGAGCGTTGGAGCATCCCAAATCAGGAGTTTATCCCCATATGAAGTGTCTTATAATGTGATATCCTCCCACCCTACTGAGCCTTTTAGAGGGGTCTGTTGAGTCACTCATCAAATTCCTATCAAACCAGTATTTATAATTAGAGTTACTGGGTCATGCTCTAATAAAATTATAGCAGGCCAACTGTTACACTTGTTGTGGTGTAATTTTTAATTTTTAATTTTTTTTAGAAGGGTATAGTATTTCGAGACTGTCGAATATAAACTCTAAACATTCAAGATTTGAATCATGATAAATTTAATTTTTTGTTTTGAGTAAAAAGAGTCTCTAAATACATCACTCTCTTTTACTTTATACATCATCATGACCCACCAAATTCTATGTCACCCATCATCTCTACAACTATTTATACATTTTTTAAAACAAATCCACTAATTTTCAAAATTTATATATACCTCTCAAATAATTATTATTTTTATCTTTTATGTACAATAATTACAATATGGTAAATTTGTGTGAATATTTTTTTTTCCTATATGGGCTTGTTAGGTTTTTTTTTTTTTTTTTGAGTATTTTAGGTATTTCAATTATTTTTTTACATTCAATGTTTTTAAGCAAAAAAATAATTGAAATGCTTAAAATACTCAAGCAACAAAAAATGATAATAATAAAAAATTATTCATACATATTTACCATCTCTTAATTATTGTACATAAAAAATAAAAATAATAATTATTAGAGGCATGTATATATAAATAGTTGATTGAGAATACCTAGAATGTAGAGAGGTGATGAGATAAGCCATAAAAGGTGTAAATGGTACATTGAAAGTTCGACGAACCGGATAGTGCATAGAGAATAAGAGGGTGGTGCATTTAGAGGCTCTCTTGAATAAAAAAATACACAGTTAACGAATAGATGTCATAAGCAACAAATACAAATTCAAGAGGGAATTAGAAAAAAGAAATTGAAAAGTTCTTGCATCGAACATATAACCATAAACATGACCCTAAACAGTAAGCAAAAACAACAAACACAAATTAAAAGGGGAATAAGAAATTTAAAATTCCTTGCATTGAACATATAACCATAAACATTTTCCAACATAAAAAAAATCCATATATTACAAGATCCCAAATACAAATTAATAATATTCACTTCCAAAAAAGTGTCAAAACCCAATCAACCATATTTGGTCCACCCACTCTACTTTGTCACATTCTCATCGGAAATGGTCGGCAGCTTAGAACAAGAGAGGACACCCACCCTTATCAATTAATACAATCTATACTGAATAGAAAAGATGGAAAAAAGAACGAGAAGGTAAGACAAGCAACTTTGCTATATTTCTGGTGGGGTTGCATCAACTATGTGACCAACACCTAACCAAACTTTTCTTCAACTAATGACCCTAAAGAATTACAATTTGAGACCAACCCAAAAGGAAAAAACAAAAGAAAAACGCAATACATAAAAAGAATATGAAGATTCACACCTGATACTTGTATGGTTTTGACCTCTAAAAGTCACTTTGATTTCTTTTTTCCTATTTCTTGGAGCATTGTGGCTGTAGAAAGGTTGAGTGGACACCACAATGACTGTCCTCTGGAGGACATAGTATCCCACCAGGATCTTCAACCTTTTTACCCCACTTGTCCTTTTCATTCAATTCCCTACCCTCCCCCTTGCTCCTCTTTTTCAATCTTCTCTTGCAAAAGTAAGAACCTGCTATATTACTCTCTCTCTCCTTGACTTTTTTATTTTCAATTTTCACCTGCAAAATTTAGCAACAGAGCTGTTATGTAATTACTAACAGAAGAAGAAATCATGTGAATATGTGATTTGCACAGCTACAGCCTGCAAGGCTACAAAGATAAACACGCAAAAGGCTTTTAAGAAATCACAATCCCAGTCTAAATCTTGAACATAAGCTTGCAAATATTTGTAGGCTTTTAAAACTAATACTAAAGAGACATGCCAAAATAAAAAAAAGGTTACAGGGTACAACCCAAAGAACCACTCGATTTACAAAGACAATTTTATTGAAATGTGAGCCAATATTTCCACTTTATCTTCTTTATAAATAGATTACCCAACTGCTTTTACAGTGCTTTCTTTCAAACATTTGGTTTCTACAGTTGCCAGATTTAAAAAAAAGGGGAAAAAGGTGGTTTCTACAGTAACCTAATTGGAATTTCAAAGAATTAAAGTTAGCTCAAAAGTCTATAAATTTGACCCTACTACTATTGTATCAGCAAAAGGTTTTTTTGTAGACTCCTGCAGAAATAGTAACAGAAAAATATTTAATGAAAAGAAATGCACACATCATATGATCAAATATTATTGTAATAAGATAATCCTTAAACAGTAAAGCATTGCGGATATCAATGTAGTTTTTAAGGTCCAAATATTGCATTAAGTGTTGCTTATTTCTTGTAGCCGCATTTCGAAAGGTTTGCTGAGCAAAAAAGGACAATTCTAGCAGTTCACCCGACAAGTACAAAAAACTATGTTTGAAGGGTGAAGGAGAAAACAGAAAGGACAACAAACATCATGATGAATTGGTGAAAGACAAATTGAAGGACAAATGTAAATCATGAAATGCACAAAAATTGGCCCTCTATTTTAAAACAAAAAAGGAAAATAAAGTATGATTTTCTTGGCTATGAAAAGCAAAAGGTGGTCTTGGGGTCCTCGGCGCAGAAGCAAAAGAACTAAGCTTTGCCTGCACAGTCAAACAAAATATGATCACAACTTCACAGTTAACAAGACTGAGTCTTTTTTCCGGACTGGAAGGATGTCTAAGCATTCACGCAGTTCGATCATCTGTTTCTCTATTGGATGACTAAAATGTCCTCAAAAACCTTTTTTCCTAATCTATTCCAATGACCATACTATCCCCCTATCAAAATTTCATGATTCAATGTCGGTGGACCGACAACAACAGGGGTCTGTCCTTCTCCCACGTCTATAAAACACAATAAGTTACTCGACCTCAACTATCTGATAAAACAACAGTATAAAAACCAAGTAGAACAACCGGTTGTTAGAAGAGTTGATTTTTTTTAATAAAAAAGGAGAAAATGACAAGACAGACAAAATAGACAGGTGTGCACTAGATGACAATTCCAATAACTTCTGCTCAAGTTGTAGAACAATGTCCATATTTATTCAAGGACCACGACATTCTAACATAAAGCTTAAATATATTGAGACGAACCAAAAGATGATGTTCACGTAGGAGAGAACATTGAAGGATGCATAAGCTAAACGAGCTGTTTGGTAGTTTTTTCCTCCTTTCAATCAAAAGATAAAGACTTTCAAAGAAATTGAAGTTATAAAACAATTATTCCTATTATATTAAGAGAGGTAGCTTTCTTCAAAGACAGGATTAAATCTATGTGATTCAATTGTGCATGGAAAAGAAAAGGCTTACCTTTTGCCTCTTGGGGTTGCTTTCTAGTATTTAACAACTCCAGTTTAAAAGGGCTTTGGGGTAGCTTGTTTGAAAGCAACAGTGGGAGCAATTCTGCAGCTCCTCCTCTGATGCTCCAGCACAAGTTCTCCTGCAAACCAATCGAGTTTTTCGAAATTGCTTTGCTCTCCAATCCTTTTGCCACTAAAGAGCACCGACTCCACATTCTTCTGTTTAAGCATTTCCTCAGCAGCTCCTATTAGAATCTTCACATTGCCAGGGCTAGGATCTGTATCCACACTAGGTCCACATCTGCCCAAGCTCGAACCATTGGCCTACAATACAAAAATTGACTGAGAATCAGCGAGGTAAAAATCAATGTAATATATATGATTCTCACATTCACTTTAGCCCCTGAAAATTGACAAGTTTTGGCAGAAAAAATAAATATTGGGTTTGTTACACGAAAATTATCACACCCTCGGAAAATCTTTACAGTAGACATCAACACAGAACTTAATCTCTCGACTGAATCACTTTAACACATAATTTATCAACTAAAAGAGAAAATGCAACAGTAACTCAAGTGGGTGAACCTACTAGCCTAGAAATTTTCTCAGCCCTAATTCACTTTTCTTGCAGTTGGGTCCAATAAAATCTACATATGCCAACTGTAGGGCTAATCAATTAGAATAGGTTCATCAAAATGGTAGATTAGAACAACATCGGTGCATAGCTTTAAAGGGGCAGCCCGATTTGTGTCCCACTTCTTTGGCAATATCAAGTACACTGAAAAAGTGGTGGGGGCATAAAATTGCCCGCCGGTAACTATATCCTTGTAATTCAAGAAGGAAAAAGCACAATTAGGATCACACTAGATTCTTTTACTTTGGGTAAAGTGTCCACTTCCATCTACAAAATTGATTTGGGATCGCATTATTGCATTCAAATTAAAGGGTCCCCGTGCTCGTTGATGTAGAATTGTAGCTATTGCCTACCCAACGTTAATACAGTTCAAGAAATGAAAAATCATAACCAAAACCTGGTACACTGACAACACATGAAAGCATCCCTAATAATAAAAGGTAAACTAATTATGGTATGAGTGTTTTTCCTTCTTTGAATTAATATATGTGAACAAGAATTAAGAATTGTGAATTGCATTTCTGGCCAAATCATTATAGCTAAGAGACCCCAACCTAACAAATCCAATACCTTTCCCTCCAGCCATTTAAAACTAAAAATTGCAAAAGGAACAGGCCACAGAGAGTCCCCTGTCCCCTTTCAATTAACTAAAAGTTGATCATTCATACTTATTTGTGATTTTGATGGTTAATGAAAATCCTTTAAAAGATAATACCCAGTGCCACAAGCCTGTCCCCAACCACTGTTAGAAGGGTAAACAACTCATGCACACAAAGCTCCTGCTTCTTCTGGCTAAGTCATGGACCACTGTCTGCGTCCAACTACTGCAGACTGCAGTGCTTAAATTGCCTAAAAGATAAGTATGTTTTTGCGTGTATTGGTATATAATTTTCAAAACTATTACGGCAACAAATTTAGGAAAAATAGCAAATTCAGTACGAGCATGTATTCCAAGCCAAAGTAAACTAATGCCAGGAGAGAAACAGCAACTTTGTCTCTAAATGGCATAAGAGACCAGAAGCTTTCAATGAAATGCTAAAAGACGCAAAACAAACTGACATGCACCGAATTGTAATTTGTATGCAACTAGAATATAAGGAACCAAAATGCATGGGTTGGCCAGGAAAACTGATCCCAGACTACCACCACTGGGTGCAAACCAACACCCCCACACAGACACACATGTCACGCATTGACTCCCCTTGGACGCTTTAGAACTCCATGTTTCCCAGGTATCAAGAAAATCCACAATTGGTCCCAAAAAGATTTTAACATATTCAATCGCATGAGCCAAGACTCGCTAAAACACAAACACAAAGAAGGCACAAAATATTCGTGAGTGTCACTGATAACTACAGTAAAAGACAAGCTCCTCGGTAACCCATACCAGCCTGGCTAAAACTGTCTCGAGCATGTAAAAAACAAAAAAAAAATCACGCAATTAAATGCACGGGGTCGCACGCGTAAGTTACGTACCTGAACACGCACGTAGTTACTGCTTCTACACTGACCGAACGCCATGGCCACCGCCTGGTCCACTGAGTCAGCGGAGCCATCACCAGATATTCGTGCAATTGGTCGAGCCCAGTCCTTGGCCTTCCAGTTCTTGACCTGTTCGTATTCAAAGCTAACCTCGACTAGTTGACCTGTCCCAAGAGACAGCACCAACAAGTCCTCAACTCCTCTCACAAATGGAAACTCTTGCTTGTTATGCAGCACGTGCGTAATTGCGGCGGCCGTAGGGTTGCCCATAGACAGACCGCCGTCAACCGCCACGCAACTTGTCCGTCCATCCACGGACCGCAGTAAAGCCGGTTCGAACTGTCCCGGTTCGGCTGATGTCGCCCGGCACACCTCCCATAGCCGGAAGTCGAAACTGTCCGTCTCTAACGCGTCGGCTCGGGAGAACAAAAACGGCGCAGTACTCGATAGGTCGAAGCATGGTATTAATACCGGTTTCAACGTGTCCTTGAGAGTCAGACTCCGGCCGTTGTCGGTGAATGCTTCCTTCACCGCTTTCTCTAAACCGGCAGTGGGCGACCCGGCCGAACCGGTAACTTTTATAAGCCGCTTCAAAAAACCACCTCCATTAACGGAACCGCCAGAACTGGAACGGTAAAATTGCTTCCCCTGTTCAGCCAGGAAACGCCACGTGTCATCTGCCTTGAAAATCGGACGGTTATGATCCTTGGTGCCAAACAGCATCGCCGTGAATATTCCGCCGATACCGGTCCCTGCAGCAACATCAAAATAATCTGCGATTCTAGCGTCAGGATTACCGGATTTGGCTTTCAGAGCGTGTTCCAGGTATGCCAAAGTTTTCCCTGATAGAATCCCTCGCATACCGCCTCCGTCGATGCTGAGTATGCAGATTTTTCCCCTCTGATTCTTGATAGCCGAGACGCTGTTATCCACGGCAACCGTTTCGGCCGGTTTCGACTCCGCCACCGGCGAAGGAATCTGTTTGGGCACCCAGAGCTTTTGATCATCATAGCCGAAGAGAAACTTACTTTCAAGGATCGAAAAGATTTCGTAGCTCAACTTATCAGTGTCGATACTCGGCTCTTGCATTTCCGATAGATTAGAAGCCATTTTTGGCGAAACTTCTGCAATATATCCGTTCATGCACCAGAGAAGGATATATCACAATCTCAATCCGATTGTCCTCCTGCTTCTTGACAACGTAATCGCAAACGAATTCACCTTGACATTAACGCCAAAATCACGATGGCTGGTGGTTATAGCTTTTAGGAAACACATGAAGGAACCATTGCTCTTATTTCCCCCAAACCAGGACTTCCATTGAAAAGTTCATTATCAGTTTCTTTGACCAATCAGCCTTTACAACAAACAGATAAAAGAGAAAAGAAAGAAGAGATTGAAATCCTCCCAAGAAAGCCCTCTGTGTCCTCGCACCCTCCCCGTTCTCTCTGTGTGCGGGTCTTCTCCTTTTCTTTTCTTTTAACAGAGCACGCCAGAAGCTATAAACATCAAAAGATTAACCAACCAAACAACAATTCCAGCCAAACAAATAACCAGAGGAGGTAAAGGAGGCAAGAACGCAGCAGTTGCAGAGTATGTCTGTTTATAGACTTTTCAAATTCCACAATAAAACCTTCTCTTTTTTTTCCTGCCCTCTCTCTCTCTCTCGTTTCTCTCTCCTAAAAGTTTGTAGGTGGATGGTACAGTCCCATTTTAACCCTGGTTCGTGCCGTTTTAACATCAGCGACCGACGCCAATTAGTTTTGATCTAACGGTTCTAATTCGTTACGTGTGGGGCCCAGGGGGACGAAACCGTCGTCGGCGAAAGAATGGAAACGAACTAATGGGGAGCTAATTTTTTTTGAAATTAAAAAGAGTGGGGTCTACGGATATCTATGATCTGGTGTGATACGTGCTGACGTGTATGTGTGGGTCAATGTAGGTCAGTGACTACCTGGAACGGACAACCCCGAGTCTTTTGCCCGTTGTGGGCTCCGTAAAACAACACATCAGCTAAAAGTGAGTTGTAACTGTAATTCGGTGAAAATTATTACTAAAAAACTTACTTTGACCGCGTAAAAAAATATTCAGCAATAGATATTAAATAGTGGATAAAGTGACTGGCAGTCACGTAAGTCGAATGGGTTGACCAAAGTGATAATATGAACAGAATGATAATTTGGACTATTGTATTGGATTACCGGATCAAACAAGAGTGTGTTTTATTACTATTATTTTAGAATTTTGTGGTAGTTTGGCACAAATGGATAGTCGTATGCAAATTAGATTCAAAAGATTCCTATCATCTCCATCCGGTGTTCAGGGTCGTTTTTGGTCAATTTTTTGATATATTTTTGTCAAATTATTTAGACGATTTTCAGTCCAGTTTTAGTCGATTTTAATGGGAAAAATGTAATTTAAAAAAAAATCAACCAAACAATTCGGTTTTTATCGGTTTCGATTTTACCAACGTTTTTTATTAGCCCTATCAAAAACATCTCAATAGTGTGTGTCATTCAATCATTGAGTGTGATTTTTAACAGATCCTTATATGATGTCAACGCACACGATGAATAAGTGACACTCACTATTGAGATCTTTTTTTATGAAAATTATTGAGATGATATTGTTGAATTGGATTAGGAAATTCGAGTCCGCTAAAGTAAATATAATTTTTTATTTAGAAAAAAATATGTGTAGCACCACCAAAAAAAACTAACACTCATCCTAGTAGCAATGGATGACAATGGGTAGGGTACTCTTTCAATAAATAAATATCAAAATTGTTATCATTTATTGCACCCTATACCAAAATCGTTTAAATTATTTAAATTTCCAAAACCGAAACAGTTTCATAACCGTTTACCGTCGTGTATCCATTTACCATTTAACTTTTTCAATTTCTTTCATAATTGGTTAGATAACTGTTTCTAAACACACGCACATACCCTAACCCAAAATCTGATTCATGCGTTAAAAATATAATAAAAGAAATAATCAATAATTTTATGATAAATCTAAGATACTTATTAATAATGAAATATATTAAATAGCATAAATAGATAGAAATATAAAGGAGTCAAATGTTTAGACGAACTACATGATAATACCATATTACTTCTTAGACATCAACAACCCAACAAAAACAAATAATTTGACTAGTGGTTAAGTGATTTAACTAATTTATTAATTTAATTATATTCAATATGAATCCATATGACACTTATGACGATATTATGCACACCCAAATTTCATACTCAATATATATTTTTAAATTATGAAAGTCTATAATATAAAAAAAAATTAGACAAGTGGTAATTCAGTTATTTACTTCTTTATACACGTGTATGGTTCGAATCATTTCTCTAACATTTTTACTAATATTTTTAAGAATTTACTTGTAATTAAGGGCAGGGTAAGGTCGGTTATGATTCTAGGTACGATTTCGATCCGATTTTGATTCGGATACCCTAACCATTTATTAATCAGTTTGGGTACCCTAAACCTAAACCCGACATCAAATACCAAAATCGACACTAACCCGTGACGGGTTTGAAAATAAAAACCAAAATCATTTTCAAACCCTATAAGATTGATTTTTGAGTTTTAAACGGATATGATATCCTACCGATAATACACGGATCGGATTTTTTTGCCATCCCTACTAGCACCTCCCATTGGATATGGGGTTGCAGTGTATATTGCATACATTCTGTAATTGTTTTAAATTAATACCATCCAAGTGGGTCTATCAACGATGCTTTGTCCTAGTCCTAAATCAGTTGGATGTCCTTGATTTTAATCAAGGTCAGATTGTATGCAATAGGGATTGACACCCCATGCCCTCTCATTGGAACCAATAAAGTTTAGCCATCTCAAATAGACTAATTTAGATGTCAAAATGAGATTTTAGCACCTCTATGTAGAGTTGCTATGTTTTCTCATTGGAACCAATAAATTTTAGCCCTCTCAATTTGTCACGCCCCGACCCGCTGGCACGTGACGTGTAACTAAACCACACTCTTAACTCTTTCTTTTTCAAAACTCAACAAAACATTTTAAATAATATAATTATCAATATACTTGAAATATAGGTGTTAAATTTATAAGAATTTAATAGTATCATATAACCGGTTGAGACTCCAGCTCAGCCATCCCAACCCACTGGGTCCACTCAACCCTTACGCAGCGACTCTGGTATGTACACCGACTGCCCTGTCCTGTCTGCACTCCCAGTCTCGTCACAGTTGTTTCACCTGGAAACAAAACAACGGGAAGTAGGGGATGAGCCGAAGCTCAGTAGGGAATACCGTATTCACACACAAAACATTCACAAATGATTATTGACAGAAGCGCGACAATTTAAATAACACTTCTATTTCTCAACCTGCCTCGAACATCCGTCACCACCTCGAACGCCTTTCGACCTCATTGTCGGAACTATTTTCTCTGCTTTTCGACCTCCTCGTCGAAAGCAATTTTCTCCGCTTCCCGACCTCATCGCCGGAAGCAATCTACGAGTAAGGAAGGTAGGCACTTTCTTCTACCCGGGACTTGCCACCCCTTCGCTATGTGGCCGCATAGCGAATCCTTACTCGGATTATTACCCACTGTACGTACAGGGCCATTTCCACATCTCTGCAATCTCCTAATCACAACCCCCACAATTTCCATAACCTCCAAATATCACCAAATGTTCAATCACACGCATTCAGTATAAAGACAACGCTTTTCTCAATGAGAAGCAGGGGTTACCACATAGCAGAATTGAACACAGCAACCATTTTACACTCAAACATGCATATACGATCCACATTAGCAGTAGGCACTTTGGCCCAAGTATTCATTCCTCATTTTACCACCAAACATTTATATCCGAAATTTACAACTCCATTAAATAAACGCAAGAATCATCGAGCAAACAGAATTACAAAAATTCCCAAAAGAATGCAACGTTATAGTACTCCATACCTCGTGAAGCGTGCCTACCAATGTTTTCCCGTATTTTTTTTCCCGACGTACACCATTTGGGTTCCTATACCAGTTCTACACCAAAGGCAAATACAACTCGGGTCAAACGGGTCAAATAGTACCCGAAATACCCCTATTCCGGTCACCAAAGATCCGGCGACCTTCACCGGAAATCACCTAGTGGGTTTGGTAGTACTCACCAAGACGAACTCAACGGTGGTCATTTCGCGTCGATCGGAGGTCGGATGAGGGAGAAATCGACTGTCGAAGCTTGTGGTGGCCGAAACTTCCGACGGCTTTTCCCGGTGATATACAGCTCCGATCAAGGTGATTCTTGAAGCAATTTCATACGTCTCGAAGAGACGAAGAGATTGACACCAGTCTCGTCGCCTGAGGTGGTCGGACGGCGGAGATCGGCGCCGGCGAAGTTTTGGAGGCGAAAATGACGTTTCTCTTACCTTCTTTCTCTGTTTCCGTTTCTTTCTCTCGTTTTTTTTTTCTGTTTTTTTTCTTTTATTTCTGTTTCTCCCCTCTCTGGAATCTTCTCCCATTGTCTTTTTATTTTTTATTATTATTTTTTTTTTCTTTCTTTTAATTCACTTCCCATTTACATATATATATATATTTGTTTGTATTGATCTAGTTTAACCCGAATTTAATCTATTGGTTTCACTATCATTTCATTATACCCGTGTCACTATCTTCTTCATTATTTATATTATTCCCTCGAGTCGGGATATCACATTCTCCTCCCCTTAAATAATTTCGTCCTCGAAATTTAAAGTCAATCCCAATCTCACAAAGTGAAACTTATTAATTCTCGACCGCAAGTTTAGCGCCTCCGTCACCCTTCCTACACAATTTGTCTACGCTTCGTACCACCAATACGCCACCATTGTAATTTATGAAGCAACTTCTATCTAACATCATTTTTTTCCCTACGATAACCACTTTTCAGGATCAAGTTCGCATAGCATTTCGAAACAAAAGACAACACGAGTCATATTTATATAAATTCTCACACATGGCAAATCGTCTCAATTATTCTTACCCGGAATTTATAATCAATTGTCAAGATCTTTCATTGTCTTTTTCACATTTATTTTGTAACAAAAATATATCGTTAGACTTGTAAATTCTATCAAAACGCAATCACAATTCTTGACAACAACAAGTCTATATAGAGAGATCTGTTCTTCAACTCCTCTCTCTCTAACATCTCTCTTGCCTAAAGTTTTTCTCAACCAACAGCTCCTCTACGGAGGAGGAGGATTGAGCTTTGGCTCTCTCTCCTCCTTCTATCACCCCACTTTGTTCTTATGGTTCTCTTTTCTCTGTGTTTTCTGTTCTCAATAACATCCTTCATAAAGGAGATATGTCTACCTCTTTCTGCAGCTCTCTTTCGTTCATGGAGTTTTGAAGCTTCCAATCAGCTAACAAAGGTTTACTCACCTCAGATTTGGGTATGGGTGGTCCTCAGGGGTACGATCTTGCAATTTAAGGCGTCCTCTCTCAAAACTGCTCTATGGATTGCAGTATTCTCCAGATCTAGTCTTGTTAGACTATTGTGTGTTGTTCTTTGGGGCTCTTTTCTCTTGGGGTTTGATATTTGTAGGTTGATTTGACCATTATCTTCCTGTATGTTGGTTTGCCATCCTTTTTGGTGGATTGTATTTTCATCTCCTTCGGGAGTTTTATCTCCTCCGGGAGTTGTATCTCCTCCGGGAGCTTTTTAATATTATTGTTATTTCTCAAAAAAGTCTATATAGAGAGAGACACGTGCAATGCACGAATTAATGATAAAAAGAATTAACGTTTATAATTAAAATAACGTAGGCACTGAAACGTTTCTTAATCAGACACATAAGTAACATACTGAGAGCACATATACTCACAACAATCAATAAACTCACATGTGACTTATAAAGTTCACTTTATGGGTGCATTTCTTACTCATTGATTCTGATTATACAACTGATTAATTATCATTTAAAATATAAAGAACAAGAACAATAAAATTAATAATATAGATATATACTAATAATAATCAACTAAAACATAAATAACGATAAAAAAAATATAAATTTAAAGTTATAATAACAATAACATCACTATCTTGTACCATAAAATTTTATTGTATGTAATATTATTTTTCAAATAATTTTCAGAAAATTAATTCTTTTAAGTTTTTTAGTATTATATTATTTAAATGTAGCATTATCTTATTTGAAAAACTCTAAAGTGTTGATTATCTATTTTTTATATATCTTTGAAGTGTTGATTTTCACATTTTTTAAAATATATAAAATATTTTTTGCTCAACAACAATGAGATTCTTCAACTCAAAGATTATCATAATTTTTAAAATATATTTAATAATATATGAAAAATCATGCAATCCATTACAACAACAATTTTTGTTTCGAATAATAAATACATGGTTGGATTCGTTAGAATGAATATAACACATCAATGATTTTTTCGAAAATGTTAAGTATCCCAACAAAAAGTATCTAAAAAATGTCTCAATAGAAACATGACCCTTGAATTTGAATTTTGAACTATAAATTTGCCTCCACATCATGTGGTGTAAGTGTTGCCACATATAATTATGGATACTTTGGGATGTTTTGTTTTGTGTTACCACCGTGATTTTTTTGAATAAATAAAAAGAATTTGTTGCCCAAAGTGTTATTATTGTCAGATCGAGACAAAGTTGAACATCTAATCTTAGTGTGATTAATTGTACGCTAATCAAATTGTGCTCGCAATTTTTGCAAATTTGCATCCAATGTCTGCTTAATTTACACTCCAATGACAACAATAATACTACCAAAGATGTACTATGAAAATGTGGTCACTCTCTCAAAGATGAAGACACAGAATGAGTTTTTAACACCAAAGAATTAATAAAAATATTTTTTTGAGAGTAAAAATAAGATAATCAAATTATTCGTTTTTTCCTTTCAAAGAGAATAAGCTTTTTGAAAGGCTTAAAACCAAATCAAGATTAATAATAGATTTTCGGTTACAAAATCTCCATGGCTATTAGTTATTAGTTCTATAATTTTAGTTACACATTTGATAACTTATGAGTATTTAATTTAAAAAATTTAATAAAATTAAAAAAAAGTCATAAATAATAAAATAATATAATGCACATAAAATGAAATCCATTATCCACTGTAAAAGAAAAAATTACAGCAGACCATTGGGGTTTCCTCTCTTCTTATTAGAGCAATAGCAATAGAGCGATTTTATTCGACCAGTAAACTCAAAATTTTGATCCCACTTTTATTACACAAAATTCAAATCATATACATATCTTAATACAGTCATATCAATAAAACACAAATTTCTAAACATTTTATTCTTTCAATTTTAGTCAAGTCAACCACTTTCTTATCGTCCATATTATTCCTATCGAATTGGGTTCCACATTTTTTACAAAAAATCAAACCACATCATTATGTACATCTTCAAAACAAATATCTCAACATAGTCACATCAATAAAATATGTCTTCCAATAAAATTACATAAAAAAATACACATTTTCATATAATTTATCGATTTTATAAAATTCAACCATTGTGATCGCTATAACTATTGGTAAATACTAAATACGGAAATTAAGCTTTTTAGGTTTTCAACTGAGTTGATTGATTGAAAGATATCTAAATTAGGCTCGCTATTGTTGCCCGTCATTTCTGACTAATAAGTCGTTGATGACAAGCCAATTCAATTAATGTCTTCCATGAATTCGTTAATCATCAAGATATGTGGATACAATACAATACTAATCTTTTTATATCGGAATCTTGCCACTTTTGCCAATTGCTGTTCACCACACAAACAATTTCACTCATCCAATCTCATCATCCACTTTAGGTAGTTGGTATATATAAAGGGGATGCACCAAACAAACATATTTTACACCCAATTTTAGGCTCAAATCAATTGATTTTTTTTAAAACAAAAAAACTGCACAAAGAGCCCAACCCTACGCACCTCTCTAAGTAATCAAATTAATTGAAATAAAAAAAAGCTGCACAAAGAGTCAGAATATCCTTCTGGCTTAATGCAATGATCCCGTCTACTTCCCTTTTGCAATTGTTCTTGTTTGATGAGTCTTAAGGATCCGTTTGAATTATAGCATGTCATATAGAGTATAAGCTCTTGTAAAGTATAAAAGCTGAGAGTGTCTGAGAGTATGATGATAGAGTATAAACAACCGTATATTCTGAAACAGGGGCTTAATCAAGAATTCTTATTTCTAATAACGAGACTCTTTTAGAATTGTTGGATGTGGCATATCTTGAATAAGCTAGGTCATCAACAGCTTTTGATAAATATTGGTACAAGAGAAGTAAGCCTAGTTGTGCATAATTCCCTGTTACTGTTACGTATTCCTCGTTTTTCAACAGTGATTAATGAGTGACTTTAACATGTGTTGACCAACACAGGCTTAATCCGCACTTATTCCGCTAATTACGGGTCTAAATTTACCCACCATGTTTTCTCGAGCTTCATCAATGTCTCTTTGACTATTTTCCTTTTCCTCCTTTCTATGAAAACTAAAAGAATAATAGTAAAAAAGAGAAGAACAACAACAATGGCAGCCTTAGCAGACTACCAGATACTTCACGTGCGATGAAGTTGATAGAGTTTGGAACATAGTGAGGGCAAAGGATGGGGAGTTTCCTTGTCTGGGTTAACAGTAGATATTGGGGACAGCGAGACATGCCTTTGGTATTGGGGAAAAGTACGGATAAATCACTCAAAGATAGGGGCGTTTGCAATCAGGTCATCGAAAGAAAAACGTTTTCAATTAGGTCACTCAATGTTTCAATTTTAAACAAATAGACAACTCCGGTCTAATTCCGGCCAATTGCTCACCAGAAGTTGCTGACTTGGCGCAAATTTGACATAGTGATGTATACTTGATTGACATGGCAATCCATGTAAATTTTCAAATAAAATAATGAAAACTTAAAACCTATTTTTCTCTTTCCCCCTCTCTCCCAACCTTCTTTCTCCACCAGATGCATGGTCGACTGAACTCATTTGCACATTTCAAAAAAATTAATGAAGAATATTCACTACATAAATAAATCAAGGATAGTGAAAGGCCGAAATCATAATGGAGAGGGCCAATCTAATTTGAGAGATTCATCTTATTTTTCTCTTTTTTTTTGGTTTTTCATTTTTTAATTAATTATATGTTTTTATAATCCATGTGGCATTTTAATTTTAATTTTATATTGGCAAATTTATGACCAGTCAACACTTTTCGGTAATAAAATGGTCGGAATTATATTGGAGTGGTCTATTTGTTTAAAATTGAAACATTGAGTGATCTAATTGAAAACGTTTTTCTTTCGGTGACCTAATTGCAAACACCCTTATCTTTGAGTGACCTATCGGTACTTTTCCCCTTTGGTATTATTTAAACAAGCTGTTAATTCGCTCTGTGTTCCGAGAGTCTCTGGCGTGGGTCATTTTGTTGTGGTTTGTCAAATAAATTGGCGTATCCAAAGTCCAAACCTAAATTTTAACCTTTTTTTTTAAAGAGTACAAAAGTTGTATGTTGAACATTTAATATGGGTTTAAAGTCGATCCGCATGTGTAGATATTTTTACTTCAAGACATTATAAATTGAATCAAAATTTAATACATGACCATAAAAATATTGTTTTCAAAATATAAATCAAACTTAAGATTTTTCAAATTCATATGATTTGTTGCATAAAAATTCGTGATCGACTATCACAGTATCACCCAAGTGAGGCAAATATGTTCAAACTCCAAAATAAGTCAGGTATATCCCAAAATAAGCTCACATATATCTAAAACAAGCCTTAACTAACTCTTCACATCCTCTCTGTCTCACACACTCTCTACTGCAATTCTGTGAAACACTTTCGTGAATGGTGAATCCCTTCTTCAATTCAAATTCCGACTATCATCAATTTTGATATGTATAGTCGGAAATTGTTTTGACTACTTTTTATTAACATATTTATTAATACTGTGTATTCCCTAATTTTAATGAGGAATGATTATGCAAAAGCCCAACCTCTGAGATTTTTTGATGGGCTTCTCTCAGGCCCATTAGACCTTTCGGCTTTTATACATATTGGCATATTGCATTGCCCAACTACATACATGGACTAGTTTCAGGTCCATTAGCATCTATTTGGGCTTTCTTATGAACCCAATTTTGTTAGTTGGGTCTTGAGCTGAGCCTGGAACTATTGCACATAGTTTGGCCCATATAATGTCTGCAACTGCAATGCAGACACGGAGACCACCAAGATTGATGATACTGTATATTCTCAATGCCTGCGTCCATCTTCTTCTAGCATTCCAAAATCCAAAGATATGCAGGAACAAATCCTACTTGGAAATTCAATCAGAAGCATCAGTTTTCTTCAAATCCAGAAGTATGATTTAATCTTCCCAAGTTCTCGTGTTTATACATTTCAATGATACATGAACGCGAGTTGAAGTATCAGTTTGTCTTCTTCTAATTACGGCACTTACTACCTTACAGCGTCCCAAAGGTCTGCTTCTTGCAATTGAGATTCTAGCAGTTCAGTTTGGAGGGTGGTTGGGTTTGGTGGGAAATGGCTACTGGGGAAAAGTTCCTGCCAGTGGAAGAGTTGAATTCCAGATTTAGTGATGAGGGAGGCAGTGGAACTCTTTATTATAAAATTGATGTGCTTCGACATAAGAGCTTTCAAAATATGACTACTATCACTTAGTTGTGTTACGGATTAGTTTTAACGTTATAATTTGATTGACAAATTGATTCATCTTGTTTTGTCTCTACCTGTTTCCACAGCCACGATAGAACGAGCATTTTCAACCATAAAACATGTTAAAACTGCTCTTCAGAACAAAATGGAAGAGGAATTTTTAGCAGATTCTTTAATAATTTACATTGTACAAGAGCTTGTTGAAGCTATCGATTCATATTCAATAATCTATGAATTCTATTCTACAAAGCATCGAAGGCTACAACTTAAATAGTGTGTTTTGTTTTCGTTTTTCCTTCCTATTTTATGTATTTTTTAACTTTACTACAATGTATGAACTTATTACTATGTATGAATTTGAATTGGTGATTGTTGCAAGTAAAAAAAAAATTGTGTATATTGTTGCTACTCGGTGGCCCAGGGTAGAAAAAAATAAATCTTGGCTCCGCCCTTGCCTACCATCGTTCCTGTGATGGTAATTTCTTTGGTATACATGATATTGCACTTGGTAAATCCTGACAGATTCGCTATTAAAATCCTAAATGTTCGAAGTGCTGAACCCTATGGTCTTAACTACTAAACACTAATGGGTTTAGGTACTCAACGTAATTTCAATAAAAATGTAAAAGACGACGAATATATATTCTACTGTCATAGTGTAATAAATAGAGATGACAAATGTGTCCGTATCCGTGGATTTTCGATCCGATCAATCAAACAGTAGAAAAATTCGTTGACTGGATAATGGATTGGATATGGATAAAATCCGAATTCTTTGAATAAATATGGATTTAAGCATATCTGATCTGAAACTCGTATCCGATCCAACCCGAATTTGTGGATATCCGATTGGATTCTACCAGACACACGCGCGCGCGCGCACACACAGAGAAATATATATATATATATATATATATATAATATAGTGCATATACAATTATGTAATTGACAATTAATGTCATTAATGTATTTATATACATTATAATTGTCAACATATGTATGCTTTTTTATTTTATATAATACGAATTAATTGTAATTTATAATAACACTATATAATGTGATATGATCTCATATTACTAATTCAAATATTTAATTGACTAATATTTTTAAAACCCTAATTAGTAAAGTTAGTACTGAATATTAAAAACACAATAATATAAATCATAAACCTAACAATAACATTATAAATTAACATGTGACAAATTATAACATTATCACCAACTTTTATGAAGATGAGGTCTACCAAACTTTATTGAAAATATTATTCATTTTAAATTTGTTAGTTGATACAAGCATTTTGATTTGTGACGTTTTATGGACTTCAGACTTTGATTTTAGAAAACTTTATATGTTGTTGGATGATTTTTGATATTATTTATATTCTAGACTTTGGTTTATATTCCTAAATTCATGAATCATGAAGTTCTAATTGGTGTCATAGGCTAGCAAAATATGTGTCGGCGTGTTGCATGAATAAATCCAATATCCGTGGAGAATATCCGAAATCCGATGGATAAGATATGAATGTAGATTTTTTTATCCGCGGTATATGAATATGAATATGAATATGAATATGAATAATTATTTTTATTTAGGATCAGATATGGATTTGGAGAAATCCGATCCAAATCCAATCTAATGTCATCCCTAGTAATAAAATTTTTGCTCGAATATACAGTTTACACATCATATATATAAATTACATTGTTTATAAAAATAATGTAATTGAAAAAATGTAATAAAAACTATCGACAATGAGTCTTATTTGAAAACATTTTACATGTTGAGTTCGAATATGTAATTTTTTTCTAAATCTAACATGTATTTTGAGAGATAAAACGTTTTAAAGTTTTGTTTATGAAAAAATTAATAAAAATGTGCAGTAAATAAGGAGAGAAATATAAAAATATTATTAACTGATTTTTAAAAAAGTCCAACATAATCCACCTATATGAATGAACTGACACGTAAATTTGAGTAAAATTGGGCTAATAAAAGTTAGAGTTATATATATAACATTTTTGTTTCATAAATGGTAGAACCATTTTTCACTTTTTCCAGTTGGACCATCACTAATTGGCACTCTATTGGGCTTCTCTGAGTTCTTCACTTAAAGAAACTCTCATTGACTCTTCCCTCCACAGATTGTACAGGTACCAATTATCAGGTTGACACATAAGAGCATCAGCTTTTTAAGCAAACCATTAATTAATCCTGTGTGGCACACTAACGCCGAAAACTGTACCAGGAACAAGATGAGCCATTTGGGCTGAAAAAATGCCGGGAAAGGAACAACATCACCATCAAGGCAGTGGCAATTGTTGTCGCTCCAACACTGCTGGTTTCGACACATGTTCCAAATGCATTCTCAGCTGCCACAGACATAGCAGTAAGTCGAATTCAACCAGCACCTTACACTTGATGAACTAGGGAAGCCTGAACATTATGGAGTGGGATGTCTTGGACCTGGCAAGGCTAAAGTCAGTGGCGGACCCAGGATTTTTATTCACCCTGGGCTAGGTTTAAAAGTGGCGGGGTTCGGGGCAGCGTCCCGAAAAAAAATAGGAGTTCGGGGCAATGTTTCGATTTTTTTTTAAGACAATGTGAGTGAGTAAACCTATTAGATTGTTATATGAGTGAACATTAGTTTGCTTTTAAGCTCACTATAGCCTGACAATACAATGATAAATGAGTTCTCCGCTTAGTTCTAGCGTTACAGGCTTTTTCACTCAGGTTAATTTTCGAATACCTGAGATTTCTTGTTGATATAGACAGAGGCGCGTTTCCACCGTAGAGCACCTGCAGATTGAAGGGAAATTAATAAACTTTTTGTGGCTAGAACATACCCAGATCAAGAGAACTTCGAACCAGGATTTCCAGATTCATGTAGCAGTATCAAGATTTGTTTCTGCTTGTAATATGAGTCAGGGACATAGCATAGCTGAGATTATCTTTTCGTGTGTGTTGCAATTGGGCTGATGGAGTGATGAGTGATGGGTGATGGGCTGGCAGCTGATGGGCTGGTAGCAAGCGGGCTGGTTGATGAATATAGACTGGGCTGATACACTGGGCTGAGTTATATCTGTATATGTACTAAAAAAAATTCAAAATTTTACCCCGGGCTACAGCCCACCCCAGCCCAGCCCAAGTTTCGCCTGTGGCTAAAGTAAAAGTCCATATTCAAGACACTCGTCAAATTCAATAGCAAATTCCATTATATTTGTCATTTATTTCCTGTAATGTTTAGTAAGAAAATATTATTATCAGCATTGATGAATAATAATGCGTGAATAGTTTACCACATATATAGTATGAACTGTTAATTCCCACCAAATGTACCACATAACAGAGAGGAGCTGCAAAATAACTGTAATGTGATCATTCATGTTGTGAAAACCAAATCTTTCAAGGAAATGAAAATCTTCAACAAGAAGTGAAGAGAATTCTTGGAAATAGAATAAACGCCTTGATCAGAGAAATGTTGTCCTGGCTGCGTGTCTGTACACACTCTTCTGACATTAGACCGGCGTTTCCAGTACACAATACCACCCAAACCCAATACAGTAACTCCAGCTATCACACCAATGGATATTCCCGCCTTCAGTCCACCCGAAGAGCCTTCCACGGGGGCAGGTGGTTGCTGGGTCGGGATTAGTGGTGGAGTTGGACCTTTTGGCGGAGGTGGAGGTGTTGGGTTAGGACCTTGTGGTGGTGTTGGAGATGGTGCCCCATTGAAGTTAGGTTGTGGTGTGATTGAAGTAATATAAGAAAAGGATCTGGCAAACTTTGTAGGCAGGAGTGATAGAAGAAGAAGAACGAAGCAGAAATGTGTGATAAAAGTGGCCATTGAGAATTGAACTGAGTTTCAAATCTGGGATACAAACAAGTGATCGACAAAATGCTAATTAAGAAGCTTGATATGCAAAATGTCCAAAAAAAGTGATCAATATAATCGAACCAATACAAAACAGCATAGAAAGTTAAGACATTGTTGCGACAAGAAATGGGGAGATAAGCTAGATTTGTTCTTGTTGGAGTGGCTTTCAAGCAGAACAATGATCTTGCAGCATAGGCTAATCAGGATATTCAATTAGTAGGCCAATTTGAAAAATCCTGAATAGAAAAAAAGATCCAAAAACATATATAGTATGTTGTAATTATCAACTTTCGTGTTTTATTAAGCTGAAGAGAGAGAGTGAGAGAGGCTCCGGTACACATGACAGTATACATAGAAATCTCAGAACAAAGAACTGCAGAGGCCAAGTTGCATCAATTTCTATATTTATCGAAGCATCTTCAATTTCTTTTTCAAACAAAACTACAAAAGTCCATGGATATTCTTCCACCGCGAGTTTTTTCTTCGTTTCAGTGACCCATCAAGGCATATTCTATAAGTTTTATTGGTGACTAACATCTGTGTCTAAGAATTCATCTGCTGCTGCGAAATTCAAGGTAGGATCTGTTCCTTCTGTTGCTTTCTTGTGTGCAAAAGCACTCATCTTCCCCTTCACCCAAGTCACGATGGCATCACTGCTTCATAAAGAAACATTTTTTCAATTAATTCACAGACACCCAAAATCGAAATTATAAGAAACCAATATTCGCATTTTCCTACTGAAATTGATACAAAACCCACCTGGTTCTTAATCCATCGTATTGTAGCAATGGAATCCCATTAACAAAGAAGTACAAAGTGGGATATCCGGTGACATTAAACTTCTTCGCCAATTCAATTTCCTTTGTAGCATCGACTTTCGCGAGAACTGCTTGTCCCTTGAGACCTGTAGCAGCCACAGCGTATTCAGGGAGTAAACGCTTGCTCCAAATACACCACGGCGCGTAAAAAGCCACCATCAAGAACCGGTTCTGGGGGAAGAATTGGGTGAAATTCTTCTGGGTCAGTACCACAACGCCCTCTGTAACCCTAACAATGGTAGACGAACGGGGGTTCGACGAATGTTTGTTTTCTTCGACTCCGATTCGGGGTTTTCCCAGATTTTTGGGGGCAACTGATTGGAAGGGGTCGTCGGGGTCAGTTTTCATGTATAAGACGGTGAAGAGGAGGATTGTTGTGGCGAAAACAAGAATAAAGAATTTCAAAGTCGCCATTTTTAAGAAGACATTACAGATTCTCAGAACAGAGAGTGTGAGAGAGGGAAGCCCAAGAAATTAAAAGAAACTATTTATTTACTTCATAAAGGCTCATTTGGAGAAAAATTGTAACGTTTGGTATTATTAATGAAACTATTGTTTTTATTATTATTAGTTTATGGTTTATTTTTAATCAACTAGTAAATCCCTTTTATCTTCCTCTGTTGCAAACAGATCGCTCTTTATTTTGTATGGTTAGCTTAGTTTTGTAAATTATATCAATTTTTAAATAACCGAAAATGAACAAAATTATATTTTGGATAGTTAATATGAACCGTCAAGTCTACGCGTATAAAAATTCACCACCCGATGGTTAGGTAAGAAGGCCAAAACCTAGCACTGCCTACAAATTATACAAGTTTTACGTCTTTGAAATGAATACATTAGCCATTGTACATCAATTATGAATTTTAGTTAGTTTAAGTACACCACACTAGAGGGGATGACCTATACTCAACCACATTTGGTGAGAATTGTGCATTAATTTTGTGTCTTTGTTGGTGATTCAATTAAAATAAACTATTGGCTTTTTGGTTTAGGCATAAATGTAAAGAAATTCAAAGCTATGGTTAGGAATTCAGTGTTTATAATAATATACAAATTTGGAGAACATAAAGGACTGCAAGAAAGAAAATGAAAAACATGATGCTTTCAAGTTACAACTTAGATGAAAAAGTAAAGCAAGGGAGTATTGTTGCATTGGGTCATCTGACAAACAACTGCAAGATTAAAATGTCAATATATATGACGGTTATTTTCTGTTACTACTATCCATATATAGTTGGCAACTCACTTAAGTCCTACAATACCATTCAAATTATCCTTTGCAGTCTCTTCTACATGAAGCTGTATCCTTCTCTGCATCAACCATCTGGGCACGAAGCAGCAAAGGAGAAATTCAGACGTGTTAGGATTATTGCATCATTTTCCGTTCAGGAAAAAAATTAAGCGGTTGCGCTACAACGAATCATGGTTCAAGCCCTGCTTCTAGCGGTAATTGTCAAGGCAAAAAATCACACCTTCCTTCTTGGCTCTTTGTCAGGCCTAAATTCCATCTTGTGGCTTTTCACGTATTCACTGCAAAACAAAAAAGGTCAAGGACTGGCGACCGAAGACCGTTCGTCGACACTCACGAGAGAGTGGAAAAACCAGTTGCGAGAAAGGTGGCTAGGGTGGTGATAACTGCCAAATTTACACACTTTAATAGTGATGTATTATGGGTATTTGTGAATATATCAAGCTTTAGTTACTCTCTTACATTTTAAGGGTGACAGTGGGACCCGATGGCACTCCAGACTAGCCATAAATCTGGAAGAGTGATTGCCGAACAAGCTAATTGCCGCTTGCTAGAACCTAGAAGTGCTGCTTTTGAATCACATACTGTAGCAGTTGCCATTGTTGCCATATATCCCGCATTTGTCACCATAAAAAAGAATATCAAACACATCTCAAAGGATAACCAAAGCAAGGCCAACAGAACCAACTTTACAAAGTCCATTTATATATGTATAATTGCATGTTACAACATGAGTGTTTCCCCACTATTTTTCATATCCTTGAGAATATAATTGCTTGTTCAATATCGACATCCTGCCCAAAATGCCTAGAAGAAAAAGACAACTGCAACCGAAAGTTCTACGTTTAATTTGTAAGGTTGAAATCAGTTAGATGCAGAGATTGCAAGGTTCTTCTAGGCATTGGGGTTACCATTTTAGTTGGAGATAAGCCCTTATTATATGACTAGCTACTTGTTTGTTGTCAATTATAATAATGTCTCAAGTTATTTGTCATCAGGGTATAAACAGAGGCAAAGCTATGCTGGCCCCCTCAAAAAAAAAAGAAAAAAAAAGTAAGGTTAAATATATATAAATTTTAAAAAAGCCCCTAAATTTTTATGTTAGACCCCTATGAATTAAATATTGTATAATTTCTAACTCTATTGGTTTAGAATTATTATTTTTTAAGCCAACACAACTGGGTATTAGATAAATTTACTAGTAATTATCTCTGTGTCATATAAATGTTCCAAACAAAATTTTGGGGATTTGTCCCCGAACCCCGCTAGTTTAGTTGTGACCCCCTCAAATTACCCTCTGACTTCGCCCCTGGAGTTAAAGCTTGTTGAGGACAAGCTTAATCGAACAAGCAAACAAATGTGGAGAGATTATTGCAACTAATTAAAATCACATGGCGAGAAAAAAGTGTAAGCATCATGAGTGACTCACAAGGTTTTGATAAGAAATCTACTTCAATTCAAAATATAGTTCTTGAGATTTGCATTATAGTGATGAGGAGATAAAGATACGTCCATTGTTGTGGCGAAGACAAGAATAAAGAATTTTGACGTCACCATTTTTAGAAAGACATTATAGACTCTCAGACTGGATAATGTGAGAGGGAAGCCCAATAAATTAAAAGAAACTATTTATTTACTTCATTAAGGTCCTTTTTAGGAGAAAAATTGTAACTTTTTGGTGTTATTAATGAATCTGTTGATTCTCTTATTATTAGAGCACAGTTATCTATAATAAACTAGTAACATCTTTCTAACCCTTTTGCAATCACGTCACTCTTGCTTAAGTACTTTTTTGTGGTTAGACTAATTTTGTAAGTTACGCCAGTTTCACATGTCTCTGAAATGAATACAGCAGTGGTTGTACATTAATTATGCATTTTAGTTGAGTACACCACACTAGAGAGGGGATGACCTTATAAACTCACTCCCATTTTGTGAGAATTGTTCATTAATTCTGTCTTTGTTGTTAGGTAAAGGTTAGCAACCCTATTGTGGCTATTCTAGTGGGTGGGATAAGAGGCAAATAAAAAGTAACCTCACATAATATGTAGAGAGAATATTTTTAAAAATTACCGTGGGTGAGATCATAGGCATAAATGAAGTATGCATAGCTAACCCTACATAATACATGGAGATACTATTTCTAAAAATTGCAGTGGGTGGGATCAGAGGCATACTAGAAGTACGCATACCTAACCCCACATAATGTGGAGAGATTATTTCTAAAAATTGAACACGTGACCTTTAGATTATGCCTCTTTGACTCTGACACTAGACTACATGTTCATTTGTGCATTAATTATGAGCCTTAGTTAATGATTCAACTGAAAAAAACTATTCTCTTTTTGGTGACTTCTTTCAGTAACATTTTGGTTAAGGAATAAATGTAAATAAATTTCAATCTATGGATAGGATTTCAGTGTTGATGATAATAACCAAATTCGGAGAAGATAAAGAACTACGAGATGAGAAAATGAAAAACATGATGCAGAGAGGTGATCCTTGGAAGGATATGCTGTAAAAGTCATTTATATTTACTTGCCATTTGACAGTCTAACTGGAATTGATATTGATGGTAACCTTGCTAATCAAAATGTTTTCTTGGCAGATGCAGCACACCAAACTCAGTTCATGTAGTCATCATAATACATATACAAACAGAGTTGCCCTTTTAAGCTTCGTGGTGAGTATTAATACAGAACATCAAGCAACTTATTTATTGCTACTTCATCCAAGTTCATACCAGCACCTTTCACAACACTTGATTCATCTAATACATACACCATTTCCAACAACACTAAACAGCTTCAAGACGGCTCTTTTAAGTCCAAATTGGCTGGGTTGAAAGCTTGTCTTCATGAAAATCCTCGCGGAAGGACTACAAGATAAAAGAAACAATACCATGTCACACTATCGGCCTTAACCTAGTTACGTCAAGCCTTGGGGAGCATATGTTGAAAACTTTATTGCAGAATCATATATATATATATATATGCAACTTCTAGTGCATGTTTGCTGTTATGAATATGTTCAAAAAAGTTAATTCAGGAAAAATATAGTATAATTGTACAAAACAAGGTTTACATCAGCATATTAGTCGAGAAGCGGTGAGAATTGTTGAGGTAATATAAGCAGTAGAACAAGATGTTGGTATACGCTCATGAAACTCATGAAAAGTAAAATGCTTTTCCTTTTCAATTGGAGAGGATGTGAATTCCTGGTCTGGACTCCATGAAATATTTTTCAAAAGCGTAGGAGCTACAACAGATACCGATATAAATATAACCACGACAGTGTATATATATCTTTCGAACTTCTCAGTTTCTTGTGGCGTAGATTTTTTAGTAGCAAAGGTCATTACATTATTTTCTGTTACTGGCATTCATATTTCAGCAATCAAAGTTTTTTTTGCTGCCTCGTCATTTAGGTAGCGGCATATTTTTGTTCATCAATCATCAGAGCACAAAGCCACCACTATAAAATAAAATAAAATAGAAGATTTTTTTGTGCAGTAGAAAGTAACAAGGAAGAGCATACCAGTCTGTGTGGACTGTTGAAAAACTTTGGATATTTTCCAGTAGTGAAAGTTGTCAACAGCGGAAGCTTGCTCGAATACACAAGTTCAACAATTGCTCTGCTGGTGAATTCACCAACTGTAGAAATGAAAGCATAATGTTAGAAGCTAAAAAGTACTCAAATTAACGAAATGTAATTAAAACTCACTTAAGTGGTTATGAATTCCAGACTCCTTTTTCAGCACAACCAAAGCAGGACGTTGGATTTGTTCGTCAATGTGAAACATCTTTGCAACATCAGCACAATCAGTTTGATAGAAGTTGACATCAGTATGCAACTTTGAGGCAGCAGTAAGCTCTTCAGTGTATGTAGCCTGACCACGAAATAGAATCGAGTGATAAGAAAAAGAGCAATTTTCATTTAAGAGTGATCGGTGATCCAAGTCTAGACGTAAGAGCCTATACAAGCTCGATCCCTGAATATTAAAAAAGTCTTAAAAAGGAGAATGACCCAACTGAACAGTTATGAACTATTGATTTGCAGTGTCTCGTACATGTACATTAGGAGTAGATCAATAAAAAATTGTCACGTTGATATTTGGGTGATTAACGAACGATTTGTAATGCTCTGTGGGACGAGACTCAACCAAATAGAATCGAGTGTAAATTGTATTGATAATAACTTAATAAGAAGAAAAGGTAATGTTAAAACTCATAGCATAAGTTTTAGTAGCAGTCTTAAAAGAAGAGAGGAAAACATACGACATTCCTCAGGTTTAATAAAGTGATTTACTACCTTCAAAGCATCAACAAGTGCCAGGACAATCATAGATTTAGCAGCCAAAATGCGTTCAGCCTCCTGTATCGTAGTTATATTGTACACCCGAGAACCCGTCTTCCCCCTCACCCAAGTCGCTATGGCATCCCTACAAGGGGGAAAAAAATTATATAGCAGCAGGCACACAAAAGATGCCCACTACTATGCTTGCTTGATCATGAATTTACTAAGAATATGCCAAGAGCCCCTATCTTAATATGCCAATCAAATCATGTACTGATTATTTGGGATAAATGTAGCCTAAACATGAAATGACAAGATTCACGGGTCTTTTATTAAATGGAACAGCATTGGCCAAATTCCAGAGTTTCTATAGGTGATCCCATCAATTCATCCATTTATTCGTGATTTTCAACACAATTTTCTCGTCCAATATAAAAAAATCCAATAAATTTAGAAATAACAAATCAACTAGAAAACCGACCTGCTTCTTTCACCATAATATGAATCCACATATGCTCCATTGACAAAGAAAAGCATAGTGGGATATCCCTGAATCTTATACTCCATCCCCACTGTAGTTTCTTTGGAAACATCAACTTTGGAAAGCACGGCCACACCGTTTAGCTTTGTGGCGGCAGCAGCATATGCTCCTCTTAGGCGCTTGCTCCAGTGGCACCAAGATGCGTAGAACTGCACCATCACATATCGATTACTCTTTGCCATCAAGAACTGACTAATATTCCTAGCACTTAGCTCCACTACGTCCTTCTCATCAATTTGCAGCGGGTGAGCCTCCTGGCCTGTGGAGCATATGTTGAAAATGTTTAGCCAGAATCATATACATATTGACCAAGTATCGTCAAATCTGAAATGCATGTGAGAAGATGAATATCTTCATAAGTTATTCAATAAAACTGCAGGGCCAAATGGTTTCAATCAAGGGACACAGAACAAGTTTCTCGACAACATCCAAAAGGGTTCCAGCAACATATCAGTTGGGGAGCAATATGAACACAAAGGAAAAAGACAGTGTTCATGAGATAAGATAATCTCTAGAACAATACGCAAGTATGTGCTCATGCAAATCATGAGAAATAAAATGGTCTTCCCATTCAATATGAAAAGACATATACTTGGCCCGAAGTCCATGTGATGTTTATAAAAGCATATGAACAACAACAGTGATAGATATAGAGATAACATGAACCAATATATTGATACCTTTTTTATCTATTAAATTTCTCAGTTTCTCGTGACCCAGATTTAGTTTGCAAAGATGACATTTTTTTTGTTACTGATATTCACATTTACAGTCAGAAAAACTTTGCTGTCTCTTCATGTGTAAGTATCCTTCTCTGCATCAACCACTGAGGCACAAAGCCAAATTCAAGATTGTTCGTGCAGGAAAAGATGTAACACTGAAAGGCATACCTTTTATTGTAGACACTTGACGAAGCTTGAAAGCATTTTCAAAATGGAAAGTGTACTCAAGAGGATGCTTGCTGGATGACACGAATTCAGTTATTGCTCTGCTATTGAATTGACCATCTGTAGAAATGAGAGCAGAATGTTAGAAGCAAAAAGGAACTCAAATTACCAAAATGTAATGAAAACTCACAGAAGTGGTTGTGTATTCCAGACTCCTTTTTCAGCACAACCAAAGCAGGACGTTGGATTTGTTCGTCAATGTGAAACATCTTTGCAACATCAGCACTAGCAGTTTGATAGAAGTTGACATCAGTATGCAGCTTTGAGGCAGCAGCAAGCCCTTCAGTGTATGTAGCCTGACAAGGAAATGAATTGAGTGACAAGAAAAAGAACAATTTTCATTCAATAGTGATCCAAGTCCAAGTCTAGACTTAAGCCTATAAACATATTAGATATTACTTGACACCATTGGCCTGATTTCTACCTTCTATAAATTTATGAACTTTGATTAACAAATGTCTTAATAAATGAGAATGAGAAAAGCCAACAAAACAGTTAGGAACTTATGGTTTGTAGTGTCTGCTACATGTGCATAAGGAATAGATCTATACAAAATTGTCACGTTTGACATTTGTGATCAATGAACTATTTGTAAATGAACTATTTGTAAGACTCAACCAAATAGTAAGTGTAAATTGGAATGATAATAACAAGAAGAAGTAATTTAAAACTCACAGTATAAGGTTTAGTAAATCAGTTTTAAACGAAGAGAGAGGAAACGTCTAACGTTCCTCAGCTTTAATAGAGTGATTTAGTACCTCCAAAGGATCAACAAATGCCAAGACAATCATGGATTTAGAAGCCAAAATGTGTTCAGCCTCCCGTGTCGCTGTTATATTGTACATCCGAAACTCCATCTTCCTCTTCACCCAAGTTGCTATGGCATCCCTGCAAGGGGGAAAATGTTTATAGCAGCAGGCATACAAAAGATGCCCCGTATGGCCATACATTAACAAGTGGATAAACTACAGTTGCTTGATAATGAATTTACTAAGAACATGAGTTGACTTGAGCCCCTATCTTAATATGCCAATCAAATCATGTATTGAATACTTTGGGATAAATGTAGACAACATTAAATGAAAACATTCACGAGTCTTTATTAAATGGAACAATATCGGCTAGATTATCGAGTTTCTATAAGTGATCCCATCAATCTCATCCATTTATTAACGACTTTCAACGTAGTTTATTGTCCAATGTCCAATATAAAAAATTCTGACAAATTTAGAAATAACCAATCAAATTGAAAACCAACCTGCTTCTTTCACCATAATATGAATCCACATATGCTCCATTGACATAGAAACGCAAAGTGGGATATCCATCAATCTTATACTCTTTCCCCACTATAGTTTCTTTGTAAGCATCAACTTTGGAAAACACGACCACACCTTTCAGCTTCGTGGCAGCCGCAGCATATGCCCCTCTCAGGCGCTTGCTCCAGAAGCACCAAGGCGCGTAGAATTGCACCATCACATACTGATTTTCCATCAAGAACTGGCTAAGATTCCCTGCACTTAGCTCCACTATGTCCTTCTCATCAATTTTCAGGGGTTGAGCCTCCAGGCCTGTGGAGCAATGTTTAAAAGTTTAACCAGAATAATATGCATATTGCTTAATTATCGTCAACTTTGTAATGCATGTCAGCAGAATGAATATTTTTCATAAGTTGTCGATTAAACTGCAGGGCCCAATGGTTTCAATCGAATTATAGCAACACACAACAAGATTTTTGACAGCATTCTAAAGGGTTGCAGCAGCATATCAGTTGAGAAGGAGTGTGAACACAATGGAAAAAGATTAGTTGATGAAGATTAGTTGTAGAACAGTACCCAGATATGTGCTTATGCAAATCATTAGAAATAAAATGGCCTTCCCATTCAATAGGAAAAGAAATATTCTTGGCCTGAAGTCCATGCAATGTCTTAAAAGCATAAGAATGAAAACACAGATCAATACAGATATAGCCATCACCAATATATTGATATCCTTTTTTTTTTGTTATCTATTCAACTTCTCAGTTTCTTGTGACCCAGATTTAGTTTGCAAATATAAAATTAATTTTTTTTACTGACATTCATATTTACAGAACTAAAAAACTTTGCCGATTCTTTATGTGTAGAAGTTCTCTGCACCAACCATTGAGCCATAAAGCCAAATTCAAGATTTTTTGTGTAGAAAAAGATGCAACACATGAAAGGCATACCTGCTATCGTAGACTCTTGTCGAAACTTGGAAGCTTTATTTAAAATGAAAGTATTCTCAAGAGAATGCTTGCTGGTTGATACGAATGCAGCTATTGCTCTGCTGTTGAATTGACCATCTGTGGAATGGGAGCAGAATGTTAAGAGGGCAAAAAGTAACTCAAATTACTGAGATGTACCGAATACCTACCCAAGTGGTTATGTATTCCAGACTCCTTTTTCAGCACAACTAAAGCAGGACTTTTGATTTGTGGGTCAATGTGAAACATCTTTGCAACATCAGCACAAGAAGTTTGATAGAAGTGGACATCAGTATGCAGCTTTGAGGCAGCAGCAAGCTCTTCTGTATATGCACCCTGCCGAGGAAAGGAAATACAGTCAAGTGATTAGAGAAAGAGCAATTATTTTTAAGAGTAATTATTGATAAAACTTAAGCCTATAAAAGCTGACACCTTGCATATGAGATATTGGTTGACATTAGTGGCATAATTTCAACCTTCTATAAAACTACAAGCCGGTGCTGGCTCAGCTGGTTACCATTCGTGTATATCTGTCCGTTGTGCGGGGTTTGATTCCTGTGTGCATCATTTGTGTGCATTTGTGGGGACTTTGCATTTATGAGTGTGTGAGGATACATGTGTGTTCTATTGCCCAAAGAAAACCCTTCTATGAAACTTATGAACTTTGATAAACAAGCTCCTAAAAGGATTATCAAAACCTGACCGAACAATTATGCCTTTATAGCATCTGGTATATGTGAATTAGGAATATATCAATGAAAAAATTGTCATCTGAGAGTTTGGCCTAATGATTTAGCTCCAGAAGTCCAGTTCTTGTTTAAGCCATAATACTCGGCATTCCTATGCAGGCTATGAAGGCCTTCAAGTTCAACAGAGAAGAACTAAATGTGATTAAACTAAGATGAGAATAGAAACATTTCAATCAGTACTACGTGTACTTTGATGTGGCAATAAAGTTCCTTTATTAGGATCGAGGTGATAAGTTCGAACCCGTAGTATGTTCCTTCGTTTACAACCCAGGTGTGTATGTTGAGACAATATAAACAGCCTATACCCGATAGAAGATTTTCAAACAATCATTTCTAGCAATAAAGAGGCTAAAACAAAAAGGAACTTAGACATGGAAACTTCAAGTAAGGAAGTTCATGGTCAAAGCATAAAAATGATTTCTGCTATGCAGACTTCCCAATTTCCTTGATTCGCCATCCCATGATTATGGCAGAAGTGATAGATCGAAACTCAATGTTCATATTCCAAGAAGTTTGCTCAAACATAACCAAATAGTGATTATAATGATAATAATTAATTTTAAAAGAAAGAAAAGGCGACATCCACCAGTCCTCAGGTAAAATACAGTGAATAATTACCTCTAAAGCATCAACGAATGCCAAAACAGTCATAGATTTAGCAGCCAAAATGCGTTCACCCGCCTCTTTTGTTGTCACATTGTAAATCAGGGAACCCATATTTCCCCTCACCCAAGTCACTATGCCATCGCTGCAGCCAAAAAAAAGCCATGTTATATCAGCAGGCAAAGAGAAGAAGCCCTATATAGATTATAGACAAACAAATAACCGGATAAACTACAGTTGCTTGATCATACATTTACTAGACTATGGAACGAGGCCCTGTAGAATTAACATGAATTTAGTGTCTGTTTCTTCTAACTTGCTAGCTTTGGCTACGTGCAAAGTTTTCATGGTTGAACTTATTTCAGCCAGAGTTGTTTTCATTACATGGTAGCCATCATAAATTTAAAACTTAGGATAAGGTTCCTGGTAATTCTGTACTTCCTCACTCAGGTAGTAGGACATACAGTCTAAACCAGAAACACCACTACTACCAATACCCAAAAACCAACAATAAAAAAAAAAGATCTCACCTGCTTCTGTCACCATAATATTTATCCACATAAACTCCATTGACGAAGAAAAGCATAGTGGGATATTCATTAACCTTGTAATCATCCCTAAACAAAGCTTCCTCGGAAGCATCAACTTTGGCTAGCACTGCCTGACCTTTGAGCTTCATGGCGGCCTCAGCATATGCTCTCCTGAGGCGCCGACTCCAATAGCACCATGGAGCATAGAACTGCACCATCACATACTGATTACTCTCGTCCATCAAGAACTGCCTAAGACTTTCTGCAGTCAGCTCCACCACGTCTTTCTCATGAAAGGGTAGCAGACCTATCGGGTGACCTTTCTGTTTATACAAATCCATAGATTCTTCAACTACTGGAACCAATTCCTGGGTTTCAACATAGTCGATTTGTTTGCCTTGAAGGAAAGCTAGGAGTTTTGGTGTTGCAGCGAAAGAGAAGCAACTCCATATGAGGAGTACGGAGATGAAGATTAGGAATGGAGCCGTTGTTGTTGTCGACATGGTTGGGAGAGAAATTCAGGCACAAGAGAGCAGAGTGACGGACAAGGAACAAATATAGGAGGAGGATATAAATTTCTTCCATTGACTTGGCGCCCCATGGGAGTTGACGTCAATCCTGTCGTGTTTCAGAGCCAAAGTCTACGCTTGATAATAATGAATAATCAATCTAACGTGCATTTTGGGTTTTATAGAGGAAAGCGTGAGTTATGGTGTAGAAGTTTGCAAGCATGGAAAATTCTAGTGGGTATAGAGAGAGTGAGGATAAAAAAATTATATTAAAATTTATAAGATATGTAAATGATAGAAAAGTATAAAAAGGATGATATTGATGTTTTATATTTGGAGAGGTTATAAATAGAAAATGAAAAAAAATTATATTAAAAAATAAATTTTGTTAGTGTAACTGTATTGTGAGATATGTTTTACTGACGTGAATAAGTAAGTGGTATATAATTGTGTCTAATAGACGTGAGATCCAATCGAGACATATCAAGTGCTGGAAAAATGGTTTCCATTAGAGATGCTCTAAACTCTCTTTTTTCCTTCCAAAGTGAGTTATGGCCGGTGTGGATTTTTTTTAGGTACTTCAGCATACAAATTTATTCTTTCAATATTTCTACATGAATCGAGACTCGGAACCAAAGTCAAAATGATAAGCTAAGTTAACCATAGACCAATCTACTGAAAATTGCATTCCGACGGAGCATCCTCCAACTGAGCATAAGAATGAAATAGGCCAAAACATTGCCTATCCAGGGTCCAGTAACTGAAATAACCATACTGTTGTAAGTAATTTGCTTCACATGAATCTTATGCCACTCTCCCCAACTATCTCGGTGTGTTAGCATGGTGAGTCGAACTTGGGTCTGTAAGCTAGAACGTTTTTGGCTCGAGGGACTACTGATAGGAGAGATTCTGGTTGTTTATACTAATGTTTATCCCCAATACGAGATGAATGTTGTGAAGGCCTTTTTTGAATTGTCCACTTGGAATTGATAGTAATCAAGCCGTATGTAAAGACATTTTTTTAATGTATCCTGCAACTTAGCCATCATAAGGCAACTTCTGCTCCTTCAAGTTCCAAAATTTTGGGAGAGTTGACACAGGCAATCTTCAAGATTTACATACAGGAACAGCTAAATTTATTCAGTAACTACGCAAGGAGCAGGGTCGAGTTAACATATTCTGAATGACCGACATTTTCTTACGTTCAGTCGCGCTTAGCTACAACTGTTGAAGGGAAGTTGCATCAGGCAGATCATAGGGCAATTGAATTCTAAGAAATATGTCTGAATCCAACTGTCTTGAAAGATTGTCCTTTAGGAAATCCTCCGCAAATGACTGCAATGAAAAAGAGAAGACCCAGCACCACATAAAATTACATGTATGTGTCAATTTCCAGGCCTATAATGACAAAGAAAACTAATAGCACAAGTGCCCTTCAGAAGGAAATGAGATTAAAACTGCAATAATAAGAGCTTATATACCTTTATACCATTTTAGTTCAGTCTACTATAGCCTCGCTGTCTGTGTGTCCATGCTCAGTAGGAAACCAACGACGAACAATCTATGATGACATTTGCACATTATGAAAAGCAGCTTCTAAATAAGCAAACGCAAACAAACATCGAAAACTCACATTGCAGCGAAATAGTTATTGAATTGACCCTAGGCTAAGATCATAATTCTTGAATTCGTACAGTCTTCTTTATCGCAGTGACTAAATCTGCTAGCTACAGGAAGAGGAAATATTTCATTTCAAAAATTTCTATTAGATGAACCAAAATCACTAATCAAGAAAATGCAGACTTGAGTACACCCAAGAAAAAGGAGAGACGGAAAGCTGTTCCTTTGAAAGCTTTTGCAGTTTCTTCAAAGATAAACATAGCCTCTGGAGAAGATTGGGTGGCCAAAGGCCATAACTGAGGATGAATTTATAGAAATGTCAAAACCCAAAGTTCCAACAAACTGTATCACCTGATTTTTTTTGAATGGAAAATATAAAATATAGATTAAACAATACCCACACACCAAAAAAGTGCCTCAGGAGCTCAGAATTATAAACTACGAATAAAACACTCCACAACCTCCTGATCCTCACTTCTAGACCAGAAACACAGTATTAAACCAAAACCTCACAAAACTACAGCAGGACCGTTCCGCCCACTAAACCACCTATTGTTCCTCCCAAGCCAAGTAAGCAAGCCAGCCAACCCAACAGGTCACTAACGGCAGTAAGTTAGTTGTAACATTTTGGCTATTCTGATTGGATAATTGTGAGAAAGCCACTGTAGCATCGGATTCTCAATAATTCGTACGGTATTTTTTGGGACGGATTGAATCACCAAAGGATGCTTACTCACATATATAAAATCTGCAATTACCGTCATGTAAATTGACCCTCTGCAGAAGAAACAAAGAAAAGAATGTTGACGGTGGTTTCATAAAATTCTGTCGAAATCCTTCACCAACTGTGACATGAGTTTTTTTTTGAAATAACCATATTAAATTAATTAATAAGTAAAATAACAAAAGTAAAAATTATTTGGGGAATAGCCATGGACAAGACCGCTCCTGTCGGGTTGAATATTGACTGTTGACTACGTGGGTCATTGTTTGCTCATCTCTATAAAACAACATTCAATGACTAACCTGTAAAACCAGACATTCATTCATACACATTCATTCATACACAGAGCAAATTTCTTCAAATTTTTGTAAGTATGATTATTGTTTAAGTATCTTCATGGTTTGCCATCCATGCTTTGTAATATGACACTGGATACATCAATGTGTTACTTGCATAGGCTTGGATAGCAGCAATGTTGATCTTCATGTCAGCCTTAACAAGAGGTAGAACTTCTTTACCAAGGTATGCAGATGTCAACTGCCTGTGTCCTTGGTGTAGAGAAGCATTTATGCATGTATGTGGACCTCTCAACACAGTAATCATCCACAAATTAAGTTTTTCCTTCAACCTTGCCCGAAGACACCATTTGCAGTTTGGTGCTTTGATACATACGTACATCACATGTTCTGAGTTGGAGCGTTCTGTCTTGTACTGATAGTTATTTTGAATATGCCAAGTCTTCACCGCATGAACCATAGCCTGCTTACTCTCAAATATTTGTTTCACAACTAAATCACCATCACTTTCTTGCGGAAACGTCTCCCAATCCCTACAAACCGCATCATCTGCCAAACTAAAATCTTCAAATTGAGGTGTTGGAGCTTTGAGCCACGAATGGGTCATTACATTTTGATTAGGTTCTGTGATATCTTCTTCACTATCGTCTTCAGATCCGATATCTGGCTCCGAATCTTCAACCTCTACATTGTTATTAGCAAATGCTTGTTCAAAGTGACTATTGTCTTCACTCAAACATATCTCTGGTATTAAGTTCACATTTACAGATGTCGATGGTTGATGAGAACTACTAGAAGCATCTTGAGAATAATCTATTGGAGGTGCTGACTGACTAAAATTATAGTCATATCCAACAATGGGATGAAAATTTCATGCTCCAGACATTATCACCTACAATTTAAGATAGAATATACTAATTATTAAACAAATATGCACAAATCCATGAAACATAATAAAAAATCAGTTAAAAGATCCATGAACCATGAAGATACTTAAACAAAAATCATACTTACAAAAATTTGAAGAAATTTGCTCTGTGTATGAATGAATGTCTGGTTTTACAGGTTAGTCATTGAATGTTGTTTTATAGAGATGAGCAAACAATGACCCACGTAGTCAACAATCAATATTCAACCCGACAGGAGCGGTCTTGTCCATGGCTATTCCCCAAATAATTTTTACTTTTGTTATTTTACTTATTAATTAATTTAATATGGTTATTTCAAAAAAAACTCCTGTGACATACAAGAAACAAAGTGGGTACATGTTTCAGCATCCCTTTTGAGAATGACCAGAGCAGGGCGTTTAATTTTTGGGTCAAATTGGAATACTTTTACAACATCAGCACTAGCAGTTGGATAGAAATTGACATCAATGCTCATTTTTTTGGCAGCGGCAGCAAGCTCCTCACTTTCTGGACTGTCAATTATTTGAGGAAATAAAGTTGAGTGACAATTCAATCAAAGACATGTATTAGAGACGGCATTGAATCTGATAAATAATATGAGAGGAGACAGTGAGAGGATGGAGAGAGAATCCTTGTTGACTGGCCTTGTAAAGCTCGCCTGCTTCAGACGTTGCCTTTTTTACATTGCATTAAAAAATTAAAATAAAGTGATTCCCACATCTCCTTCGAAAATCAATACAACACATACGGGGACAGAGACAGGGCACGCCAGTATAAAATGGGCCAACCAATTGTACCGCGGAATCCCATATATCCAACACAAACATGGCTGAATCAGCCGATGTGGTACTCTAACCAAACTACCCAAAATCTCCTGTTACAAATATAAGCTCTAAAAAAAATTCTTACAAAAAAATTGACTGTGATACAATATTACCACATATCCTCCACGAGACATCCCATGCTGCTGCTGCTGATAACCCAACCCAATCCAATCCAATAATGTTGGTAACAATGGTGGTTGGTCACTGCCTGAGAAAGGGCTTGGATGCCATCTTCGTCATCGCGACTGATTTTTACAAGGCATTTGGTTGACATTTAGAGGAGGAATGACGGGATAACCAGAAAACGTTCATACATCCCTTTAATTGCATTTCTGCGAGTTCATAAAATTTTGATATCTCATTCAAAGCGATCGATGACACCTTTGTACTGAAGTCTTTCGGGTGCCTTATCCATAGCAGAATGCACAATCTTCATCATGGCTGAATCGGTTATAGAAACACTGAAGCTACCATCTAACCCTTCAAAGTAATTGTCCATTTCACCAGTAAAACAAAACTTCTCTGTAATTTTTTTTTCACGTATGGAATCTCAAGAGTTATACAGAATTCTGAATCTATGCCTGAAATAGATGTGTAAACATATGACTGAATCTTTAGAGTCAACGAAGCGAGGAGATGATAGTTAGTTTCCTTGAAAAGTGGATGATCTAGATGACTGACTGATTCTAGCTAGGATGTCAAATAGTCCACAATTCTGTGTCTCACTCCAGACGTCCCTGAGAGCAGCTTTGGCTACAAAACCATTTTGTTGTGAATTTGAATTTCAGTTATATAATGTCAATCTAGATAATCTAATTTAAGGGACAAGATATATTCCCTCTCTAATTCTTATCTTATGGTATCTACAGCCCATTATCTCCAGAAACAAATGGTCTTCAAATGCTCTGAAAACTTGGCCCAAAATGCTCTCATCACAATGAATGTTGAAAAACTTTTGTGACAAGCCTCCCACATTAGGCGGGATTGTTGACAGGCGAAAAACATACATTGTCTCACATAATATGTGATAAGCGTATTTTCAAGAATTGAATTTATAACCTCTAGATTGCATCCCTATAACTCTATCATTGAGCCACAAGTTCACCAACAATGTTGTTTCATGAGAACCGACCAAAATCAACGAACCCATAATTCAAGAAGGTTTTGCGTATATGCAGCGGCCAAACACACCAGAGTCCAGGACCATTGCTGAATGTTCAGAATAGACAACCAAATTGACATGATACATTGCTTTAGGAAACGGTGGCCGTAGCTGCTACATTAATGGAAGTTTTCTAAAGTCAAGAAGTTGTAGCTACCACTGCCATCCATTTACTCCTCTACTTCACTTCCTACCAACATATCAGCATCAAAGTTCAAGGCATTATTGGGAAATTAAATTGATATTATCTGATTAACTTGCTCAGGAAAACGAAGTTGTCCCAGTATGATTCTTGTTTTCGTCTAAAATTTTAAAAAATTTCACTTGTTTGACCCAATGAGTGAACAGAGAGAGCAAAAAAAAATCCATCACAGTTTCTCTTTCACTACCCAATAGTTTATTATAATCATAATATCACCACAAGAGGACTTACCATCTATTAATGGTTTGCTATTGGGATAATTTTTATAATTCACATTACCAACAAAGAAGTAAAGCAATCACGCGCCACCGATCTCCGCGGTGGCTCTTTCCCCATCTCCGCCCTTTGTGGACCGTTCAGCTCTCTCTTGTAGCCACTCCACCATGCCCCCAAAAACCAACTCCACATTCTCTTCCGGCTCACCAACTAACTGGTGCCACATCCCTGAATAAACCCTCAACGTCTTGTCCTTACTCGCGGCGCGTCGATGCAACTCCTCAGCACAACCCGGGTCGCACACCATATCATCGCCTCCGTGGACGATCAGCAGCGGCACATCCACCTCCTCGAACCTCTCCTGCAGCTCTCTACACACCCTCAAGAGTTCACGCGCTGTTGACGCGCGTGGCCTCCCTAACGTCCTCCTTGGACTCGCCACTGCGAGTTTCCGTTTCCACTCTTCCTTAAAAGAGACGTCGGGAATATTCCCGCGGGTGGGGATCACGCGCCAAGTGGGAATCAGCGTCGCGACTATGAAAAGCAAATGCTCTAACGGCCATGGAGGCTTGAACTTATCGCTGATACCAATCATTGCTCCGTTTAGGATGAGACCGTCCCACACGCCCTTCTGACGGAGAGTGATGAAGAGAGCGATTGCGCCGCCGAGAGACTCAGAGTACAAAAACGCAGGCAAATTGTGGCCGTGCTTTCCACGGAAGGAGTCGAAGAACTGAATGCAATCGTCGACGACGGGGTTGATGTCGGGGATGTGAGCAGTTAGTCCCTCAGAGAATCCATGGCCTTGATGATCAATAGCACATGTAGCGAAGCCGGACTTAGCGAACAGGATGGAGGTGAGTTGTATAAACCAGCTGGACTCGCCGGTGAAGCCATGGACAACGGCTACGACGCCTATGATTTTGGTAGGCGGGAGGGGTAGCCACCATTGAGTGAAGAGCTTGAGGCCGCGATAATCAGTGATATACTCGGAGAAGTGAGCGACGCCGTGTTTGGCGTAGAAGTCTGCAGGGGAGAGGTCGCCAAATGGGCTCTTCTCGTTGGCTTCCGCTATCGGATGACGCGACATTTTGTGATGCGCTAGCGGACAGAGAGATGAGAGAGGTCAAGCGTCGTCTTATATGGGGTATGGACGCGAGGCAGTTGTGAGGTTGGGATCAGGTGTTCGGATAACATATGGGGTATCAAAGGATGGACCACCAATTAAATGTCTCACCAACCAGAGTTTGAGTCCAGAAAAGGGGTATGACTAATTTCCCATATAATAAAGCTTTTCTGTGTTTTTTAATAAAGGCCGTTTGGTTCGGAGAACTTAAATTTTAATAAACGTACAAACTTTAAAATGTCTAAGTTTGTCAACTAGGTTGTGTATTGTTTGATAGAATAGAACGTAAATTTTAATAGTTTACAAGTTGTGAATTTATTATTAAGAGATCATTCGGTAGAGCTTATGTGAGCTTCTAAGCTCAACGTATACGCTAAGTAGTTTATAAGTTTACTTTCATCAGTCAACAATCACATGAGTCACATATTCAAAAAATTCTCCCAATTTTCTCTGTTATCCTTGTTCTCTCACACATTTTTCATTTTTATCTTTCAAAATATATGTTAAATGTTAAATTTCGAAAAAAAATACATATTCGAACTCAACGCGTAAAACTTTTTTCAACAAAACCAATATTCGATAGCTTTTATTTCATTATTAAACTATCTTACATACTCCTAATAATAAATTGACAACTTACAACTTATACACTATCAAAACTTCCACCTTACCAAATAGACACTAAGGTGATGTTCGGTTATGAGAATAGAGAGAGAATAAGGAATGACTCATTCTATTCCATCATTTGGAATGCTATTTTTTTGTGGAGTCATTCCATTCCCATTCCACTCTCTCTTCATTCTCATTTCATCTCAATTTTATGGGAATACATCATTCCACATGGAATTGGTGCAAAAATGACTCTAATGCCTCTCTATTTTTGTAATTTTTTTTTGCAAATTCTTTTTTCAGAAAGTACTTTTTTTTGCAGAAATTGTATTTGCATATTTGTTTTTCAGAAAATACTTTTTACAGATTTTTTTTTCAATTTTTTTATTGTTAAGAATATAAAATAATAATGTAATAAGTAAAAAAATGATAAAATGACACTGCACATATTACTAGTAAATGACATAATAGACAAAACACATATTTCATTCTCATTCTCAGTTTTTATAAATATCGAACGTGAGAATCAAAATCACATTCTCACTCTCATTCCTATTCTTATTCATACTAAAATCATTATACATAACAAACGACTTAAAGGTATGTAAAATAATTTAATAATGAAATAAAACTATTATATATGAGTCTTATTGTAAAGAGTTTTACACGTTGAGTTCGAATATATAAATTTTTTCGAAATCTAACATATTTTTTAAAAGACAAAAGAGGAAATTGAGAGAATTTTTTAGTGTGCGTATTGATGAATGAGGAGATTATATAAGCTCATGAACAGAGAAAATGAGTTAACACCCTACCAAACAGATAGAGAATTAATGACAAACATGAAATAATAGGTGTAATTACCTTTTTACCCCAAGAATGATTGCTTTCCTGTGACTTTTAATAAATATAGAATTAAAGAGAAAAAAATGAAACAATAGGAGTAATTACCCCAAATGGGCCAAATCATGATTTTTTACAATTTTGTGTTATTGAATATTTTGGTGATGATAATATTATAATATAATTGATTTTGAAAAAAAAAAATCCTAAGCTCTAATATTTTTTTGAATAATCAAGAAATTCACTAATTCCATGTGTCTTTTGAACAGTTGAGTGAGCATAAACCTAGAATAAATAAATCTGTATGTACGAAAGTTTTTGGCCTATTAATTAGGTAAGTCCCAAGCCGAGGCTCAGTGCATATAGTGGGGCAGTGGGGCTCCTAACCCTTATGAAAGTAGCCACCCACCCCAGACGCACGACTCGCATGGAGCCAACCTGGTTCCCTTTAGCGGCCCACGAAACCAAAAAACCTCGAGCACCTCCCACAGCAAGGTTTGAACGTCTGACCGCGCACATGTGCTCAAGGCATTATGAAGTAACCAATCAAGCTAACGCCTAGATCATGAACCCTAATATCTACATTTATTTCACAATTACATTTCATAATTGTTAAAAGTATTGTGTAAAAAATTGTAAAACTCACAACTTTAAGCTTTAAGCTGTACAAAATGATGTATGATGTTTGATTTATTTTTCTGTTATATTAACTTTATAGATAAAATTACAATAAAAAAATAATTAAAAACTTCTAATATGCAGAGGGGCAATTATGTAATGTGGTTGTAAAATATTATAAGTCCCACAACTTTAAACTCTGAAAAGCTATCAGATGACAACATTTCATTTTACATAGTTTAAAACTATAAGACCTACAACTTTAAACTGCCAAAATATGACATTTGATTGACACAACATTTTATGCGAACTCCGCAACTTTAAACTGTGCGAAATGTGAAACAAACGCACCTAAATCTTAAGCACTAAACTCTAAATACTAAGTCATAAATCCTGATGAGATGCACGAATTACGATCCAAGAGGTTGCAATTCGTGCATCTCATCAAATCCAAATCACACAAAAAACTAAAAAAATAATTTTTGGAGATTAGGGGTGATTACAACACCACTTTTTTCCATCTAGAAGTGTGATTTACCCAATAACTATATGTACGTATATGTAACATCGTAATAACCCCACATGAGATTATGAGAAGGAAAATATCATTGACGAGGTAAACAAGGAAAGTGTCAAAACAAATTATACAAAGGCAATCAATCAAGAAATTACATTTAAAACTGGACAGGATACAGCTCACACATTTTAAGTCTCCGACAAGAAAGAGGTTGATCTGGGTCGTGATGCCTGATTATATGATGGAACACAACAAATTTTCTACCAATTTTTGCCAACACTGAATTGTCACACATTAAAGTGGTTCACCTTTCAATCTTTCTTTCTTTTACTTCCCTCCAAACACTACCCACGTTGCATCTCATATGAATTCTTGACAATCGGTGACATCACATGCAATTGTGAATGAGTGTCACGAGTAGCAACATGAAGAGCTTAAAAAAAAGACCAAAGAAACCTAAGAAATCATTTAATTCTTATTTGAATAGGCATGCTAGATAAGAAATCCAATCCAATAGTAATCTGCAGCAGCTAATTTGTATAGCAAACAACCAAATGATGCCCTGATAAGATCATAATGGTACAGTAAGTTTTCCTATATTTGACCAATACCTTTGAACCATGAAGCTTGAGAATTCGCAATAAGTATCAATTTATACAAGTTATAATACTTAATGATACTCTGACTGATTGAAGTTTTCTCTCAGAACTGCAATAGCACAAAATGAAGCTAGTTAGAATCATCGTCATCAAAAGTCTCCCAAACAATGTACGGGTATGGGAGAAACTGTTAGAATACGTTCTGCAAGATCTTGTTAGTTGCTACAATAAAACTGAACTAAGAATTAGACAGAGTAGTTATAGAGGTAAGATTGAAGTCCAAATTGTCCTGAAAACAGTCCTGATTGTCTAGTGCAGACATCTTTTTGTTAACCATATTGCCAGAACCAGAAATTTTTTGCTCTGTTTCTTATCCCATGACCAGGACGGACTGTTTTCATAAAGATCTATGGAGGTTTTCCCTGGAAAATAATAAAGCAATACATGGTGGAGCACCCATGCATGCTATGGCACCAGATAAGAGTCAAGAAACCGAAGGCAGGCAACTTTCCCTAGGTTTTATTCAGAGACTAAAAGATACAGCAACTTTCTTAAAAATCAAATGAACCACGTTCATCAGTAGAAAAGGCAGGAAGCATACATAAGTAATTTTAGAATAGTTAAACATTGTTACCACAAGGATTGACTGACTAACCAAATCAACCTGCCAAAGACTCCATCAGTTGTCTTCTTCATCAATACAAGCTGAAAAGAAAAAAGAAGGGAAATTGGACATCAACTAATGAAGTAATTCTGGTATAGTCAGCATATTGTCAGCAAATTGAAAAATGTATTCAAATGTTCATCTATTTAGTCCAAAAGAGAAACATATAATCCTTGGCTACCAAAGAGGGTATTGGTTCTTTAAACGTGAGATAGGCATGGCATCATGAATTCGAAGGCTCCATTTAGCTAAACCAGTGATGTAAAACACGAAAAACGACCATTAACTAACTAATTAACTGTGAGAATTTACAAAATCCTCGGCCAGCTCTATCAGCTAGAAAGATGATCTAACTCAAAGCCCATTCACAAATGGCAATGAGAAAAATTGTCCATATGTTACTCAGATAGCAAACAACTAGTAACATGATTTATAGTGCAGTGAAAATTTAGTTGTTTGCCATCTAAGCAACAGATTAAGCGGCACAAAGAGAGTGCAATGCCAAAAAGAAGCAGAGAACAGAAAATTAAAACATCGAAAGGCCCACATTAGACTATATCTAGACTAATGTCATCGAGGAAATTATTCTGATATCTGGAAAGCAAAAGCTCAACTGTCAAAGACCAATCATCTATAAAGTTGTCCAAGGACGCATCATCATAACAACATTCTATTGTTCTTTTCCAACAAGACAGAAGGTCATCATATGTAATCGACAATGAGCTTCCCACTAAATTTGCTACTCCAAACAACCCCTAACCTTTCAGTTCTGAGTACAGGGAAAAAATTAACAAGTATAACAACATCATCATCATCATCAGATCATTAATCTCAAACTTTCTGGACTCCAATACATGAATTAACAAGGAAAATTATTTGGAATCTGCTTAAGGATTCTCCTCTTCATCTCATCTAAAGCTATTCTCTCCGCTGATTCGAGACTGTCCACATCCTTGATTGTTACTTCCCCCATGTCTTTGATCCACTAATTTTGGCATCCTCAATTAATCATAATACAATGGATAAAAAAATTGTGCACTCAACACAAAATGGCCTAAATTTAAATAGCTTTCTCAGAAACATAGTAGATATTAGCAGACTTGACAAACTTCAATCCACTCCTCACAATAACCATAAAAAAGGGGTAGCCATGAATAAAGAAAAAGGATAAATGATAGCAGTTGCTGCAGTCCAACCCAAATTCAAAGTTAGCAGATACCACATTAACATATACCATTACCTCCCATTAAAAATACACCTTTCGACTTCCTTCACTCCCTGTCAATCCTATCTAAAGGGAAACTAGTCTATAAACAGGAACAGTTCAGGGGTGATTTGAAGTGTGGACACTTTTCGGAACTACACAGCTAAGGGTCTCAGGTAGACCCAAAATCACAACTATTCTCTTTTTTTTTTCTCTTTGGTTTTCACCACCTCGGAGGCCTTCAATAAAATTTCTTTTGCATTAAAAAAAACACGAAAAAAAGAAAAGAAAAGAAAAAAGTATGCAGTAACTAACACATAAACAAACACATGCTGCACTGAATCATAAGTGACGCAGCACTATATTCTTTTATTCACTTTTGAGCTCCTCACAGCAACCAATTTCACAAATCCAACCAATGTTGCAACTAGGTGATGTGTCTCTTCGTGATAAAAACCTTAACTCTCTCTATTCCTAGCATGTAACATATAATGGGATGCTCTGCATCATTTGGAAACACTCTAGAGTTCTCAATAAGAACTAAAGACCCCTAATGTATTTTAAAGTAACACTCAAAAGGTAATAGGTTATTCCTCTGAAGTTAACAGCAGTTATCAGCAATCATCAACTCATCAAGATGAAACAACTGGAAAGCTTACACTATCACGGAGCTTCAAAACATAGAATTAATGTTTGAGAGATCTCCCAACCAAAATCTCAAAGCTAAGAAATATTATACTTGAAATTCCGTGAAAAACAGATTTTGTTAATTCAGTCAAAAGAACTGAACTCTACAAACAAATAAGCAACAAAAAGTATTAAGAAATAAAGAAAACCAAGATGAGTAAAATAAATTCCCATCCCCTGATCCCAAAAATCTCCCACCCAAACGCAGTTTAAGAGAAACTGTACCATCAAAATTGCCCTAAGTTGCAAGATATTACAAATGTTGATTCCACAAACACAAAATCTGTCAATTGAACAATCATCAAGAAAATGAAAATCCATATGAGATTAAAAAAAATCCACTTAAAGAAACCCTCATTTCTACAGGAGTAAGAAATAGAGCAAGAGAAAATTGAATACGCACCACATGTGTTTAATATAAATAATTAATCCAAAAATTCGAAATAAAAAGTACGCAATCGCATATAAACAAAACATCACGCAGATGAAATCTTTAAGAAAGGAAAATCATGACTTGCCTCCACAACAGAAACAACAGTAACAGCACGAGAGAACCATGAAGATTTCACGGCAAATATCAGTGGCTGTCATTGAAGGAGCCTTAGAAGTAGCTGCCACCGCAACTTCCCCATTAACAACGCCGTCTGCTTCGTTATCTAAGAGCCTCTGCTGGTTTCTTGGAGATTGAGACTGTTTCCCGATGTTCATCCTTTGAAGGTTCCATTCCAGTTTCTTCAAATAAGCGATCTTGAACGAGTCCCGTAACCTCACTGAAGGCCATAGATGCATCTCTTATAACTCGTGACTCGTGAATTTACAGAGGGGGGTTTTGATGGTGGTAGATCACTCCGAGGAAGTGCCGTTAGTCAACAAGTACGTCACAGTAAATTCTCCGGCCGTGAGGAACAGAAGAAGCTCATAACAACCCGATACAAACAAATCCACATTTACAATGGGCCTTGTTTCCGCCTAGTCCAAAGTCCAAATTGAAAATGGGCTCCAACTTGATTCCTTTGTGAATAGTCTTTCAAGTTAAAATGCTTTGCTTCCTTTTGCTTTTTCAAAAGGATGCTCTGCTTTATATGCTGGAGGCTCTTTTTAGTAACATACAATTGAGTGACTTTTTTTTTTTCAAACAAACAACAATAACATGGTAATAATAACGTTGAACGTTTAAAATTTTGTGGGAAAAAATATATTTTTTAAAACCATGTCATCAAAAATCCACATCATCAATAATACCGTGTGGCACATTTCTGTCAAGTCAAAAATTTCCGATTAGTAGTTGACCGGAATTGGTAAGGAGTGATTTATTCATCTATATTTGGAACATTGAGTAACCTAATTAGAAATATTTTTCTTTCGGTGTGTCACTGCCATAAAATGTCACAGGCTAGGGAAAGGCCCACCTCTGGGCAAAAGCCCAAATAGAAGCCCAATATCTTCTTGGAAGACAACTACAAGCAGTTGTTGGCAGTTCACATGATTAGCCAATCATAGAATTCTGGCAACGGTTATAAGAGGGACTTGAGGAGGCCAAAAAAGGGGTCTAGAACCACACACACAAAATTATTATTCTTCACATATTTGTATTAGTTTAGTTAATCAGTCTTGTTCGCAATTCAATGTGAGTTTTTTTTCCCATGGAAGTTAATCCAATTCTAGAGTTTCTTCATTTCCTTAGTGTAATTTGCTTTATCTGCATTTTCGTCACTAGTGTATTCGATTAGTTCGTAGTTTATTCGATTTCACTTTTGATAGGACTTTAAAGTTAGACATCATAATCAAAATTTTCTTAGTTGAAGCACGGTAGAACTCACCCATCCTTTTGATCACAAATTTCATCGAGTGATACACGTCACGTATCTGACGACTTCATTTATGTAATTTTGAATTGTTCAAACTCTATCGAAATAAACGGGAGCACTGTGACCTAATTGCAAACACACTTTTTTTTAACCTATCCGTACCCTTTTCCGTTTTAACGAGTATTGGTCACAAAACTAGTTTCAACTTTCAAAACAGTTCAAAAAAAAGAAGAAAAAAGAGCCTTTTAAGGACTAGTGTGACTGTATATATTGAGATGGCAATCGACGGTTAATTGTTTGTTATGTGGAGATTTAGACAAAAGTGTACATTTAGGGCTAAATTCAAAGAGATTGTCTGTCACTTCGTGAAAGCGGATTAAATACACTTTTGATCATTGTTCAAATATTACATTCAGTAACATAAAGTTTCAGTTTATTTTAAATTGATCATTTTGAGTTATCATATTGGACTAACAAGGTTATCATATTTGGACAACAAAGTTATTATATCGAAATAAATTGAAACTTTAAGTGATTGATCCACAAAATTTAAATATTCAGTAACTAAAATGAAAAAATAACAAATTTTTCAGCAACCAAAAGTTTACTTAACCCGACCACAAGTTATAACAATCCTTCTCTTCTCTAGATTGCTAGATTGGGTGCATCTTTGTCATATTGATATATGTCAAATTGTAATGATATCAACTTTAGTAAGAAGCCCACTAGTCTTCAAGCTCAAGTTATTGGAGAAACAAAAAATAGAATACATATTTTAGTAAAGAGAATAGAACAAATGAGTATAAACTATAAAGACATAAAAAGAGAGAAATTGGAGGACACAATTGCATTTTTTTGGAGTGATTTCTAAGCCAAGATATCTACGAAAGCACAAAGAGACCTTTTTATCTACATTGATCCTCTCAAACCCCATCAATAATTTAGAAACCACATTCATCATCATACATCATGAACAACAACACACCTCACAAAAGCCAACTTCCCCAATTATTGCTTCTGTGTTGAAACAACATAATAAATAATTAGCATTATTATTAAACAGTTGGGTTGCTCCTGAATGAACCCAAAGCCTTGACAGCTCCTGCTCTCAGGATAAACTGGTGGTAGAATGCTGCAATTGCTGCTCCAATGAATGGTCCTACCCAGAATATCCACTACACAGAAACCCATAAAATTTAGTAAGAAACAACTTAATTATCAAAATCAGTAGTATTTATATGTATGTATATAGAAAAGATACTAACTTGGTCATCCCAGGCCTTGTCTTGATTGTAGATAACAGCAGCTCCTAGACTCCTAGCCGGGTTGATTCCGGTGCCGGTGATCGGAATAGTAGCCAAATGAACCATGAACACAGCAAACCCAATTGGAAGTGGAGCCAACACCTTCAATTATTGAACAATTACAGCATAAACACATTAATCAATAAAAAAGGAATGTGACTCAATATGCAGATGAACTGAGAATTTAGTGAGCATACAGGGACATGGGAATCTCTGGCACTCCTCTTGGGATCAGTAGCAGAGAACACAGTGTAGACCAGAACAAATGTCCCAATTATCTCTGCAGCCAATCCAACACCAGTACCGTAACCACTAGCAAGTGTATTAGCACCACCACCATATCTATTGTACAATGACTTCTGGAAGGCCTTCGCGAGCCCAACACCACTAATAGCCCCCAAGCACTGAGCCACCATGTACATTATGGCTCGGACCAACGATACCTTCCGGGCAAGGAACAGCCCAAAAGTCACTGCTGGATTAATGTGACCCCCTGTTTACGTAAAAAAACACCGTGTGAGTTTCCACTAACTTGAGCCGGAAAAACAGAGCAAAAAAGATGATTAACAGAGGAATGTGAAATAACCCACCTGAGATGCCAGCGGTGCAGTAAACGAGAACGAAAATCATGCCACCGAAGGCCCAAGCGATTCCCAAAAGTCCAACACCGCCACAGACGTCTGCTTTGAGGGCGCGGTCAGTTTGGCTCTTGTGACCAATCACAGTCGAGACAGTAATGTACAAGAAGAGAAGAGTCGCTATGAACTCGGCAATCAAGGCTCTGTAGAAAGACCACTTTGTGAGCTCCGCCGCATCGAATAACGGTGCAGGTGGTGGGTCGTGGTAGTCCTTGGCCGAGAGAGAGCCTTCCTCTGCTATGTCCTTCGCCATTGTAAGTAAAGAGATAGAACACAAAAGGCCAAATGAGAGTTCTAGAGAGAGAGAGGTGGTTGCTGATTGGGTTTTGTGGAGAGTGTGATGGATTGGGGTATATATATTGAGATGGAAGAGAAACAGTGTCGTTTTAGTTGATTCGGGGTGTCGCCGACGCCGACCCAACTTGACTTTCTTGACAATTCCACCACCCCCACCCCCACTTTACAGGTTGAAATTTTATTGGTGGTGTCGTTTCACTTACCCTAAAAGTTAATCTACACTGTGTATGTGTTCTTTCTTGTTTTAACTTAAAAGGAAGCCTATTAAGTGCAGACGAAAGTTTTCAGTCACATCCCCTTCAAGATTAGGTGGGATATGTACTTTGGACGCAATGCTTCTTCTTACTTGTTTTAAAATCCAATTCAACAAAGTAGTGCTAGTGAAACCCACATAGCATGTGCTACTTCCTTCTTGATTGTAGAAAATAATGAATAAATGGAAATCAATGCAATCCACGATTCTTCTTCTCTAGCTCTAGCTCTTTCTTATTTAATTTATGTGGGTAATCGATCTTTCTCATTTTTGTAGTACAATAATCCGATTATATGTATACTAGACGTGATTATGTTTTAATAGCGCAGAGAGAGATTTGAAAGTTTAGCGTTATAAAAAGTGGGTACAAAATATATGAATCAAAGGCTTTCATGAGTGAAATCACTATTTTTAAAGAATTAATGCCACCATTATATAAGTATATTGTTGTAGGCAAGATTTCTTACAGGATACAATAAAACCTAGAGACCTACGAGCATCAATCTTGAAGGTCTCTTTTTGAGAAATTCTTCAACAAAAAAGAGTCGTTTAAGTCTGAGAATCAGAGGTTGGAGAAGTAGTTTTCAAGTCTAACTTCTTTGTATTTGTAGAACACGAGTTTTTACGTTTTACGATAGCTTATACTCTCAGACACTCTCAGCTTTTACGTTTTACGATAGCTTATACTCTATCACACATACTCTTTACCAAATATATATGCATGTATATGTATATTCCGAAATAAAATATAAAAATATAAAAATAATATTAGTGTTTCTGAATTATTACAAGTGCGCGTGACGCATGCCAAGTGCCAAGTGCCATCATTAGACCTATTATATATTTACAAATATAATTGTTCTAATTCACCAAATTTTGAAACAAATTTGGTCCCTCCATGTCTTCCCTCTTTCTCCCAAATCTAAGAAAAAAGAACTATTCACACTTATAAATTAGGAAAAAAATCTATACTTTTCTAACGTGGGATTTCAACTCTTTTAAAATGTATAACCTATATACAACAGTTAAAACACGTGAGAAACAATGCGATATATAGCTAGGTTATGTAGGTAGAATATACTTGTTAATGCATTTTATTTTGTCAAACTTAACGCGTGACATCCTAAGGTTGGCCCCCAAGCATGCTGGACAAGCTTGATTGGAAAAAAAAATACTACAATGACACACTTGAAAATTGATACTGAATAATGTATGAAAATGTCTATTTTTATTAATGTGACTGTATTAATAAATATGTTTTAGTGACGTGGATGAGTATGTGACATTACTTTTTATAGTTTTGTTAAAAAATAGATGAGAAACACTTGACATTTAGAGTTTCGTTAATGAAGAAAGGGTAAAATATATAGGGATTTGTGTTTTGTTGAAGTGAATATATTGAGAGACGTGTTTTGATGATGTTGATGAGTATGTGGATTGGCACTACATTTGGTTATTTTTTTTTTTGCTAATAACATATATGTCTGTGACAATTTACTTGCAGGAACATGTCACCTTAAGATTTTTTGGTAATTTGACTAAGCAAAAGTGATGGTAGTTTTATCCAAAAAATTGCAATTGTCTAAAAATGCTCATTTTTGAGACAATTTCAAAAATTGGTTGAAAATTCTTTGACCATAATTGGCATGCTATTCAAAATTGTCAAATTAAAATGACTGTTTGGTAAGTGAATCGCATATATGCTATTCAAAATAGCTTGTCAAACAAGGTCATAGAGTAGTTGTTCACGTCTTTGCCTCCAGAGGATCGGGAAGTATTTTTTTTTTAAGAAGTTCATTTGGAATTTTGTCATGAGTTTCAAATGCTTTGTTAGGACTCCCTCATTGATACATGCACAAGGTGACAATTCTTTTGCTGTTATTGTATTTGTAAGCAGAAACCAACAAAGATTCAATACATGTGTTGGTGATGGAGATTCCAATTTGCAGATACTCAGCTTGTGGGAAAATCTACTCACAAATACAATAACAGGACATCCCTATATATATATATATATATATATATATATATATATATATATACACGCACAATAAATTTAAGGGGAATTTATACGAAATGACAAAATAACTTCAATAAGGACAACTCACTTCTTCCTCCTTCTTTTTCCTCCACCGATCTCTTTTTTCATCATATCCCCTCCCTCCATGGCCAACAAAACTTCTTTATCTATACTATTGATTAAAGTGGATCTAGATCCTTCTTGTTCGAACAAATCTATGCGTGCAAAAGACATATATACAAGTAGAGTTGTTGATTTAGAAAGAGAGTGAAATAGAAAAACTAGATCTATAGATATTAGATTTGTTTTGGATATGTTGATATTACATCTGTTTTGCTTTTTATATATATCAAATTTGTTTAAATGAAATTCTTGTGTTTCAATAACTTTCATTGTGACAACCTTTCTAAATGGAATTTTCGTGATTCATTCTTCAAACAATATCTACTGATACATATCTATTTCATATATGTTTTGGATTTGCCAATATTAAATCAATTTTAATGGAATTTTTGTGTTTCACCTTCTTTGTTGTAAAATTTCCGAATGAAATTCTCATAATTCATTCTTCAAACAGAATATCCTGATATTATATATGTTTCAAAACTATTGATATTATATTGATTATCTTTATTAAATTAGCATATGAACTCAAAATGACTGCATGAGTAAAATAAGAAATTCAATTTCATGAAGAACGCTGATGGAAAGAAGCATATCGGTGAATAAATTAGTCTACTTGAGTGTGGGAAGTCAGTAGCGCTAATATAAGGAATCTTGTTTTGATTTTTTTATAAATAACTTAATTAATTGGATTAAATAACCAAATTGAGGTTATTATGGTCAATTAAAAAAATTGTGTAAAGTTTTGTCCCTTTTGAAATATTGATTTAAACTTTATAAATTTATTGGAACAAAACTTCTAAACGAAGGACTTATCTATTATTTTTTCTAAATTTAAAACTATGTTCTTGATTTAAATTTAATTTTTTTTCCTTGCTCCGCTAATGATTGATTGTTGGCAGGCGCCGACTAAGCCGAAATTTGTAGGGTTAGAGAACATGCATGATTTGGAAGCATGGTTAATGGGGTTGAAGATAAACAACCACGCGTCTAGACACATGCATCCAATTACGTATTCACTTTCACTTAATTGCCCTTTTAATATTTTTTTCATTTTTATTAATTTAGTGGTCGGTGGCCACTATTTCTACTTTCTTGAAAGCCAAACACCAAACCCCATTGTGGCTCAGTGCTTGGGGTAAAATTATATAGATTCATGATCGATCATGCACTTTGCTAGCTGTAGTAATGCTTCTAGGACAAGAGCAGATGTAATGGTTGGACGTGAGTGTGAAATGCATTTGCTATTTGCTTTAGTGAATATGTATGGATTTCACTACTCACAAGGTAGAGAATGTGGTATTGAAGAGGGGTGGCTCTGGGAAAATATTACTTAAAGCAACTGCATGAGAATAACTAGGTTTCTCGAGCAATATTATTTGTAGTAAAGGACTAACTAAAGAAACCATGAAGGAAGCTCCTACCCAGAAGGAGTAACGAAGATCAATTGCTTCTTCCTCAAATTTTTGATTAATGGAATCAAATTAGTTTACTTTTCAGTACTATACAGAACATATGCTTTTGACTGAGAAAAAGAAAACAAAAACTGTGGCAATGATGAATCTGGCTTGCCCCAATTAGGGTTTCCACTGAATTTTATATTAAGAAAAATTATTGAAGTACAAGAATACCCTTATATGAATAAAATAATCAAAGAATATGATACAATCAGTAATACAAATCGTGTAGGCTAACACCCCCCTCAACAAGCAGCGGGATTAGAAATCACGCGCAGGTTGGACCGTAACCAACGAAAACGAGAAGCAGGTAATGATTTAGTAAAAATGTCGGCAAGTTGATGATCAGTAGAGACATAGACAATAAACAACTGAGCATTGAGAACCAACTCCTGAACAAAATGAGTCTCAATTTCAATGTGTTTCGTACGAGCATGTTGGATCGGATTCCTTGCAATAAGAGTGATACTGATATTATCACAAAATAATTAAAGTGGGGGAGCGAGAAGATAGGTGATCCATAACACATCAGCGGCAGCAGTAGCAACAGCACGATACTCTGCCTCAGCAGTGGAACGAGAAACGGTGGGTTGTTGCTTAGCGCGTAGACCAAGTAATAGGATGATATCCAAGGAAGGTACAATAGCCACTGATACTACGACGAGTATCAAGACAGGCGGCCCAATCCGCATCCGATTAAGAAGAGAGATGGAAGGTAGCAGGTGACTTAGCACAAAAAATACCCCATAAGAAGAAGTTCCACGGAGATAATGAAGAATGCGATGGAACGTGCAAGTGAGAAGAGCGAGGTGCACGCGTATATTGAGAGACAAGACCCACATCATGAGAAATATCTGGGCGTCTAAAGGATAAATACTGCAGGCCACCAACCGGAGTACGATAAGCTGTAACATTCTCTATAAGAGAACCATCTGTAAGTGTGAGTTTCACCTTAGCAGACAATGATATTTGGACTGGTTTAGATTGAGCCATACCAGCCCGGGCCAATAAATCTTCAATATATTTTCGTTGACTATGGAACAAGTCACGAGAAGTAGGAGTCACCTCCACACCTGGAAAATAATGCAAGTCACCCAAGTCAAACATGGCAAATTCAGCACTCAAGAGGGTAGTAAAAGAATGAAGAGAGGAAGTGGAGTTCCTTGTCAAGATAATGTCATCAACATATAGTAATAAAACCATGTGAATGTCAACACGATAATAGACAAACATAGAGGTATCAGTACTGCTCTGCATGAAACCATGGCGGGTGAGAAACTAAGCAAAGCGCTGAAACCAAGCACTAGTAGCCTGCTTAAATCCATAGAGTGCCTTGTTGAGTTTACAAACATAATGGGGAAATTCAGCACTTTCATAGCCACGAGGTTGTTTCATATAAATATCTTCGAAAATGGAACCATGCAATAAGACATTTTTAACGTCAAGTTGACGAATAGGCCAAGAGAGAGAGACAACAATACTCAACACCAAGTGAATGGTACTAGGCTTCACCACAGGACTGAAGGTATCATGATAATCAACACCTAGCTGTTGTTTGAAGCCTTGACCAACAAGACGTGCTTTATAACGAGCAATAGAGCCATCACTATTACGTTTAAGCGGATATATCCATTTGTTGCCAATTAAATTTTCATGAGGAGTTGGAGGAAGCAAATCTCAAGTATGATTTTGCAGCAAGGCTTGATATTCATCAGACATGGCCGCATGCCAGTCTAGAAGTTTAATAGCTTTTGAGAAACAAATGGGCTCAATAAGGGAGGAGGCAATATCAGCACCCATATTGAGAATAATACAGGGTTGATGAATACCAGCTTTGGCCCGAGTCACCATGGGATGTTCTGCAAGGGAAGAATGAGTTATGGAATATGAAAGGACTGCTACCGAAGACAAGGACTGATCATGGGTGGAGGCGGGGGCAAGAACAATAGGTGGAGATAAAGGATGAGTAGGAGATGGAAATAGAGGAGTAGTATGAGACAAGGACCCGGATCGAGAAGGATGTAAAGGCGACGAGGAGGTGGCCGGGAGGGAGAAGCGAGAGCGAAGGAATGATTGTGGAAGCAGGATTGAAGAATGAAAGGGCAGAAACAGACACGGGATCAGAGGAGAAGGATTGATAAAGAAAGACAGTTTCATAAAAAGTAACTGGCGGGAAATAAAAACCTTACCAGTATCAAGAACATAACAAAGATAGCCTTTGTAAGTGTCGGAAAAGCCTAAAAAAATGGATTGAACTGATCGAGGGGACAATTTGTGGGAGGTAGTGGCCGAGATATTAGGAAAACAAAGACAGTCAAAGACACGAAGATGAGTTAAGGTAGGCAATTGATGAAAGAGAATACCATGGTTGGCTAAGTAGGAGTGAAATTGATGGTTGATGTATTCACCCCCACCATCAGTTTGGAGATAACATAAATTAGCATGCAAAATGTTAGAGATCATGGAATGAAATGCAAAAAATTTAGAATAAACCTCTGATTTATAGTGTAAAGGATAAATCCAAGTGTATTTCGAATAATCATCCAAAAAGAGTACATAATAACGATAACTAGATATAGCCGCAACTGAAGATTGCCAAACATCAATGTACTAGTTGAAAAGGAAATGTGGAAACAATAGTGGACATATCAAAAGGAAGGCAATGATGTTTGCCAAGTTGACAGACAACACATATTTTGAACTTAGACAAAGATGAACTAAAGTCTATAAGAGATTGCTGATTGATGAAGATGTTGAAGCACTTGAGGGTGTGGATGGCTCAAGCGTTGGTGCCATGAAGGAGGAGAAACACGTACGAGTAGCGACAAAGGCAGAAACTGGAGAGAGAACCCTGGCAGTGGATAGGGTGCACTAGAATTGTAGGTGAAAATCGACGCTTTGGTCAAATTAGAGACCGTCATAATGATCTTTGACATCCTAGGAGCATATTTATATTATTAAAAATGATAAAGCAATTATTATTGCTCAAAAATTGAGAATAAAAAAAATTGAAAATGAAACGGGTGTAAAAATGTGACGACCCTACCCGTTGGCACATAGGCCCGACGGAAATATAGGCGTCTCACATTCAGGCTCCATGGGTCCCACCCCCAACCCATCTCCCTCTCACAAGGGTAGGTTGTTGCCAAGGGTTTTCGAACCCTTGACCTTCCAATCACCATACAAGGTGATCACCAACTAAGCCATTATTGCCAAGGGTTCTCGAACCCTTGACAACAACCTACCCTTGCGAGAGGGAGATGGATTGGGGGTGGAGCCCATGAAGCCTGAATATGAGACGCCTATATTCTAGTCGGGCCTATGTGCCAACGGGCAGGATCGTCACAAAAAATGAGTTTTGGTGGGAGGCAATAGAGTTTTTCATATAAAAAAATAGTTGGGGGTAAATATGCAGTTGAAATGATTGGCATCGCATGCAATGTCTATATAATAGTGAAAGGTTATAAGACCTTCTTTGAAGTTGTGTTGATAGGATTCCACCATGAGGGGTTGACGTGTGCTTTTAGGCCCATAAGGCATTAATTATGATAGACGATATTCGTAGTTCCTAGATATTTTTTAAGGGTGACATAATTTTTTGTACTTCTGGGCCCACTAGTGTCCAAAATCCCAGTTTTGACTAGTTTGAGCAAACATGGGCTCTGCATATGCAATTTAGGTAACCCTCATCTATGGGGCGATCATCCATAAGAATATTCGAAAGGCTTAACAGTTGATTGAAATAGAAAAGGTAAATGAACTCGACACCGGAATTGAGTTCCCAATACTATTTTAGAGAGTCCAACCTAAATAACTTGTAGAAGTATTGTCCGACCCTTGAATGTCACCAGGCGGACTGCAATTTTAACGTTCATTACTGTTCATTACTATTGTATATTCGTAAAGGAAATAATTGTCAAGACTAGTGGGGAGCCCGTTATCCGTGTGGGCTTTAAATTTTTTGGTGCTCTGATTTGTTGTTTCTTATAAATAACAAAAGTTTTTTTCTTTTCTTTCTGTGACAAGGGTATACTATTCCTTTGTGTAGTTGTACTCTCGTGATAAGAAAGTGTAGTTCCGAATACTAAATCAATCATAGTTGAAAGATATATCTAGTGTTGGAGAATGTTTGAATGGGTATGAACAAAATGAAATTTCATGCAACAATTCTGTCAAAAAATTAAGCAGTTCGGTAAAATTAGTATGAGACCACCCAAATTTACCCTTGATATTGAACAACTTCACTAAAGTGCCCAACTTAGTGAATTTCGTACATCCTGGATACAAAGGTTTCTGAGTCTGTTCTAGTTGTTCCCTAAATGCCTTAAGATCTCTATCACAATTTTTGTAAGCGTCATTCACCATATCAACTGTGTTGCCATCGTTGTAGTCCATAGACTCAAATGGAAAATCTACAGTACAAGATGGTGTGGTATGAATATCTTCCCATGCCACGTCTAGGTTTTGTAAGCCGCATCAAAACCTTTTTAAAATAGATGTTGGGTTACTTTCTTAGTAGGGACAAAGACTTTACATTCATAACATGGAGATCTAATGACGCTAGCACCCTTAGCATTTTCAACAGCAAAATTCATGAAATCTTGGAAGCCTTTATCATACTCAGGAGATGTTCTACTACATTCGATCCGAGCCTTATCCATTAGAGTTCCAAATCAACAATTTTTGTTTATCCTGATACATAAAAGAGTGGAAAAATGAAACAAGCATTAATCTTTTAAAAAGGTATTAAATTTTGAGTAACTTAGCCCTAGACCTCAATTGTGAAAAGAAATTAGTAACTACAATGATCAAAATTCACAATCTACAAGCAAAATGAACAATTAACTTTTAGTGAAAGAAATTGAAGAATAGAAACCCTCACTACCTTGACAAATTGTCAAATCAACATATGCATGAAAATGAAAATAAAAATCTCTCAGTTTTCTTAGCACCAAACAAAATCAATGAAATAAATACAGCACCGATAAAACAATTATTAAAACTTTCAACTTATAGCAGGAGGTTGATGCATAACATTCCCAAGTCCTAACAACCTAACATTCTCATCTAATAGACCCTAAGTCCCAAACGAAACTCGGTACAAAACTAGGAATGAAGAAAGTATTGGTACCTAATTATCTGACTAAGGGTTGTGGCAAGTGCGGAATGAAGGTCGACTGCTCGTGAGTGCTCAGAGCTTGACTTGATGGACGGTGGTGGTCGATGGTCGAACTTCAAAGCATGAATGTTTGATTGATTGTGTTGCAGGCCAACAAGTACTTCACGAGCAATAGCTATTCACCTCAGACTTTTTGGTTCTGGATAACGGTCAGAAAATTATTGTAATGCCGTCATACAAGATCAGAATGTCTAGAATTATCTAGAAATCAAAGATGTTCGCTAACCCGAAGCATATACAGACAATACATTTCAGCAGAGAAATAAAATCAAGCGACATTACTTAGACCCAAATAATTATCCGATTATGATCCAATTTTCCAAACATACAATAATATCTACTTGGACATCCTTCTGGATACTTCATCTCTAGCTTAAACTATTTTCCAAGTCATATGTGCCAAATAATTAATTCAAGGTCTCACTACTTTGTCTGGCCAGCTAGCATTAATTACACATTGATCACAATACAATACACATAAATTAATAATTAAAAACAAAGATATGTCAATGTCTTTTTCAATATCATGTAAATGACAGCTGCTCATGGACTCACATGGGAAATACCCAAAGGTGATTTCACTTGTAGATACGTCCCATCCAAAAGCTCTATAATCAGATTCATACTGAATCAAAATGACAATTTAAAATGAACAGGAAAGGGAAACAAAAGTTTAAACTTCCAGCCATGATAGGACACCGCAACTACCCAAAAAAAAACCACAAACTTAAAACCCACCATTAAACATGAAATACAAAGAATAAAAGAAAAAATCAAAAAAGAAAATTCATTAAAAAGCCTATATCTTCCATCAATGATAGGACTTTGCAACTACCAAAAAAACACACTTAAAATCCCACCTTGATGAAGTACAAGGTCTAGAAGAAAAGAGAAAGAAACTTAATTAAAAAGCTATATAATTAGTTTCTGGAGGCATAATAATATGAAGAACTTTATAGAAATATCAACAGATTATGACGTAGTTCATGCACCAAACACAAAACTTAGACTTTTGAGTTGTCATCACACATAAAATCGCCAAGCATAAAAACAGTTTGTACAGTTACCCATTCTTGATTACATGGAAATGAAATTGATTTCAAATTCTCAACATCTTTACCTTGTTCACAGCTACTGACAAAATTTATAAGTTAACTCAAGACGTGGGGAATATTATAGAAAAAAGGACCCGTCCAAATCAAGCTCTGTTTCTCTAGCATTTAAAAAAAAATAATCACGTCATTAAATACCACAATTGCCATCAAACCAGCTCATAACTATATATAACAAGATTATCATTAATGCTATGATAGACTATTTTTCTAAGACAAATCTGTCATTATTTTATGATACGAACGATTTTTATCATAAATACTCTATCATATATTCTCACATTTCTTGCAGTGATTGGGAGTTACTGAGGAAAGACTTGAGAGAGTGTTGAGTTTAAGTCTTAGTCTTGGTCAATGTAAGTGAAGTGTTGTACTTGCTGTTATGTTATCTTGATCAATATGTAAAGTAGACTAGCTTATGTGTCATGATGTAAGTGAGTCTCCAAATTCTTCTCTAAGTCTTGAGAAGAAGTCATATATGTAATATTGTTAGTGTGTGCTTAACAAGGAAGTAACAATACGGTTCTAAAGATTGAAACTTTGTCTATTTTCCATTAGACATCTTGATTGAGTGTATCCATTTGCAACAAATTTCCTCTCAACTTCTTCAATTCTTATTACAAGACTTTGAGCGACCAAAGTATTTCATCTCATGGCTGAGAATGGATGACATTTTAATATAATGGAGGAGAAAGCGAGTGACAGTCTGTAATAATAATAATATAATACAAGTTGATGTATTTGTTTTCACGCGTTTTAGGTATACATATATAATTAATTTAACCATACTTCATATATTAATTTATTTTGGTATGAAGTTTCTTCGAAGGAGCAGAAGATGGCCGGCACCCACTTAAATATTAACCAGAGCTTGACTTGACTTAGAGTTAATTAGAGTTAGAGTTGAGGTTGAGGTTGAGGGCGTCTATAAAAAATCATGGGAAGGCATCATGCAGAGATATATCCACAGATTGTTTTAGATCTCTAAATGTTGAAAGTGTTGAGATATGGAGGTGCTTCAATGGGCATCTTTCGATCACCTCCACCCTCACGATCTCATCTTCTGTGAAAAGGAAGCAGCCATACACCTAAACGGACGTGAAGAAATCTTTTGTCGTGGATGCTCCAAATCGTTGGCTGATGCTAGCTTCTATTGCTGCGGTGAGTGTTATTTCTTTCTTCATAAAACCTGTGCAGAGTTTCCCCCTATGATTAATCATCCCTGGCACAATAAACACCCTCTGATTCTTCTCCCGAATTCACCATACGGTCCTGATGGTTATGGCTGTGATATGTGTGGGCAAATTACTACCGACTTCCTTTACCATTGCTCTGATTGCAACTTTGACCTTGATATTCATTGCTTAATCCTTGCACGGTGCTTCATTCAACCTGAAAGTCACAAGCATCACTTCACCATGTGGTTTAGGCCAGATCCATTTACATGCAATTTCTGTGGCACATATAGTGATCGCCATGGAAGACACGAGTTAAGAGCAGGTTTCCAATTCCCTTGGATGTGCACTAACTGTCATGTTGTAGTTCACAGGAAATGTATGTCATTGCCAACCACTGTCCATTTACCCCAACACGATCACCCTCTCATTCACACTTACTTCATTTCTGAAAGTCAATTTATTGGTCTAATTTGTGGAATTTGTGGTGGGAAAGTGAAAAGAGAATTTGGATGTTATTCTTGTCAGAATTGTCCACATGTTGTCCATGTCGATTGTGCAATGGACAATGTACAACAAGTGGGACAAAAGTTCTGGGCAGAAGAAATTGAGGCAACAGAGGAGCAATTACTTGAACAAGAGATTGAGCATTTTAGTCATCCTCATCATAAATTATTTCTAGTACAACATGATGATCATGGGATGGAAACAAAATGCGAGGGTTGCATGAGTCTCATCTCTTGTCCCTTTTATAAGTGTCTAGAATGTGATTTTTCTCTTCACATCACCTGTTCCAAATTACCCAAACAAATCAATCACCCACTTCATGAAAAACACCCCCTAACCCTTTTCCCAAATGATGACAATTCCATTTTCGCTTGTAGGGCTTGTTGGAATTTGTGTCAAGGCTTTTTCTATCGTTGTCTAACATGTAAAGAATTTAGATTTGATGTCCGATGTGCCTTAGTAAATCCTTTTGAATTCTACCATGATAGTCATAAGCATCCACTCGGTGCTTTTACCCGGAGCAATAACTGTACACAATGTACTTCTTGTGGTCACAGCCTAGTATACATGCTCCGATGCAAAGAACAATGTACCTTCGCATTGGACTATAAATGTGCCACACTACCACGTACAGTCAAGTATGAGTACGATGAACATCCTCTTATCCTCTCATACCATGGAAATGATGATTCTAATGGGTTTCCTTATTGTGACATTTGTGAAGAAGATAGAGATCCGAATCTTTGGTTTTACGGTTGTCCTAATTATACCGAATGTCCGATATATGTTCATCTGAAATGTGCTCATGGTGGCTACCCGTACGTCAAGCTAGGAAGCAGTATCAAGAAACCCCATTTGCACGAACACGAGCTGTTTTTCACCCACAAAAACCGAAACTCATGTCAGTTGTGCGGCGAGAATAAACAAGAACTGACCCTTGAATGTCACAAGGCGGACTGCAATTTTAACGTTCATTATTTTTGTACGAGGAACCGGTCCCTGAAGTTGAAGGTCACCTAAACTGCAGTAAATGTTAGTGAAATATATCCTATTGGAAATCACAAGTTCTCCCAGAAAAGCAAATTTTACCCTCTCACCTGACCCAAAGGAGGTATGTAAATGGAGAGTGTCATTAGTCTGCTAAATTTTGTGTATTTCCATTTCCTCTATTATGCAAATATTGCTAATTAAGCAAGAAGAGCAGAGCAGTATCGTATTTGCCCCTACATGATCCTCCAATGTTCAAGAACATAATCAAAATACATCATATCTGCACCCAATTCATTAAAAGTCAATAAACATATCAAATTCGTTCATAAACAAAACTCCACTCCATCTCTACACCTTCCTAGATGAAGAGAAAACAACACAAATTAATAAACTTCATCTCGCTTCTTTCGCGTCACAAGTAAAACATAAGGATTTCATGACCTTCAACTAGCCGCATTTCCATTGCCTTTGGTGAAATAGATTTTACCAAACCATTGATCTTTTAATAAAGCTTCGAGTTACCCGTTGTACTCATTGATGATTGAAAACAGGATCCAATTGTCCAATCATGACTGCTGTGCTTATGAAGTTTGGGCAAATTTGTCCAAGGCTGACGTGTCCAAAGCCTGAAACTCCTCAACAGCAGTAGCCACAACAAGACCAAGTTCATGGCGGCGTCATGGCTTGGTGCCTACAGAGAGTGTAATATTAGAAAATTTTATTATTCCAAGCAATTATAAATTTTTAATTGGCTACACACATGAGACGGAAGACTTGTGTACTGCTCAATGTTCAGGGGTAGAACAGGATCATAGCGAGAGAGTGAGGAGGAACCACCCACCGAAGCCAGAAACTCTGACCTATTATCATGAAATAATTGAAACATTCTAAGAAATGTTGTTGTGATGCCTCGAAGAAGGTAAAGAAAATAATCCAGAAAGTCAAAAGGGAACATGGTACTTCAGGGAAGTCCTGACTCATACTGGCACAATCTTCAAGTTCTCAATAAACCCTGAAATAAAAAACTGAACTTCCTGAAACTTACCCCTTCATAGTTAACGGGAGCTTTTTGGATCTGATGCTACGGAGTTCTCCAAGTGTTTGAGCACTGCCTCTCCATAGTCTCGGAAACATCTGGAAGCTCAAAATTATTAGTTGCTTCAGACATTTTTTTAACCTTTTTTTTCCTTTTTTTGAATGGATAATTGCTTTAGAGCATAAAGGATTACGCGTGCGAAAGAATTGGCATGGTGAGCCATACCCGCCTTTAAGATCTGGATGAGACTGATCAATTTTAAGTCTTAATTCTACAGCAACTGCTGGTTCCTGTAGACCCTCCACCAGATCAGTCAAAACCTTGCTTCCACCACCTAATCCTGAAGCTCTGGCTGAAGCAAGTTTATTTAAAAGCTTAACCTGAAGATGACACAGAATTTATGGTCCTTTTTAAAATTTTATTTGTATTTTTTGTGTTTGCAGTGATCATATAAAGGTCTTGGACTTTGAATTGTATTTTTCTGCATGTAAAATGGGGTTGGAGCATACTCAGTGAAATTTCTCTATTCTCAAAACATCGAAGAACAGATAAATTATATATTTTATCTAATATTTGTGAATACGTAAAAATATATTTGTTTTCCAAACAAATAAATTTGTAAAATTTGTGGTTTAGGATTTAAGAGTTAAAAGGAATTTGGGATTTAGGTGCTTAGTATTTAGGGTGTATGGACTTAGGGTTTAGAGATTAAGATTTATGATTTAGGGTGTAAGAACTAAGAAGTTTGGCCGACCAAAATGGACAAATTATACCGAGTTTGTAGATTGGAACAAATTAATAGTTTGGACATCAAAATTTGAACGTTTTAGTCGTCGGTGACCAAAATACTACATACATGATCTTTCGGTAACGAAATATTGTATTAACCCAATCTAATCATGATTGTCGTTTTGCCTCATTTTCCAAATTTAGAGGACTCAACATTTGATGGGATGAAGAGCTACAATTCATCCAATCTCAGCCATTCATTTCGTCTTATCAAAGAATGAGTGTCTGTTCGGTAGAGCGAAAGTTTTGATATTGTACAAGCTGTCAATTTACTATTAGGGGTATGAAAAATAATTTAATAATGAAATAAAAGCTACTGAATATAAATCTTGCTGGAAACAGTTTTACGCATTAATTAAGTTTGAATATGTAATTTTTTTCAAAATCTAACATATATTTTAAGAGATAAGATGACAAATGTATAAGAAAATATGGAAAACAGAGAAAATTGATTTTTTTTAATATATGACTGATATAATTGTTTACTAAAGAAAGTAAACTCTACTAAACGGTCCGTGAGTTATTGAGGAAGATGAAGTCTCTCTCTCGTGCCCTTCTTATTTGGGCTCCCATCTTGCAAGCTTCTATGAGTTGGGCTTACTTATGGTAAAACCTTTTTCCATTGTTTTTGGGTCACATTATACTCTTATTTCTTTTATTTGTATTTCTCTTGTGCGAATCACTGACTCATCAGTCAGTGACCGTTTGTTATTCAAACCAGGGTTTAAATACAAAAGCCTTTGTAACGTTAGAGATACTTTTTGAATATAAAATGGAGGAGAAACCGAGTGACAGTCTACAATAATAGTAATAATATAATACAAGTTGATGTACTTGTTTCACGCGTTGTTATACATATATAATTTAACCATACTTCAGATTAATTTCATTTGATATGAAGTTCCTGGAAACGAGCAGAACTTAACTTAGAGTTAACTGGAGTTAGAGAGTTAGAGTTAGGTTGAGGGCATCTATAAAATGATGGCAGGCATCATGCAGAGATATATCCACCTGTTTTAGATCTCTAGCTAGATCTTGAAATTGTAGAGATATGGAGGTGCTTCAATTGACGTCTTTCGATCACTTCCACCCTCATGATCTCATCTTCTATGAGAAGGAAGCAGTCATACATCTAAACGGACGTGAAGAAATCTTTTGTTGTGCATGCTCCAAATCTTTGGCTGATGCCAGCTTCTATTGTTGCGGTGAGTGTTACTTCTTCCTTCACAAGACCTGTGCAGAATTACCCCCAATGATTAACCACCCCTGGCACGAGGAACACCCTCTGATTCTTCACTCGAATTCACGATACGGTCCTAATAGATCTGAATGTGATATGTGTGGGCTAGATATTGCCGGCTTCCTTTACAATTGCTTTGATTGCACGTTTGACCTTGATATCAATTGCGTTATGCTTGCACGGTGCTTCATTCAACCTGAAAGTCACAAGCATCATTTCACTGAGTTATGTAGGTCACATCCATTTACATGCGATTTTTGTGGCATATATAGTGAGCGGTCTATGTTTTTAAAAATAGATTTTCTCCCTTGGATCTGCACCAACTGTCATGTTGTACTTCACAATAGATGTATGTCATTGCCAATCACTATCCATTTACCACAACACCCTCTCATCCACACTTATTTCATTCCTGAATGTCAATCTGATGGTTTAATTTGTGGAATTTGTGGTAAGGAAGTGAAACGAGAATTTGGATGTTTTTTTTTTTTTGATAAAAGAGGGCGGTACCTCAGCAGTTTATTTATAGCCTCACTTATGGCGGAGGAATACCGTGGTAACATTTATAGCAAAAAAAAATGTAACCTGCAGAAAATAAAATATGGGAAAAAAGAAGAATAAATATTCCAAACTCCAAAAGAAGCAACTCGCATGAATGACTAGAACTTTGAGCCACCTCAGCACTTAAGCCACCCCAAACCGAAGCATGCCTAACACCAGTCATATTTATTTGCTAGTGACTAGCAGGACACCATGCATACAGCATGCCTAACACCAGTCAAAAGCAAAAGGACCAGCAGGACGCCATGCAAGTGAATTCCCATTCCATATGGTAAAAGCAAGCCAAAAAGCTTGCATTCGGTTGCTTGGCCACAAGAATGTTGAAAAAGAGCATCTGATATTGGTAATCAATTGTGCAAGTACCACAAATTATAGCCATGCAGCTCCCACATAGAAGAGAAACAAAAGCTTTGATAAACAGCCACTTAGGACCTCAGAAAATAAACCTCCACTTCTGCTATACAAGAGACAACCGAACGCCACATCCACCACAGCCCAATAAAAACCTCACCAGCAGTGCACCACCCAACCAAGAAAAGCCTAGATAACACAGCAAGAGCCAAAAACAAACAAGCTTACTGCCACCATAATACTGACATCACCCCAAATCTGCCATCTTACAACCTAGGAAAATCAAGCAACACTAGTAAACAAGCTACACCCACTTGCACAAAAACACACAAAAGCCACACCACTTTTACTGTCCATACCGAACCCAGATACCAGCAACCAGAAACCAGAGAGAACCACAAAAAGAAAAGAGCAGCTCTTCTCCCTCCAAATAAATCAGTGATTCCGAGAAGAGTACAAACAAGAGCAGCACGGACCTTTTAAAAGAGAGTACAAACAAGAGACAGCCAATGACTAATAATCATCCATAAAAATTAATAATAATTATCCATCAGCCATGCAATATAGAGAGCACTACGCTCAGCACCCTGCTTAGCTAGGGAGTCCGCAACTTGATTAGACTCTCTCCAAATGTGGGAGAAGTTAATAATGGAAAGAAAGTTAACTAAATTATGAATTACATTAACATCTTGGTCCACCGACCATGGATTAACAGAGTCGCATCTTACCCATATTATCGCATTTATAGAGTCGGACTGCACCATAATAGAGCCCTTATTATGCAGATCATATTGTTTTGAAATTTCCAAAGCAAGTCTGATAGCTTTGAGTTCAGCAGTATTTGAGTCGACATGTGGAATCGGGCCAGAGAAAATGCACAAAAATTTTCCAGTGGAATCTCTCAACACCCCTCCCACTCCAGCAGTGAAAGTCTTGACTAAACCATCCGTATTCCATGTGAACGTCCCTTGCGGAGGGGCCACCCAATGAGACATAGGCCTTGCTACTTTTTGAGAATTAGAGGTAACCTTCAAACCATCCGAAGAAACCAAGAGATCTGGCCCAGTATAAGGCAGAGTTAGATCCAAAGCTTTTAACCAAATTCCAAACCTTATAAAAATTAAGTAATGCACAGTTTCCCAGTCAGGAAGTTTGTTGTTAAAAATAGCTTCATTCCTAGTTGTCCAGATTGTCCAAATTATGGCACCAAATAGCAGGAACCAAATCTGATTTTGCTTCTTTCCTATGACAAAAGAAGGCCATTGATCAAAGAGGCTTACCACTGTACTCGGCATACACCAATCTCGACCCCACCAAAATAGAACTCTGTACCAAATCTTTGTTGGACCATCACAAAGCATTAAAAGATGATCTATCGTTTCTGGATGCCTATTACATAGAGGGCAGATTGCACCATCAACTGAGACTATGCCCATCCTTTGAAGTCTGTCTCTCGTACTGATTCTCCCATTCATTACGAGCCATAAAAAAAACTCAATTTTAGGTGGAGCCCAACCTTTCCAGACTTTAGTAGAGGAGATAGATACATAAGTAACCTCACATTCCTCCGCTTTGTGACACAAAGATTTCACAGAGTAATTACCGTCGATGGTGTGTTTCCAAATTATTTTATCCCTTTTAGCAGGACAAATGACAGTACTACCTATACAGTCCAACAAAGCTGCCTCCAATTCTTCTTCCCATTGAAAAAGAGAACGCCTCCAAGGAATAACCCAACTCCAACCAAAACCATCCCAAATACCAAAACTGGAAACTGGATGCTTTTTCAAAGTAGAAATTCCATAAAGTCTAGGGAATTTATCTTTGAGGGGTGTGTCACCCACCCACAAATCCTCCCAAAAATTAATATTAATGCCATCTCCAATGCTGAACGCTAAACCATTTTTTATGGCTTCTTCAACATTTCCACGACTAGGATTTAAAAGACCCTGAATGTTTCTCCAAAGCAAAGACATCTTCGGATGAGCTACTTGAGAATGAATGACCGAAGGCAAATCATACTTCTCTTTGAGAACAACTTTCCAAAGAGTGTGAATTTTCATGCAATTGATTAAATCTCCATAGCCATTTGAAGAGAAGAGCTTTATTTTTATCAGTAATGGAACCAATACCTGTGCCACCGTTGCATTTTGCTTTGATCACCTGACTCCATTTGATGCAATGCACACCTCTTTGAGTTGAAGAATTACCCCAAAGGAAGTTGCACTGTATCCTCTCTAGTTTCCGAGCCACGCCCGCTGGAATTTTAAACAAAGACAGATAATAAATTGGGAGACTTGTCAGCACTGCTTTGATCAAAGTAAGACGCCCACCCGTTGACAATAGTTTAGATTTCCACTGTGAAAGACGGGATTCTACTTTAGCAACAACAGGATCCCATAAACTACTCTCCTTCATGTTCCCCCCTAAAGGAAGTCCCAAGTACTTGATAGAAAGCCTATCTCTGTTACAGTGAAGTACCTCTGCCATCTCTGCCACCTTTTCTTCTAGAATTCCTATTCCGACCAACGGAGATTTATGAAAATTAACACGAAGGCCCGACATAAGCTCAAAGCACCTTAAGATTCTCTTCAGATTAATAAGATTAACTGTTGAGTCAATGCTGAAAATTAACATATCATCTGCATACTGAAGGTGAGTGATGTTCATCCCTTGCTCCTTAACCTTGAGACCCTGGATCAACCCCAAATCACTTGCTTTATCTAGAAGAAGATGAAGGCCTTCTGCTGCTTTTATAAACAAAAAAGGAGAAAGCGGATCACCTTGACGGACCCCTCTTTGGAAAGCAAATTCCTCTGTTGGAGAACCATTAACCAACACTGAGGCCTTGGCAGATTGCACACACTCCTTTAACCAGTTTCTCCATTTGCAACCATAGCCCATCTCAATAAGAACCTGCGCAATATAACCCCATTGAAGAGTATCAAAGGCTTTTTCAAAGTCAATCTTCCATATATAACCATTTGATCCACTTTTTCTAACAGCATCCAAAAGTTCATTTGCCACTAGCACAGAGTCCATTATTTGGCGGCCCATAACAAAACCAGATTGATGATCCCCGATGACTGAACTCAACGTTCCTTTCAAACGATTTGCCAAACACTTGGCAATCATTTTGTACAAGCTACTTATTAGGCTAATAGGCCTGAAATCTCTCAAATTATCAGCTCCAGACATCTTAGGAATTAATGTGATGAAGGAAGAAGATATCCCTCTAGGCAATTTTTCAGTTCTATGAAATCTTGAAAACATCTTTATTACCTCCCCTGATAACTGCTCTCATAACTTTTTATAAAAACCCAAATTAAATCCATCAGGCCCTGGTGCCTTAGAACTACCACAACTCCAAACTGCAGCTTTAACTTCCTCAAGAACAAATTGAGACTCCAAAAGGCAAGATTGAGAAAGAGATATTTTTTTAAATGGCAGCCCAGAAATAATTAGAGCACTCCACTCCAATCCCGTGTACTGATTTTTAAAATGATTAAGAACAGCCTTTTTGATCAATTTTGGATCCTCTAATCGCCCACCCTCTGAATGAAGAGCCACCAATTTATTAGACCTCTTCCTCATGCTAGCTATTGAATGAAAAAATTTTGTATTACGATCCCCTTCTCGAACCCACCTGGTTCTAGAGTTCTGGAACCAATAACTCTCTTGATGCCTACTGATTTCCCAAAATTCAGCTTTAAGAGACTGCAATTGGAGGCGATCCGACTGGCTCAAAGTACCTTCCTCTTGGATTTTCTCCAAACCATCAATCTTCAGTTCTACTGCCTTTAGATTATCCCCAATGTTCCCAAAGACAGTCTTGTTCCAAACTTTTAAATTCTGTTGTAAAAGCCTCAACTTCATCACGATGCCATAATTTCCAACCACCTGAGCATTTAAATCCTGCCAAGTAACCCGCAAGAAATCGAGAAACTTTGAGTGAAGCCACCAACAATCCATAAAGCGAAAAGGACGAGGCCCCCAGTTGTACTCTTGGAAGGAAACAAAGAGAGGACAGTGATCAGAAACACCTCTGCACAAACCTTGTAGACTAATATTTGGGAAAGCATTCAACCATTCCGTGTCTATAAAAGCTCTATCGATCCTGCTCATACTAATAGAATTATACCATGTAAATTGTCTACCTTGCAACGGAAGCTCCACAAGCTGGCACAAATTAACAAAATCACCAAAATTTTTCATCCCCATAGACAAAGAGATGCATCCGGTTCGCTCAGAAGGAAGGATAATCTCGTTGAAATCTCCCCAAAGAAGCCAGGGAAGAAGACTAGCTGATTTGAGAGTAGCTAACTGAGACCATTGACTTATACGTTGAGAAGCCAAATTATACCCATAAACCGAAACTATCACGCAATGAAAATCAAGGTCAGACAAAATTCCTTCTACAATAATATACCTATCACCTATTGTATAAGAGCGCATCTTGAAGAAAGACGGATCCCAGATACAAATAAGACCACCAGAAGATCCTTCCGCATCACAACACAACCACTCAAAAGAATCAGACCCCCAAAGTTTTTGAATAAGCCGAAAATCAGCTCCAGCAATTTTGGTCTCAAGAAGACTTAGAAAACCCACACTTTTTTCTCTAACCCAACGCGCAACAGCTCTCTTCTTTGCAGCACCCCCAACTCCTCTAATATTCCATGAAAGAAGGGAAGACATGGCTCAGGAAAAAAAAACCAGAGCACCAACGCAGAAACTAGAAACTATTGACCACTCTTTTGAGAGGTCTCCCAATCTGCCTCTTCCTGACGCACCATCTCCTCAATTCTGAAATGAATAACCCCATCAGCATCCTTTGAACATAGGCCCAACAACTTTCCCAAGCCCCATGTGTCTATAGCTTCTTTCTGAATATCTACATGCTTCTGCATTTTGGAAGGATGTTGGGAATCAGTATTGAAATTCACCACGAGATCATCAGGGGAGTTGCTGTACAAGGTATTCCGGCGCGCAATACCACCATCAGAAATTGACATACCCGCAACTTTTTCACTATCATTCTCACTTTGCATGATGTTACTAATTCGACGATTTTTTTTCTTTCCTGGCTTCTTCATCTGAGCAATCATAAGCCCATATTTGAAAGGAGTAAGACTGCACCGTGATTTTGTCCTAATTAACTTTCGTTTAGAGGAGGACTTCCGAGGAACCAAAACAAAATCAGAATCAACCTCTGCCACATCAATCCGATCATCCGACCTCTCATCAGAATCCATAGAAGAGTTCACTTTTTTCTTTCTCCGATTTCTTCGAGAGCGACTCTTGCTCCGATTACCTTCTGCGTGTTCGTTAGCAACTTGAGGACCATCACTACTTTGGAGAGATGCTCTTCCAGGATTTTTGTGAGGGGTAGAGGTGGATCTGCATCCTTATCCATCTCTAAGCCATGTGAAATTAAAGGCCCATTACTAAGGCCTAAAATGTCTGGGCTTTTTGACAAATTTGGGCTTTTTGACATGCAGAAATTGGAACTACTGGGCCAGCCTTGCTTCTCAACTTTATGATTAAAGAGTGATGGTGGGGTCTCTGAGATCTTTGTAGAAAAGCTATTTTTCCCTTCCCCGGTAGACTGATTAGACTCTCCATATTGGCACAAGTTACACCTACAGCCTGCCCTATGACTTGCACTCTGACAGGTCTGATTTAATTTCAAATTCACTGTGCCTGTACTCTCAGTCAATGTCCCGCCAACTTTCTTTCCTTCTCCGTTCCGTCTTCGTTGATCGGAGTTTTTCGTTGCCGAACTGTTAAGACTGGAGGCAGAACCCGATTTGCCCATAACCATTTTTGAACTGTGATGTGTATTGCTTCCCGTAGTAAATGGTCTACAATCATCGCCACTATACGATCTAACGGCGTTGACAACACTGGTATTGCTTTCAAGTCTGTTTGGAACACAAGCAACCACCTCAACTTGATAATAATCATCAGTAATTTCCTTTAAAACATCATATCTACCAGATTTAGCTTCATCTTCATTGCCCGCTTTCGAATTCAGCTTTGCTTCGCTTACCACCGTTTCTAGGCCGATTTTTTCATATTGGAATCTCCCACACCAATGACCATCTGAAGTGTCCACTGTAATCTTGATGAGATAAACTATGCCATCAACTGTAACATTCACGACCTGGTCAATTTTTGTTGTAACTGAGGTAGCCACTAAAATTCGAGCAGCATCCAATCTTAGTCTTTCTGCTGTATTCTTGTCCAAAGAAATTGCCTCCCCTACTACATTTCCCAGCATCATAAGAAGGCATGGATTTCAAGCATGCAAGGGTAAACCCTCACATTTCAACCAAGCAAACCTCTCTGTACGGACATCGGAAGGTTTCCAAGGCTCAACACTTTTGAACCATCGAGATAACCAAGTCGGCTTTGAGTCAAGTGTTTTTTGCATATCTGATTTGGAGGTGAATGTTAGTAATATCATCTTCCCTCCCATTGGCGTTGTGTAACACTCAATCAAATCATCAGTGTTTATAAAATCTCTCATTTGTTGAATCGAAGCACTTTGACAAAGAATCCCAACGGCACTTCCTTCCAACCATTCTCTATCTTCAACATGTGACTGATAATCAATAAGACTATTTCTCTCCACAAATTTTCCTTCTTGATGAAAAACAACGGATCCCACTTCTCCATTTTCGGCCTCCTTTCCCATCACAGTACCAGCCTCCTGTTCCATGGCCCTTTTAGCCTCATTTCCCTGAATAACCTCATTCTCCTTTTCCCTGGCAACACCGACCTCCATTCCTTTGACAACATCCACAAAACGCAAGTTCTTCATGTCTTTGTTCATCCTTGATGGTTTACACGCCTGATCCATGTTGTCATTGAACAAGTGGGGCTCATCTTTTGATCGATCCACTACACTTCTTTCCCTCATTCCATTTCTTCTGAATCTCACGTGATTGGCCCTTAGTTGTTGCGACCCTATCCAGATTTGTTGCACTCGTACTAAAATATCATCTTTATTCTGGCGCCCATCAAATTCTACAAAACCAAAATGAATTCCCTTCCGATTCGGCGCCCATCAAATTCTACAAAACCAAAATGAATTCCCTTCCGATTCAGCTTCTCTGGAACATACACATCCAACACCTTTCCATATTGAGAGAAAACCCATTTAAGAGCTTCTGAGTCCCAACCAGCAGGGAAGTTCTCAAAATAAATTTTCAATGGTTTTTTAGGATTAGGGTCATAATGATGATCTAGGATATGGGGCATAGCAGGGTGAGTAGGTTTCGGTTTCGGTAGAGGGATTTGAGAGGTGATTGCTTGAGGACCGTTTCGGGTGTGCTCCTTCTGGTTGGTGTTTACGGTAGGTGCGTGGGATAACTTGGGTTGCATGAATGAAAGTTCTGGCCAGTGAAGATTTAAAGGTGGATGTTGGTGATTAAGTGGTGGATGGGGTGAGAAACTGGGTAGTGATGGGGTATATAGGGTACCAGATGATGAGGATGATGGAAAGGAGGATATGATGGACGGTGAGGTGGAGGAGGTGGTGGGTGGTGGGGTGGTGGACGGTGCAGGGCTCTCTCTCTCTCTCTCTAAACATTATGTTAGAGAATTTGGATGTTATTCTTGTCAGAATTGTCCCCATGTTGTCCATGTCGACTGCGCAATGGACAATGTACAACAAGTGGGACAAAAGTTCTGGGCAGAAGACATTGAGGCAACAGAGGACCTATTACTTGAACAAGAGATTGAACATTTTAGTCATCCTCATCATAAATTATTTCTGGTACAACATGGTGATCATGGGATCGAAACAAAATGTCAGGGTTGCTTGAGTCTCATCTCTTGTCCCTTTTACAAGTGTCTAGAATGTGATTTTTCTCTTCACATCACCTGTTCCAAATTACCCAAACAAATCAATCACCCACTTCATGAACAACACTCCATAACCCTTGTCCCAAATGATGTTAATTTCCTTTTCTGTTGTAGGGCTTGTTGGAATCCGTATCAAGGCTTTGTCTATAGTTGTCTAACATGTAAATATTTCAGAATTGATGTCCGATGTGCCTTAATAAATCCTTTTGAATTCTACCATGATAGTCATAATCACCCACTCGGTGCGTTTACCCAAAGCAATGATTGTTCACAATGTACTTCTTGCGGCGAGGACAAGTTTCGCAAGACATACATGCTCCGATGCAAAGAACAATGTTGCTTCGCATTGGACTATGGATGTGCCACACTACCACTTACAGTCAAGTATGAGTATGATGAACATCCTCTTGTCCTCTCATACCATGGCAATGATGATTCTAATGGGTTTCCTTATTGTGACATCTGTGAAAAATATAGAGATCCTAATCTTTGATTTTACGGTTTTCCTAATTATACTGAATGTCCGAATTATGTTCATCTGAAATGTGCTCAAGGTTCTCTATTTGCACAAACACGAGCTGTTTTTAATCTAAAGAAACCAAAACTTCCTTCCATGCCGCTGGTGCAGCAAGAATTATCAAGAACTGACCCTTGAATGTCACCAGGCGGACTGCAATTTTAACGTTCATTACTATTGTATATTCGTGAAGGAACTAATTCTCAAGACTAGTGGGGAGCCCGTTATCCGTGTGGGCCTTAATTTTTTTTTTGGTGTTCTGATTTGTTGTTTCTAATAAATAACAAAGGATTTTTTTTCTTCCTTTTTCTGTAACAAGGGTATACTATTCCTTTGTGTAGTTGTAACTTGTACTCTCATGATAAGAAAGTGCAGTTCCGAATACTAAATCAATCATAGTTCATAGATGTATCTAGTGTTGGAGAATGTTTGAATAGGTACGAACAAAAATGAAATTTCATTGTTTTCATGCAATAATTTTGTCAAAAAACTAAGCAGTTCAGTAAAATTAGTATTAGATCACCCAAATTTACCCTTGATATTGAACAACTTCACCAAAATGCCCAATTTAGTGAATTTCGTACATCCTGGGTACAAAGGTTTCTGAACCTATTCTCGTAGTTCCCTAAATGCTTTAAAATCTCCATCACAATATTTGGAAGCATCATTCACCATATCCACTGTGTTGTCATCATTGTAGTCCATAGACGCAAACGGAAAATCTACATTACAAGATGGTGTGGTATCAATATCTTTCTCATGCCACGTTCAGGTTTTGTAAGTCACATCAAAACCTTTCCAAAATAGATGTTTGGTTACTTTCTTAGTAGGGAGAAATGCTAGATTTTTACATTCATAACATGAACATCTAATGACGCTAGCATCCTCGGCATTTTCAATAGCAAAATTCATGAAATCTTTGATGCCTTTATCATACTCAAGTGATTTTCTGATACATTCAATCCAAGCCTTATCCATTAGAGTTCCAAATCAACAATTTTTTTATTCATTTATCCTGATACATAAAAGAGAGGAAAAATGAAACAAGCATTAATCTTTTAAAAAGGTATTCAATTTTGAGTAACTTAGCCCTAGACCTCAATTGCGAAAAGAAATTAGTAACTACAATGATCAAAATTCACAATCTACAAACAAAATGAACAATTAACTGAAAGAAATTGAAGAATAGAAACCCTCATTACCTTGACAAAATTGTCAAACCAACATATGCATGAAAATGAAAATGTCTCAGTTTTCTTAGCACCAAACAGAATCAATGAAATAAAGTACAACACTGATAAAACAATTCTTAAAACTTTCAACATATAGCAGGAGGTTGATGCATGACATTCCCAAGTCCTAACAACCTAACATTCTCATCTAATCCCCTAAGTTCCAAACGGAACTCCACCAAACTAGGAAGGAAGAAAGAATTGGTACTTGATTATTAGATTAAGGCAGGTGCAGAATGAAGGTCGACTGCTCGGAGCTTGACTTGATGGACGGTCGTGGTTGATGGTCGAACTTCAAAGCATGAATGCTTGATTGGAATTATCTGAAAATCAAAGATGTTTGCTAACCCGAAGCATATATAGACAATACATTTCAGCATAGAAATAAAATCAAGTAGCATTACTTAGAGCCAAATAATTATCCAAATCTGATCCAATTTTTCAAACCTACAATATCTACTTGGACATCCTTCTGTATACTTCATGTCTAGCTTGAAAGATCTAAACTATTTTTGAAGTCATATGTGCAAAATAATTAATTCAAGGTCTCGCTACTTTGTCTGGCCAGCTAGCTATCAGTACACATTGATCATAATACAGTACACATAAAGTAAAAATTAAAAACAAAGAAATGTCTGTCTTTTTCAATATCATGTAAATGACAGCTGCTCATGGAGTAACATGGGAAATACCCATAAAGGTGATTTCACTTGTAGATACGTCCCATCCAAAAGCTCTATAATCAAATTCAAAATGACAATTTAAAATGAACAAGAAAGGGAAACAAAAGTTTAAATCTTCCAGCCATGATAGGACAACGCAACTACCCAAAAAAAAATTCACAAACTTAAAACCCACCATTAAACATGAAATACAAAGAATAAAAGAAAAAATCAAAAAAGAAAATTCATTAAAAAGCCTATATCTTCCATCAATGACAGGACACTGCAACTACCAAATAAAATAAAAAATCATGTCATTAAATTCCACAATTGCCATTAAAACAGCTCATAACTATATATATATATAGGGTTTCGTTCATTTTATTTGGTTCATTTTATCTGAAAAAAGGCACAGTTGTGGTTCATTTTATTTAATAAAATATTAATTAAAATTTGGATATTAAAAATAAAATTATAACAAATAATATGAGGTAGATATAATTTATATCACAAATATATTATATTTTGTTGATAGATAAAAGGTATATCATAAATCTGTCACAAGACTATATCATCTATTCATAATAGACAAAAGTTCTATAACAAGACTACCATTAATGCTCTGGTAGACTATTTTTCTATCATAAATCTATCATTATTTTATGGTACGAATGATTTTTATTATAAATACTCTATCATATATTTCCACATTTCTTGTAGTGAATGGGAGTTACCGAGGAAAGACATAAGGGAGTGTTGAGTTTAAGTCTTAGTCTTGGTCAATGTAAGTTAAGTGTTGTACTTGCTGTTATGCTATGTTATGTTGATCAATATGTAAAGTAGACTTGCTTATGTGTCATGATGTAAGTGAGTCTCCAAATTCTTCTATAAGTCTTGAGAAGAAGTCATATATGTAATATTGTTAGTGTGTGTACACAAGGAAGAAACAGTACGGCTCTAAAGATTGAAACTTTGTCTATTTTCCATTAGACATCTTGCTTGAGTGTATCCATTTGCAACAAATATCCTAACCAGAGCTTGACTTGACTTAGAGTTAATTAGAGTTAGAGTTAGGGTTAGAGTTGAGGTTGAGGTTGAGGGCGTCTATAAAGTGATTGGCGGGCATCATGCATGCAGAGATATATCCACTTGTTTTAGATCTCTAAATCTTGAAAGTGTAGAGATATGGAGGTGCTTCAATTGACGTCTTTCGATCACGTCCACCCTCACAATCTCATCTTCTGTGAGAAGGAAGCAGTCATACACCTAAATGGATGTGAAGAAAACTTTTGTTGTGCGTGCTCCAAATCGTTGGCTGATGCTAGCTTCTATTGTTGCGGTGAGTGTTATTTCTTTCTTCATGAAACTTGTGCAAAGTTCCCCACTATGATTAAGCACCCCTGGCACAATGAACACCCTCTGATTCTTAACCCGAATTCACCATACGGTCCTAATAGATCTAGATGTGATATGTGTTAGCTAAATATTGCCGGCTTCCTTTACAATTGCTTTGATTGCAAATTTGACCTTGATATCCATTGCTTTATGCTTGCACGCTGCTTCATTCAACCTGAAAGTCACAAGCATCAATTCACTATGTGGTGTAGGCCAGATCCATTTACATGCAATTTCTGTGGAACATATAGTGAGCGGTTTACATACTTGTTAGGAAGAGATTTTCTCCCTTGGATATGCACTAACGGTCATGTTGTAGTTCACAATAGATGTATGTCATTGCCAATCACTGTCCACTTACCACAACACGATCACCCCCTCATCCACACTTATTTCATTCCTGGAATTTGTGGTAAGAAAGTGAAGAGAGAATTTCGATGCTATTCTTGTCAGAATTGTCCCCATGTTGTCCATGTCGATTGCGCAATGGACAATGTACAACAAGTGGGATTCTGGGCAGAAGAAATTGAGGAAACAGAGGACCAATTACTTGAACAAGAGATTGAGCATTTTAGTCATCCTAATCATAAATTATTTCTGGTACAACATCATGACCATGGGATCGAAACAAAATGTGAGGGTTGCATGAGTCTCGTCTCTTGTCCCTTTTACAAGTGTCTAGAATGTGATTTTTCTCTTCACATCAACTGTTCCAAATTACCCAAACAAATCACTCACCCACTTCATAAGCAACACTCTGTAACCCTTGTCCCACATGATGACAACTCCATTTTCCGTTGTTCGGCTTGCTGCAATGTGTCAAGGCTTTTCCTATTATTGTCTAACCTGCGAATATTTCGCAATTGATGTCCGATGCGCCTTAGTAAATCCTTTTGAATTCTACCATGATAGTCAAAAGCACCCACTAGGTGTGTTTACCCAAAGCAATGAAAATTCACAGTGTACTTCTTGTGGCAAGGACAAGCGCCACAATACATTCATGCTCCGATGCAAAGAACGATGTCCCTTCGCATTGGACTATGGATGTGCCACACTGCCACGTACATTCAAGTATGAGTACGATGAGCATCCTCTTGTCCTCTCATACCATGGAAATGATGATTCTAATGGGTTTCCTTATTGTGACATTTGTGAACAAGATAGAGATCCTAATCTTTGATTCTACGGTTGTCCTAATTAGACTGAGTGTCCGATTTATGTTCATCCGAAATGTGCTCATGGTGACCATCCCTACGTCAAGCCACGAGCCAGAGTTGAGGCTATCAAGTACACGTTCTTTTCAACGTCCTTAAAATTATAAAATCTAGGAGAAGAAATAATTCTCAATAATTCTCAGGACTAGTGGGGAGTATCCGTATATTGAGAAGCATAGTTCCTGGTGACCAGTGCATCTATGTACAGTGGACCTTAAATTTTATGGGGCTCTGATTGTTTTTTTCTGTGACGAGTGTATACTATACCTTTGTGTGGTTGTACTCTCAAAGAGATAAGAAAGTGTAGTTTATACTAAGTCAATATCATAGTTGATAGATATATCTAGTGTTGGAGTATGTTTGAATGGTATAACAAAAAGGAATTCAAGAAAGGAAAAGGGTATTTTTTGGTTTGAGTATTTTCTATTTTTCCTTATGTTTGGTTTATTATTTTCAATTTCATTTTCTAGAAAACAGACACTTTTTTTCAAAAAAAATAGAAATTTTCGGAAAAGTGAAACGAGAAGGCCCCGTGCTCTGTCAAATTTTTTCCGGAAGTGGAGTACTTACAAAAATGAAAAGAGAAAACCTGTATTGTGTGAGGTCCCATATATATCCAACCAACCCTCTATTGCACTTCACAAAAGCGATTAAAATGATAAATGTATGTAGGAGTCATTATCTAGTTTTGTTTGCTCTATGATAAAAGAGCCATGACCCTCTCATTCAAATGTAGCATTTTATTGCCCTCAAGGCAGAGGATGCAGTGGCAACCGGCTTGGAAAGAATAGGTAATTTAATTGAAAGATTCGAGTTTGGTATTTGTATCTGCGTCGCATAACTTGTGACTAACATATTATACCAGTATACTGAGGGCATGGATGGGTAGACGGGTCCTTGAGTCCCGTCTCAATCGAAATGTAGCATTTTATTTCTAATGTTGTTAAAATATTTTCTTAATAAATTATCCAAAAAAATATTTGTTTGCATAAAAATAAACCACAATTTATTGTTTTTATTTTCAAAAAGGGCGAATTAGATAAAAGAACTTGAGAAGCCCCATTCTTTGAAATAGGTCCACTTCTTTTTGAAAGTTAGAAATAATGACAAAATAATAGATATTCTGAAAATACCTCTAACATCCAACTAAGCCAAATGGATCGACAACCATATCTCCCTTCCCGACATCCGATCAAAGCAAGACCACCATCGCTGGAATTGTATCATCAAGTCGAATCCAACTACGGTGGTCTCTCCTCAATCCGCCGTCGAAAACATCCAGATCGAGGCAAAATGCATTCTAGAGTTCGAAATGTTTTTTTTTGTCTCGATCTAGGAGTTTCCGACATCAGATTGAGGCGATACCAATGGCGTTAGATTCATCTCGTATGAGCGATTTCAACGACACTAGCCTCACCTCGATTTGACGATGAAAATAGCTACACTATGAAAAAGAAATTTTGGACATCGTTGAAGCTTCTCAATGGCTTTTCGTTGATGGTGGACCTCTGTTTCAGCCGCTGTAGGTTGGGATTTACTCCTCTCGTAACCGTGCTTCTTTTGAGACCAACAACGATCATTTTGGTGGTTGAATATAAAAGTAAGGCAAACAAAATATAAGATGACAGTTTTCATTCTACTGCTAATGCACAAGTATTTTTTTCCTGTTGAACCTATATTTTTCTATAAAACATTATTTATTTGCAGAATCATTTTTTCTCTATAAAATCTCTTTTTATCTGTTCGACAGATCGAAAACTCAAATTCATTACTAAAATCCTATGTCCCAAGTGATGAACTTCAAGGCTCGAATGAAAAAGTTAGGTAAAAAAAATATGAAATCACAATTTTCAATCTACTCTTTTTCTCTATATAACCTATATTTCTCTATGGAATCACTTTTTCTCTGTTCAACAAACCCAAAGCTCAAATCTACTACTAGAACACTATTCGCTAAGTGATGAATCTCAAGGCTCATATTCACTAAATCCTAATAGGTTCAAGGAACGAATTCGCTACTAAAATCCTAAATGTCAAAAGTGTTAAACTTTGAAGTCCTAACTATTAAACCCTAATGGACTCGGGTATCCTAAACACTGAAGTTTAAACTTCTAAAATTGATCATAACTCTTTTTCCTTATAGAATCAATTTTTTCTATTTGACAAACCAAAATTCGGATTTGCTATTAAAACTCTGTGTCCCAAGTGATGAACAAGAAAGTTTGGATTCGCTAAACCCAAAAAATTCTTACAATTGAAAGCACTCAAAGCAAGGCCTAGATAATGGTCAATAATATCATCATAAATTATACGGTGTTCTTTCTTTTATGTAAAACACTTTTCTCTCTATAGAAATGCCAAAAATGTTTTTTTTTACCTGGTAATCGCCTTCTGGTAGCGGATTGAGACTAGGCTAGTCGCGTTGGAATCGCTCGGTATAAGGCTTTACTATGTGACAATATGCTAGACCAATGCAATCATCAAATTAGAATAGTTGAGATCCACATTAGATAGGAATGCATGTTAATTGCAGGTTAGGATTAACTGGTTTGAAGTGGCCATTTGTAGAGCTGTTATGTAATCTTCAAGTAACCTAGATAGATCTTAAGTAAGTTTCACGTAGTCTGCATAAGCATCAGTTTTTGGAAGCCTATTTTTTAGGTTTTAGCGTGATGTGTTTTTAAGCAGTTTTGGTAATTGATTTTAACTAATTAATTAATTTGGTTGAATTGATTGATTAGAATAAAATCAATTTGTTTTAAGATTGATTATCTCTCATTTTAAAGATTTATATCCTTCCTATTTTATAGATAATCATGTCCTTAAATTAAGAAAATATTTGCTTATCTTTCTTGGCCTTGATTACACAATTAGGACAAAATCTTTAACTAATTTAAGAATGTTTGAAAATTAAGTACATTCGAAAGGCTCAATAGGTGACTTAAACAAGAAAGGTAAGTGAACTCGACATCGAGATTGAGATCGCAGTACTATTTTAGAGAGTCCAACATAAATAACTTGCAGAAGTATTGTCCGCTTTGGGCTAATTAGTTAAAGACTAATCATGCTCTCCACTCTCAATTTTCTTTGTGGACGAATTTATACATAAATTTTTCGTAAACATATAATTTGTAGGTAATGACACAATTTTATTAGGTTTATCAAGTGTACACCCATATAATAGTGGTGATTGAAGATTCTCACCAGATAAACATTGTTAGAGATGTAATAATCATAGTTTACTGAACCTAATGTTGACTGTGTTTTTGCCTAAGCAGCCTCAAAAGTTAATTTGAAAGTGAGATTATCTATGTGTAGGTAAACAAATATTTGGGGATCGAGCCAATCAAAGGATCCTTCCTTCGAACAACCTTTCGATCTTCCCATTCATTATGCATGGGTCTTTCTTTCCCTAATTTGTCCCCTTCCACCATCGAATACTCTATAATAATTCGCAAATTCAGATAGGCTTATTGGTCTCGGATAACACCTGCTCAAGTAGGAATTTCCTCTCAACTTCTCCAATTCTTACAAGACTTTGAGTGATCAAAGTATTTCATCTCATGGCTGAGAATGGATTACATTTTAATATAATGGAGGAGAAAGCGGTGACAGTCTGTAATAATAATAATAATAATAATATAATACAACAAGTTGATGTATTTGTTTTCACGCGTTAGGTATACATATATAATTAATTTAACCATACTTCATCTATTAATTTATTTTGGTATGAAGTTTCTTCAAAGGAGCAGAAGATGGCCGGCACCCGCTTAAATATTAACCAGAGCTTGACTTTAGAGTTAATTAGAGTTAGACTTGAGGTTGAGGGCGTCTATAAATGGAGAGTCATTAGTCTGTTAAATTTTGTGTATTTCCATTTCCTCTATTATGTAAATATTGCTAATTAAGCAAGAAGAGCAGTATCGTATTTGTCCCTGCATGATCCTTCAATGCTCAATAACGTAATCAAATTGGTTCATAAACAAAGCCCCACTTCATCTCTACCTTCCTAGCTAGAAGCAGAGAAAACAACACAAATTAATAAAACTTCATCTCCCTTCACTCCCGTAAATCACAAGTAAAACATAAGGATTCCAATGCCTAATTGGGTGAAATAGATTTTACCCAACCATTGATCTTTTAATAAAGCTTCGAGGTACCCGTTGTATTCATTGATGATTGAAAACACGATCCAATTGTCCAATCATGACTGCTATGCTTATGAAGTTTGGACAAACTTGTCCAAGGCTGACGTGTCCAAAGCCTAAAACTCCGCAATAGCAGTAGCCACAAGAAGACCAAGTTTCACGGCGGCGTCATGGCTTGGTGCCTACAGAGAGTGTAATATTAGAAAAGTGTAATATTCCAAGCAATTATAAATTTTTAATTGCCTACACGTGAGACGGAAGACTTGTGTACCTCAATGTTCAGGGGTAGAACAGGATCATGAAGCGAGAGTCTGAGGAGGAACCACCCACCGAAGCCAGAAACTCCGACCTTTTTTCATGAAATAATTGGAAGATTCTAAGAAATGCTGTTGTGATGCCTCAAAGAAGGTAAAGAAAATAATCCAGAAAGTCAAAAGGGAACATGGCACAATCTTCCAAGTTCACAATAAACCCTGAAATAAAAAATTGATCTTCGTGAAACTTACCCCTTCGGAGTTAACAGAAGCTTTCTGAAGCTTTGGATCTGATGCTATGGAGTTCTCCAAGTGCTTGAGCACTGCCTCTCCATAGTCTCGGAAAGATCTGGAAGCTCAAAATTATTAGTTGCTTCAGACGTTTTTTTTAACCTTTTTTTCCTTTTTTTGAATGGATAGTTGCTTTAGAGCATAAAGGATTACGTATGCGAAAGAATTGGCATGGTGAGCCATACCCGCCTATCTGGATGAGACTGATCAATTTTAAGTCTTAATTCTACAGCAACTGCTGGTTCTTGTAGACCCTCCACCAGATCTTAAAGGCGGAAGCCTTTTTTTTTTTTGAAGAAAAAATACAAAAGCATTTGTAACGTTAGAGATACTTTTTGAATATAAAATGGAGGAGAAACCGAGTGACAGTCTACAATAATAGTAATAATATAATACAAGTTGATGTACTTGTTTCACGCGTCATACATATATAATTTAACCATACTTCATATTAATTTTATTTGATATGAAGTTTCTTGGAAAGGAGCAGAACTTAACTTAGAGTTAACTGGAGTTAGAGTTAGAGTTGTGGTTTAGGGCGTTTATAAAATGATAGGAAGGCATCATGCAGAGATATATCCACTTGGTTTAGATCTCTAAATCTTGAAATTGTAGAGATATGGAGGTGCTTCCATGGAAGTCTTTCAATAACTCTCACCCTCACGATCTCATCTTCTATGAAAAGGAAGCAGTCATACACCTAAATGGATGTGAAGAAATCTTTTGTTATGCTTGCTCCAAATCGTTGGCTGATGCTAGCTTCTTGTGTTGCGGTGAGTGTTATTTCTTTCTTCACAAGACCTGTGCAGAATTGCCCCCTATGATTAACCACCCCTGGCACGATAAACACCCTCTGATTCTTCACCCGAATCCACCATATGGTCCTGGTACACCTAAATGTGATATGTGTGGGCTAGATATTGGCGGCTCTCATTACACTTGCTTTTATTGCAGATATAACCTTGATATCAATTGCGTTATGTTTGCACGGTGCTTCATTCAACCGGAAAGCCACAAGCATCATTTCACCATGTGGTGTAGGCCAGATCCATTTACATGCAATTTCTGTGGCACATATAGTAAGCGGTCTACATACTTGTTAGGACTAGATTTTCGCCCTTGGACCTGCACCAACTGTCATGTTGTAGTTCACAATAGATGTATGTCATTGCCAATCACTGTCCATTTATCACAACACGATCACCCCCTCATCCACACTTATTTCATTCTTGAAACTCAATCTGATGGTTTAATTTGTGGAATTTGTGGTAAGGAAGTGAAGAGAGAATTTGGATGTTATTCTTGTGAGAATTGTCCCCATGTTGTCCATGTGGACTGCGCAATGGACAATGTACAACAAGTGGGACAAAAGTTCTGGGCAGAAGAAATTGAGGCAACAGAGGACCAATTACTAAAACAACTACAAGAGGTTGAGCATTTTAGTCATCCTCATCATAAATTATTTCTAGTACAGCATGATGATCATGGGATCGAAACAAGATGTGATGGCTGCATGAGTCTCATGTTTCGTCCCTTTTATAAGTGTCTAGAATGTGAGTTCTCTCTCCATATCACCTGTTCCAAATTACCGAAAAAAATAAATCACCCACTTCACAAACGACACCCCCTAACCCTTGACCCAAATAATGACAATTTCATTTTCTATTGTCGGGCTTGCAAGAATCCGTTTAATGGCTTTGCCTATTGTTGTCAAACTTGTATCTATTTCAGCATTGATGTCCGATGTGCTTTAGTCGATCCTTTCAAATTCTACCATGATAGTCATAAGCACCCCCTTAGTGTGTTTACCCAAAACAATAAATATTCACAATGTACTTCTTGCGGCATGGAGTGCGTGGACAAACACATGCTCCCATACGAGGACAGACACATTCTCCAATACAAGGACAAATACATGCTCCGATGCAAAGAACAATGTCTATTCGCATTGGACTATGGATGTGCCACACTACCGCCTACAGTCAAGTATGAGTACGATGAACATCCTCTCGTCCTCTCATACCATGGAAACGATGATTCTGATGGGTTCCCTTATTGTGACATTTGTGAAAAAGATAGAGATCCTAATCTTTGGTTTTATGGTTGTCCTAATTATACTGAGTGCCCGATTTATGTTCATCCGAAATGTGCTCATGGTGACCGCCCCTACGTCAAGCCCTTAACTGCCCGTATCTCAAGCCCTTGGAAGTAGTATTAAGATCTCAAAAAACCAAAACAAACCTCCAGGCCAGTTGTGCGGCAAGAATGATCAAGAACTGACCCTTGAATGTCACCTGAACTGCAGTGGGTGTTAGTGAAATATATCCTACTCGAAATCAGAAGTTCTCCCAGAAAAAGCAAAATTTACCGGCCATTTTAAAATGGTCATCTCACCTGACCCAAAGGAGGTATGTAAATGGAGAGAGTCATTAGTCTGCTAAATTTTGTGTATTTCCATTTCCTCTATTATGCAAATATTGCTAATTAAGCAAGAAGAGCAGAGCAGTATCGTATTTGTCCCTACATGATCCTCCAATGTTCAAGAACATAATCAAAATACATCATATCTGCACCCAATTCATTAAAAGTCAATAAACACATCATGTATTTTTTTAATAACATTGTTTTTTTCCTTTTATCATACCAGGTTTTAAACTGGATTCCATTGTAACTGTGTATTATTGGGGGTGTTAATTTTCAATACAATAAACGACGGCAACACCCCAAATCAACGCAAGTAGATAATCTCACATTAATTAATTAAGACAGTGTAAAAGATACTGTGATTACTCATAACAGTGTAATTAAAATCAAAAAATAAGATGCCCTTTCGTTCTTTTTTTTTTTATGAGAAAGAACGGTACCGCATGAATTATATTAAAAGCTTCACTTTTTTTTTTGATAAATAGGCTTAGCCTCAGAATAATATAAATAACCTCGCCAATGGCGGAGGAACACCAATGAACAATCAGAGCCTTCCAGGAGAAGACAAAACCAAAAAAAGATAAAAACATAGCAAGAGGAAAGCAATACAAAAGGAAGAAGCAGCAGTTACACAAAGCCCTTTAACCTAACACCATAAGCAAATGAAAGAAAACTAGAACATAGTCAGGGCTAGGTAGGCACATTCAAAACCATAGAACATAGTCAGATTCCCTACAAGTACCCTCCTTGGCCAGCAGATCAGCCAAGTCATTACCACCTCGCGCTAATGTGAGAGAAAGATAGATTTCGAAGTTGTGACTCAGAGAGATGAATGGAGTTTGCACTTGGGAGAACTTCCAAGGATAAGCCACTAGCTGCGACACCCACTTATAAGCATTACTAGAGTCTGTTTCTACAGTAAGGGCGGAACCAGCAAACTCACTACATGATACAGTAAGTAATAACGCTTGCATAATAGCTTTCACCTCCGCTTCATTAGACTCACAAATGCCTATGTAGCATGAGAAGAGACATTTTATAGATCCATTCGAGTTACGCAGTACGCCCCCAATTCCAGCTCTTCCCGGTTTTCCAAGAGACGAACCATCCACATTCCATTTGAGTTGACCCTCAGGAGGTGGGGACCAGCTAGAATATTGTATTAATCTCCTAGCACCACTATTACTCCATGATTGCAATGATTGGGCAGATTGTTGAATTTGGAAGCTGCCGTATGGGAAGTGGGGCTCCAGCCATTTGGACCACAAGCATAATCTGAACGAAAATGAGCTCATAAACTAATTCCCAATTCACCACTTTATTAGTGAACACAGCTACATTTCTCTCTTTCCATATGGACCAAGCAATTATATAGAATAGTAGCCGCCACATTTGAATTTGGAAAGCACCCTTAATTGACATATTTCTCCACTGCTCAAATAATATATCAATATTCCCAGGACCCACCCAACTCAAACCCCACCAATTAATAAAACCTATACCATAAGTTCAGTGGCCCCTCACAATGGCAAAATATGTGATTAACCGATTCTTCAATAACACGGCAGAAGGGACAAAGATTTTCAGAGTTGTCAATGATACCCTTGCGCACAAGAGCATCTTTAGTTGGTAATTTTTTCTGTAATAATATCCATACAAACACCTCAACTTTGACAGGTGCAAGGCCTTGCCACACGATCGAGGTTAATGGTGCTTGGGTGGTAGAAGGAATAGGATGCAGCAGCTTGTGGTATAGGGATTTCACAGTGAACTCCCCATTTGATGTATGTTTCCAGACACGTTTATCACTCCTAGATGGACACATGGTTATCTGACCAATGAGATGTACCAGTTCCGCCAGTTGTGCTTCTTCCCAACTAAACAACCTCCTTCTCCATCTAAGATCCCAAGACCAATTAAAATTTGTCCAGGAACCCATATTTGCAATCACTTCAAATTTTTGGGAGGAAAGTAGGAACAGCTTATTGAACCTTGTTCTAAAAGGAATATCAGATGCCCATGAGTCAAACCAAAATTTAACAAAATTTCCTTGGTCAATTGAGACACCTATGCCTTCCATAAAAGTTTTCCCAGGTTGTGCACTTACAGGTGATGTAAGACGTTGTAAAGATGACCAAAAATTGGAGGCTGAGTTAGACAATGGAATCAGAGGGTGAAAACCCTGTAAATCATACCTTGTGTATTTCTGTGAAATAACCCGCCTCCATAAGCTATCTTCCTCATTCAGATACCTCCAAGCCCACTTGAGTAAAAGTGCTATACTTTTCTGAGTCATATCTCCAACACCCAAGCCACCCTCCATCTTCGATCTTTTCACCACCTCCCAGCGAATCAAGTGTAGCTTCTTCCTATCATTATCGTGACCCCAGAGGAAATTCCTTTGTAATCCCTCCATCTTTTTAAGGATAGCAGCTGGAGCCTTGAATAAGGACATGAAATACATAGGTAAATTAGAGAGAGCAGCCTTGATCAACGTCAATCTCCCACCAATAGAGAGCTGCTTTCCTTTCCAAGAGGCTAGTTTTTTAGAGAACTTCTCTAGAACGGGCTTCCAGGTTTTTATGAGATTAAAGTTTGCACCAAGTGGCATCCCCAAATATGTGACTGGCAAGTCTTGAAAATTGCAATGGTATTTACAAGTCATTCCCGCTATCCATTGATTGAATTAAAAGCTTCACTTGTGGCGGAGGAAAATGGAGGAAGATGCCCATTCTTTTAATCCACAGTCCTAGAACTCTAGAACTGATTTAATACAAAATCGATCTCTCGTGTAGAAGATTATGTATATAAAGAATAATTTGGAGAGATAAAATAAATAAGCAAGCCTAAGAAAGTTAAAGAAGAGTAATTATTAAATTAATCATATCATGGGCTTTTAGTAAACTAAGAACACCAGTAACTAAATCTTCAAAATATAAATTATTAAATTCAGTGATAATGAACAATTTAAGATACTAACTGAAACCTCCCATTACCATGTCTCCAAATTTTATGTTTTCTCCTCCCTCTCTCTCTCTCTCTCCTTCCTTACTATGGTACATGCAACTAAACTAAATAAATAAAGGTAATTGAAAAGTTCGTAACACAACAGACCCCACTCACTTGACTGGTAGATAAGACAATGAGTTCTTTCATAGGATAATGAGTTGTCATGCTATTTTTAATTATGGTCCTTTTTAAAAAATTATTTGTATTTTTTGTTTTCTGCATGTAAAACCGATTTGGAGCTAACCCCCAACATAGAAGAACAGAGAAATTATATATTGTCTAATATTTGGGAGTACATAAAAATATACTCCATCCGTCCCATTTTAATTGTCCCATTCATTTTTTTACACAATTTAAGAAAGTATTTAATTCCCTTTCAATTTGACGTTTATACCCTTATTTATAATGTGCATGGTTATTGAGTTAGTTATTGAGCTTTTAAAATTAAGGGTAAATAAGGGTAGAATGGGAAAAAAAATAAAAAAAATAGCTTTCATTAATTGAAATGGACATGCATTTTGGGACATCAAAAAAAAGAATAAAATACAATTAAAATGGGACGGATGGAGTATATGTTTTGAAAAAAAAATAGATTGTAGAATTTAGGGTACATAATTTAGGGGTAAAGATTTTCGATTTAGGTACTTAGTATTTAGGGTGTACATACATAATTTAAGCACACTACATAGTAATTTAACTTGCTATGAAGTTTCTTGGAAAGGAGCAGAAGATGGCCTGCACCCACTTTAATATTAACCAGAGCTTGATTTGACTTAGAGTTAGAGTTAGAGGTGAGGTCGAGGGCGTGTATAAAATGATAGGCAGGCATCATGGACAGATATATCCACAGCTTGTTTTAGATCTCTGAATCTTGAAAGTGTAGAGATATGGAGGTGCTTCAATTGACGTCTTTCGATCACGTCCACCCTCACGATCTCATCTTCTGTGAGAAGAGAGCAGTCATACACCTAAATGGATGTGAAGAAATCTTTTGTTGTGCGTGCTCCAAATCTTTGGCTGATACGAGCTTCTATTGTTGCGGTGAGTGTTATTTCTTTCTTCACAAGACCTGTGCAGAATTACCCCCTATGATTAACCACCCCTGGAAAAAGTTATTTTTTTCGTCACTAATTTGTTTCGCGACGGATTTAGAAGCGGATAAATATTCTGTCGCCAAAACAGCCGTTGGTAATTTTTGCAACGGATTTTGCGACGAATATTTAGCGACGGAATTGGCTGCGAAAATTGTGACGAATCTTTTGCGACGGAATAAATGAGAGACGGATTTAGCGACGGACGGAAATTCCATTGATGAATCAATATTTTTTAAAAAAAATTGCTTTGTTTGCGACGGACATTCCGTTGCTGAATCAATATTTTTTTAAAAATTTCTTAGTTTGCGACTGTATTTCCGTCGCTAATTGAATTTTGTCTTTTTCAAAATTAGAAGTCTACGACGGATTTGCCGTCGCAAATAATTAAAAATATTGAAAAATACAAAATTTAAATTCTATATTATTTTACTTTTTTATGCTGAATTAATATTTAAATATTGAAATTACATTTTAATTGTTTGGATAAAATTTCACATATGAACAATTACTTACTGGAAACATAAATTAGATGCATTAAAATAGTTATCTAAAAATTAAAAGCATTCAAAGTATTTGATAATGAAATAATAAAATGCCTCCTAAGTATTAAAAGTATTAAAACAGTACTCAAAGTATTAAAACAGTCTACTCATTCTGGGAATACGCATCAGAACTGTCGAGTTCATTGTTGTTGGTATTATCAACGAAGGCTGGCGGCGGTGTCACTGATGGGGGGAAGATCTGGTGCATATGTTGTTGTTGCTGCATCTGATGCATCTGCTGCTGCATAAATAATTGCATTTGGTGTTGGAACTGCACCTGCATTTGTTCCTGCATCCGAAACATCTGCTCCTGTGTTTGTTGTTGTTGCATTTCTTGATTCTCCACCAACTGCTGCTGCAAATCTGCTACCTTATCAATTAACTCGGAGTTCATCCGAGCCACACGCTCCTCTATTTCTTACTGTAACTCCCTCTCATTTCGAAATTCATAGTGCGCGCTAGATGCAGATGGACAATGTAAGCGACGTCCCTCGGAGCCAAGTCCGTACAAACGACCCTTTTTACTCATCCCGCCTACTGCCTCAAAAAAAATACTATTATTGTCTAGCGTCGATGATTGGCTGGATGCGATTTCTTTAAGTTCATAAAATTTTGCCTGTTTCAAAAGTAAAAATAATTAAATTATTATAATTATACAAAAATAAGTTAATAATATAATAAGTAAATTTGAGACGCTGCTTTCCTGAGGCTTGTCACTTTGCATATACAATCAAAGTCAGGCAAGCTGTTGTTCTACACAATTTTCTCAGTTGCTGCACTCCATTTCCATTGTAGTGAAGACATGATTATTCATGGACATTTGGAGCAACATCCTAAGATTTCATCTGTGTTCGATCTCTTTTTGTGGCCAAGCTCAGACTGCCACTAGTCAATGTTTGGTTTACAGGTAGTAGCTACCAAGGTTGGCCATTTAGAGTTAAATAAAGCTAGCTAGGAGAAAGAGAAGCAAGGATATCCACTACCTAGACATTTGTAAAGTATGAGCAAAAAAATGTGACCAACCTTTTTTTAGTTCACTGAATAATTAATGGTACCTAAATTTGGCACTTACAGCTAATTCAGTTGAGCGATAATCAACAAATTCTCCCGTCTCTTTTCGTTGATGAGTGAGTAGAAATAGCTCGAAATTGTCGAGTGATCGCCCCTCTTTTTCCTCCTACAAAGTTAATTGAAAAGCCAAGTTAGTTTCAATTAAATTCACGTAAACAATTAAAAAATCAAACTTTTTAAATTTTAAGATTTTACCTTTCTCTTACGAATTTCTGTGGTGGGAATAGAGCCCCCAATATGTACACTACCTCCCGTCGATGATGATCGATTCATCTTCCCCTTTTCTCTTCTTATCTTGTACTTCTCGGTCTCCCAATATTTATCAAGCTCATCCCTCACATTTTCAGGGATCCATTTTCCTTTATCCTGACCATTACGACCCTCTGCATGATGCCTCGCATCAAAGCAGCACTCTTTGAACTCCATTCTTTTCTAATCACAATATCATCATAAGCTTCCCACTTATACAACTTCTACAAAGTTTTAACAACCCAACACTTTCTAAATCAGCACCATATATACACAAACAATTATACAATTCCAATAAAATATTGAAATTTACCTTGAACTCTTGAAAAGAATAACTTCTCTGAGCCTCATCCATAGTTGTCCAATCAGCGAAGGGTTTCTCGAACTTGCTCTTAATTATCATGGATATCCTCCTATGTACAGTACTTGGCTGGAATCTAGAAAATAAAAAAAAAGTAGTGCTTAAAGAAATGGAAAGTGTACTTACTTGGCCTGTAACTAAAGAAGATTAAAAAAAAGAGCAAGATGTACTGTAATTAAAGAAAAATTAAAGCATTTTGCTGGAAATGGAAAGATAATTTTAAAGAAAGATTAGAACAAGATTAAAAAAAACAGCATTTTGCTGGAAATGGAAAGATATTTTAATTTTTAATTAAAGAAGATTAAAAAAAGAAATGGAAAGTATACTTACCCCGCACCAAGATGTGCTCGTATCAAAATCCGAGTATCTGATGATGAGCTACTTGCATGTTCTGGAGCAAACTGAGGTTGTGTGGTTGGAATTGATGGACTAGTGGGTGGGGCAGCAGGTTGTGTGTTTGGAATTGATGGACTAGTGGGTAAGATGGGAGATTGTTGTGAGGTGAATAGATTATCCTCCAAATTATAGTTCAGTAATCTAGAGTTGACAGATGATGGGGATTGGGTACTAGAACTTCCCCTGCGAGCAATAGATTGCTCACCACGACCACTAGGGTGAGGAACACGACCACTAGGCTGAGGAACTTGACCACTAGATTGAGTAATACGACCACTAGGCTGAGGAACTTAACCAAATCGGCTCGGGTAATGCCTAAAATGCAATTGGAAGCAATCGTTCCATGAAAACATGGCAATCATGACTTTTCATCCCAAATAGTTTTCCTTCTCTCATGTCTACGCACCTGCCTAGGTTGGATGCATAACCGTTTGGTAACTTCAACTTGGAAACCCAATCACAAACAGCCTTTTGTTGTTCTTTGTTGAGACAAAATTTTGCTCTTGGTTTAAAGAATTTACCACAGGATGTTTCCACCAATCCTAGTTCTGTGCGTTTACAATAATGTGGAAGATTAAGTCGAGCATTTATATTGTCCTTTGTTTTTCCCTTAATGTCCATACAAGTATTGAAAACATTGTCAAACACGTTCTTCTCAGTATGCATGACATCAAGGTTGTGTCGTAATATATTGTGCTTCCAATAAGGCAAATCCCAGAATATGCTCTTCTTGATCCAATTATGATTTTGTCCATACCCAGGTAATACTAACTGTCTTCTAGTCTCAGTAATCTTTGGAAAGTTCCAAACACTCGCAAACACTTGTTCCCCAGATAAACGTTGAGGAGGTACTGATCTCTCAATTCGATCTTTAAAAAATGCATCCTTATTTCGTCTAAACGGGTGTGTAATAGGAAGAAACTGTCTGTAACAATCAAACCATGATTTTTTCCTTCCATTTTTCAAGGTAAATGCCTTTGAACGCTCCATCCAGCAAGGACATGCTAATTTTCCAGCAGTGCTCCATCAAGACAACATACCATATGCAGAAAAATCATTGATAGTCTACATCAAAGCAGCTCTCATAACAAAGTTTTCATTCAATGAGACATCATATGTTATCACACCTTCGCTCCACAATTGATTTAGCTCGTCAATCAAAGGTTGTAGATAAACATCAATCATACTCTTTGGATTTTTTGGACCCGGAATAATTACTGTCAAACATAAATTCCCTTTTCATACACAACTCGGGTGATAAATTGTAAGGTGTCAATATGACAGGCCAACATGAATAGTTTTTCCCCGATTGTCCAAAAGGAGTGAAACCATCTGCGCACAACCCTAACCCTACATTTCGCGGGTCTAATGCAAAATTTGGATATTCTCGATCAAAATATTTTCATGCTTCTCCATCGGATGGATGACACAAATTGCCTGCCTCGCATTGGTGCTCATAATGCCACCTCATCTCCTTCGCTGTCACTGTAGAACTGAATAGTCTCTTAAGCCTAGGAATCAATGGCAAGTACCACATCCGTTTAACAGAAATCTCCCTCGCCTGACCACGTCCAGTTCTTCGAGGTTTATAACAGTCTGCTTGTCAAAATTTGCACTGCCTTTCATCTACATCATCCTTATAATACAACATGCAACCATTAACACAACAATCAATTCGATAATACCCAAATCCGAGTTTAGCGACCAACTTTTTGGATTGATAGAAATCAGCATGCATCCTATTTTCAGCCGGCATCACCTCCTTCATAAGCTGAGCAACCTTATCAAAACAATCCTGAGACATATTATAATCGGATTTAATGTTTAAAAGCCTCATTGAAGCTGACAACTCCGAATGTGACTCACATCCATCATACAATGGTGTTTGGGCAGCAAACAACATTTCAAAAAAAACTTTGTGCTTCAGGATTAGGAGGTTTATTCACAAATTGTTGGTTATAATTATCTTCATGCAGCAGCTCAGCCCCAACTTCCGGTCCTGCAGCATCCATTATCATCTGCTCGTATCATTGAAATTATCCTTATCAGCACCTTCTCCATAATAATTTCTTGCATTTGTTGGTTCATTAACAACGTATGAAGTAATTTCAGGCATCTCTTCACCATGAGCTGTCCAATAATAGTATCCATCTTAAAAACCTTTTCTGCATAAGTGCACTCTAACTTCCTGCAAATCAAGAAACTTCATGCAAATCAAGAAACTTTATGCATTTGCATCGACTACATGGACATCTTATTGTTCCTGTATTATGAAATTGAGTATTATTTACAGATGCAAAGGCTACAAATTCCTCAAGCCCATCCAAGAACTCTTGTGATTATCCTACTCGATTTGGTCCCACTCGATTATACATCCTTAAACGATACTCAGGTACATCCATTATATTAAAATCACCTACATAAAACGTATATAATTATCTAGTACTTTTTGAAGGAAAAACTAAAACATGTAGGACATCCCATGCATCCATGAAAGTCAATAATTGGGGACACATAAGACAAGACTGCAAACTATACATATCACTTCTCATAAAGGCAGCTATCTATCACCAAGAAATGATTCATAACGTAATCATTCAATCAATCAAGCAGGGAAAAAACTGGCAAATGTAAAACACACAAAAACAGCAACCCATGCAAACCGTCACGTGTACAGCAACATTGAGCACCACAACCATCGCACAACACACAAAAACAATAACCCATGCAGAACGCCACGTGTACTGCAACATCGAAAAACACAACCATTTTTCTTTTCATTTTTGTAGAGGAGCCAAGAAAGCCAAAAAGTTTTGAATTATTGATGCAATTATCCTATGGACATTCCGAAATTAGAACCCTGTTGCAGTTGAAATACTTCGTGTATCCTTTGCTTGGAATGTTTGCATTTTGAAGCTGCTGCTGTTGAAAAGTAAGTGTGTAACCCTTAAGCGGTCAAATTTCATCAGGGTTATTATTCAGTACTTAAAAGTGGTTGAGGCTGTTTATTTTGCTTTGTTAGATAGGCAACCTTCTGGACTTTCAGATTTATTTCTTGTATTATTATTTTTGTCGTCGGATTTTCCATAACATCGGAGTATGTCGAACATTGTGTTACTGTCGTCATATTGCACTAATTTGGTTTGTTTGTGCTAATTGATTATTCAATTTTTTGTATTTTGAATGAGCTTCATTTCATTTATTTATTTGCCCTCTTAGGATTGCCAGTTGCTTTACATCAATGTTACTAAGGTTTTTTATTTTATTTTTTTAAAGCAGTTATTTTCTGTTTCATGACTGAAATTTGACAGTTGTAAGTCTTGACTTGATCCATAAGCACCGTGTCGTGTCGTGTCGTGTAAGTTGGCCAGTTGTTCCTGAACCCCAGATACACGGCTCAATAATTGAATCCCTTGGGTTCTCTGTCTTAATAATTCTGGACTGAGGACACGCGTGTTCAATAGGGGAGTGACTGAGCCATGTTGTCGGTTTTTTTTTCTTTTTCATTTAAAATAAAAATTAAATTCAACATGAAAAATAGATGGAGCAAATTTCTGATTTTGTCTTGTATATTTAAACATGATTGTCTTGTCCACCTCAATTAATGCCATGACAATATATCTGACAAAACCAACCGTTTCTTTTTTTAGAAGCCAACGACATGTCCATATTTGGCATTACCTAATCAGATTCTTGTACGAATATGGCTCCCTATGACTTTGTTCATCCTTGCAAATATCACTTATAGCTTTTTCAATACCATTTCCTTGACTATGTGTGATATTGAAGATTAGTGTGTGGGCATGTTCTTGTCCACCTCAATTAATGTCATGTCAGCATTCTGGCCCAGCCAACCGTTCCTTTTTTAGAAGCCAACGACATGCCCACATTTGGCATTACCTGACCAGATTCTTGTACAAATATGACTACCATGACTTTGTTCATCCTTGCAATTATCACGTACAACTTTTTCAATAGGATTTCATTTACTATTTATGTGTGGGCATATTCTTGCCCACCTCAATTAATGTCATGCCGACATATCTGTCCCACCCAACCGTTCCCTTTTTGAGAAGCCAACGACATGCCCACATGTGGCATTACCTAATCAGATTCTTATAGGAATATGACTCCCCATGACTTTGTTCATCCTTGCAATTATCAAGTACAGCTTTTTGAATACCATTTCCTTTATTTATTTGTTGATCCGCTAATAGCAAAACTGAAATGACAAGGCAAAACTGAAATGACAAGAAACATCACCTCTGCTATTTTGCAAATAGTATAGTGACCCTCCTTTCCCCAACTAAGAATTCCAGGAACCAATTGGAGAATAAATAATACTCTCAAAAACAATTTCCATGACCCAACCATCTCCACTCACCACTGAATCAATATATGCGTCTGTTCGGATTTAGACTAACGTTTCTTGGCAACCAAACAGAGACGCGAGCATCAAATTAGGAAGAGGGCTGGCAAAATTATGTCTAATGACAGATTTGTCGTACTTTGATTAAATCAAATTTGAGTATTAGTATTATGCCTGAAATTTGGATTTAAAAGTAAAAATTTTGTTCCATGTAAAATCGAGTTATGGATCAAATATAAATATCTTGTTCGATTTAGTTGTTCAAAGTCTAGCCTGGATTTAATTTAGTTGTTCGAAGTCTAACCTGGATTTAATTATTGTATGATTTACTTGTCCGGATTTAAACCAATAAGAGTATAATCAATTAATTATGTTTGAAAATTTAAATCAATATGAATCCGGACATATAAATATCTCATAAAACATTCTACATTATCTGACCGGAATCCTTGAATTTTTGCTGTCTACATTTGATCAGGGATGGCAAAAAATATCGTCAAAGTTTCGGATCAGTTTTGGTATTTGATGTCGGGTTTAGGGTGCCGGAACCAAAATCAGACCGAAGTCGTACTCATAACCATAACCGGCTCTACCCTTAATTACAAGAAAAATCTTAAAAATATTAGTAAATATGTTTAAAAAAAACATTCGAACCTTACACGTATATAAAGAAGTAAATCACTTAATCAAAAGTTCAATTATATATATATATATATATTTTGAGTATGAAATTTGGGTATGCATAATAATGTCATCAATGTCACATGGATCCATGGTGAATATGATTAAATTACACTATTAATAAAAATATATCATACTAATATATGAATTATAAATCATACTCTATAAAGGTACACTACTATAATGTTAAATTATTATATGATAATTCACACTAAATAAAACCACACAATAGAATGGTGGTTTTTTTTAAGGTGAAAACCCACATATTATTTCATAATTTGAACTATACCCATTAACACTATACCCAAAAAAAACCTGAAAAGACTATTGAGCATCATGTGGATGAAGAAGACTAACGTGGTTTTAGGGATTCTAATTTTTTGTTTCTGCGGTGTTTTCCTGCTCTCTTATATCTCTTTAAATTTTTGGAGTTCGGACTTTGGATAGATGATTAAATGTTGATGAATTTTCATGTTTTATTTTATAACTACTTTTGTTGGATTGTTGATGTGTAAGGAGTAATATTGTATTATCATGTAGTTTGTCTGTACATCGAACTCTTTATAATTATATCTATTTGTATTATTAATAAGAAAATCTTAGACTTAAATACATTCTATTTTTAATAAATTTGCAATGCATAATTTGTATTTCGAGTCAGGGTTTGCATGTTTATAAACGATTATTCAACTAATTATGAAAGAAATTGAAAAACTTAAACGGTAACGAGTATCCGGTGATAAATGATTATGGAACGGTTCCAGTTTTGAAAATCTAAATAAAATTTTAAAAGATTTTGATATAAAATATATTAAATGATAACGATTTTAATATTTGTTAATTGGAAGAATATTTTATCCTTTACCATCCCTACCTCTGATCGATGAGCGGCTCCGATTGTGGTGCTTTTTATTAACCAATTGTAAGAGCACATGCACTGATAATTGTATAATGGGTATTGGGAAGTAGATAATGTATTGAAATATTTATTTTTACTGATGTAATTATATTGAAATATGTATTTTACTTACGTAATTTTATTAAAAAATATATTTTGATTGAATAATATTGATTTTTGTGAAATTTTGATCAGCGCTCTGATTGTGGTGCTTTTCACTAACGAATTGTAACTTGTTAGTCCACTGGATCTTTTTTCCTGTATTGGGAGTGGGCAGTGGCCGTAAAAGAAGTCCACCCGATAGAAAATCAAGTTATTGTAACCACGTTTTATAGGTTAAAGTCTTAAAGAGTTAAAAGACTAATATACAAAAGAAACAGCGGTTCAGCCCACTAAAGGAGCGTCAATACCAGGCCTAGCCCAATTTTCTGATGCAGCCCACTTCGTGGCCCATTTAGTATTTAGTAGTTTATGAGCTTACTTATTTAAGCTCAACTCATCAGACGATCAGAAGTTCGTTCAGAATCGTCACGCTCTCTCACTGTAGGAAATGAAGGCCGTAGTGATAACCACGCCGGGAGGACCTGAAGTATTGCAACTTCAAGAAGTCGAAGATCTTCAAATCAAAGATGATGAAGTGCTAATCAAAGTAGAAGCCACGGCCCTGAACGGGGCCGACGTCTTTCAGCGAAAGGGTTCGTACCCGCCACCCAAAGGCGCCAGTCCATACCCTGGTCTTGAGTGCTCAGGCACCATTATATCTGTCGGCAAGAACGTCTCCCGATGGAAAGTTGGCGATGAGGTATGCTTTATGCATAATCGATGTTGTATTTGTATTGATTGATTTTGTTGCATCTGAATGTAGTAATTGATTTTTATGGTGTTGTTAGGCATGTGCCCTTCTGAGTGGAGGTGGGTATGCTGAGAAAGTGGCTGTGCCAGCGGGGCAGGTGCTTCCGGTTCCGGCTGGTGTGTCTTTGAAGGATGCTGCTGGTTTACCTGAAGTGGCATGTACTGTTTGGTCCACTGTTTTCATGACCAGTCGGCTCTCGGCAGAGGAGACGTTCTTGGTAATCGCTTAAATGCTCTTGTTTTACTCTTGAACTTTTTGTTTACTTCGAAATGTAAGTTAGTTATCTGATTTACAGAATTGGGGTTTGCATCTAGTTACAGAATTGTGTTATTTCTCGCCATGCCATTTAAAGTTTAAACTTCAGTTCTTTTGTTTTTTTTTTATGCAGCGAATTGCTTCAGATAATAGACTTTATAATCTAGGCTTTTCCTATGTTTTAGTTGATATCATATCAAAGATTACATCTCTCTTCGTTCATAAACTGGAATAACAGGTACCCTGAGTTGATCAAGACTGTAGGATCTGTAGGTGTTTTGAGGGGTATTTTCATGACTGTGGACAGTGTGCTACCTAGATGGCATTCAATTCCTTTGGTCAATAGTCTATTGACACGAACTTCCTCATCCATAAGTTTGAACTAAGAATTTTAAAATTTCAGATTCATGGGGGCTCTAGTGGAATTGGAACATTCGCGATCCAGATTGCTAAATACTATGGGGTGAAGGTCTGTGTAACAGCAGGTGCAACTTTCTTCTCTTATGGCAGAACTGCAGTTTCTATTTTCTTATACATTTGACAACTCTTGATCACCAGGTAATGAGGAAAAATTAGAATTTTGTAAAAATCTTGGAGCTGATGTGTGCATCAATTACAAGACCGAGGACTTTGTGGCTAGGGTAAAGGAAGAAACGGGTGGAAAAGGTACACACTTAGTTGTGCAAATAGTATTGAGTTCAAATTATTGTCAATTTGTTTACCAACATAGGTTCATTTGATATTTAAGAGGATGTGTCTTTTACCCTTAAATTAACATATTTATATCAAATTTCAGGTGTTGATGTTATCTTGGATTCTATTGGTGCATCCTACTTTCGAAGAAACATTGATAGCTTGAATCTTGATGGAAGGATTTTTCTACTCGGATTCATGGGAGGATCAGTTGTAGAAGTAGATCTCAAGCCTTTGTTTGCTAAGCGTGGCACAGTGCAATGTATATCTCAAAAGCCTTCTTTATGCTAAGTTTATATATGCGGAATTGGCTTAGGTGGATTATTTTTATCCGTTTGTGCTTTTTTATCTATCTAATAGTATGGTAGGACAACAAACCAAAGATTAGTTAACAGTCCTCTCTATTCATTGACTGACATTGGTGTCTGGATCTATTCAAGAATGTCCATCCATCTTTATAAAAGAGAAAAACAAAATGGTTCATATGAGAGATTGTTGAAAGTCAATTCTGTGTAGAACTGTTATATGAATTATTCAAAGGTTTTACCATTTTAGTGTTGCTGACTGCTATGTTCTAAGCAAGTGCTTTTTGTTGGACACTCTTTTTCCTCCTGTTTTTCCAAATAAGGAAGCAACAGTTTGGGAAAAGTGGGCTATTGGGAATGTTCTGTTCTGCCTTTTATTGCACATTTGTTGGTTGCATGTTTATATATTTCGCCGGTTGTTTATGCAGCGGCAGGTTTGCAATCGAGAAGTCCAGAAAACAAAGCAGTAATTGTCAGCGATGTGGAGAAGAATGTTTGGCCTGCAATAACATCAGGCAAGGTAAGACCTGTGATATCCAAGTATCTTCCATTATCTGAAGCAGCCGAGGCACACACGCTCATGGAAAGTAGCAAGCACATTGGGAAGATAGTGCTTCTTGCATGATACTTTTACCGATCTTTGTACTGGAGTGAATGACACGGTTTTAGACTCTTTTGGTAGCATCCCCCATAAGGGGCAATACTTGCCCCATGACTTATGAAACATTCTGTTCTAGTCTCATTCTCACGATGTTACGTGAAATGAAGCACATTAGATTATTGGAGAGAAACCACGGTAGCTTGAGGTTTTCTTGAAGAATCTACCCAGAAATTGCTGGATGCAGAGTTGCTGGACTCAAAGCTAGCAATTACTATCGAGTATCAACTGTAGTAGTGGTAATAGATATGCAAATATTGCTAATTAAGCAAGAAGAGCAGAGCAGTATCGTATTTGTCCCTACATGATCCTCCAATGTTCAAGAACATAATCAAAATACATCATATCTGCACCCAATTCATTAAAAGTCAATAAACACATCAAATTCGTTCATAAACAATACCCCACTTCATCTCTACCTTCCTAGATGCAGAAAAAACAACACAAATTAATAAAACTTCATCTCGCTGCTTTCCCGTCACAAGTAAAACATAAGGATTTCATGAACTTCAACTTGCTGCATTTCCAATGCCTTCGGTGAAATCGATTGAATTCTGACAAATTTTGGAATCGTTTACTGGCTACTGCTACAGAATTGGCATGGTGAGCCATACCCGCCTTTAAGATCTGGATGAGACTGATCAATTTTAAGTCTTAATTCTACAGAAACTGCTGGTTCCTGTAGACCCTCCACCAGATCAGTCAAAACCTTGCTTCCACCACCTAATCCTGAAGCTCTGGCTGAAGCAAGTTTATTTAAAAGCTTGACCTGAAGATGACACAGAAAAAGGGACGGGGAAGAATTAACAAAAATAGACAAGAGTCTGAACTCTGAAGTTAATTTAGCGAACTCCAAAAAGCCATGCCTGACAGGGGAATTCACTGGTGTTGGGGTGGGGACTCTTTGGAAGCATTCGGCATTCCCATAAAATTAAGGTCAAATTTCTATCGGAATGCTCGCGAACCTTCCCCTCCTCAATGCCAATGCACATCCTTGCCAAGCATAGTATAAGACGAGAAGAAACTTGGAGAAAATGTAAATGCCTACCATCAGGTATCCACCAGCATCAAGCTAGTGATTCTCCTTGAGAGCTTCATAGCCACTGGTTTTAATTGCAAGATGGGACTCCTCACCAACAGAGTTCTGTGAGTAATCAATTTATCTATCTACTAAAAATGGAAGCCTCACAAATGTTGCATAAAAAGTCACGTAGGATTGAAAAGAGAGAATTGAATCTAATAATCAAAATTAAATTAATAATTACATAAAAAGTTACAATTCATTGTATTTTAATATGAGAAAATTTGTAATATTCCTTTTCTTATAATAAAAATTATAATATGTCAATTAAATCAAGCTTTTCTAGCAATATTTTCTATATGGTATCGGCGCCGTTCTATTTTGAATAGAACTCGATCACTCTGCAATTTCTCCATCTTTCTATCTTCTTCATTCTCCATGTCAATTCCTTTATCGCAGTCATGGAACACGTTCCACCTACTAAAAATACAATCTTAGATTCTACTACTACTGTTGCCACAACACCAAATAATATTTCTGGCAGCCTAATTTCTCTCAATGCCTCTTCTCAAATTCCCTTCAAACTTGCCAAAAATGGTGGCAATTATGCATCCTGGAGACTGGAGGTCTCGAATGAATAACCTTCTCTTTGGTTATGGTTTGCTTGGTTACATAGATGGCAGCACTCCATGCCCACCTCCAACCGATCCTGGATATCTTTATTGGAGTCCTCAAGATCGCCTAGTTATTCTTGGGCTCCAAGCCACTGTCCACAGTACCATCGGTCCAACTATCAACAATTGCAGCACCTCTGCGGATGCTTGGAGTAAATTGGAAACCAGCTTTGCAAACCATTCCAATACGCGCATGATGTCTATCTTGTCCTCTCTTATGTCTAACAAGAAGAAAGAAAAATCTATCGTTGCCTATATGAGTAGAGTCAAAAGTCTAGTAGATGAACTAGCACTCATTGGGCATCCCTTGAATGATGCTTATTATTCTAGATATGCAAAAGTATATTTGCTTAGGAATAAAGATGACGTTTTTGTTTTACAAAGCTGAGGTAGAAAATAAATTAAGTAAAAAGATTAAACGAGTAAACTTGATAGATGTGGTGGATATGTGTTAATAAATTATTATTGTGAAAAATAATGAATAGTACATGAAGTCACTCCCCCCTTGTTCACCACAGTCTAATGGAGTAGCCGAACGCAAAAAATTGGACTTTGAAAATCTGAATACTAAATAAACAAGTGCAAAACAACGATCTTTATGAAAAACTGAACAAAATCAAGGAAAAAATTTCAGGTGTTTAGGAGTTACTAACCATGAAACAATCTATTATAATAACGGGTTACAAAAATATTCTTGGATGTAGGATCCGCACACCTAAACTCATTTATGGCTCGAGTCACACGATACACCCTTCCACAATTAGACACTCCCACCCTGACAAGATTCAGAGCTCAGAAGATGCTCTTGTGCAAGAAACGGCAGATGGAGAAGAAGCTGAATCGTGATGAATGATGATCGTGAAATGCCCTAGGCCAATTGGGCTCTTGCTTATCAAGCTTGAGTGGGGTGTATTCTTTTGTTCCAATTGGGCTTGTCTATTAAGAAAGACCAATTGGACTTGTATCTTAAGTCCAGTAAGTTCAAAATCTTTTGTTTTCAAATTATTATTATTTTCAATATTTTGTACTGTCATCTTGTCTTTTCAGTGTAAGGTTACATCACTGTAACCGTTGCTTACTCAGGTTTATAAACCTTTCCTTTGTAACGTTACAACAGAAGTTAATACAATTTAAAAGTCTTGACTATTCTCTCTTTCTTCTTCTCCTTCTTCCTTCTTTCTTCTTCTCCCTCTTTCTGCTTCTGAATCTGATTTGCTATTACTTCCGTTGTGCTCACCTGCAACCAACCAAGCTATACGTTATTTCATGGTATCAGAGGGAGGTTATGATCTTTGATGCCCCATTTTGGAAAAGTTTATATTCGAAGGCATAAAAGAACAAAAACCAAACAAATGGCAGAAAATACTATGAATACAACTGAGGATTCAACAGCTGTCTTACAAGGAGTCCTACAAAATTCAGAGATTGCTGACTTACTCAAGAAAGTGTTTGCTGCAGTCTCCAACAAAGCCACAGTCTCTCAACCAGGGGATATCAACAATGGTTTCATGCCACCAACTAGTTCAGTTGATGTTCCATTTCTGCCTACACCAGCAATTAATATCTCTAATCCTTATATGGTGACACAAGGAGATTTATCTCTTAGCAAGCCTATTCCAATGGAACTCACAGATGAGAATTATCATGTATGGAGGCACAATTTTCAGAATGCGCTGGATGCAAGAAATAAATTGGGATACATCGATGGAACATTGGCTGAACCAGTGGAGTCAGATCCAAATTTTTTTCACTGGAAACATGGTAATAGTCTCATAAAATCATGGATCTACAATTGTACTTCTGCTCGACTCAGAAACAGTATGGGAAATCACAAAACAGCAAAGGAATTATGGGATGAAATTAAAGAGACATATTCAGCTTCCAATGAAATCAAGCAATTTGAAATACATCGGGAGCTTGCAAATATGAAGCAAACGACACAGACTGTGAGAGAATATTACTCAAAGATGAAAGCTTTGTGGGAAGAAGTGCAAGAACATGAAGAAGTTCCAAGTTGTAAAGAAAGGAACTGTCAATGTGATGCTCACAAGATTTTAAATGTCAACAGGGACAAACATAAACTCAGAGAATTTTTGATGGGTCTAAATGAAGTTTATAGTCATGTGAGCAGTCAGATACTTCTCATGAGACCGCTACCAGATGTTCAAATGGCATATAACATGATAGTTCAAGAGGAGAACAAGCAGAAGCTAACAACAACAGTGAAGGGAAATCTGGAAAATTCTATGGCAATGGCTGTAAACAAGATTGGTTCAACCTTTACAAACAATGCAATAAAGGGACAAAGTAAAGGAAGGTGGTGCAACATTTGCAAGAAGGATAACCATAATACAGACAGATGCTTTAAAAAGCAAGGGATGTGGTGCACAAATTGCAATATGAACAATCACAATACAGAGAAGTGTTTCAAGTTGCATGGCTATCCAAATGCTGCTAATAAGAGACAGAGGACCATGGATTCAGGAAACAAACACATGGCAAATCAAGTTACTTGTGATTCTACTACAGCAAGTTCAAGTATACAGAAAACTGATTCGAATGCTGACTTATGCAGTCAACTCATCAACTTACTGCAGAACAAAAACAATGGAGGTAATGGAAATAACAATGAACAACACAATATAGCATCAGTCACTTCTATGGGAGGTACTCTTAACCCTAAACTTTTACAGAATTTTACTAAATGGATTTTGGATAGTGGAGCTACTGATCATGTTGTGTGCAATATAAAATTACTTGATGAATACTATCCACTTGTTAATTGTTATGTGACATTACCAAATGGAGATAAACATAAAATAACACACATAGGGAAAGTAAAATTAAATATGGAGATTGATCTTGTGAATGTATTGTGTGTGCCTACTTTTAAATTTAATCTTATTTCTATAAGTAAACTGACTAAAAATAAGAAGTATGCTGTGATATTTACTGAGAAATCCTGTAAATTGCAGGACACTACCACCTTGAACCACACTGGGATAGGAATAATGCATAAGGGCTTATATCAACTTAAAGATATTGAAGGAGGGAATTTTGTTTGCTCGATGGATATGAATGATGAAATAGAAGACAATGTATGGCACCTAAGGCTAGGACATCCATCTAAAGCTGTAATGAATTTGTTACCAGATTTTGTAAACTTTAAACATATGGATTGCACTGATTGTTATTTGGCCAAAATGAAAAGATTTCCTTTTGCTACTACTGCAGTACATTCATCTTCTTGTTTTGATTTAATACATGTTGATATATGGGGTCCAAATTCTACAATTTCATTAGAAGGATATAAGTACTTCTTAACTATTGTAGATGATCATTCTAGGTTTACTTGGATTTTCTTAATGCAATCTAAAGATCAAACTAGAAGTTACATTAAGGCTTTTGTTCACTATGTCAAAACACAGTTTGATAAGAGAATTAAAGCTATCAGAAGTGATAATGGAAAGGAATTTTCCATTGATGATTTTTATTTATCAGAAGGTATTATTCATCAAAGAACATGCCCTTATAGTCCACAATAAAATGGTGTTGTGGAAAGAAAACACCAACATTTATTAAATGTTGCAAGAGTTTTAAAACTTCAGAGTGGTTTAGAAGAAATTTACTGGTCATTCCTTATGCAAACTGCTGTTTATATTATAAACAGGTTACCAACTAGAGTATTAGATAAATTGAGTCCTTATAGTATCTTATATGGAAAACCAGTAAATTATAATGATTTAAAGGCTTTTGGTTGCCACTGTGTAGTAAAAACTAATAGAAGTCTAGGTTCAAAATTTGAACAAAAAGGGATTTCTTGTATCTTTATAGGTTATCCTGTAGGAGTGAAAGGATATAGAGTTTTGAATCTAGATACTTTTGAAATATTTATATCTAGAGATGTAAAGTTTGAAGAGAATAAATTTCCTTTGAGAACTATAAAGACTCAGACAGAAATAAAAGAAGACACTGATGAACCAGTAGAGAAATCCAGATTAGATGAAAGTAATTCAAGACAGTTAGAAACCAGAAAGAGAAAAAGACCAGCTTACCTAGATGATTATCAGTGTAGTCTAGTCCCATCAAGTGTTAATTTTGACCATTTTATTGCAGCTGTTTGCAAAATTCAGGAACCTGTAAGTTACAAAGAAGCAGTTAATAGTGAAGAATGGCGTAAGGCAATGGCTGCTGAAATAAAAGCATTGGAAGATAACAAAACATGGTTTTTAACTAAACTTCCAGAAAATAGAAAGGCCATAGGATGCAAATGGATATATAAAGTCAAATATAATGCAGATGGTACACTAGAAAGATATAAAGCTAGATTAGTAGCCCAAGGTTATAGTCAACATGAGGGGTTTGATTATAATGAAACTTTTGCTCCAGTAGTTAAAATTACAACGGTCAGAATATTTTTAGCTATAGCAGCATCTAAAAATTGGCATATTCATCACTTGGATGTGCATAATGCATTTCTTAATGGAGATCTTGATGAAGACATTTATATGAAATTACCTCCAGGTTTTGTAAAACAAGGTAGTAACACTGTTTGTAAATTGAGAAAATCTCTATATGGCCTAAAGCAAGCAAGTAGGCAATGGAATGAGAAGTGTAAAGAAGCTCTTTTGAATTTTGGATTTATTCAAAGTAGGTCTGATTATTCAGTGTTTTACTATCATGATAAAAATAACATAATTCTTCTTCTACTATATGTAGATGACATGGCTATTGGGGGGAATAATCTAGACTTAATTTGTAAGGTAAAAAATTATATAGGAACATGTTTCAAGATAAAAGACTTAGGTGAACTCAAATATTTTCTGGGTTTAGAGATAGATAGAAACCAAGATGGTCTTAAATTGAGTCAAAAGAAATATGTGTTAGATCTTTTAAGAGAAACAGGTTTTGAAGAGGCAAAGACACAAAATTCACCAATAGATACTAATGCCAAGCTTTCCAAGGAATCTGGAAAGCTTCTTGAAGACCCAGGGAGGTATAGAAAACTTATTGGTAAATTTATGTATCTCACTACCTCAAGACCTGATATTACATACACAGTTAACACTCTTAGCCAATTTATGCAATTCCCAACCACAACACATATGGATGCTGCACATAGACTCCTGCGATATATTAAAGGTACTGTTAATTATGGATTGTTCTATTCAGCTACTAACAATTTGCAGATTAAAGCGTATTGCGACTCTGATTGGGCTGCTTGTTTAGATACACGAAGATCAGTTACCGGTTTTTGTGTAAAAATTGGGGATTCTTTAGTTTCCTGGAAATCAAAGAAACAACTAACAGTCTCAAGATCATCATCAGAAGCCGAATACAGAGCCATAGCAACATTAACAGCTGAACTAATGTGGATCAACAATTTATTCAGAGAAATCAAAATCAACATTCAAAAGCCTATGCAAGTCTACTGTGACAATCAAGCTGCGATTTACATAGCAACAAACCCAGTTTTCCATGAAAGGACTAAACACATTGAAATAGACCTACATTTTACCAGAGATCAAGTTCAAGAAGGATTGATTCAGTTTTCTCACCTTTCATCGAAGGAGCAGCCAGGCGATTTGTTCACGAAGCCCCTTGCTGTTGATAGGATAAAACATCTTATCTCCAAGCTCAACATGGTCCCCATGTCGATCTTGAGGGGGGGTGACAAGATTCAGAGCTCAGAAGATGCTCTCGTGCAAGAAACGGCAGATGGAGAAGAAGCTGAATCGTGATGAATGATGATCGTGAAATGCCCTAGGCCAATTGGGCTCTTGCTTATCAAGCTTGAGTGGGCTGTATTCTTTTGTTCCAATTGGGCTTGTCTATTAAGAAAGACCAATTGGACTTGTCTATTAAGAAAGACCAATTGGACTTGTATCTTAAGTCCAGTAAGTTCAAAATCTTTTGTTTTCAAATTATTATTATTTTCAATATTTTGTACTGTCATCTTGTCTTTTCAGTGTAAGGTTACATCACTGTAACCGTTGCTTACTCAGGTTTATAAACCTTTCCTTTGTAACGTTACAACAGAAGTTAATACAATTTAAAAGTCTTGACTATTCTCTCTTTCTTCTTCTCCTTCTTCCTTCTTTCTTCTTCTCCCTCTTTCTGCTTCTGAATCTGATTTGCTATTACTTCCGCTGTGCTCACCTGCAACCAACCAAGCTATACGTTATTTCACACCCAATGTTTGAATCCCCTTAGGTTTTGGATGTCCCACTCCGTTTTTCTGTGTTTATGTTCTCTCTCAAAGTTTTCCGCAGTGTTCTATCGACTTGACGCTAACATGGCCGAGGAGAAAGCGAGTGAAATGGGGACCCTATGTTTTACTGGTGAGACCAATACCACTACTAGCCATTTATCTTTTACTGGTGAGATCAATTGCATCATGCTTGCACGCTGCTTCATTCAACCTGAAAGTCACAAGCATCATTTCACGAAGTGTTGTAGGTCACATCCATTTACATGTGATTTTTGTGGCACATATAGTGATCGCCCTGCAGGACCCAAGTTAGGAGTAGGTTTGCAATTCCCTTGGATATGCTCTAACTGTCATGTTATAGTTCACAATAGATGTATGTCGTTGCCAATCACTGTCCATTTACCGCAACACGATGACCCCCTCATCCACACTTATTTCATTCCTGAAAGTAAATCTGATGGTTTAATTTGTGGAATTTGTGGTAAGGAAGTGAAAAGAGAATTTGGATGTTATTCTTGTCAGAATTGTCCCCATGTTGTCCATGTCGACTGCGCAATGGATAATGTACAACACGTGGGACAAAAGTTCTGGGCAGAAGAAATTGAGGCAACAGAGGACCAATTACTTGAACAAGAGATTGAGCATTTTAGTCATCCTCGTCATAAATTATTTCTGGTACAACATGATGATCATGAGATCGAAACAAAATGTGATGGCTGCATGAGTCTCCTCTCTTGTCCCTTTTACAAGTGTCTAGAATGTGATTTTTCTCTCCACATCATATGTTCCAAATTACCCAAACAAATCAATCACCCACTTCATGAACGACACTCCATAACCCTTGTCCCAAATGATGATCAGTTCTGCTGTAGTGCTTGTCGGAATATGTGTCATGGCTTCTCCTACCATTGTCTAACCTGTAAATATTTCGCAATTGATGTCCGATGTACCTTACTAAATCCTTTTGAATTCTACCATGATAGTCATAAGCACCCACTCAGTGCGTTAACCCAAAGCAATGATTGTTCACAATGTACTTCTTGCGGCGAGGACAAGCTTTACAAGACATACATGTTCCGATGCAAAGAACAATGTCCCTTCGCATTGGACTATGGATGTGCCACACTACCACGTACAGTCAAGTATGAGTACGATGAACATCCTCTTGTCCTCTCATATCATGGAAATGATGATTCTAATGGGTTTCCTTATTGTGACATTTGTGAAAAAGATAGAGATCCTAATCTTTGGTTTTACGCTTGTCCTAATTATACTGAATGCCCGATTTATGTTCATCCGCAATGTGCTCATGGTGACTACCCCTACGCTAAGTCAGGAATCAGAATTGAGGCTATCGAGGAGAAGTTCCTTTTCAACTTCCTTAAATTAAATTCTAGTATAAGGAAATAATTCTCAAGACTAGTGGGGAGTATCCGTACATTGAGAAGCATAGTTCCCTGTGACCAGTGTATCCATGTACGAACTTAAATTTTATGGAGCTCTGATTTGTTGTTTCTTATAAACAAAAATGGTTTTTTTTCCTGCGACAAGGGTATACTATTCCTTTGTGTAGTTGGAGTATGTTTGAATGGTATGAATTCAAGAAGAAAAAAAGAGAGAGAGAGAGTTTACAATGCAAGGACATTCGATCCCATCGAAGTTGGGTTTTCCAAATTCAAACATCATAAAACTTGGGTGTTGTTTGGTTTGAGTATTTTCTATTTTTCTTTATGTTTGGTTTGCTATTTTCAATTTCAATTTCAGACAAAATAGAATCTTTCTAAAAAATGAAAACGGGAAGGCCCCTTGCCCTATCAAATGTTTTTATAATTAAAATAAAAAGAGACCCTCTATTGTGTGAGGTCCCATATACCTCCAACCAACCTTCTATTTTACTTCACTTAGGCTTTGCTTGGATTGGGGGAGAAGATAGTTAAGTGAGGGAGAGTTGAGTGAGGGGAAATAAATAAGTTACTTGGATTGAGAGTAGTATTTTTTTGTTAATTTTCTTCCCCTCCCAAATTGAGGTGTTAAGGAGGGGGAAGGATACATATATTTTGAAAAACTCAAAATATCCAAAAGAAAAATCCTAAATTATTTCATTCACCCTTCCTTTTCCTTCTACCTATCTCATTACCACGCACAACCAACATTGCAATCTGCCGCTCCAACTTTGTCTCTCCTTCCAGGTACGTTTTCTCTACCATCACAAAGGCCAGTACTACTTTTTTTGTGGAATTTTGCTTGTGCTTTGGCTGAATGGAGGTTATTTTAGTAATTAAAATATTTTTATTACTCCCCCTCACTCAAAACCTCTAATCTAAGTAAAAAAATAATGAATATACTCCACTTAACTCCCCCTCAATCCAAGTAAAATTATGTATATAATTTTTCCTCCCCCTCACTTAACTTTCCTTCATTTAACTCTACTTAATTCTTGTTATTTTTTTCACCCCCAATCCAAAATGATTGCTCCTAAGCGATTAAAATGATAAAAGTATGTTGGAGTCATTATCTAGTACTGATTGCTCTATGATATATAAGAGCCATGCTCTCGCTGTAATTCACTTTACTACTGAAATTTGAGGCTCTCTCTCTCCTCTGGTTTCAACCCAACAGCAGCCGATTGGGGAGGAGGAGATGATGTTCATCTCCTCCTCCTCTCCATTTCTCTCCCCCTCGCCCTCCCCCTCCTCCTCCTCCTCCGTCTGCTTCTTCTTTATCTCCACTTATTCTCCTTCTTGTCTCCATCTTTCTATCCACTTTTTCTCCCTTTTGCTTGACCAGTATTTTCATATGCTATTTGCTCTTGTGATTTTTGTTTTATTTTGCAGGGATTTCGAGGTCTGGTGGACTTATAGATCTGGGTTCTATGAGGTGAATATGACAGATCTGTTTTGCAGATCTGCTTCTTCCTTCACAGATCTAGTTGATATGGGTTCTCAGGCTTTTATCGACTCTCTGCTCGGCTACCAGTTTCCAGATCTGGATTGCTCTCTCTCCGAATGCTTGCTGTGTGCGGGTTTTCTAGTGCCCCAGCTTACCTGGTGGTCACTCCTTCTCTTAGTGTCCCATATTACTTGGTGTACACTAGTTCTTGGGTTGCTTGGATTTTATTTCCAGCACCTAACTCTTTGTAGGCCAATGTGTCAATTATCTTTTGGGCTAGTCTTAAGTTTTTATGATGTGTGTTGTGCCCTCTGTAACGGATTAAATACCCTAATTATCTGTTCTCCAGCTTGTACTTGGTGGTTTGCAGTTTAATGGAATCTGTTATTTTTATCAAAAATAAAAATAAGAGCCATGCTCTCTTGTGAGGTGTTACATATCCACCCTGACCCTCTCATTCAAATGTAGCATTTTATTGCCCCACAGGGCATATGACATAGTGGTATTTGGAAGAGTAGATCATTTGACTGAAAGATTCAATTTCGATCTCTGTCTCTACGTCGCATAATCGGTGACTAACATATTCTATCAGTATATTGTGGGCACGGATGAATAGATGGGTCCTTTAGTTTCGTCTCAATCCAAATGTGATTTTTCTCTTCACATCACCTGTTCCAAATTACCCAAACAAATCAATCACCCATTTCATGAAAAACACCCCCTAACCCTTGTCCCAAATGAGGACAATTCCATTTTCACTTGTATGGCTTGTTGGAATTTGTGTCATGGCTTCTCCTATTATTGTCTAACCTGTAAATATTTTAGAATTGATGTCCGATGTGCCTTAGTAAATCCTTTTGAATTCTACCATGATAGTCATAAGCACCCACTCGGTGCTTTTACCCAGAGCAATAATTGTTCACAATGTACTTCTTGCGGCAAGGGCAAGCCTCACAGGATTGTATACATGCTCCGATGCAAAGAACAATGCCCCTTCGCATTGGACTATGGATGTGCCACACTACCACGTACAGTCAAGTATGAGTACTATGAACATCCTCTTGTCCTCTCATACCATGAAAATGATGATTCTAATGGGTTTCCTTATTGTGACATTTGTGAGAAAGATAGAGATCCGAATCTTTGGTTTTACGATTGTCCTAATTATACCAAATGTTCGATTTATGTTCATTGGAAATGTGCTCATGGCGACTACCCGTACTTCAAGCTAGGAAGCAGTATCAAGAAACCTCATTTGCACGAAAACGAGCTGTTTTTCACCCACAAAAACCAAAACTCATGCCAGTTGTGCGGCGAGAATAAACAAGCACTGACCCTTGAATGTCACAAGGAGGACTGCAATTTTAACGTTCATTATTTTTGTATCAAGAACCGGCCCTTGAAGTTCACCTAAACTGCAGCAAATGTCAGTGAAATATATCTTATTGGAAATCACAACTTCTCCCAGAAAAGCAAATTTCACCGGCCATTTTAAAATGACCATCTCACCTGACCCAAAGGAGGTATGTAAATGGAGAGTCATTAGTCTGTTAAATTTTGTGTATTTCCATTTCCTCTATTATGTAAATATTGCTAATTAAGCAAGAAGAGCAGAGCAGTATCGTATTTGTCCCTACATGATCCTCCAATGTTCAAGAACATAATCAAAATACATCATACTGCACCCAATTCATTAAAAGTCAATAAACACATCAAATTCGTTCATAAACAAAACTCCACTTTATCTCTACCTTCCTAGATGCAGAAAAAACAACACAAATTAATAAAACTTCATCTCGCTGCTTTCCCGTCGCAAGTAAAACATAAGGATTTCATGACCTTCAACTAGCTGCATTTCCAATGCCTTTGGTGAAATAGATTTTACCAAACCATTGATCTTTTAATAAAGCTTCAAGTTACCCGTTGTACTCATTGATCATTGAAAACAGGATCCAATTGTCCAATCATGACTGCTATGCTTATGAAGTTTGGACAAATTTGTCCAAGGCTGAAGTGTCCAAAGCCTCAAACTCCGCAACAGCAGTAGCCACAACAAGACCAAGTTTCACAGCGGCGTCAAGGCTTGGTGCCTACCGAGAGTGTAATATTAGTAAAGTACAATATTCCAAGCAATTATAAATTTTTAATTGCCTACACACATATGAGACGGAAGACTTTATGTACCTCAATGTTCAGGGGTAGAACAGGATCATGAAGCGAGAGTCTAAGGAGGAACCACCCACCGAAGCCAGAAACTCTAACCTATTTTCATGAAATAATTGGAAGATTCTAAGAAATGCTGTTGTGATGCCTCAAAGAGGGTAAAGAACATAATCCAGAAAGTCAAAAGAGAACATGGTACTTCAGGGAAGTCCCGGCCCATACTGGCACAATCTTCAAGTTCACAATAAACCCCGAAATAAAAATTGATCTTCGTGAAACTTACCCCTTCATAGTTAACAGGAGCTTTCTGAAGCTTTGGATCTGATTCGATGGAGTTCTCCAAGTGTTTAAGCACTGCCTCTCCATAGTCTCGGAAAGATCTGGACGCTCAAAATTATTATTATAGTTGCTTCAGATGTTTTTTTAAACCTTTTTTGAATGAATAGTTGATTTAGAGCATAAATAATTATGCATGCGAAAGAATTGGCATGGTGAGCCATACCCGCCTTTAAGATCTGGATGAGACTGATCAATTTTAAGTCTTAATTCTACAGCAACTGCCGGTTCCTGTAGACCCTCCACCAGATCAGTCAAAACCTTGCTTCCACCACCTAATCCTGAAGCTCTGGCTGAAGCAAGTTTATTTAAAAGCTTGACCTGAATATGACACAGAAAGAGGGACGGGGAAGAATTAACAAAAATAGACAACAGACTGAAGTTAATTAGCAAACTCCAAAAAGCCATGTCTGGCAGGGAAATTCACGGGTGTTGGGGTGGGGACAGTTTGGGAGCATTCAGCATTCCCATAAAATTAAGGTCAAACTTCTATCAGAATGCTCCCGAACCTTCCCCTCCTCAACACCAATGCATATCCTTGCAAAGCATAGCCCATGACTAGAAGAAACTTTGGACAAAATGTAAATGCCTACCATGAGGTATGCACCATCATCAAGCCAGTTATTCTCCTTGAGAGCTCCATGGCCACTGGTTTCAATTGCAAGATGCGACTCCTCACCAACAGAGTTCTGTTAGCAGTAATATTGTTTTGTCATGGAAGTATCACAGCAGGAAAATTGGAATCTTCAAATACCATTTGGAAACCATCTAACCAGTAACCAGTGCCCAGTGCAACGATAGGATGCTTGAAATTGGCATCTAGATAAATTTAGTAGAATGGTTTGGGATACAAAAAAGAAATGGAACAAAGGAATGCCTTTATATGGGGGACACCTGACGCACTCCTTTTATCTGCAGCACACACTTCATCTGCGCATCTATCTCATCATGCATAAAATATCAAGTCCAGTATAAGTCATCTCTAAGATCAACTCTTCAGCAAATCTCCCTACGTCCAAGTTTACACATAGATTATTTACTAAATAATCAACCTCTTTTGATTCACCTACTTGACATATTTATTGATAATAAACTATATATGAAGCCTAATAAGACCAAATAAGACTTCTGAAGGAAAAAATACCAAAAGTTCAAGGCAATCATGTAGCATAACTTTATATGCAGTTCTCTCCCTACATCCCTCCCTGTCTATCTATTTGTGAAACTAGGTTGTGATGAAGCAACTCTACCACTAGGCCAAGGATTTGCTCATATCACCTAATAAGGCCCACGCTCATATGCGAGCCCAAGCAACCAAGGCCAAACTGCACCCACCCAAATAGGTCAGCTGTAACCAAGGCCCAGGGCGGCCCATACCACCCCAAAACCTTGGCTACTAAGGGAGGCCCATACCTCCCCTTATCAACAACACCCTCACCACCACATCTTTCGATGTGAGACTCTATCAATACCCTCCCCTTGAACACCAACGCCCACGTTGGTCGAGCACCATGGACCTTCTACCTATTTCAGGCAGGCACTTCCATGGCCGGCCACTCCGCGAGAGCTGGGCCAAGAGTTAGGATCGACAGGGCTCTGATACCATTAATAAGGCCCACGCCCATACGCGAGCCCAAGCAGCCAAGGCCCAACTGCACCCACCCAAATGGGTCAGCTGTAACCAAGGCCCAGGGCGGCCCATACCACCCCAAAACCTTGGCTACTAAGGGAGGCCCATACCTCCCCTTATCAACAACACCCTCACCACCACATCTTTCGATGTGGGACTCTATCATCACCTTCTACCATTTTTTTTTTTTTATGAATTGCCACTTGCCGTTCAACAAGTGAAGTCATTATTAAAATGAAAAATGAGCATCGACCTAATTGAGAAGAAATATACAAACTAAAATCATTTCAGGACCACCATTAGCTATTTCTTATTTCTTACCAGGCTCCTATAAATTGTTTTAAAACTTGCATGGCCAAAATGGGACTACATTATGTTAGACCCATTTCTAAGTGGTACCAAAGGAAGAGAGTCAATACAAGTCAACAAAGGACAGCTGGAGACTAGTTATTGGATGGGAGTTGTTTACTAATATTTTTGTGATGTTGTGTTGTCTTTTGCTTTTGTAGTGCGGGGGGTTGGGGTAATGGGTCATTCATGTTTTTAGGTTGTACTTGGATTCTGGAGGTGTTCTAGCTCCTCGAACTGCTAGCTGTTGTTTGACAATCTTCTGGTTATGATCTGGGCTTCTTCTGGTGTAATAATATATCATCAGACCTTTTGCTAGCCTGCTGTGTTCTTATCAAGGTATCGAAGCCAATGACGAAACCTCCATCGCTTGGTGCTCGCGCTGAACAACTCGAGTCTGAGATGGGTATGGTCCAGAGTGAATTAGCAGGGTTATCTTCTGCTGTTACTCATTTAACTGCTGATTTCAGTTCCTTCCGTTCGGGTCTCTCTGAAGTTCAGAGTTATATTACTGAGCTTCGACAACGTGCTGTCCTGAAGGATCAGATTAAGTCTAAGGGGCCCATGGGTGTCGATGTTAGTTCTTCTGCCCTCGCCTCAGGTTCTAGTGGATCTCTGGAGCATCCTCCTCTGGCTCCTCGTGACTCTTCTTTCTCTCGCAGATTTGATGTGGATTCCGATTTCAATCGCCGCCGCTTGGAGCTTCCGCTGTTTTCTGGGGATGATCCTCTTGGCTGGGTTTTTCGTGCTGAGAGATATTTTACTGTGAATCGTGTTGCTGAGGCTGAGAAATTATCGGTCGCTATTATCTGTTTGGAGGGCCGGGCCCTTGGCTGGTTTCGGTGGACAGAAAATCGTCCCAATCGTACTCCTTTGTCCTCTTGGGTTGACTTTCGCACTGAATTACTTCAGCGTTTTCGGGATGCTAGTGTGTGTTCGGGTCATCATGAGTTAGCCGCCTTGCGTCAAACTACTACTGTGGGCGATCTGCGTGACCGCTTTGAAGCGAAAGCCGCTACTCTGGCCGATGTGAGTGATGAGATGCTGTTCGGACTTTTTCTTAATGCTTTAAAGCCCCATTTGCGGCAAGCTGTTGTCGTTCACCGCCCTCGTCATTTTGAAGATCTCATGGAAGTGGCTCAGACTGTGGAAGCTCAGATGGGGTCGATTGAGGGGTGGAGTAAGCCTCGTTCCTTGCTTCCTTCCACTGTTCCTGTTGTCCCTTCTGTGAAACCAGTGAGTAATTTTAATCAATCTGGGCGGCCACCTGACTCCATCAAAGTCAATTTTTTTTCTCAGTCCACTGGCACCATCGCGAACCCTCAAAAGAAGGACTCTTTTAAACGTCTCACTGAACCCGAAGAGTCTCGCCGCCGTGCGCTTGGCCTATGTTTTCGCTGTGACGAAAAGTATCATCCGGGTCATCGCTGCGCCCAGCGCAGTCTTCATCTTCTTATTATGGGTGCGGATGACTCACCTGGAGATGGGGAGTTATTTGTTGATGCTCCAGAAACTCATCCTGCTGATGCTATTGACTCTCCCATTGAGTTTTCTCCTTCCACTGGTACTGTTTTGGATTTATCAGCTCATTCTTTAGTGGGTATTGATGTTGGTCCTAGTACCTTCAAGCTATGTGGGTATGTGAAAGGCCGCGAGGTGGTGGTTATGGTAGATACTGGTGCATCACATAGTTTTATTTCTTCTGAATTGGTGCGCCAGTTGGGGTTGTCTACTTATGCGAAACAGTTTTCGGTTCAAGTGGGTAGTGGCCGTCATGTTTCTGGTTTGGGGGTTTGCTGTGAAGAAGTTGCTATACAAGGGGTTCTAGTGCAGGAGGTTTTCTACGTGCTGGAGTTAGGCAGTGCTGATGTGATATTGGGTATCTCTTGGTTGCAGACCTTGGGGGACATTTCAACGAACTTCAATCATTTGACTATGGCCTTTTCAGTTCAGGGTACTCGGGTGGAATGGCAGGGGAATCCTTCTTTATCTCGAACTATTGTTTCTCTGAAGTCTCTGGTTAAACAATTTTGTGTGGATGATGTTGGTTTTGTTTTTGCTATGGAGTTGTGTTCTTTCTCTATGGCTGATCCTCCTTCTCTGTCTCCTGAAATTCAGAATGTATTGCTGCAGTTTGAATCTGTTTTTCTATCTCCTGAAGGCTTGCCTATTTCCAGACCTCAGGATCATGCAATCAGATTGCTCCCAGGTGTTTCTCCTCCTAACATCAGGCCCTATCGTTATCCTTATTATCAAAAAAATGAAATTGAGACGATTGTCAAGGAGATGTTGGTTGCTGGAATTATCAAACCTAGTACTAGTCCTTTCTCCAGTCCGGTTATTCTAGTTAAGAAGAAAGACGGGGGATGGCGTATGTGTGTTGATTATCGTGCTTTGAACAAATTGACAATTCCGGATAAATTCCCTATTCCGGTGATCGACGAATTGTTGGATGAATTAAAAGGGGCAACTATTTTTTCGAAATTGGATCTTATGTCGGGGTATCATCAAATTCGAGTAAAGGCAGAGGATACTGACAAAACAGCCTTTCGAACCCACGAGGGTCACTATGAATTTTTAGTGATGCCCTTTGGACTCACGAATGCACCGTCGACTTTTCAGGCATTAATGAATGATATTTTTCGGCCATTTTTGCGGAAATTTATTCTGGTATTTTTTGATGATATTCTCGTGTTTAGCCAGAGTCTAGCAGCTCACCAAGAACACCTCAGCCGTACTCTTGGCATTTTACAAGCTCAGCATTTGTTTGTCAACCGCAAAAAGTGTGCTTTTGCTCAATCCTCCATTGAATATTTGGGTCATGTTATTTCTGCTAATGGGGTGGCTGCTGACCCTTCTAAAATTCAGCATATGCAGGACTGGCCTATTCCTAAAACTGTGAAGTCTTTACGCAGTTTTTTGGGTCTTACGGGGTATTATAGGCGATTTGTGCGAAACTATGGCAGAATTGCAGCTCCTCTCACAGCTCTATTGAAGCGCAATAATTTTCTTTGGGGTCCAGAAGCTCAAGTTGCTTTTGATTGTTTGAAGCAAGCTATGGTTTCTACACCAGTATTGGCTCTCCCTGATTTTAGTTGCACTTTTATTGTTGAAACTGATGCGTCAGGATTTGGTTTAGGCGCTGTTTTGATGCAAGCTGATCATCCTATTTCCTTTCTCAGTCAACCATTATCTCCTAGAGCTCAATCTAAGTCAGTGTATGAGAGAGAATTAATGGCCATCGTCCTTGCTACTTCTAAATGGCGACATTATTTGTTGGGGCGTAAGTTTGTAGTCCGGACTGATCAACGAAGTTTGAAATTTTTGATGGATCAGCGTTTGATGTTGGAGGGGCAGCAAAAGTGGATTACCAAACTTATGGGTTTTGACTTTGATATTGAATATAAACCGGGGTTAGAGAACAAAGCGGCTGATGCTCTTTCTCGCAAAGAGATGGATTCTACTTTACTATTTGGGGTGGATTTAACTTCTATACAGTTGTCAGCCTTAAGTGTCGTCAATTGTCCATTATTGCAAGATTTACATGCTGAAGTTTTAGGAGATGCCTCCTTGCAAGCAATTATTCATTCTCTATTGCTTGATGCTCAGAGTAGGCCTCCTTTTTCTTTATCAGGAGGCACATTATATCATAAAGGGCGGCTGATTTTGTCTAAGTCTTCTACTCGGATCCCTCAATTATTGCAGGAGTTTCATGCTTCTCCTCAAGGCGGCCATTCAGGTTATTTTCGCACCTTTAAACGTCTCAGTTATGTTGTCTATTGGCAGGGAATGCAAGCCACGATTAAGAAGTATGTGGCCCAGTGCGAGGTCTGTCAAAGAAACAAATATTCTACCTTGAGTCCCCAAGGGTTGTTGCAACCTCTTCCAATACCAGCTGCTGTGTGGGCTGATCTTTCGATGGATTTTGTTGGGGGCTTACCTAAGGTGCATGGGAAGGACACTATTATGATTGTTGTGGACCGTCTTTCCAAATATGCTCATTTCGTTGTGTTGGGACATCCTTATACTGCTAGAGAAGTGGCAGAAACTTTTATTGCAGAAATTGTGCGACTCCATGGATTTCCTGAATCCATTGTTTCTGACAGAGATCCGGTGTTTGTTAGTGCCTTCTGGAAGGAATTGTTTCGTCTTTCTGGCACTACATTAAAGCCTAGTACGGCTTATCATCCGGAGACTGATGGCCAAACAGAGGTCGTTAATCGTTGCATGGAAGAGTATTTGCGTTGTTTTGTGTGTGAGCAACCGCGGCAGTGGCCTCGTTGGGTTCCTTGGGCGGAGTATTGGTACAACACGTGTTTTCACACTTCTATTGGCATGACACCTTTTCAAGCCGTATATGGCAGATTGCCACCAGTGTTGCTTCGACATGTAGCTGATGGGTCACCTATTGAGGAAGTGACTTCTTTGCTGTGATAGGAATGCTATTTTAGATCAACTTAAGAGCAATTTATCTGTTGCTAGGGTGAGAATGAAACAACAAGCAGACAAGAAGAGGCGTGACATAAGTTTCGAAGTTGGAGAGCGAGTTTTTCTTCGCTTACAACCATACCGTTTCAAATCTCTAGCGAAGCGGCCTTATCACAAGCTAAGTGCGCGTTATTATGGACCCTATGAGATTGTGGAGAAGGTGGGGGCAGTGGCGTATAGACTTGATTTGCCTAGTGGAACTTCCATCCATCCTACATTCCATGTTTCGCAGTTGCGGAAGTGTGTATCAGATGATTGCTGCAGTCAACCCCTGCCCTCAACATTGCAGGCTGATTTGCAATTGAAGTTAAATCCGGAAGAGGTTGTGCAGGTCCGCTTTCTGTGTAATGGAACGCGTGAAATGTTGGTTAAATGGGATGGAGCTCCTGCTTGTGATAATTCCTAGGAATCTGAGGACACCATTAAGGAGCAATTTCCTGGATTCAACCTTGAGGACAAGGTTCATGCTTTAGGGGGAAGTGTTGTTAGACCCATTTCTAAGTGGTGCCAAAGGAAGAGAGTCAATACAAGTCAACAAAGGACAGCTGGAGACTAGTTATTGGATGGGAGTTGTTTACTAATATTTTTGTGATGTTGTGTTGTCTTTTGCTTTTGTAGTGCGGGGGGTTGGGGTAATGGGTCATTCATGTTTTTAGGTTGTACTTGGATTCTGGAGGTGTTCTAGCTCCTCGAACTGCTAGCTGTTGTTTGACAATCTTCTGGTTATGATCTGGGCTTCTTCTGGTGTAATAATATATCATCAGACCTTTTGCTAGCCTGCTGTGTTCTTATCAATTAAAATTAAGCTTACCAAACGAATAGCTTCATCAATGACATTTTTATAGCCTCTTTTAAATCGATGGTGCTTTCCCCCTACAAAAAAGTTCCAAGTTAAAATTCAACATAGTGAGTAAAGAATAAGAATTTATAAGCTGGTATTCATACCAAGAGAAGCAACAAAAAGGTGGTCATACCAAGTTTCTTCTCAATGAATGTAGTCAGCCCATCTGAAGTCACGCTGTCTGTAACAACAGTTGTTCCTGGATGCTGAAGGTAAAAACATAAGCAGAGACCGTGTGGCAAAATAACTTGCCATGATTAGGAAGTCCGATAGTGAAACATCATTTACGACAACTAAAATGGGTAACTTTTACCTCCTCCAGAACAATAGCAGACATTAAGGCAATTAGTCGATTTCGATTCAATTCACGGCCAGTAGAGTCCACAGCAGCAGATCTGAAAGATATTATTGTAAATTAAAAAATTATAACCCAACATATATAAATTTTAGGACACATTAATTGTGACAAGTCAATAAAAATTACCTGTCCACATCTGTATCAAATATTATTCCCAAATCAGCCTTGTTTTTTAGGACTGCCTCGGTAATAGCTCTCATTGCTGTCTTATCCTCCGGGTTGGGAATATGATTTGGAAACAAACCTAATCCCAAAAACAAATTCTCAACAAACATTTCCTATGAGAAGAAAAAAAACTTGCTTTTACCAGATTTTGTTATTACCATCTGGCTCCAAGAACTGACTACCAGCAGTTATCGCCCCCAGAGGCTCAAGTACCTTTGCCTGGTAAATCATTAAAATAGAGTATTAAAAATAGGGAATGAACATAAACGGAAAAAAATGTCAATATTTGAACGAGACTTATACTTAACAGAAATTATGTATGACGATGGCAATCGGGACCTGTCGCTTAAGTCTTAGCAGAAAGAAATTATGCTTAACCAGAAACAAATATTCATTGGATACAAAAAAATTAAAACCTTTAGCCCTTTAATAAGGGATAAATTGAAAAACGACATAGCATCTCTCTTTTTTTAAAACAATGTTTTTTTCAAAATATCTTTCTTCGTTTTTTTTTTTTTTTTGAAGAAATTTTTTTATTCAAGCACCAAGGGAGTGGCAACTCACACCAATTACAAGAATATCTTTCATTGTGAATAATTGTACCGCTTAATCCTGACACAATTAATCAACTATGATCCTAGACAGTCAGGTGAGGGCAACTAAATCAGGATAAAATAAACTATTCCATTTTTCCACCTATTAATGTAGTGATAGCCAGTTTCCACCAAAACATAGCTGGAAACTAATAAAATTGATGATTTACCAACCAATAACAAGGCAACTGTAAGTTTTCCTCTTCTACTTAAAAACCAAAAAAAAAAACAATTCAAGTCTCATAGCTTCCAGATAATGGTTAGCTTAGCAAGGTAGAAATCTGATAAGGCCCACGCCCATACGCGAGCCCAAGCAGCCAAGGCCCAACTGCACCCACCCAATGGGTCAGCTGTAACCAAGGCCCAGGGCGGCCCATACCACCCCAAAACCTTGGCTACTAAGGGAGGCTCATACCTCCCCTTATCAACAACACCCTCACCACCACATCTTTCGATGTGGGACTCTATCAATACCCTCCCCTTGAACACCAACGCCCACGTTGGTCGAGCACCATGGACCTTCTACCTATTCCAGGCAGGCACTTCCATGGCCGGCCACTCCGCAGGGGCTGGGCCAAGAGTTAGGATCGACAGGGCTCCGATACCATTGATAAGGCCCACGCCCATACGCGAGCCCAAGCAGCCAAGGCCCAACTGCACCCACCCATATGGGTCAGCTGTAACCAAGGCCCAGAGCGGCCCATACCACCCCAAAACCTTGGCTACTAAGGGAGGCCCATACCTCCCCTTATCAACAACACCCTCACCACCACATTTTTCGATGTGGGACTCTATCAAAATCATACAGTTTAGGCACCATGCTTCATAGTTTCTTTCAGCCATAAATACAACTACTGAGTGATAATAGCAATAATAACACTTTTTTAGAGACTTCAGATTTCTTCTTTTTCCCTCTTAATGATGTATAGCTCACATTTCCTCAATCAGGATTTTATGAAAAATTGAATTCGCAAGTAAATGCAATCAGCCATAAAGGATATATCAGGGGAGATGTCATTCTGCACGAGCTAAAGAATCTTTTTCGTGGTATAGCCATTGGCCACAAGCATTTTCAACCCAATGCGACTGAATGTTTCCCAAATAAAACATGTGCAATAGGCATATGTAATTGCATATATAATAATAACGAGCCACTGGTCAGAAGCACTATACATAGAGCAACAACAACGAGCTTTAACCCCATATAGTTGGAGCAGAAGGACCATATATTAAACAGTGAATGAAACACATTCTTTCTGACAGAATTGGGATCTTCCAGGCATCAAAATATCAAATCAACCTTGATAATTTGCCAAAAATTGTTATCTAATTCAGAACTTCTTTTATTGTATATGAATACTTCATGCCCATGGATTCTTCAACAAGATGATCAAAAGGTCAGCAAATTAAAGTTAGAGAAGGTTAGATTTCTTAATTAAGTTGGTGGCCATCAGTGCGACAATAAGAAACAGCGATAATGTCATATTTTCAAGAGACAGAATTCACATATGTACATTAACAAATAGAAAAAAATTACTTGCAACATAAGATTGTCACTGGAACTTACAGCAAAAAATCCACCTGCTCCATTTCCTGCATCAACAACTATGTGGAACCCCTCCAATGGTTTCTCTGAGAGATTCGACCAAACAACAGTTAACATTTAGTTTGAAACAGCTTTAGAGGAAAAGAAGAGTTTAGAAGCTAAGTTAATGAAAATAAAATATATTGCTCACGATGACAACAATCACAACATATCACATTATGTAAGATACATAAAGTCTTATATAGAGACCCCTTTTAAATCCCAATATACTTCATATGTTCAGTGAAGAGTCAGTAATTGTTAGAACACATATGTAAAGTCTCAGGAAATTTCAATAGATATTACCTATATTTCCTGCAGCTTTCCGAACAGCACTCACAAGATCAGATGTATAGACGGTCATGTAATCAACTCTTTTAACTGATGCTGACACCTCTGTTTTTGTTTTAAATTCATCTGTAAAATTTTTGTAGATATCTGCAGCGCGCTCCAAGATATTCTTGATGTCAGCTTTCCCAAGCCCCCCATAACTAGTGAAAAACTTGAACCCATTTCTGTTGTATGGAAGATGACTAGCTGTTTCCAGAGTAACATAAATTGAAAGTTTCATCAGGCCAATATCACCCTTTGAAGAAAAATAACACAAAGAATTGGCATGCCAAGAGTAAATGGTTTACCCTGAAGTAAATCTTATGCTATTAATGGTTCATGAGTCAAAATCTTGCAAACTACCTGTTATCATTATTGCCCCATCAACAGGACAGAGAAATGCCTCGTCCTTGGAGAGCGAGCTATTAAACATTGCTGGAGTAGACGCTAATCTACAAAAAAAAATATCAATTAAAAAAATGTTCTTCGAATGTCAAAAGAAACTGTAGAAGTGATGTTGAAATTGCTGTTTTTTAATGCTAAAAGGAACATATCTCATTGTATCCGGATCATCTCATTTTTATTAAAGTTTTGGCTAAAAACCAAGCCATGCAAGCTAAAAATTGACTTATTAGATCAGCTCATGAGATCCAACTCTTTGGCTGGTTGAGCTACTGCATAAGATATGCCATGATACAAGTCAACCATATTCACCCTACATGCCTAATGCAAAACTCAACCAGCACATTTTGTTTCCACAAGCATCCACTCACAGAAAAAGAAAGAAAGAAACCGTCCACCTCAAATGGAAACTCACAAGTACTGACCTGAAGGATCAACTCTCCAATGGTACCAAGTACCAACTAATGGGTTCTAGGTGACATTTTGGGTTACGACAAAAATTTAACATATCTCCATTAGAACTATCAACTGAAGCAAAGATCAATATGTAAGCAAAAAATTATCAGCCAGACACCCACCCATATTGAACAACATCCAGGCCCGCACCAGCAATACCTCGTGAAACTGCATACTGGAAGATGGGTAATATAACTATTAGTAACTACGTATGGTGTAAATTTGGACAACTGAATTTAATAATGCTAGGGGTGGGGAGGGAGGAGGGGGTATGAATGAGCGCAAACATTTGTCTTCATTCTAGCAAGCAAGCAACGCAGAGGTCATTCTAAGTCTAACCCTTCAATCATTACAAATGGATGAATTCTTCTTCTCTCCTCCTTTTTCATCTCATATTTCTAATAACACAGGAAAATCCCGTTGGTCCAATATTTTTAATGTAACAAGTAATGTCAAAATAGAAGCCTGATGAATTCAAATAAAAAATAAAAACAGAAAAATTTGAGTTTAGATAATCTCATTGAAGGACTAATGTACACTCTACAACAAGGAAACATCATAAAAATTTTAAATAGAACCCTCCATCTAGCCACTAGAATTGCACTAAACAGAAAGAAGAAAAAAAACCTGAAGCATCTGTGCAGATATACGGGAATCATGACCAATAGAAACCCTCAAACGGTGGGATCCATCAGCTTTTTTTTTCTCCAATATCCATGCAGCAAAAGCAGCTGCTATGGCTTCTGTAACTGGCTCTGTGAGGCTCACAGGTTCACCTTCAACACCAGCAACCGCTACACCTCGAATATCACTGTAGGAGTGTTACAAGAATGAAACCAGCGAGTGTGGGAGAGAAAAAATGTACCAAAAGACCAAAACAACAAAAACATTATACATTGTATTGTTACTAGCACACATTTACTGTTGAAGAATACTACCGAACTATGTATCTGAAGACAAACAATGAAAAAGACATGCTAGTGAGTAGTGAGGCATTGCTTTACTGACACAATGTGGAATAATCGGTATTTTCAGGAAGAACATCTGGTGTGCGTTAACTTAGCATCCAAGCATACCAAAATTATAATGTCTATCGAACATTTTCATGCGGTTAAGAAGGTTCACGTTATATGACCAATAAACAGATTGCTGATCAACTGAAAATTGGGATTAGGATAATAACAACAAGATGAATATTCAAAAGTATAGCAGAAAATATTCAAACGTCCCAAATAGTACTCAGATGGACATGATAGAGAGAAAAAATGAAAGAACCAAATGCAAAACACAAACAGATTTCTAGATAGACACAGACACATAACAAAAGTAAGATTATAATTCAAGGAATGTTCTGGGGATATGAGTAAATATAGAAATAAGGATAGTCCACCATTGCAGTCAGAATAGCACCTTCCATTCTGAAGCTTCAGAAAATCAACTTTGTCAAGATATGGTACTGCAGTCGTGGACAGAGCGGCTGCACGAGAGGAACAGTGTTAAGTTAATAAGAAGAACAAAAAAACACTCTACTTATCCCCCAGACATACTACAAAAAGAGAATTATTAAAAAAGAGAACGCACACACATATATATATATATAGAGAGAGAGAGAGAGAGAGTGAAGATGTTGGCTGTTGAGTAGGTAGATAACTACAACTTTTGAGCCTAGATAAAAAAGGGCCAAAATTATGTTGCAATGAAGTCTGCAGTGATAACAGGACTGGTTCACAATGATGCAAAGAACCTAAAATAGTTGCAATGCATTATACAGATTGTTGAAAGAAAAAAATAAAGACCCAATGTAGATTCAAAACGGATCATTGCACTCAATGTCAACCTGTATAGTGAGAGTCTAGAACGGACCATTGCAGTAAACAGTTCCTCGATTTACAAAACCACTCTGGTACGGTGACAAGGTACAGATTTGCATGGAGGACGTGCCAGTCCATGCTAACTTCCCTCCTTGAAAGGGAAGCAAGTTGCGCATATTAGGCGCGCAAGAGTCCATATGGTATTGAGTCCCAACCTTCCTATTCTGTTGGTAGCACTGTGTTACAAAAACATTTTTGACAATCATCCCTGACAATGCTGCATAAGAATTTGCAATTTTATCAGATTTGGAAGACCTGTAAGCTCTTAATGAACAGGTTAGAGTTTGTTATTCAAAACTGTTGAACGATTGAGCTTGAAATTTCAAACTTTTCGCCTTTGATAATGTTAAGAGTAAAAAGTAAAAAGTAAAAAGTAGAAGCGTTTCTAGTCTCCCTCTATAAAGTGAATTATAGATTCGGTGATTGCAAATAAACACTTCAAGAAACAAGCCTCATAACTCAATAAAATTTAATATAACTCACTCCAGAATCGTGTGCTTCAAGTCAAGAAACATCCATTCATAAGAAGGTTTGCTAACCTGAACCATAATACCATCATTCTTCATTCAAGTCATCATTTCTCGGAAGTTAAAAGAAAAAATTATGTTGCAATGATAACATGCAACATGTTCCTTCGATTCGAGACAAAGTAGCATACTCTCATATAATAACAAAAAAAGAAAACTGTATTCCTCCACAACTTTCTCAGAACAGGGGAACTACACCAAATACACGGCATACACATCCAAATAATCATCTTTGATCAATTTTTATGCTTCATTAATTTGAATAGAACCACGAAATTACAGCAACTAACAATGCCCGATTAGCAGAATCCCCATTTTTTAAGCCATGACAAATTGACAAGTTTTCATTATTGAAATGCAAATAAATTGATGCAGCCAAATTCAATTAGAGAGACAGATTCCATAGAAATAGGAATAATATTATAGCTTAAGAATCAACGAAAGAGAACTTAACAAATCAACAACAGAAAACTAAACATCGCTATATGAAGACGGTGAAGCTGTAACTGGAAACTCACCGGCCATTGATTGAAGACGCCACCAACTTCGATTTTTCCGATGAAGACAAAGTGAGAAAGAGAGACAGAGAGAGAGGGTGAAGGAATAACCGATGATATAGAACTTTGTGGAAGAGTAGGTGAGTAGGTGGACAAGTGGAAACATTTACGAACAGCCTCAGGTGCTGCTTCTAAACGACGCGTTCTGTTATTGGGCCTCTTGGTTGTTGGTGGCGGAACTCATTTGGGCTATTTTGAGGGCTTTAAGGGCCCAAAAAAGGGCTTCCCCGTTTTGGTTCGATATAGAAAAAGGTTTGGGCCGGGTCTCCCATCGGTAAGAGGCAAAGGGAAAAGGCCCACGATCCATCTTGTCTATTCTCACAACACAAGTGACAAGTCCTCTCCCCGATTCTCCCTCTTATTTTTTTTCTCTCCATTCCTCAATTTTTGAGGGTTTTGGGTTTAAACGAACACGACAGATTAACCCTTGTAAAGCCGAATACAACCGTGAGCAAGGCCTCAAAGCGGCTGTGCTGCGGCCATTCAACTTGCTCAGTGTCTCCGGTTAGTTTAATCTTCCTCTCTTCGTTCTCTTTCTGCTCCTAAACTAGTTCTGTATGCGCGTATTGTGTTGTTGAAATAATTGGGGGAAAATGGTGGATTCTGGATACCGTCGGTTTCTCCATAGTATTGTTGTCTTATCAATTTCAAAAGAGGAAGTCGATTGGACTTCAATTTTTAGGGAGAATACAAGAAATCGAAATGTCAATGTCAATGGTAGGAACTTGGTGGGTTCTTGTAGCCTTTGAAATTTGATCTTTTTCTCCCCTTCTCCAGTTCTCTCCCTTTGTTTGTGTTTTTTTTTCTAATTTTTTGGGGATTTTTTTATGATTTGAACTAGAACCTGTGTTCCTTAGCGAGCAATCCAAGTCCCCGGGAAGAAAAGACAGATGGAGAAAGATAAAGTGAGGATCGAAGAGGTACAATCCACTGCTAAGAAGCAGAGAATCGCTACTCATACTCACATTAAAGGCATTGGCCTTGAGGTACCATCTGCTTCTCAGTCTGTACCATCTCCATATGAAAAATAAAAACGTTGTCTATGCTATCGTGAAGCTGTAGTTGTGCACTTTAATTGATGGGCGTAGTATTTTTCTCTGAAAACTACTTTCTTTTGACTTCCCTCAAAAAGCTATATTTTGACACTGGATGCAGTAGTTAGTGCTTTCAAGTTTTTTTAAGTGCTTTCTTTTTTGGTTAAATTATCTCCTATAATGATGGCATTGCCACCCCTGTATAAATCCAGAGACCTAGATTAAATCAATTTTAGAATGTATTTGGGTACTACTGGTACCTAACTGCAAATTTGCCTCTTTCTTTCTATCTTCTCTTTTTTTCTTATATGCTGATATAGAGTAATTTCGTTGACATGATGATTAGTCAGATGTGTTTTACTTTACATTTATAAACAGACATCATAGGACATGATAATAGTTATTAGCCCGGCTATTGCCATAGTCATCCTAAGTTTTGTTTCTTTTTTTTCCCTTAAATTTTCTTGGAATGTCTATAATTTTGATGTTAAGTTACACTGTCTTTTTTTTATACATATTGTACTGCACTTTAGAATATCAAAGTTACAAACTCCATATGCCTTGGATTGCAAATGTTGTTGTACATATTGGGTTGGAGTGAACCTCAAACTTTTTTTAATTCTTAATTTCATATGATGTCCTCGATATCATTTTGACTCCAGACCCCTCTGCTACATTAGTATAGGCTTTCCTTTGCTTTGTGTCCACTTTCCATGACTTGTAGAACAACAATATATATGTTCTATACAACTGAGAACGTGGCACCACATTTTTTACATCTATAGTTCTATACACACGATCTGGAAAACTGCCTCCACATTTCTGATTTTAAATACAAAATTTCTTATTACTTTCGTTTTCTTTTTCGAAAAATGTTGTTTTTCTTTGAATACAGATTGCATTGTTTTTATGTGGTGTCAGTTATTGGTCTATCATCTCTTTCAATAATATGAACTTTGTTGTGAAGATATGCTTTTCTCTGCCCTTCTTACATAGTTGGAATAAATTTTGCCCTTTGTGTTTTGTTGTTCATATTATGTTTTGGTTAGTCAAATAAAAATATGACCTTTGCTTGTCGCTTGATATGCCAGAGGATCCTGGCACAAATTGAACATGTGCTGTCCAATCCTTCTGCTTTTTCCAAATTTTCTTCTGTAGCCCACAGCCCTTGAGGATTTCTATTTTCCCAAGAACTCCCAAATTACTCGCACTGGCAAATTTAGAATCAACAATTTTCTTTTTTATGCTGTTATTCTCCTCATTATATCAGGAGAGCCACTGGCCGGGAAATGCTCGATTAAAGAGAGTTTATTCAGTCGACCGACTAGTAAACTAGTTTCTTGGTGGGGGATTATGGTTCGTTGATCTCTGTTTGTTTTCTGTTTCTATTCTTCTACAGGCCAATGGAAAAGCAATTCCTTTAGCTGCTGGCTTTGTGGGCCAGGTGGAGGCAAGAGAAGGAGTTGGTCTTGTTGTTGATATGATAAAGCAAAAAAAGATGGCTGGTCGGGCCCTCTTACTAGCAGGGCCTCCTTCAACTGGGAAGACAGCATTGGCCCTTGGTATTTCCCAGGAGCTTGGAAGCAAGGTTCTCATGTTCCCCAACTCCTAGATCCTCTAAATGCACATTAATTTTCTCCTACACCTTTCCTTGCATTTCCAGTTAATTAGTGTTATCACTTTGAACGTAAGGTATATGATAATGGAATGTGGAATACCATCTAAATTTTTTATCTTTTGAAACATTTTTTCAGGTTCCATTCTGTCCAATGGTAGGATCAGAGGTTTATTCCTCAGAGGTGAAGAAAACTGAGGTCCTAATGGAACATTTTCGAAGGGCTATTGGCCTTCGCATCAAGGAAAACAAGGATGTGTATGAAGGGGAGGCAAGTCACGACTTACTGTGGTCATGTCATTAATGTTTTGATTTCATTCTCTCTCGCACTCTTGGTGCTTTAAATGAAATATTTATCATTCACGTGGAAAGGGATATCATAACCTCTCTTTTTTCTTGTGTTCTTTTAGTTGGTCTTGTTTCCTGATGCCTTTCAAATCATGCTTTAGGTAACTGAACTTTCCCCAGAAGAAACTGAAAGTGTTACAGGAGGCTATGGTAAAAGCATTAGCCATGTAATTATTGGATTGAAAACTGTCAAAGGAACTAAGCAACTGAAGTTGGATCCAACTATTTATGATGCCTTGATTAAGGAGAAGGTTTGTTCTTTTGATTTTTTTTGTTTTACACTTTTATTTGCTTGAAAATGGAGCTTTTTCCAAGCTTTGACTATTTGAAAACTATTTTCATGTATATGTGATCTTGAATAAACTGTTTACACAGTTTATATGCAATAGTGCTCTGTTATAATATATAAGGCTCTTGAGTTATTTGGTTCACCCAATCTATGTCTTTGGGAGATCTGGCATACATAAATCTATTCTTAAGACAAGCAACCACTCGCAGGTAGCTGTTGGAGATGTTATATTCATCGAATCTAACAGCGGAGCTGTCAAAAGAGTGGGTAGAAGTGATGCTTTTGCTACCGAATTTGACCTTGAAGCAGAAGAGTATGTTCCACTTCCCAAAGGAGAGGTTCACAAAAGGAAGGAGATAGTCCAGGTTTGCTTTCGCTAAAATTTTAGTTGTTTGAATGTGCAGTAATAGTATCAATATATGATGTGTTGATTTTCATGTCACCTTGGAAATCAATTTTCTTCGAGTCCCAAAATTGACCATTGATCTTATTTATGACTATAATTGGCACTGGTAATTCCATTGACATTGTCACCGAACTTTTGGTTTTGCTTGGATTGTGGTGCTTTGTTCTTTTGGAATGATCATTATGTTTGTTTGGCATATTCCACCTGAATATCCTACCAACTAAATGTGGAGTTAAGGCTGCAGACTAAAGGAACCTCATCCAATGCTGAAGCCTTATACTTTGCTGGGTGTTGTAATGTTTTCTCTATTCAAGTCTTTTTGCAGTGCTCTATCAATCTTTTGGAAATAGCTGTGGTCTTTTGAGTGAGATGATTAGAACTTCATTAAATAGGAGTTAAATGAGTTGTGTTTGTATTGCTTTCACCTTTCTGGCTATGATGTCTGATTGAGATTCGAAATGGATTGCTTTAGACCTCATATGAAGTTGATTATATTGTGTTATAATTATTTTCTTATTGTCAGGATGTGACATTGCATGACCTTGATGCTGCAAATGCACGTCCTGAAGGTGGGCAGGATATATTGTCTCTAATGGGTCAGATGATGAAGCCTAGAAAGACAGAAATCACTGACAAATTACGGCAAGAAATAAACAAGGTATAATTTTTCTTATATAATATTATCGTGGAGAGTGATGCTTTAGAATGAGCTTGACCGGAAGAGATGTCTTGTGACAAATTTCTATACTACCACCTGACTAGTTAGCACCAATTAGTGTTTGAACTCCCTCTGATTTGCATTATGCGCCCGCAATAGGACACCCTCCCCCCTCCTCAGCCTCCAAAACCCAACAAAAATCCATAGCCACATATACTTCTATTCAATTTGTTTAATTTCCAATTATTTACTATATGACTTACATTTTTGTTTGCTTGCTGTGACATACTCAATTGCTTCAGAGATTTGCATGTTTCTATTTTTAGCATAAATTTTGTGGAAATGCTGATTGGAAACAATCTGTTATGACAGGTTGTGAACAGATATGTCGATGAAGGCATGGCTGAGCTCAACCCTGGGGTTCTATTTATTGATGAGGTTTGTACAACTTGAACCGTTTCATATTTTGTCCTGAAAAGACCGTTGGGTGTGTAAAAGGGTGGAGGTGAAGTTGGGATAGCATGTATAATGGATTTATTCAAATATGTTGATGTAATTCTTGAATCTTTGCAATGGCTTTTAGGTACATATGCTGGATATGGAATGTTTTTCATACTTGAATCGTGCTCTTGAAAGCTCTTTATCTCCAATTGTAATCTTTGCTACAAATAGAGGAATTTGTACAGTAAGGTATGTAGATTGTTGGATATGCAATTTTTCTCTAGTATTGGTGAGACCAACCTCTCATGATATTTGGATTATATGAAGAGTGGGTATGTTTGGTATAATACTTGCACTTGTTACTTTTTGTGTGATTCAAAATCCTCATAAGGATTGCATATAAGAGAAGCATGAAGTGCATCCCTGTTTGTTTGGTAAGTTAGTTGCCATAATCAGTTGATGTCTGAATCAAGCAGTATAGCCTATAGCTGTCTGGGTGCCCATGGTCTCCGGGAACAAATTAATCATAGAGAGAACTGCAGATCAACCATTCTTAGCTGTGATACTGGTTAGGATTCCTGTCACATGGAATATACTTTGAATGGAAGAAAATCCAATTGACAAGGTTAGCATTGAAAATTTTCTGGGGTACAAATAAATAACGTCAAAACCAGAAGGTTATATTTAACGTCTTGAGGTTAGTAATAAATCCAAGCTTAGTGATAGACATCACAAAACTATCTATAGCCTAAAATTTATAAAGCTGGTTTCTAAAGTTTTTGTGTGTAATCCAGGTAGGCATGGTTACACCATGTAAAATTTAGCTTGACAACTTCCAGTAATAGTTGAATATAGTGGGTAATTATGAATTTCCATGAATGTTAGTGCATAGATTTACACACCTCTTTCAGTCAACTGAAAGAATGTAATTTTGTTAGATTTTTAGGAGTTGATTTTTGTAATGCTGGCCATTGCAACTGACTTGTTTTTCTTTCTTTTCTTTTCTTTTCTTTTTCTTTGTCTGGAAAATGGAACTGTTTTTAAACAGAGGGACTGATATGAATAGTCCTCACGGCATTCCTGTTGACTTGTTGGACCGACTGGTGATTATTCGAACACGAATTTATGGTCCTGCTGAGATGATACAGGTTTAGGCTGCTTATGTGTGCTTATGATATTTTCTTTTCATTTCTTGGTAGTGACTACCTATCAATGTTTTGGTTCTGTAATTGCTTGGCAGATCTTAGCTATCCGTGCACAGGTGGAGGAACTGGTCATAGATGAAGAAAGTCTTGCATTGCTTGGAGAAATCGGTCAACAAACATCCTTAAGGTCCGGCATACATTCTAATTTGCTTTCGTGGGTCTTGCTTCTTGTAAAGTATGCCTTAATTCCTCTCTTTTTTCCCCATCAGACATGCAGTCCAGCTATTATCTCCTGCCAGTGTCATGGCGAAAATGAATGGCCGTGACAAAATCTGCAAGGTAATGCAAGATCTATTATTATGTGTTATGTTTTGACAGTGTAGGTAAAAGCCTCACAATATGTTTCTAATAAATCACTCGAGGTAAATTGTCTGTGGTAATGCAATTTGTAGGAGGACGTTGAGGAAGCAAGTGCACTCTATCTCGATGCCAAGTCTTCTGCAAGACTTCTTCAAGAGCATCAGGAAAAGTACATTTCATGATTAAAGCTTATGATGTGATCTTGCAGACATCTCCAGCAAATAAGCTGATGAATTTTGTAGTGATATTTTCCTTATGCGCTCATTACTTGCCTTAGTACATGTTGAAGCAGGAACGTTTTACACTTTGCTTTTGTGTCCTGCATACTGTGTGGATCGAATTCGAATATGGTGGCATCAAGCTGGTGAAACTGTGATTTCTTCCCGACCCTCTTCCCTGGCTTTTATTGACATATATATAATGTAAATTTCAATGTTGCTCTTGCAGCGGCAGCGGCAGCAATTATAATCCTCTTATATTCATATTCCTCTCATAGAGAAGCCTTGCATGAGTGGGAAAATATTTATCTGAATGTGGTAGTTCCTCTTTTATCTAGTTATTTTTTCATATTTCCATTTGTTTGTTGATGAACTATTCTGTATGTATTGGTCATTGATTCAATGCAAATCAGTATCATTTTCCTCTTCCACCTCTACCTCAATTTGTTCAGGATCTCTCTATATCTTGGGCTTAGGTAGATCCTAACTTAACATGTACTTGGAATGATATAGCAAATCCATAATTTGGTGTCCTACCAACTTTAAAAATGTGAAAGCAGACTGTAAAATAAATAATTGGTGCGGTGACCATCTTTCATGGCTTGCGTGCTAATTATTGTTAATGATGATTGAATTGAAGATCATCTTTCATTTGGTAGTGTTGAGGTGGGATATATTAACCATAAAGCAAAGGCAATGTTTTAAGTTTGAAGTTTTCATCTTAAGCTTGACCACCACCACCCCAACCACCCAGACTATAGCCCTTGCAACCCTGCTGGTGGATTCATGGAAAAGAAACATGAAAATAGTGTATTACTGCCAACAACTAATCATGATTACTCCAACATTAGTTGTTTTTTTTATTATTACGCCACCTTAAAGTCCAAATTGTAAAAGCCAATTGTGTTTTTCTCAGTTGAGAATGTCATTACACAAACAACTGTCAAATGAAGCATCGAGACTTCCATTTAGTCAACCAGGCTCTTCTTGGACAATGGCAGCTCTGTGAAGAAGGAAAATGTAAATGCGATATACAAAGAAAGCAGTGTGAAAAAAAATAACGTTATAAATTTTAATTTCATTACTCATTTCAGGATTTCTACTAACAAATGGTACTGCAAAAAAGAATTCCCATGGAGAGGAACAAAAAGGAAAAGAATACAACAGACTTTCAACACCTAATAAAACTTCAAGACCTAATCAAATTACTAAACCTAAAAACTACACTAACCTTAACCTTCGATTTCTCTCATTAAAACCCTTTTTTCTACTAGCTAGGCATAGTGTCATCTATAGCTCCTATTCCCCCCATTCCTTCCCTTTCCTGTACAGAACCGAATGAACATAAACGCACGAGAGAGGATGGGGAGTCAGCTACGAGATTCCAATTTAAGTTGGAATTTTTTGTTCTCTGCATCTCCCCTCACATATAATCCAATGCGTTATTGGGAATCAACTCCGGCACGTTTTCCATCTTTGATGCAGTCCCAGCAACATCACTGTCTCCTTTGCCTCTCATCTCAAGCACCTTCTTATGGGAATTGGAATGCAAGGACGGAACAAATGTTGGACTTGCTGCTGGACGGTATTCAGGGAAGAGCCTTCCCGACTTATGCCGAACACCACAAGCATTGCAAAGGGTCTTTGGCCCTAAGGGCCCTGCCCTCCATTGTGGAGTCTTGGTTATCTCACAATGCATGCACTTCCTAACTCCTTGCGATGGCGGCAGGTTCTGGTTCGCCTCAGTAGGAGCAACAGGGAGGGAAAACTTGATTTTCTTTTTCTTCTTATGTTCGCCGGAGAGAGCATGCTTTGGTAACTTGATCAAAAGTCTAGACTCTGCAAAGTTCTCTGAATCAGATGGGGCCCTAGGCTCAGTTGAGGAAGTAGGGGATAAGAGTTGAATTGCTGGGCGGGGATTGAAGGTTGCAGGGCGAGGACGCTTGCTACGAGCACGCCCAAATTTTCCAGTGACAACAGTTTCCGGGCTGCGTGGCACTGTCTTTCCTCCTGAGCAGGAGCTGCTGCTTTCAAGGACAGAAACTGGACTCGATCTCTGGAATTGCTGATGGGATGAGTCCTTATTCACAAAAGACTCCACTTTGTTCATGGTGAGGCTTCCTCCAGAGAAGGAATCCTCAACAAAGTTTGAAAGCCATTCCAGTTGCACAATGTCCTCATACTGCAGTTCATAATTACACAAAACTGAATCAGAATCACAATAAAATTATACAGATTATACCATTCAATTCATCTTCTCCTAAACCAATCATGGAAAACACACTTCTTCACAATATATAGCAAGGATCAACATTTCCAAACCAGACCTTTACAATTCACCAAAATTGAGTACCCATTAATGTAATCAACCATTGCAGTTTAAAAATTGACCCCAGCATAAGCACATAGAAGATGCAGTTGACCAATTATTACGCATAATCCTTAGCAAATGCTTTCCCAGTTGTTCATCTATCGATTTAATCGAAGAATTTCACCCTACTATGAAATACGAATGCGGAATTCAATTGCATCACTTCTACTCCAAGACTGGACAACTTTCATTCTATAATTATTATTTTTAAAGTTATTCTTTTAAAACCAACGACATGTACTGTGCATGTGATAATAATATCACTTTTAAGCAACCAAACGGCAGTCCACGTGACATCATAACTGAATCCACTAATTTCATTTGTTATTTCCTTTTCTTAGCTGGTGCTTCCGTGCATGCCATATTTATCGCCGACATCTGTAATTTACCAAAATTACCCCTAAGAATCAATTGACCAAAACACCCTTACTTTGAAGATTTTCTAGAACCAAAATCCAAGCAATTAACGCGGGCTGCCAGCTGTAACTTCAATTATGAGGCAATCAACGTTTATCCAAAAATACCACAAAATGAGAAGAAAAACCTCACCGGAACAGAGAGCTCTGCGGAGAGGTCGGAGCTGCTGTTGTTAGAGAACACCGAGTCGGAACCGGGAAGTGAGTCGGACTGAGTGGACCATATGCTTGGGAATGAGTTAGAATCCGCAGGAGGCAGCCCGGACTCGACATGCTCGGTAGGGAAGTCTAGGAGGTCGTCGATGTGGTCAAAGAAACTGCTGCAGTCTATCTCGTCGACGAAGCTCGGTTCAATCATGTTTTCTTTTTCTCTCTTTTTCCAACTATTGATTTCCCTGAGAAAGTGACAGAAAAATGTTACTGTAATGTGTTAATTCGTCTGGTTTTTGAAAGGAGCATGACAGCGAATACTTAAGTTTTATAGTAGAGGGTGCACACATTTGACGCGTATACTTTTGCATAGGAACCGTGTGGATTATTCTAGCGAGGAGCGAATGCACACTAAGGAAATTCAAATTGGAAATTTCAAATTATCCGCCTCGAGAGGATCAAACCAGTTTCAATTCGTTGAATTTTTCTCAGTTTTTACACGCAAAGTGCCAAAATTATTTTCAAAAAGATACGCCTCTTAACAGCTGGCGCATGTTATAAAGGAGGTCCAACAAGTATTTATGTTTTCATTCGCAAAGAATTTTGTTTGAATTCGAAAAGAACGTGAAGCGAAACTTATGCATTAAAAACTGCGAGAGAATTGAAGCGAACAGAGAACAGCTTCTGTTGCCTAATTTGAAGGAAACCTAAATTAATTTGAAGAATTTCGCTTCGAAAACTCTGGAGCAGAAAACAAATTGCAGAATCGAGTTTACAATCCCTCGATTTTTCAATAAATTTTAAAAAAAAATAAAGACGGATTGTAATGCAAGCCATGATTGCTTCGGTAAAAAGTAAAAGGAAACGAAAAATCGAATGAAGGAATTCAAAGACTCTTTTTATTGTTAAGTTTCTGAGAAAGTCGCTCAGGACTCAACATAGGTCCGAATCCCTCCACAATTTTCAAATTACCAGAAAATGAAAGAAAATAGTGCTAAAATCTCCCTCAAGTTTATCGTCAACCAAACAATGAAATGAATTAGAGCACAATAATAATAATAAATCTTCTATTGAATACCTTCTTAGTGACAAAGGAGATCCCGCGAACAGAGAGTGAGAAGCAGAAGCAGAGGGAGAGGGAGAGGGAGAGAGGAATTTTGAAAGTGGAGAGAAGAGAGAAGTGAAGCCTAAAAAAGGGAGAAGGTAGTGACGGGGGGTTTATGGTGGGTGAGCCTCCTCCTTCATTGCTAGCTGTAAAACTTTACTTCTCTCTCTTGATGTTGAAGTCTTCTCTCTCCTCCTCATTGCTTGGGTCCCACATTCATCCCCACCGCAGTCCCCGCCTTTCCTACTCTTTTTTTTTTATTGTTCCGAGCCTAAACTAACCGCTACTTGTTTTTCAAAAAATTTAAAATCGACCCACAAACACAATGTTTGATACAGCGTATAAACTAACTTATATTTTGTTAGATATTATTTTCAGACACTCTCAGCTTTTACATTTTACGATAGTTTATACTCTATCATACTCTATATCAAACATACCCGTGTTATGGCTGGTTGTGTGCTTCCCTTGGGCTTCGTTTCTTTTCACTCTTTTTTAACGAGGATAAAAAAGTGGGGATAAAATTTGATACTCGATATTATATACGACTTAATTTATCAATTAAGTTATTCGAGATTCGTTTTGAGCTTCATTTTAATGTAGACAAAGAGTAGTTTTTTACCAAAATAAATAATTTTAAAATTAGATCTCCAATTATCAATCTAACATTTGACGCGGTCAGAAAAAAATAACTTTAAAAGTTTTATTTATTTTGGCTCGATTATTTTAAGTACACTACCTTATTTTGAAAAAACATCCGCTAATGCCCAATAATAAAATGTTATTTCTTTTTTTTCACAAGCTATTTTTTATAAGGGTAAGAGGAGAAGGGGAAGGGGATAATTTCTACGCCTATGCGAGTCTAACCCTATTGAGAAAGGGTGCATCTACTCACCAGCCAAGTTGTAATCTTGATGCTATTGTTGGATATTGGTGGCAATGAGCCTACTTTTGTCACTAATAAATGTGCAATTCAGACATCTTTTGGGTCGGGTTCAGGTTTGAGTGCGTATATCTTCAAACGTAGATGAACGTTAGATATTTACATTGCCAAAATTAATATCTTGTGAATGAAAAATCGATCTTCAAAGTGATCACGTGAAGTTTGAAGGATAAAGGTGGAACATAAATCTCACACTAAAAAAATGTGAATTTTAAGTTTGTTAATAAAAGATTGACTTGAAGTATTAACATGCGTCGAAGGGTACCGAAAATTTTGGGATAAAGTAATAGCCATATATATTTTAATATCGATTATAATACTTATACCTGATGTAGTTTTTAAGATTAAATTTAATTACAAATTAATTTTCATTTTAATCACTTTCCTTTTAAAAGGCCGTCTTTAGAGGAGAGCAAAAAATAATTTATATAGCAATTCATTTTTTGAGCTTTTTTCCTCTCCACCTTTTCTAGTTTTTCTTTTTCTCCACTCTTGAGCGAGAGTATAAAGAATCTTGATTCGTTGTTACTCTATGAATTATGCTAACATAATGTATGACCAAGTAGACTTGGGAGGTAATATTGCGATAACTGCGAGCACACATATAAACACGGATGAAGACATGAATTCATATGAGGGGGCTTAATGGTTGGCATGGGCAGAGCCCCGGAATTTTTATTTTTCTTTTGGGTTATTTATTGGAAAACATCATTTCTCATTTATTAAATTAAAATAAAAGCATCACTAAATGTATGAAAATATGTATCCAAAAATAAGAAGCAAAAAATTCATGAAATACTATCCTATCCAACTAATCACTTCTATTAAAATTACTTTTACCTAAAAAAAATGCAATATTTATACTTAATATGATTTTATTTTATTTTTAAATGTGGGGTGCCGCATTCTCCCTCTGATTTTCATGATCCGTCAATGCATATAAGGCATGCAATAAATTACCTTAAAACCAAAGGTATAAATCTTCCCCTGTTCTTCCTATTGTAAGAGTTTTTTGTCTTGGTTTTCAAATTTATGTAAGCTTTATCCCGATTTTTCTAGCTTGTATGAATTTGTATTGCTCGATTATATCTGTGTATAAACTTTGCTAATGGTTTGATTGTTTAAGTCTCGGTGAATCCAGGTTTTATCACTATCGATTTTCTAACAGCTATGTGTAAGAGCATGTCCAAAACAAATATTATCATATACTCGGACAAATAAAGAGAATTGTGGTTGGTCACTCAAAAAGCTGAGGATGTCTGAGAATATGGGTGACAGAGTATACGCTACTCTGATCCAAACGGACAAGTGTGGGTTTAGTGTGGGTCCACACGGCTGAATTTTTGTGGGTCATACCTACTAGCTCGTTGTTCAATGGCATTTTTGGAAAATGGAATGTATTCTCCAGGTATCAAATGCAAATATCAACTTGATTCATGCATGGCTGTTTCCCAAACTAGAGAATAAAAAAGGGAAAAAAGGGCTTTAACATATTATATACTTTTGGATACTCGAATTTCCGATTTTGCCCTCTGCTCATAAAAAATTAAAATTGCTGAAAAAATTAAAATATAAATTTAATGGTACGAGCGTGTTAAAAAAGTGTTTGGGGCATGACAAAATGCACTAATACTATTCATTTTTTAAAAGGGTCAATTAAATGTTATAATTTCAAATTAGGAAAAGGTTAATTAAAGTGACTGCACAACAGAAAAGCAATTTATAATGATAGGCTTCACTCACTCTCCTTTCACTATCTTTTTAACTAACTTGAGTTGTACTCTTTGCACCCAATCCCTTCCAAAATACTCTCCCTCACAAAATTTAACACTGAAAAAGGGTTTATGTCTTTGATAAAAAATAAAAAAAACCTTCTTTTATTTTTGCTAACTAACTTGGATTGCACTCTTTGAATCACTTAATTCCAAAGTTGGAGAATACATTATATATTTTCTAAAAATGCTATTGAACAACAAGCATGTGTAGTATTCTCTATAACAAATCCAGAAGTCTTCTTTTTGTTTGAAATAAAAATCAAATTTAATATGAAAAAGACATGACAATTAGTGTTAGAACAAAAAATGTATTGTTTGATTCGTAAGTGATGATGAATACTGTGCGTTTATGATTTTTAAAAATAAAAACAAATTTTATTGTTTCCTAACATGATAATGCAATGGGGTATGTGATATTAAGCTACAATGGGTTGGGTTCTGGACACTCGTTAAAACTTGCCAGCTCTTTTAGTTATCAAAAATTACATTAACCCAAGTAATCAACTTAATTTTATTGTCATTGTTTGCAACAAAATATGATTTAGATTTAGATTTTTTTGTTTACTTCAACGCTTTTATTTTTCTTTCAATCAGGAGAATTGGGGAGGGGTGATTTGAACCCATTTCATATTAGAAGGGTTGATCTGTAGTTATTACATGTAAAATGATTATCGTTCAATCGTAAATTCACTTATTTTTTTTACTTCAAAGATAAGAAGAGAAAAAGCGTAAGTTACAGTAGTGTGTTTCAACCACCTTTATCAGACATAAATTAAATGTGTCAATGGAATCATACATTAAAATAAACAGAGGACGATTCACATCTTAATTCTCACGGGGAATCTGAATTTTCTGTCAAACTTATAGTTGGCCAAATTTTTTATCACTATAAGTATACAACATATGTTAAACAAAACATAATTATTTGTACAGCACAATTTATTTGATTCTCCATGCTGATACAATTCACAAGTTGCTAATAGTCAAATAATGTTTGTCGGTAAGGAAATTTCTAACAAGTATAGATCTGGCACATGGAGTTGCCTAACTAGGCGAGCATGTACTGATTAGGCGTGTCGAGATCGATTCTAATCTAATTTTTGATATATATTTTGATCAAATCATTTAATAGGTTATAACTTAATTTTAATGTATTTTTTTTTTTAAAAAATGAGCTAAACGGTTCGGTTTTGATTGATTTCAATTTGAACAATTTTTTTATTTTTTTCGAGTCCTATTATTGACTTATAATTGCCATAACGAATTAATTTTGGGGAAGTAGCATGTCACTGTTACTGACCAGTACCACAAAAATAAATAAAAGTCAAGTAATTAGAGCTTTAATTAATGCCAAAATCCCCCCTTGGGGCATGGACTTCATTTTGGGGTGCAAATATAACAATTAACGCTCCTTGAGTTCGTTTGGATCAACTTATGTCCTATAGAATATAAACTATCGTAAAACATAAAGGCTGAGAGTGTTTGAGAGTATAGGCGTTAGCGTATACTCTCATCCAAACAGGAGAGTGTTACTATCAATGCAATAAATAGTGATGAAAGTCATCTATCTGAAACTGGGTTATGTATTGCAAATGCTAAACAAGCTATGGGAAATTCATCTTTGATAAAATGTTTGCATGTCAGAATGGAAGGAAACCAAGTTGCCGATGCCTTAGCTAAACATGTTGCACATTGTTTACACTCAAGTGTGTGGATTGGAGAATGTCCCAGATTTTTTCTTTCTGTAATTGAGGCTGACTGTCTCCTTTTTTCTTCCTTAATGAATCTGTGTTTTTTTTAAAAAATAAATAAAATAGTGTTACTATTAACAACGACACTGTTCTAGGCAAACAATACTGCACTGCATTAGAATTTAGAACATGAATAGGAAAATTTTTATTGAAAGTGAAATGAACTGTTGTCAACGGCGTCAATTACTAAAGAATGTGTTATTGTTATATCTATTTTATTTTATTCTTATATTAACGATGAAGAATATCCAATATAAATAAGGATGTCTAATGGGCCGGTGGAATACAAAAGAAAGTGGTTATTTCTATTTTATAATTCTGAAAATATTGATGATAATTTTCAATCAAATTAAGGTGGAATACAAAGGGAAGTGGTTATTTCTATTTTATAATTCTGAAAATACTGATGATAATTTTCAATCAAATTAATAGTTGAAAGTTTCGAACCCAAAATCTCATACTCTCGTATATAATTAATACTCCAGTTTTATTGTTTTTATTTTACTTAAAATGTCACCCGCGTCACGTGATGCCAATTGTGAGTGTTGAAATTTGGTTACATGTATTTGGTTGGCACGTACTACATCGAGGTTTGATGAGCGACTTGACAGGGTAACCTTCTAACTCTGTTATGACGAAATTGCCTTTACTTTTTTGGCTTTAAATTTGTTGGTGGTGTGGGTATAATGGTAAATTGAGATTTAGTTGAACATGATGCTGTCGTGGCAGTTCCCGCGCGATTAGCGGCAGGGGGATGGCACATGAACGTGCGTGCGAGCAAGTAAGAGGCCATGTTCTAAGTGGGACCCAACTAAGGGAGTAGGTCCACACGTCGATTAAACGTGGCTGAGGACATATATTCTTACCGTGTTACTGTGTGGTCCCCGAACATTGCCATTCAAACCTGCCAGACTCCAGCTGTGGCACCGTCACAGTGACCGGACATGGGGCCGAGGAGGTCACGTGACTTGGATCCCATCACTGATAATTTTGCCCACGTGGAAGTACAATTATTTCCACACTGGCACCCTTAGACAATTTTTTTTCCCACTTTTTGTTTTTTATATGGCAAGAACGAACAAAGACTTCAAACTAGCAAAGTCATTCCAAATCTATGATCAGGTGATCATAATTATTGTGTAACTGAGTCTGAAATTCTAAATGAAAACATTATAAATGCTACCTGCGAGTCTGAATGCAGTGGCCTATTTAACGAATCTTTCCGTCCAAACATTGTTATGCCTGCTAATTTTTGCAATTGAAAAATTGCTAATTTTTTTCCCCCGCTTGTTAATGGAATTGTTGATTTAGATCAATTGCATCTATTCTCCATAAAAATTAACATGAAATTTCATCTTTATTACACAAAAAATTAAGTCACATTAGCAAACTATATCTCAATACAACCACATCTAGAAAACACAAATTATTATACATTATTATCGCATCTTTATTTTGTTGTAGCAAACAATATTATTGGCCGGTGACACCCCATCCCAAATGTTAGCTTTCGGGACATTAAAAGTGAGAAAAAGTTGATGTTTTTGGTGAGTTTCAGGAGTTGGGCGTGATCCTAGGCGCATTTAGAGCAGAGAAATCAAAAGGAGAAAGGAAAAGGGGTGCCTAGGTACCAATTTATCGTGCCTAGGCTTGTACAAATCATGCCCAGGACACAGAATTAGGAGAAAAATTGCTTAAACGGCGTCAAGATGGAATTTTCACACGACTAGGCGCATGAACAATGATCTATGCATCTTTAAGTCGGAAATTAGAGAAAAATGGCCATTTTTCTTGTTTAAGTTGAGAGAGAAGAAGAAGAGAGAAAAGTAGAGAGAGAAACATCTATTTCTTGAAGATTAGCAAGGATTGAAGTTCCAAATCAACATCTAGGAAGTTCTCATCAATATCTTAGATTTTCAAGTAAGGATATCTATAGGTTTTCTAGGTTTTGTGAGTTTGAGTTTTATTCTTGACTTTGGGTGAAATTAATGACTAAATAAGTTGAGATATACTTATTTGTTATGATATTTGTTGGATTTCTTGTTGATTTGGGGGATTCTATGTATGTTTGGGTAATGGGCGTTCAAGGGACGAATTTCTTCGATCTCGTAGAATGAATCAAACTCGAGGCTGAATTTTGGATATGTTCGTGATGTAAGGGTGGGTAACCTACCCATAAAATTTGAGATGATTCCAAGAAGGAATCAGTAAAGTTCTAGTTTAACCCTAAGAGGGAATTTTGTGATTTTTGGGGTTAACGTAAGAATCTGAATTTGGGGGTTTATGAAGTTATATTAGGAGGTTTGGAACTATTAATTTGGAATGGTTATATACGTGGGAGAGCGATTACATGTTTTGGCTAATAAGACCTAGTTTGAGGGAAGCGGTATAAATTGATGTGTGAGTCTAATTTGGTAACGGAATTGGGGAAGGGATTATGAGTTTAATCTATTGGAACTTTAATGTTCGTTGGTAACTATTGTTGCAGGATTTTCAGAGACACAAGGGGAATCGTAAACGCTTCGCATACCTACGCTCAGACTAGAGAATCATGGGTTGAGTGAAGCCGACGAGTTCAAGGGCCAGTGGGTGATTTATAATTTTTCTTGGATACGAAGTAGAGGAAAAGTAATCATTTTCTTGATTTCACGGTCTTTCCTTTGTTAAAAGGTGTTCTTCTCTATCATTGATTTCTTATTTCAGTTCTTGCCTTATTTGCTTTCGAGGAAGAACAACCCAGTTATGTGAGTTCCAATTGTTGGATAATTGGATGTGATTGCATACCCTTGTTCCATATCCGATCATTCATTGAGCATGAGATATCCTCGGCATGCATCACGTAGTTGTGTGTGCGTGTATATATAAATTTGAGTGTTGGTGGCATATGGGTGTCTTTGCATAACATGTTCCACATGCACCTTAGTTGCATTGTGAGCTACGAGCATGAACTCGTAGTCCCTTTAGGTTTATTAGTGAAATGGTGGATATCGAAGGACCCAACAAGAATTTCAAACGATAGGGAATATCTTATAGCCAGGTCGGGATTTCGGATGTGTTGGTGCACCCTACAGTGGTCCAGAGCAAGGTTCAAGGTTTCCGAAGATTTTTTGGATATTCGTTGACTGGTGTCAGGATATTTTATGGTGATGTGTTATTGTTATATTTTGATGTACTCATGATAGATGTCATTAAGTTGCATTATGCCTTGATTTACAAACTCTAGCCTTGATGTTGCTTGTTACTTGTCTCTACCTGATATTACAAAAATGACCCCACCAATGGTGCTCCGCCACGTCATATGTGGTCCAAGGACCTGTTAAGCTGACCAGGCAGTCTCCTCGGTAAGCGTGTCACCTGCTGGACCTACCAGGGTGAAAAACAGCTGGATGCGGTCCACAATCATAATTAGGAGACCCACCTCAACAGTGATCCTTAATCCTATATAAAGCTCAGCAAGTCAGGTATTATAAAACTTAATCACAATTTGAGTACTGGCTAACTGAGAGCTCTAGTCGGAGGAGCTCACCTAATTAAATACCAACTGACTTGAGCGTCGGAGCGCCAACGCCAGAGGACTACCTCTGGTGCGGCCTTAGCTCACTTTTGTTTGTTGTGCTCAGCTCCCAGACTGCTTAGCTGATCAACCTGGACTGCCCTACCTGCCTAGTCGGTAAGCTGCTTGACAGGCTACCTAGCTGGTAAATCAAGACTGCCTTGCTCGGCTGATTAGCTCCCTGGAAGGATCTTCCTCCGTGCATTATCGCAGGTCTGACCCACTGAACGTCTTCTCGGTAGTGACACCTTTTTGACGTCATCACTACCCTTACTAAGCCTTCTGCTTACCCTTTACTTCCTTTCATTTCCAAATATGAGACCGAGTCTGATATCGATGATGCGGATCTGCAGGAACCTCAGTGACATAGTAAGCCATTTGAGGTAGTGAATGGGAATGTAAGTAATTACTCTTTCTTATTAACGTTATATTAGTACTTGTACTCATTAAGTTAAGTTAAGTGTGGTGTTTGTTATTGTTTCAAATACGTATAATTAGTGCATGACTTGTATGTTGGTTTGATCCTTGGATACCTATATGGTATGGATGATGGACGGACGGGCGGGAGGATGCTTCGTGTGATCAGGACTTCCGTGAGTCCGAATGTGATGATTATGATTGTCTAGATATGACATTGGTTGATCCTTATGTATTTTACATGTGAATAAGAGGCCTGAGACCCTGCCTAGTTTGTCAATGTGATAGATTGCCAGAGTCTCTGCTAAGTTGTGGAAATTGAAACTATTTGATTATCAGTTACATATAATGATGCATGTTACTTCAGTTTGACACTCTTCGATATACGGAGAGGTGATGCTAGATTTTCAATAGAATCCATGGTTGTATGACGTGCTAAAGTGTCCTTACTGACGAGTGTAGACGTCATCAGTAGCGTCCCAGGCTTGGGTGGAATTTTTGGGTCAAGGCATTACATGACCTCTATGTTGTTCCAAACAAAATTCGTCCACTTGAATTACACAATTACAACAAAATCAATATTGAGTCCCACTTCTACAACAAAAGTCATGTCACATACGCAATCAAATCAGCAAAACACGACTTTCAATACAGTCATATTAGCAAAATATATATTCACATATATTATCCATTCCCCAGCAAAATATCACCATTGTGGTTACTTTTAAATTGAACGTGGCATGAATTTTCTTCTTTCAAAATAATAAATTTTTAATAATTTATTAGTGGTAGTTTATAAATTTTTGCATAGAACAGCGTCACTTTTGTTATGTTTTTAGGAATGACGTTCCCAACAACGTCACTTCTTTTTTCCGAATTTGGTATAATGGCGCTATTCGTCAATCAGTTGGAAGGTAATGATGTCGTTCTTAACAGTGATAGGTATTGCAAGGAATTTCTCAGAACATACCTATAACATAAATCATACTTCATAACATAATTAAGAATACATAGGTTCATTACATAATACCACTGAATTCTAACACATAATAGCATTAGAATAAGTAGATTCATTACATAATAGCAACTAATTCTAACACATAATACTATCAGAATGCATATATTCATTACATAATATCATATCAGGTAAACTGGTGATGTTTCTTTCTGTGTTCTCATTGACCATATATGCTACATTTATACCTTGATCGACCTCTCAAATATCCCAAAAAATTCTTTCATCACCTTTTGTTTCGCCCTCCGGACCCTAAAATACATCAATTGTGAGCTAGTAAGGAAAACATGTAAGAAAATTTGGCCTACTTTCTTTTGCACCTTAGATCTTCATCTAGGCAATGCGAAATTTAGAGCACTGAATCCCTTTGACACTTGATAACTCACCCAGCACCACCAAGCTTGATTTTTAAAGGCTTGTGGCACCTGCCCACTAGAGTCAAGTACTACAATATTCATCGTATTCTTCTTCTTCTTCAACATGAATATTGTGGTCGGCATATGCTCCCTCAAAATGGCTATTGTCTTTAGTACCACAAAAATCTAGAATCAAATTCAAATAAACCCGTCCTCCACTACTAGAAGCATGTTGATTGTCACTACCATAAACATCCTAACTATACTCAACAGGAGGAGCAAATTGACTAGAATAGTGCTTGTTAAACTCAGAAAAATCTCATGGAGACGTCATGGTAACCTTAAAATAATAAAATATTACATAATTAATAAAAAATTATTAAATATATCATTAACAATTACATGTTACTTCATAGTTTTAGTTAAACAAATATGCATAAAAATTAAGTTATTCTACACACAAATTAATACAAGAAATACATATTTTACACATAAACCAACAAATAACTTTTCAAGTACATTTACATCTTGAACAACACATTAACCACTTTTGCAACTTTAGAAATGCCTCTTTATCTGAAATCTGGATTTGGAAGCCTGCTAATTTGGAGACAATATCTTAGTTGCCAGTGACGGAGGCAGAAAGTTTTAGTTGGGGGGCAAAAATTAAGAAAACAAGATATTTTCATTTTTTGTAATAATGAATGCTTAACCTTGTGTATAGGGGGTCGATAGTTTGGTGGGGATTAGGGGGCAGCGCCCCCGATATTTTTTTTAGTGATATTTATAGAAAAATTATCTAATTTCTAGGCCAAAAAACATCATCTATATAAATACAAGTCATGTATAAGAAACAAGTACACAACTTAAGAAACAACTACAACACATGAAACAACTCCAAAAAACACTACCAACATCAGGAAATTGTTAGTCATCTTTGATGTATAAGTCTGGAACGATAATATAAGTTCGGAGAATAAAAATCGAGAAATCAAGTTCATATTTGGTGTTCTGGTACAAAACTACCTTTTGTTACAAAAGACAAAAGTAACATACTAACAAAACAATTAGTTAATTACTGAATAAGTATTTAAAAAAACTTAAGGGGGCAAAAATATAACTTAAGCATATTATTACATTGAAAAAAATTTCTTTTGAGGGGGCAATTGCCCCTTAAAATACCCACCTGGCTCCGCCACTGTTAGTTGCCTGAACCCTAGCTAGAGGATGAAATGTCTGCTCTATAATGGCAAAAATGGCGTTGTGTTTTTTATATACTTGACTAAATAATGTTGTTCAAAAAAACGTTATTCACTACAATATGAAATAACGTTGTTCGAAACGACATTATTCTTTGTGATCTACAATGACGTTGTTTTGAACAGTGCCAACTATGCCAAATTTGCAACAACAAAAAGATGATAATGTTACGAATAACATCATTCCTAAAATCATAACAAAAGTGACATTGTTCTAATTGTTATTTGTGATAGTTATATCACTAATAAATTATGAGAGCTTCTACATACACTCATTTATTTTTACATACACTCATTTATTTTTACTCTATACACTATCATGACCCACCAAATTCTCTCTAAACTCTACATCATCAATCATACACTCTATACATCATCCTTCCCTCACGACTCATCATTTCTACAACTATTTTTTATATTTTTTAAAGTAAATTATCTAATTTTCAAAGTCTATATATACACCTCTATAAGGTAAGGTAGAACAATAATGTATTTAGAAGCTCTCATAAATTATTATTTTGAAGGAAAAAAATCTGTGGCATGTGCCCGGTTCTATCGACAGTGCCGTACAAAGATGGTTTTCCGACAAACTGTAATATGAGAGGACTTTTTGTGGGATATACCTTGTATGGACTACTTACTAAAATCCAAAGAAACTATAATCAATTTCATACGACACCGTTTCCTCACCCAAAATTTGTATACACTAAAGACAACTTTTTAAATTCTAAGTAAACACTAATCCATATATTCTGAGGTATACATAGTAATTAGTTATACTTCATCACATTAACACGGAATTACCAATCTGTCGCTGCCAAAAATCTACAGAGACCCCAAGTACTAACACTATCATCATGTAAAATTATGTCCGATTCGGATGATTAAAATTGTCCTAAATCAAGTTTTTCGCATAAAATATATGTCTGAAATTCGAGTATTAATACAAAAAATTTATCCAGTCAAAAACCGATTCGACTCCAAATACAAAAAATTAGCCGCTTTAATTTTTCACTATGATCAATTAAGTACTTTCGAATATTCAAATTAATCCAAGTCCGAATATACAAATATTTCGTAAACACTATATGACTATATCGTTAAACTCGAAATTGATTTTTTGCTTTTTACCATCCATACCTACCATACCCAAAGTCATGTGCTTGTGTTAGTGGATGCAACACAAGCCCTACACACCCTTCAATCACAATCAATCAAATAATATGCAAAAAAACAAAGAAAACAGCCCCTTAATTCCTGAAACCCAACACACGTTCAGTGTATATGATAGATGGAGATAGGATAGCACACTGAATTGCCGATGATTTTTTGTGTGGCTAACATGAAATAAAATACTAATGTTATTTTTTACCGGGACTAAATCTCGCGGGTCGGTGCCGACACTTATGGCGCACCGACGGTGAATAATGCAAAAAAACTTAACCGGCAACGGAAGGTCTGCGAGACGCAACCTCCAATGTATGAAGGAATTTAACTCGTCGGTGAGTTTCTTCTAGACATTTGACGAGACTCCGTGCCTTCGACGGTTTCTGTTGATTGCTTCCTGTATTTTCGACCGTTGACGTTTATTACGAAGAGAGAGAGAGAGGGGTAATGGTAAGATAGTGCGCAATTATTCTTCTGTTTAGATCTGACGATCATGCTTTACTACTAATCATGTGCTGGACTTCTGGGGAAGAATAAGTAGCACCATGTGATTGTGCCACGTGGTTAGACTATATTATATTGGCAAGATAATTTTGCATGATTGATGATGGTGACGTGGAAAATTAAACTATATACGTGTATTTGGTATGGTGGTGATTCCCGTTATAGGCGCCGGGAACGGAGAGACGAATGAAAACGATGTTTTCATGTGAGATTTATACAAAATCATTTGAAAGTTTGAACAAAATAAATTAAGACCAACCAAACGCTACTGTTTAGGGAGTGAGAGATTCTGTAATCGAATCTTCTCTGTTATCAACTTAAGTGAGATTTATCATCATTATAATGAGAGTTGTAAAAGAGAAAATGTTATCTCACTTTATGTAACATAGTGATCTATTGGATCTCCTTGTTTCTGTTGAGTATTCTCCCTCCTTGGTATAAAAAATAAACTAAGAATATATAAATAAGAAGAAAAATAGTGTCTTTAAATAGTAGCCACATGCCACGTGGGTACTTCAGTCAGTCCACACATCGTGGTGATGCTGTTCCAAATTATTTTAAGAAACATTGTCTTTTGAAAAAAATAAAATTTGCCCTTGTCACGCAGTGATTTTAGTAAAATGTACAGAAATGTAATTGGGCTTTGAAAATTGTGGCCTCTTAAGGCTATGAATTCAATAATGGGTATTGTTTGTACTTTTGTGTATTTCAATTTTCAAAGTATAATTTGAACTTTGAATTTATTGTCCAGTTGGGTTGTCTGTACTTGCTACTATTATTTTCCATTTCTGTAGGTTTGTTTTAATACTTTTTTTTAAAAAAAAATTCCAGCCAAGGGAAACTATTCATGAAGGAGAACAAATAGTACATTCAGAGACAGAGAGAGAAGATAAAAGTCTATGGGACATCATTTAGCTTAATACAAGCTTGATAAGAACTAGAAATAGATAAAGGGCCCAGGATTAGAGAGGAAAAAAAAAAAATTTGGCCTGCACATTATTTGTAGAGTACTCTAATTTGTTTAAAATTTAGAAACTAATCCTATATGATTTAAATACGGTTTTGATTTTTTTTTTCAAACTCGTCACAATTTCGAGTCGGTTTTGATATTTGATGTCAAATTTAAGATACTCAAATCGATTAATAAATGATTAGAGTACTCTAATCGAAACTGTCCTGAACTCGACCCATTGTCATCCGTGACATACGAGGATGCTCAAATTAATGAATTACGCTCTACGGCCATGGATAAACCAATTAGGAAAGCAAGGGTTTTAAGCATTAGAGCCCCCTGCAGCCGGAACACGATTGAAAGTGGAGACCTGCATATAGCCCTTATCATATCTCGGATAATGGAGCCAACTCCAGCCCACGGCTCATGTTGTTTCGAAGACCCATCCACGTTGACCTTAAACAAACCGTGTCTTGGGGACACTACCCCAAGACACATGAGAGGCGGCCGGTTCGACCAGATTGGCCAAAAGTATGGCTACAGGCAATAAAATCCATATAAAGTTCAGAAGAAAGGTGGACAACCTGAAGAGGCTGCCACTGCATATGAAAAAAAAAGAAAAAAAAAACGTTTTAATACAATTAAGACCGGGTAGTTCATGTCATTTTCAATTAATGGGCTCGCTTTTCTTGTATTCCACAATAATTTTTTTTTTTTAAAAAAATCAGAAATTAAAGTTTAAAGAGAACAAAAAGATGAAAAGCAAACAAAATTGAATTATGTTCCCCATAGTTTTTGCATATTTTGAATTTTTAATTGTAGGCTCCTTTTGATTTTTATTTTTGAACGAAACAGGCCCAAATTTGATATAGTCGTAATATGATCATAGCAAGCAAACAGACTGAAGTTTCTCTATTTTGGGTTGGGCCTTGAGATAGGTGGTGTGCAGCCCAAGCTTTGTAGTAACAATCTGATATTCTAACAAGGCTTATACAACGGTAAAGAGTTCATATTTTAAAACTTCAAATGGTGATCATAATCGCTACCAGAAACAGTAAAGAGTTGTCATATTTTAAACACAAGAAAAAAATATCAATGCCTCCGCGGATAGAAGCCACAAAGCTCAATCTTCACAAGGCATATTCAAGACAAACAAAAGATATTTCCGCAGCACAACTATTTTTCGTAACAAAATAAAAAAAAATTGAAAAATTTATACCAAAGGGTCTCCAACAAAGCTACATAATGCATCTGTAAACAAGATTCCATCAGTCTCCATAGGTTGACGAGTATAAGAGAATTACTAATCCAAGCTACAGAGTTAACGATGATGCAAAAATAGCACTTTGTGGCCATATCTCTGCCATGTTGAAAGTTGCAACTCTTCTGGAACTACATTATGCTTATTGCTTGCGGATCGAAAAATCAATGCGTAGGTATGCTAAACAAGAGATGAAAAATAGGAAAAATACAAGTGCCAGCATCAATGGCTCTGCAAGCATAAAAATCGGATTGAAAGTGTAATAAACCTGAGAGAAAAAACAGCAGTCAACAAAAACTGGGTCAGTGATCATCATTCAATATACAATAACCATGCAGATGCAAGTAAAGTATACTCCTACCAATCAAATTATAAGAAGAAAAAAAGTATGGACATGGTCCCGAACGCAAGATTTGATCAATCAGCCCCATAAATTCCTATTTCCAAAATTCCAAAAATCTTTCTTATTGCAAGTTAGTAGAAGCTCTATGGAAAAGAAAAAAAAATCAGTGCCATCATCAAAGATGGCCAGATAAATTTTGTAAAAAAGACGTACAAAATCAAATTTCAATAGATGAAACATTCTGACTAAAACATGTACTACCACCTACAAAAACAAAGAGACTCAACTGAAGTTAGTGGCTCGGCTTCAAAAATATGAGGCGTAACAGCTCACAATAATTCTATATTTTACCGTGTGATTCAAGCACGAGTTAAAAAATTCCAATCCAGTCAAAATATAGTCGCAATTTTGAATTATATTCCACTGGACATTTCACCACAAGAACCAATCTAAAGAAACTATGCATAGCAGATTTAGAAATCACCTGAAATGGAGAGTTGTGTTCAGGGACTACATTTCTCTTTTCCAGAACTACCACGGTCCTCCCAACAACATCAAGGTAGGAATACTTTTTCTGGATGAAATCCAAATGAGAACAAATTATCTCAATCCACATATCATAGAAATTCAACATAAATTACATGAAATGCCTTGTTTTATTGCCAAAACATTGATGCATGACATCAGCTTACTCATAGAAGGATTCAAAAAGAATACGAAATTCTTCCAAGTCTTGGCCATCCTAAATGTAATTTATCTTTTCTTTGCAACCACACTCATTAAGAAATAACTAAGCAGCAAGAAAGTAGTTCACTCTGAATATCTGATCTATGGTTGCCAGACATGGCCCAATACAAGATACGCACGTGCGTGCATATATTAATATTGTAAGAATAGTACCTCCAGATATTGATCTACAGTGAAGGGAACCACAGCAGAAGGATCTTTTGAGCCTTCTGGCAGCACAACCTACGTAAAAAGTATTTCGATTAGAAAATTCTAAGCAGTTTACAAATTAAAGTTGTGTGAAAAAAGGTACAGTAATAAAGGAAAAAACTTGATAAAAATAACAATGCCAATGAAAGAAAAAACATAGTTATAAACTTACCCTGATGGTAAGTTTATCTACGACTGTCTCAGCAAGAGGACATCCAAAGCTGAAGTTAAGGTAACGCCGGCCATCAGATGACTCAAATAGGAAGTCTTGCAACGGTAGGCCATATCCAATGACAAAAGTCGCTTTCCAACCTCCAAGTAAAGGATATCGTGGTTCAATTTCAAGCTCGGACTGTAAATTAACTCGAGTCAAGAAAATATGGATGTGAAGATCGCATGCTATATCATAAAATTTAAGGAACTTAAGCAAGGTTAGCACAGAGGTAAGGAAGGGAACTCCAGGACAAGCTTCAAACGTCTAGTGCTTGAATCCCCTGGTGCAACTACTGATACATTAGACAGGTTTTGCATTCTCAAATAAAAATTCTCTCTCTTCACATTATATACTTGAGAAATCGCCAGCCGTCCATTCAATGTGACACGACCTTTCATTGAGGTTTAGTTCAAGTTGAATTTCTTAAGATAAAAACGACAATTAAAATTATCCAGTAACTTTGTATGCAATTTCTTTTTTATCTTTTTATCTCGTTCTATTTTTGCTTAAACTGTCCGTTAAACATTGAGGAGAGCATACAAATGCAAGAGTGTGGAATAATCCAAGCAATTAGACATGCCTTGCCATTTGAAGACAATATATATCTCAATAAAATTTTAATAAACAAAACAGAAAGCACTTGATCTTATGTTTTTGCTCAATTCTTCTTCTTATTTTCTTCCATTCTCTTTCTATAGCTTTGAGGGGGAGGGATTGGTGGGTGGGTGGCTGGAGGACAACTGAATTACCTTTCGAGAATCAGTACGTAAATGTGATGAGGAGATGTTCCCAATTTCGTCTCGGTAGTAGACAGAGTGAACTCTTGGAGGTAGTCTTGCTAGAACTTGTTTGAATGAGGATACACCACTAAAAGACGGCCTAGACTGATATTCAACCCTGCCAAAAGAAAGTCTTCAAAGATTACCATGCAGATGAAACAAAGACCACAGAAAAACCACAAATGGACACCACAAATCAAGAAGCATTTCATGGGCATTTAGAATTGAAGTAAGAGTTTGAAGTTCCTGAGCTGCAGTCTGAATTTTATAGCTGATTGATAAATGTATATCCGAAAGATCCTTTCTATAATATTTTGTTGAAGGATGCAGCTCCGACCAGCATCTTACAAATCTTGAAGCATATGAGCTTCTTATTCACATTTTCGTAAAAACTTATTTTCTAAACTCAAAATATTTGAGTTCAATTTAGCAAACTGTATAGCCTATGGACCTCATCAAGGGTTCAATCCTACTAAAAGCTCTTTGATTTCTCTGATCAAAAGATGATAAGAAGAAAAAGGTAGAAAACAAGCAAGCACTTCGATTTCTATCATTCAAGTACCAACATATTACGAAAAAAATTAAAGTCATTCTTCAATGTTATCATAATCAACTCATGCTTGACTTTGTCATCAGCCAAAAACATATAATTAACAAATAATTGAAAAAAAGGTCTCATAAATCAGTTATTGTATTCTACTCCACCTGTCTAATGAGAGTGATATCACTTGACTTCTACAGAATCCAAGAAACATTTAGGAAAAGGATGGATTCCCCATTCAAAGTCTTCATGCAATGCTATTTTTCTCCTTTTCATTCAGTAATTTATGAAGCTCTAGTTGGTGTTCCACATATTATAATCACATTCTACACATTCTTCTGTGTACCAGAATTTTCAAACAATGCTACAATAACAACACATTTTATTAAATATTTCTGAAGCCAGACTGAGATGATCTAATTTGAAATTTAGAAAATTTCTCAGTACCCAAATTTTTTTAAAAATTTCGCAAAAAAAGTTTGGTAAACAACTAAGCATTTACTAGCATCACAAAAGGCAGAGAAACAACTCTCTTGCACAAGGCTCAGATAGTAAAACTGGGAAAGGGCAAGATGTACTGCCCAAAAATCAGAAATGTCCTGGAAAATAAAACTTTCCGAGTGTTAATGATTTCAAGCCGGTCAAATTTCCTGATGATTAGTTATGATCACAAAATTTTGTCATACTATTGTGTTATAAAGTCTAGGATCATGTTTCAAAATAGAATAATCACAAAAGATTAAATAAATACCAATGTAAAGTACTGGAGAGAATTCGTTCCAATATTCTAAAGATTAGCAGGAGGCTCTAACCTTACCTTGAAAAGACACCTTTGTGCCGAGCGCCAGCATGAGCCAACTTATAGTGCTCAGTTACCTGAAGGTTGCCCCAGTGAGATATCTCAACTTCACGCACTAGCTCCTCAACAACAGCAAACGGGTTGTTGTTCTCAAAATGAACAATAATAGGAGAATATGAATATGGAGAATGATCGTTATATGGGCCATACTTCAGCTCTGTACCCACACGGTTAGTAGGATCTACTTTTGTGAATGATTCCACCTTACTACTTGGAGTCTTAATAAAAGTAGTCTGCTTCTTAATATGATATGGTGACAATGTTATTGCACTATCACGGTAATAGACCAACTGTGATTCTGATTGGCTTATTTCTGCTGGGAAAGGTTCTAACGAATGAGTTAACAGGTAGAGCACTTCCAGCGTTATACTTTCACCTGAGTTTAATGGATTAGATAACTTTATGGTAAAGTATTTAGTTCCATTTGGACCATCAGGTAGTTCTGCCGGTTTTACTTCAAGAGGTGTAAAAGTTTTCTTCTTCCTTTTGCCTATAGCTGCCGCTGCTTTGAGAACCGCTAGACGATCAACTTCCGTAGGTGGAAAAGCAAGATGAACATCCGCAGCTGCAGACGTCCCCGAATTCTCAACCTGAAAAATATTCATATGTTAAATGTCAATGTACACAAGGGAAATCTAGTTAAAAAAGTAAAATGAATTTAGAAAGATGATGGTTCAGATATTGAAAACTTGTCACAATTGAATTAAATAAAAACCATATCAAAGATATAAAAAAGCTTAAGAAAGAAACCCTGACAGAATCATGTTAGAGTTAAATTGAAAAATATTCAGACTAGACATGGGGATCCCAGAAATACCATGAAGAGGTACGTAGTGCCAAGTTTACTTTAAAATATCTATGATAAAAACTTGGACAGAAAACAACAGCATGAAGTTTGAGGTTGAAATTTTTCAGACATGTTTCACTGTTGCTTATTTTCACAAACATGTACATAATATTTATTAGTACTGCATTATTTCCCTCAAATGATGCAGAAGTGAAACCACCAAACCACAATAGTCTCTCCACCACAAAAGCAACAACAACCCCACCCCCCCACCCAAAGACCAAAAAAAGGCTAAAGGTAAACCAAAACATAGCCCAGCTCTCACAGAAAGAGAAAACTGACGACCAATTTTAGAGCACAGTTACTTGGAGGTTTGAGCAACCGATCAATGACTGAAAAAATATTAATTGATTTTGATTGACTGAAATAACAAAAAGGTTAAATGAAGTATCATCTACAGATTCCTCAAAAACCAATAATGTAAAGTATTCAAAGGGAATTACCTTTAAAGTCAAGAAGACCTTAACAATATGTGACGCCAAGTCGATCTGCACCAATTTTCATTCATTAATTGAGTCAATCAGACAATCAATAATGCCCTCAACCAGAAAAGTAAAATTTAACAAGTAGGAAGAGGTATGCTCCTACACCGATCAAAAGTTTAATACATATACGACTTAATTACTTGTCCTGAGTACTTTGATTAGTAAATGAAATGCTGACAATGGCAACAAAATTCTAGCCAGTAAAGGATTTTTACGGGAAAAAGGAAAACTTCAATTTTGAACCACAAATGAGCATCAATGCACATTTTACTCAGACTCAAACTTTGATCTAGCCAGTAAAATTGTACTAACTCAAATGATAACCGCCAACCTTAAAAGGAAAGCCCTCTTCTTTTCCTTCCATTGAAGTTATGCTATACACTGTGCAGGGCAGCATCCCTATGGTGCTCTATTAGGAATAGAGTGCCACCATTCTCAAAACTTATAACCAAGAAAGATGGAGTAAATGTCCAGAACATATCTCTCTTTACAGATCTTTAATAACCTAGTTTAAACAAATGACACAGTTGGGATTTAAGTGGATCATTTATACCCATAACTTGAACAAAATACGTGCAACCCAACGTTCTCAAATCTTAAGTATTCACAGCTATTTCCTAAATTCTCAGCAAAAGGACACAACTCAGCCAATTATACCAATTGCACGAATCATGAAGTCCCTAACCAATCATTTATAGTAAATTATAGCGTCACAAACTGATATTCAAACGAGAAAATCCATGACAACGAAATATATGACTTAGTAGCGACAAATTAAACTGAAGCTCACTCTCCGCTCGGCATCGACGATTTGTAGATCGTGAGATGAGGATCTAGCGAGGAGAGATAAAAGAGCAACGAACAAGAGAGTTAGGCTTAGGCGAGCACGAAGAAGAGCTTCCATGGCCGTTGTAACTTGTATTTCTCGCCTGGTTGTGGGACGAGGGTGCGAGGAGACCGAGACTGAGACTCTATAAGACCTATGACCGGGAGAAGAAAGGACAAAGAAGACAGTGATTGGGCTGGGCCGGAAAGCCTAACAGTTAGAGCCCCTTTGTAAGTGGGCTGAGCCGAAACACCCAAGAATTCGGCCCATATAAAGACAAATATGGTCGAAGTTCCTCTGCCGGGACATTCATCAACAGACGAGATTCTGAAAAGTGAATTGAATATTGAATATGGAAGAGAATGTAAAAACGGCGAGATTGTGAAGTAAATATAATAATAATAACAAATATTAAAAATAGTTTAATGAAGGGAAGTAATATCATACCGGTCTTTGGTTACACGAGCAAACACTGCCTAAGTTGTAACAGCAGGAACCGAGTCTGCGCCTGGATCCCTTTAGACTCGGGACTATTGCTTTCTCTACCCGAAAAGCTGATAAGATTGCCTACGCAGACGAAACCCATTTTTCAATTTGCTTTTCTTTCACCATTACCGGTTCTTTCTTTATCTGTTTTTTTTTTTTTTTTTTTGCTTCAACTGTGTGTTTATTGGCTACATTTTGCAACTCTTTTGAATGGTGACGGAGTGTGGAATTTGAGTCATTCATGGCGTGCATGAAGCTGGGATCCAAATCTGAAGTGTTTAACCTTGATGGCCAAACCTGGTTTGTTATTTTTGTTTGTTTTTTGGCACATACATTTACATTTACGATGTGTATTTTCAACATTTTCTTAGGCGATGACTATGATTTATGATTGCTAATGTGTTTGTCTGGGGATTTCTGAATGTGGGTCTTTGATGGTTTCGGAAATTACTTATTGGTTTTGTTTGTGCTGTTTGGTTGAAATCAGAAGTTTTGTGAATCTTTTTATGTTATAGAAGAATAAGACTTGTTCCTTTTAGGAAAGGAGCTATGCTTGGCTTTCCTGATCAGTTGATCATAATAGTACAATACTAGGTAGTTCTTGGTTGTATATTCTGTCTCAGCTGAGATGACATGTATATCCAATTTCAATTCTCTCATCGTCTTAGTCCTGCAATCGTATCGTCAATCTGTGTTGTTTATGTGCATTATTAATTTGCCTTAAGACCTTCGGAAGCCATCCTCTCCTTCTCTCCCTGGTTTCCCCTCTTTTCTTAGGTCTTTGAAAGGAAGGCAGTGATGCCTATGGGAATTAAGACCTGTTCCTCAGCACCAAGGGTATTGAATTGGGAGCAGGGATGAGCAGAATACTTATTGAGCTTGTGAAGGGGAGTTGATGTTCATGTTTTTGGTTAAATGTCTGTTTTATTATGCTTGGATTGTTGAATAGTGTGAGGCAATGAACTCTTCCTGATGTAAAAAATATATCTTGGGTGAGATTTAGTCCTGCTGCCTCTGCAAACTGGTAAAAATTCATTAATTTGAGAAAGCTTGAATTGTGCATTTAGAGAATAATGTCTCATAATGTCCTGCTATTGGCCGGCGAACATGTGCCCAGTGATAGAGTTGCAAGGGGTGTAACTTAAAGTTCACAGGTTCAATTCCTGAAAATAACATCTCCATATATATAGGGGCAATGTTTGCGTACATCTCCCGACCCAGCCCACTACGGGAGTCTTGTGCACGGGAATTGTTTATCTTTAATTTCCTGTTAGGCTGTTATTAGATAATTTAAGATGGCTCAACTAAACCCATAGTAAAGATGTTCCGACACTTAGTGGTAGTGGATCCTAGAGGAGCATTCGTAAGTGTTTTAACACGACATGTGCACTTAAATCTAATGTCCCATAAAAATATGGACTAGTACTCTATTGACATTAGTAATCCAGTCTACGCCACAGTGTTATGAATCCTTCCCTAAGACATTAGTTTCATGAGTTCAAACCATGGAAACCAATTCTGCAATTCCCTGGAAACATTGCATGTATTTGCTCTCTCCAACTACAAAATAAGAGTCGTATTCTCTGGACTGCTGAGTAATAGAGGCTATTAAGTTGAATGCTAGATGCTAATTATAAAGGAGATCATGAAGAATAAAATAAACAAAAGTCTAGATGAATGTGGATGAAAAAGAATTTACACAAAAATATATATTCTCATAGTGATGATCGGTTAGCAACAAATTAGTTTGAGAAATTCTGGTTCTCTGCATACTTTTTTCGTAGATGGTGGTTTACTAACATGTCATCTGAATTTTAATTAGTTCAAGTTCTGAATGACTCCATAATCAGATTTTTCAATTACCCATTAACATATTGTTTGAATTTTTTTCGGATGAGTTAGCGAGTATGGGTTTTGATGAGGCCAAGCCATGTTTTTTTGCAGGCTTTGCTCTACTGGACTTCCCAGCGATGTCATTGTTGAAGTTGGAGATACTTCATTCAATCTCCACAAGGTGTATTTTATTTATCCATGATTTTCTATTTTTACGAGGCAAAAGGTACTTTTAGGGAGATTCAAAGAGGAGGGGCTCCACTTGGTTTTCAGCTGGTTCTTATAACAAGAAGGGTTTAGTTCTTTTCTGCTTTTGAACATCTCATATTTTGCCTTAAATTGCGAAGGTGGAATATTTATTTATCATATCAGGAAAATGGAGGTTCTAGGCTTTTGGTGATTAAAAGGCTAGTTGTTACACATATTATCTTGAATATAATAGAAAAATATGTGTGTTCACTTTGTTATGTGCATCGTCTATTGACTTTACATTATTTGATAAAACTGATCATTTTTTTTTTGAAAATCCTACAAAAAAAAGAAAATGCTGATTTTGTTAGTTTTTTTTTCCCTTCCCTTTTTCCCCTCCTTGTGTGCTCCTCTGAACTGTGATATTACTTATATTTTGTGTCTCAAGTTAAAAACAATTGCTTATAAATTAAGAATTACTTTGCAGGACAATTTTTTTCTCAATCACGCTTTGTTAAGTTGGTGGAAACACTCTAGATTTGTGCTTGTTCTTTGTATGTTTGTGATTCGTCTTATAATAATCTGCATTTCCATGGTATGTTCCAGTTTCCATTGTTGTCCAGAAGTGGAGTGCTAGAAAAGCTTATTGGAGAATTTTCTGATGAAGGTGAGAAGAAATCAGTTCTGCAACTTCATGATATTCCTGGTGGAGTCAAAACGTTTTTGCTTGTAGCCAAATTCTGTTATGGTGTAAGAATTGAGCTCACTGCAATGAACATAGTCAGCCTTAGATGTGCAGCTGAGTATCTGCAAATGACAGAAGACTATGGAGATGGAAATCTCATTCTGCAAACGGAAAATCTTCTAAATGAAATCTTTGGCAACTGGACAGACTCAATCAAAGCTCTTGAAACTTGTGAAGAGGTTCTACCACATGCAGAAGAGCTTCACATTGTTTCAAGATGCTTAAATTCTTTGGCAATGAAAGCTTGTGCAGATCCCAGCCTATTCAGTTGGCCTGTGTCTACAAGTAACACTGTCCAGAGCCGAGAGGGCATTGTGTTTTGGAATGGAATATGCATATCAGCCAAAGAACAACCTGCAAGTGAGGATTGGTGGTATGGGGATGTGTCATTCCTCAGATTACCTTTGTATGAAAGGCTGATTCTTGCAGTTCGTTCCAATGGCATGAAGCCAGAGAGGGTTGCTGGGGCCCTCATGTACTACGCAAACAAACATCTCACCTTGTTGGGGAGGCAATCAAGTTTCGAGAATGGAAATCGTGGTTCGCTTGGATCAACTGTTTCTGTTCCATCTGAGGCTGATCAAAGAAATCTCCTTGAAGAGATAGTAGAGCTACTGCCAGATCAAAAGGGCGTCACGCAGACCAAGTTCCTGCTTAGGCTTCTGCGAACATCTTTGATTTTACATGCCAGCCCATCATGTCGAGAGACTTTAGAGAAACGGATTGGGGCGCAGTTGGATAAAGCAGCTCTTGAAGATCTTCTAATACCAAATATGGGATATTCAGTGGAAACCCTTTATGATATTGAATGTGTTCAGAGAATTCTCGATCACTTTATGCTGGTGGATCATGATACCACTGATCTGAGTTCAAATTGTATTGTAGAAGATGTACAGTTGATGGACGGCTCCCATTCTCTGACCCCAATGACGATGGTGGCTAATCTGATAGATGGGTATCTAGCCGAGGTGGCACCTGATGTCAACTTGAAAATGCAGAAATTTCAGTCACTTGCATCGCTTATCCCTGATTATGCTAGGCCATTAGACGATGGGATCTACCGTGCTATCGATATATATCTCAAGGTAAATTTGGAGGTCCATACTTAGTTTCTGCCAGCATTGATGTTATTTGCCAAAAATGATTGTGCATCTGGACCCTTTTGGCGATGACTTTCTCTATATAATAGTTTACTCGCGTCCTAAAATAATATGCCATGGAGTACAATTAACCTGTTATAAGTACATTGTTTGTTGGCCTTTTATGTCTTTTCTGAGTTACTGTCGGATATTCGCTTTCTTTTCAATAATAGGTCCATACAACAATGTATATTCAATTAACCTGTTATAAGTACATTCTTCTTCTAGGTATTTTCTTGTTTGATTCCATTACTCCTGTGAATGCTAATATATACTTGACTAGTTGACTCTTTCAGGCTCATCCATGGCTGACAGACTCTGAAAGGGAACAAATCTGCAGGCTCATGAACTGCCAGAAGCTCTCATTGGAAGGCAGCACCCATGCAGCCCAAAATGAGAGACTACCTCTTAGAGTTATTGTCCAAGTTCTATTCTTCGAACAACTACGGCTCCGAACATCTATTGCTGGTTGGTTTTTTGTCTCTGATAACCTCGACAATTCCCAAAATGCAAGTGGGAATCTTGCACTTGCTAGAAGTGAAATGCCAGTCCAAGCGAGAACCACGCAAGAGCACGCCGTAGGAGTTGATGACATGAGGGAACGGGTCTCGGAACTCGAGAAAGAATGCTCGACTATAAAGCAAGAGATTGAGAAGCTAGATAAACCAAAAGGGAGTTGGAGTTTATTCCCAAGAAAGTTTTTCAGATCAAAATCAAAGTCTCGTGATTCAAAAGCTTCAAAACCCAGCAATGGCAAAGCGTCGCCACCATCAACAACAGCGTTCATGAATGGGAAAGAAAATGTCAAGGCTGAATCAGGGGATTGAATTCAGAAACTCTGAAGAAGAAAATGTCTATTGCTTTAATCTTTTTCTTTTGGAAGAGCTAGGTAGGTTTAACTTGTTCGTTACAGTATTAATGTAATTTTTGCAGACATGGTAGAACTTGAGCACTTACGTCCTCCTGTTTAATCTTTAAGCTTCTACTTATCTCTATGGGAAAATAAATCAGTAGCTAATAATACTCTTTGCTTACTTTGTGTTCTAAAATTTTAATTTGGGAAGATTGTGGACAACTGTAGCAACTAATGGTTTACCATATATAAAAATCTCCTTAATTTGTCACAATCTCCTTATCCTTCTCATGGTGGATGGTAATGAGATAATCAAAATTACAGTACATGTCAATCTCCATATTATTCATCATAACTTGCATGAAATGACTAAGCTATCCATACAAAACCATAATAAATCTAATCATTTGCTTGATCCATTTCAGGGTATTTAGAGATTTAGAAATACACGTGTATTTAATTAGGGAAGAAGGGTATGCATCTCTTTGGGGCCCAAGACGGCAAGACTTATTACGCCCACTTAGCTGTCCGAATGACATGTTAGGCTAGATGTTCATCGGTTAAAAAAAGAGAGTAAATGGACCGAATTGAGTTGAGATAGAAATTTTTAAATTTAAATTGGACTTACTTTATAAAAGAGTTTAAGCAAGTTCAAAAATCGTCTACCGCCCTTTTCTCAAGGAAGCTCTAAAATAGCTTCAAACTCAAACAAGTCAGGCCCTAATCACACTACCACGTACTAGTATGTCCATCAAACAACATCAATATATACAGTTATATCTATGAAATTTTAAGTTCTAGCTACCGCAGTTTTAAAACACCAGCACAACTCATATCATATGCGACACTAAAACTGCAATAATATAGAACATAAGATTTGCGGTCATTTTGCCTTCACTAGTGCTTTTAAAACCGCTGGTAAAGATAGCCGCAGTTTCTAAACTGTAAGTATATAATTTCATGTAGCTACAGTGAAATTTATTTTATCCACAGTTGAGAAAATCGCAGGTAAAATATTTGCGATGCTTTCATAAGCAACGGTTGAACAACCACGGATAAAGTTTTTACCCGTGGTTTTTTTAATCATATGCATAATCCATTTATGGATACTTCAGGCATTTAGCAATGCATGTGGTATTTAGGGAAGGAGAAACCATAAAAGGATCATGCCTTCCTCACATGTTCTCCTCCACTCAGATAGCCAGAAGGTGATTGTGATTTGGGATTCTTTTGTTTGTTCCTCTAATTTTATTTATTTATTTTTAGTGTGAATCTAACGAGCTTTAATTCTTGTGCGTATATTGCAGAAGTTGTAGAAGAACAAGAAGCATATGCTGATGAGAAGATGAAAGGGAACCGATCAAAACCTAAATTCACTGCTGAGCTTGTAGACACCTTGAAGTTTGAGACAGATCTTGTGGTTGTAAGGTGTGATGAGCAGCTTGGCCTTGGGTGCTTCACTTGCTACAAATGTGGACAGTTTATTTCTCCAGATGAAAATGTCTACATGTACATGTAAGCTATACTTATTTGTTTATGCGTACATATATATAATTAAAATTTTATTAATTTGTTTTATTTATGTCTTGCTTTGAGTGCTTCCAATGGTTAGAATTTGTAGGGTTTAGTGAATTTGAACTTTCAAGCTCATCACTTGGGACATAGGATTTTAATAGTGAATTTGAGTTTTGATCAGTCGAATAGAAAAGTGGTACAGGGAAAAAGAGTTTGAACCCCATTGTTTCGTAGTTAAGACTATAGGGTTTGACACTTGTGGCATTTAGGATTTTAGTATTCAATCCATTCTTTGAGCTCGTATGAGTTTAGCGAATCTAAGTCTTAGGGTTCATCACTTGGGATATAGTGTTTTAGTAGTGAATTCGAGCTTTAAGTATGTCAAACAGAGAAAAAAAGATTTTATACATAAAAATTGATTATATAGAGAAAAAGAGTTTTGCACTAGTGATAGAACGAAAATTGTGATTTCATATTTTTTTACCATAACTTTTCAATCTGAACCTTTAGGTGTGTTGAATAGAGAAAAATAGATTTTATAGAGAAAAAATGATTCAACAAATAAATAAAGGTTCTATAAAAAAAAACAATTCTACACTAGCAGAAAACTATGATTTCATTTTTTTGGCCTAACTTTTATGTTCGACCACCAAAATGATTGTCATTGGTCTCAAAAGAAGTGCGATTGTGAGAAGAGTAAAGCTCGACCTACAGCTGTTGAAATTGAGGTCCACCATCACCAAAAAGCGCCCCCGCCCGCACACCCCCCGCCACCGCCCCCCGCCCGAAGCTTCGATGATTCCTGAAAACTTCATTTTCTTGCTGCTATTGTTCTCGATCTTGAATCAAGGTGACCGATGACGTTGGAATCATTCGGCTAATGCAAATCCAACACCATCGGTCTCGCCTCGATTCAATGTCGATTCAGCGATATTTTCGAGTTATTCATCATTTTTTGCCTAGTTGAATAGTAGAAGTATTTTTGAGATATTCATCATTTTATAATTATTTATAAGTTTAAAAATGGAGTGGACCTATTTCAAATAATGAGACTCATAACACCTTTTAAAGTGACGTACCAAGAACTTTTGTCTCTACAACTTATTTACCTCACCACAACCTTATATCTCACCTCATTTCACCGCACTACAACAGTAGGTCAAAATATAACACAATTCGAACCGAACTCGTTTCATTTTAATTGCCTGAAGTTCTTTAATTAAGTTTTTTGAATTAAATTGCTGCCTGCCATTTTTATGTTTAGTTTTAAGGCTAAATTCTAATGTACTTATATTTAGGCATAGTCCGGATCAATATAGCATGTCAAGTCTATTTCTTCATTAATATAAACTCTTACTCTAATACTTAATTACCACACTTTGATTTGACATTTATATATATTTAATTTGCACACATAACTCATTAATTTATTGGTTTATGTTTATAAATGAATTTAGAAAATTCTTGACATTAATTAACATGGTTACATTGCATGAATTACAGGGACTTTGCTTTTTGCAGTAAAAAATGTAGAGGTTCTCCATTTGATTATGGTCATCAGGGAAAGAAGTAAACACACTGAAGAGGCTTCTTAGCCATCTAGAGGAGACTCTTGAATTGCTATAAATTTGAGACATTTTATGGCACCAAATCCTTTTTTTTCTCCCTCTTCCCCTAAAAGGCTTTGAACTTATCTGCCTTGGATTATTAGTTTTCATTAGATAATAATTTATTGGGCAATTATCACTCAAAATAATATCCTCTTACTTGTGGGTGTGTAAGGAATTACGGTATGTAATTCTCCCACCAGCGTTCGAATCTCGCTAGAGGCATGAGTCTAGACATGATTTTTTCATATACTTGTCCAATTTGCATCATTTGTGGTTTTTTTTAATCTATAAGATGCATAAAGTTTCAAAAAAATAAATTTGAAGTTGAAGTTTATTTTAAAGATGATTTCGCGATTTTTTTGATAAATTTTCTTTTATTTTATTAAGTATTATTATATACGATTTTTAAAAAATTTTAAAATATTAATTTCATGTAATTTATAACTTTGAATTTTAAATTTAAGAATCAAATTTAAAAGTAAATGAGTTTAAAAAAACATAAAATAGAAAACTACAATTACATATATAAGCTATTTCTTGTAAAAAGAATTTAGCTTATAAGCTATGAAAATTAATGTAGCTTATAAGCAGTAAAATAAGTTGTGAGGTGTTTGATGAAATTTATAGATGACATTAGCTTATAAGCTGTGATGAAAAATCTATTTTATTTGTATATTTTTAATTTCTTTTATGTTTATTTCATTATAAAAAATAAGTATAATATTATACAAACTTTAAAGTATAATTTAATAAATATAAATTTTAAGAGAATTTAGTATTAAATTAAATTTTAAGTCTTAATAAAAGAAAATAAAAAATATGTCGACCACAAAAATTTTAAGTGTTACTAAAAGAATAATTTAATATTCATATAAGTTTTAAACATAAGAAAAAAGTTAAAAATGATGAACCGCTCTCAAATAAGTTTCAAATTGGAGCTTATTTTAAGCTAACGGTACCATTAGCTTAAGACACCTGTTTGGTGAAGCGGTACAACAAAGCTTATACGCTAGAGGTACCCGCTTCACCTAATAGAGCCATAGTTATCATGTTTTTATTGTATCTTTTAAATTAAATGTAGTATATTTTACACAATTGTTAAGTTAGCATCGATTATAATGTTCACCAAACATTTCACAGCATATAAACTAAACTTATTTTTCACACGTACTTTTTTTTCCTCAACTTATTTTCATCCTTTTCCTCACTTATTATTATTGATTTTTGTTTTTGTTTGGATTAAAAAAAAAAGCTCTAAACATACTCACACTCTAGATATACGACATATCTATGATTTTCTGAAATTTTATTTTGAGGTCCTTGGACTTGGTTTTCACAGAAGTACAAAATTCAGCTCAAGCTGCCAGCCTAATTGCTCCACTTGGGCCTTTTTCAGTCCACTCGAAAGGCCCAACTTCCAAATCTACTTGGTCAGTTGGTCTTTCCCTTCCCCTTTGCGCGTCTCCTTCTACTGGAGACGTTCTGGTGAACTCGGACGAAGATTTGATAATTCCATGGTACATTCAAACGGAGATCAAAGCGTTTTGCACTCTGACGTCCTCGCAAGGTAATTTTTTGAAATCTTTGCCTTCCTCGAGGAGTACAAGCTGGAGATGAAAGTGTAGAGATGATAGAGTAGTTGGAAAGGCAATTAATATTGTTTCGATTTTGTTGTTGTTAGCGAACCCTTTTCAATTTTGTTGTTGTTAGTGAACCCTAAAATTTGAATTATCTTCAAAAATGGCTTACTTTTGGGGCCTAGTTTTGAAATAGCTGGTGGTTTAATGGAGAACTATACTGAATTCGCTTCTTGATTTATTCCTAGGGATCATGTTTGAAATCAATTTGATTTTGATTTGCTATCGTAGTGTAGGTTGTATTTTCTGGTATTGGCAATGACAACAATTGAATCTGATACTCGTCAGCCTCCTATTAGTTCTACTCAGATGCAGCGTTCGACTTCCTCATTCAAACGATGGGGTCGAAAAGCACCAATTTGTTAAATATGGTCTTCCTGTGATTTCACTTGCGGTGTTTGGGGCTTTTGGCCTTGCTCATCTCTTGCAGGGGAGGTTGGTGCATTTTCCATTTTTAATATTTGCCTTCCATGAAAATGTGGCCTTTAGTTTGTGCCTCCAATAAGCTCCTCTAGTTTTCAGTCTTAGCAACATCATCATTCTTCATCCTCCGACTAAAATGCAGTAGGTTTTTGTATTTAAGCAAGGATATTGCTAAGGCGAGGAGGATGATGAAGAGTGGGAAATCATAGAGAATAGAAAGGCATTATCAAGAACTTTGCCAGTAGATGCATACAAATCAAAGAAGATTTCACTGGAAGAGAAGCTAAAGGTATGGTGGTTTTTCTAGTACCTTTCTTGAACTATTATCGATGAGATTGATAGCTTACTTGTCGTAAGCTCCTCTAGTTTTCAGTCTTAGCAACATCATCATTATTCATCCTCCGATTAAAATGCAGTAGGTTTTTGTAGTTAAGCAAGGATATTGCTAAGGCGAGGAGGATGATTAAGAGTGGGAAATCATAGAGACGAGAAAGTTATTATCAAGAACTTTGCCAGTAGATGCATAAAAATCAAAGAAGATTTCACTGGAAGAGGAGCTAAAGGTACGGTGGTTTTGCTAGTACCTTTCTTGAATTGTTATCGATGGGATTGATAGCTTACTTGTCGTGTCTTTATGTTATAGGCTTTGTAGGAAAAAGTGGACATACACAATACGACCCCTCAGAGATCTTTCTAACTGAGGTGTGTCAATTGGAGGAGGTTGTGTTGTTTTTTCAGCTTTTGGTGGAAGGAGATGTGGCTCTCCCTGCTCAACACCTTCTGTGTGATCTTCTTCTAGATGTTCCTCCTGCAATTCATCATTATCTGTAGGAATCATTGATGCAGGATCTGAGATAGTGTTTGCAACACTAGGAACAGTGAACTTGGTGGATTTGTCCAAGTTTTCAAACACTTCATTCTCGTGGAACACAAGATCACTGCTTTTGATAACCTTCTTAGTAGTTGGATCTCACGGTCTGTATCCAAATTCATCATCTCCATATCCAATGAAAATGCAAGGAGTGGATCTGCTGTCAAGCTTCTGTGTTTGCTCCTTGGATACATGTGCAAAAGTTTTGCACCCAAATACTCTCAATTAAGAGTAAGAAATATTTCTTCTAGACCACACCTTTCTCGGAATTTCGAAGTTCAGTGATGCTGACGGTGATCTATTGATAAAGTAACGGGCCACACGAACTATTTCACTCCGAAATGACTTTGGCAATTTTGTCATATTGAGCATACATCTTGCTCGTTCTATAATGATGCAATTCATCCTTTCGGCTACACCATTATGTTGTGGGGTACGTGGGACCATCTTCTTGTGTCGAATACCGCGTTCAGCACAATATGCTTCAAACTCTCTGAAAAACATACTCGTCTCCATTGTCTGTTCAGAGGCACTTCAACTTCTTTCTAGCTTCTCTTTCAACCACAACGTGGAAATTCTCGAACACTTGATCATTGGTTTTGAGAAAATACATCCACACTTTTCGTGAAGTGTCATCAATAAAAATTAGGAAATATATTTCCTCCCAAAGAATCTTCTTCCATTGGATCACAAATATCAGAGTGTACCAAACTTAACAACTTTGATCTTTTCGTGGAAGAGGTATTGAATTAGACTCTGTGCTGTTTCCCGAATAAACAATGATCACATGGGTTCAGCGGAATATCTTTAGACACTGCGATGAGTGCTTTCTTTCACAGGGTGGACAACCCTTTTTTCTCCCATGTGATCGAGTCTCTTGTGTCATAGATTTGGAGAAGTCTCTTCCTCCATAGTATTAATGTTTTCTGAACATACTTTGGCTTGTGTTATGTAAAATGTACCACAAATATGTTCCCTAGCATAAGTCAAAATACACTTCGTCAACTTCTAGGTGTCATTGTCGAAATGATTGTGATAGCCTTACTTATCAATAGCATTTACAATAATAAGGTTGAACCGGAGGTTTGAGACGTGTCGGACGTCCTTCAACACCATAGTGCATCGAAGATTCGTCTTGATATGCACATAATCAATTGCAACGATTTTTGCAAAATTATCGTTGTCCATCTTCACTGTACCAAAATCATCAGTTTTATACGAAGTAAAAAAATTACTTTGTGGAGTGGAGTGGCGTGGTGCAATGCAGCAGTGTCGATAATTAACTCAGGATTGTGGCTTGTTGCATGCAAGCACGTCTCTTCACTGCAAGGGAGTAGTGCTACATCTTCTGAAATGGTAACTAAAGATTCACCACTTTCATTCTTTGACTCGAAGCTATTTTGACCTAGCTCGTGTTGTAACTTCCAAAAATTCTTCTTTATATGACCCTCAATGCCACAATGGTAATATTTGTACTTGCCTTTTTGCTGTCTTCTATTGTAGGTGGACATTTTATAATCCTGGTTTTGTCCTCGAATTTTACTCCTTTCACTACTCTTGCCTGTCCTCAAATGTGTCATTTTGGTGGTGAGTTTTCCTCCGGGTGTAGAGTTACTAAACGAGACCACCAGCGTCTCCCAATTTTCTGGTAAGGAGCTGAATAGCATAAGGCTTGTTCTTCATCATCAAGAACAAACTTGACAGCTACAAGCTGATTCACAAAGTTCTTAAACTAATTGGCGTGCTCAGCTACAGAAGTACCATTTTTCAACTTCAAATTGACAAGGCATCTAATCAAGAGAGTTTTATTCCGAGCAGTCTTGGATTGGTACATGTTCTTCAGCTTCTTTCAGAGATCATATACACTTGTCTCTTGTGCAACATGGTGAAAAACACTGTGATCGATCCAATTTCAGATTTGACCGATCGTCTTCTTGTGTTTCTTTGTCCACTTAGTATCTTTGACATCATCTGGTTCCTTGCCTTCGTTCTCCAAAGGATCCGTTAGATCTCTACAATTCAGAAAATCCTCCATTTGAGGTTTTCATAATGCTTAATTTGTAAGAGTCAACTTTATCATGGCTCCCAACTACTCTTATATAGAAGCTTTCATCAAAAAAAATTGATTTCAAGCCAAACCTAGCAAAATCAAATTTTTGGAGTGGAGTATTGCAAAACCAATAGCACGGTTATGTTCGAAAAGGTCGAAAACCTTGGGAATCGATATGACCTTCCTGAAAATCTGTTCAAAATGCATTGAATCGGCCGATCAAAGTTTCTGCAACTTGAACCGGACTTAACTGTCAAGAAATGCCGTTTGAAAACGTGGCAGTGATAACGTGGCGTAATGATGTGGCAAACTTGCTAATGTGGCGCCGATGTGTTTTTGTCTTCAACATCCAGCTGGCGTGTGGGTGCGTGTGAATAGTAACTTAAAATTTCAGATGGAGAGCGTGGCTCACCCCAATGTCCGTTTGCATTGACTTTTGAATTTGGAGACTCGTATGGTGATGAATAACACTCAGATGTGTTCAAAACTTGATTTTGTCGAAGTTAAAAATTGCCCCGAGCGCAAAGTTGCTCTTTTTCTGTTCGGGATTATTTTCGGTAGCTGGAAATCTAAACCTCTTCCTCCCATACCACTTTGTCGAGGTTACCTGGTCAGTTGGACACAAACAACGAAATCAAAGTATAGAGATGACATAAAAATATACGTGGTTTGATCATTAACGACCTACGTCCATAGGAGAGAAAACACAATATATTAAGAGATAACACAAGAGAATGAGATTACAACGACTCAATTCACATTCTCTGGTGCCTTTACCTTGCACCAACACTCTCTCACATAAACACTCTGTTTTTTTTTATTCTCTGTGTAACTTCACCCACATATAACTCTACCTTTCTCTCACAATTTTTACATGCATATATACATCCTCTTTATATAGAGAACCATGAAAATTTTATCAATGAAGACACGCCACTTTTGTTGACATTAATGAGTATGAACTTATTAATTAGGTAAGCCTTCTTTCCTTGACAACAATGGTAGCGACTGCACACCATTGTTGAACCTTTGTTTGGAATGCATACAGCCTTCTTGGACTTTTATGAGTATGAACCCATTAATTCTCCCACTTTCAAACCCATAAGAGGAGAATGCAACTTACTGGTTTTTAGTTGCTGTCCATTCCGAATATGCCTTGACATAGCTCGAGCTTCTCACGTGTAATCACCTTTGTCAACTTGTCTGTTGGATTCTTGTCAGTGTGAATTTACACAAGCTTCAATAGTTACTCTTCAATCACTTCGCGTATCCAGTGATAGCGAATACCGCGTATCCCTCAAAGATCTTTCTCACTGAGGTGCGTCAACTAGAGGAGGTTGTGCTGGTTCTTCAGTTTTTGATGGTAGAGAGTGTTATGTTATGTGTGGTGCAATGAGTTAGAAAGAAAAGAAAAAAATAGTGTTTTTATGAGAGAGTGTTGGTGCAAGGTAGAGGCACCAAAGAGTGTGAGTTGAGTCGTTGTAATCTTCTTCTCTTGTATTATCTCTTAATAAGAGTGTGTTTCCTCTCTCGTGGACGTAATTCGTTAGTGACCGAACCACGTATATCTCTGTGTCTTTCATTCGTTTTGGTTTTTTCGTTGTTTGTGTCATATTGACCCGGTATCCTCGACAAAATGTGATGGGTTCATACCCATAAAAGTCTAAGAATGCTACATGCAAACCAAGCAAAAGTTCAACAATGGTGTGCAGTCTTTACCATTGTTGTCAAGGAAATAAGGCTCACCTAATTAATGAGTATGTCTTCATTGATACAGTTTTCATAGTTCTCTATATAAAGAGGATGTATGTGTGCATGTAAAAATTGTTAGAGAAAGGTAGAGTTATGTGTAAGTGATGTTACACAGAGAGGAAAAAAATGAAAAACTGAGTATTTTTGTGAGAGAGTGTTGGTGTAAGGTAGAGGCGCCAGAGAATGTGAGTTGAATCGTTGTAATCTCATTCTCTTGTAATAGAGTGTGTTACCTCTCCCGTGGACATAGGTCGTTAGTGACCAAATCATGTATATCTACGTGTCATCTCTATACTTTGATTTCATTATTTGTGTCCAATTAACCCGGTAATCTCAACAAAATGGTATCAGAGGCAGAGGTTCAGATTTTCAACTAGTGGATATCATCCCAAATAGAAAAATAGCAACTTTGCGCTCGGGTCAATTTTCGACTTCAATAAAATCTAGTTTTGAACACATCTATGTGTTCTTCATCACTATACGAGTCTCATGGTTCAAAAATCATCGCAAACGGACGTCGGGGTGAGCCACACTCTCTGTCTGAAGTTTTGAGTCACTATTTACGCTCCCCAAGCTTTACACTCGTCAGCTGGAGGTTGAAGACAAAGACACGTCAGCAAGTTTGTCACATCATTATGCCATGTCAACACACAGTCAGCAATTGTGCCACATCAACAATCACGTCATCAAACGTCGTTAGTTGTTTGTCAGCTGACCGTTAGTCAATAGTTAAGTCTAATTCAAGTTGTAGAAACTTTGACCTACCGTTTCGGTTCTTTTCGGACTGATTTTGTGGAAGGTCAAACCTGTTTCCAAAGTTTTTGACCCTTTCGAATGCAATCGTGCTATCAGTTTTGCGATATTCTACTAGAACAATTCGATGTTGCTCGGTTTGACTTGAAACCCAAACTTTTTTTATGGAAGCTTCTACATCAGAGTCATCTGGAGCCATGATGAAGTTGACATTCACAAATTATGCACTATGGAAATCTCAGATGGAGGATTTCCTGAATTGTAGAGATCTAGCAAATCCCTTAAAGAACGAAGGCAAGATACCAAATGATGTCAAAGATGCGGAGTGGACCAAGAAACATAAGAATACGATTGACCAAATTCGAAATTGAATCGATCACAGTGTTTTTCACCATGTTGCACAAGAGACAAGTACATATGATCTTTGGAAGAAGCTGAAGAACATGTACCAAGCCAAGACTCCTCGGAGTAAAGCTCTCTTGGTTAGAGGCCTTGTCAATTTGAAGTTGAAAAATGATACTTCTGTAGCTGAGGACACCAATGAGTTTCAGAACTTGGTGAATCAACTTGTAGCTGTAAAGTTTGTTCTTGATGACGAAGAACAAGCCCTATTACTCTCAGTTCCTTACTAGATAGTTGGGAGACGCTGGTGGCCTCTCTCTGTAACTCTACACCCAGAGAAAAACTCAACATGAAAATGGTCTCAGTTGCAGTATTCAACGAGGAGACCCGCATGAAGGAATTGCGTATAGACTAGTCTCATGCCCTTATTACTGAGATTAGCGGACGACCTCTAGAGAGAGGCAAGAGTAGTGGAAGGAGTAAAAGTTGAGGACGAAATCAGGATTATGGAAAGTCCATCGACGGCAGGAAATAGTAAAAAGGCAAATACAAATGTTACCATTGTGGCATTGAGGGTCATATAAAGAAGAATTACCGGAAGTTACAACGGGAGCAAGATCAAAATAGCTCAAAGTCAAAGAATGAAAGTAATGAAACGCTAGTCACCATTTCGAATGATGTAGCACTACTATCTTACAGTGAAAAGACGTGCTTACATGCAGCAAGCCACAATCCTGAGTGGGTGATTGACACTACTGCATCGCACCACGCCACTCCACGAAGTAATTTCTTCACTTCGTACAAAATAAGTGAATTTTGTACTGTGAAGATCGGCAATGACAGTTTTGCCAAAATTATTGCAATTGGTGATGTACGTATCAAGACAAATATTAGATGCACTATGGTGTTGAAGGACGTCTGACATGTCCCAGACCTCTTGTTCAACCTTATTGCTGTGAATGCTCTTGATAAACAGGGCTATCACAATCATTTCGGTAATGACACCTAGAAGTTGACGAAATGTGCTTTGACTTATGTCAGATGAAATATTTGTGGCATATTGTATAGAACACAAGCCAAAGTATGTTCAGAAAGCATCAATGCTGTGAAGGAAGAGACTTCTCCAAATCTCTATCACAAGAGACTCGGTCACATGGGAGAAAAATGATTATCCACCATGTCAAATAAGACACTTATAACAGTGTCTAAAGATATTCCGTTGAACCCATATGATCATTGCTTATTCGGAAAGCAGCACAAAGTCTCTTTCAATACCTCTTCTACGAAAAAGATCAGGGTTGTTAATTTTGGTACATTCTGATGTTTGTGGTCCAATGGAAGAATCTTCTTTGGGAGGAAATAGACATTTCCTAACTTTTATTGATGACGCTTCACAGAAGGTGTAGATGTATTTTCTCAGAACTAAGAATCAAATGTTTGAGAATTTCAAGAATTTCCACACTATAGTGGAAAAGGATACCGGAAAGAAGTTGAAGTGTCTCTGATCAGATAATGGAGGAGAGTATGTTTCCAGGGAGTTTGAAGCATACTATGCTGAACGTGGTATTCGACAAGAGAAGACGATCCCATGTACCTCATAATATAATGGTGTAGCCGAGAGGATGAATTGCACCATTTTGGAACGAGTAAAGTGTATGCTCAGTAAAGTTGCCAAAGTCATTCTCGGGTGAAACGTTTCGTGTGGCCCGTTACTTGATCAACAGATCACCGTCAGCACCGCTGAACTTCGAAATTTCAGAGAAAGTGTGGTCTGGAAGAAATATCTTACTCTCACTTGAGAGTATTTGGGTGCAAAGCTTTTGCATATGTATCTAAGGAGTAGAGACAGAAGCTTGACAGTAGATCCACTCCTTACATTTTTATCGGATATGGAGATGATGAATTTTGATACAGACTGTGGGATCCAACAACTAAGAATGTTATCAGAAGCGGGAATGTTGTGTTCCACGAGAATGAAGTGTTTGAAGAATCGGACAAATCCACCAAGTCCACTATTCCTAGTGTTGCAAACACTATCCCAGATCCTGCGCCAGTGATTCCTGCAGATTATGATGAATTGCAGGAGGAAGATCTAGAAGAAGATCACACAGAAGGTGTTGAGCAGGGGGAGCCACATCTCCCTCCACCAGAACTTGAAGAACCAGCACAACCTTCTCCAGTTGACGCACCTCAGCTAGAAAAATCTCTGAGCGGTCGTACTATGATTCTGTCAAGAAGATATACGAATTCAGACTATATTCTGCTTACTGATGAGGGGGAGCCAGAGAGTTTTCAAGAAGCTCACACTCATGCTGAGAGTAATGAGTGGAGGCAAGCTATGCAAGAAAAGATGAATTTCTTGCAGAAAAATCAAACTTATGAGTTGGTGAAACTTCATAAAGGGAAGAAAACAGTGCAGAACAAATGAGTTTTCAAGCTAAAGAAAGATAGCAACAGAAATCTTATGAAGTACAAAGCTCGGTTGGTTATCAAAAGATTTCAACAGAAGAAAGGAATTGACTTTGATGAGATTTTCTCCCCTGTGGTAAAGATGACATCCATCCGAGTCATACTTGGTTAGTAGCAAGTATGAATTTGAAGCTTGAACAAATGGATGTAAAGACAGCTTTTCTTCATGGTGATTTGGAGGAAGAAATTCACATGGCGCAGCTAGAAGGCTTCGAAGTTCCTAAGAAGAAACATTTGGTCTGCAAACTACATAAAAGTCTCTACGGCCTTAAGCAAACGCCGAGACAGTGGTATAGAAATTTTGACCATTCATGGTGGATCATGGTTACAAAAGGACTATCGCAAACCAGTGTGTTTACGTCCAAGAGTTCCCCGACGGTAATTTTGTGATATTACTGCTCTATGTGGATGACATGTGAATTGTTGGCCAGGATGTAGCTATGATTAACAATTTGAAAACCCAACTATCCCAGTTCTTCGACATGAAGGACTTTGGTCCAGCTCAGCAGATTCTGAGTGTGAAGATTGTTCGTGGCAGAAAAACCAAGAAATTGTAGTTGTCACAGGAAACTTATGTTAAACGGGTACTTGAAAGGTTTAACATGAAGAATGCGAAGTCGATTACCACTCCACTAGGTAATCATTTCCAGTTGAGCAAGAAATTTTGTCCCTCCTCAGAGAAGGAGGTTGAACAGATTGAAGCAATCTCTTACTCTTCAGCAGTTGATAGTCTGATGTGATGTACTCAATGGTGTGTGCAAAATCGAATATTGCTCACGTTATTAGTGTTGTGAGTAGATTCCTTTCCAATCCAGGAAAAGAACATTGGGAGGCTGTTAAATGGATTCTCAAGTACCTAAAGGGTACATCAAAGCTATGCTTGTGCTTTAAGAGAGAAGATCCAATTCTAGATGGCTATACTAATTCGGATGTGGCCGGTGATATTGACAGTAGGAAATCCACTTCACGGTATGTTTTCACTTTTGCAGGGGCTGTTTCATGGCAGTCCAAACTGCAGAAGTGTATTGCTTTATCTACAACAGAAGTAGCGTACATTGCTGCAGCAGAAGCTGATAAAGAAATGTTGTGGTTAAAGCGATTTCTCTAGGAACTGGGATTTAATCTGAAGGAATACATGGTATATTGTGACAGCCAAAGTGCTCTAGATTTGAGCAAGAACTTCATGTACCATTACCGCTCAAAGCATATCGATATTCGCTATCACTGGATACGCGAAGTGATTGAAGAGCAACTGTTGAAGCTTGTGAAGATTCACACTGACGAGAATCTGACATACATGTTGACAAAGGTGGTTACACATGAGAAGCTCAAGCTATGTTAGAACATATCCAGAATGGACGACAACTGAAAACTAGTGAGTTGTGTTCTCCTCCTATGAGTTTGAAGGGGGGGAATTGATGGGTTCATACCCATAAAAGTCCAAAAAGGCTGCATGCACACAAACCAAGAAAAAGTTTAACAATTGTGACCATTGTTGTCAAGGAAAGAAGACTCATCTAATTAATGAGTTCATACTCATTAATGTCAACAAAAGTGACAGGTCTTCATTGATATAGTTTTCATAGTTCTCTATATAAAAATAATGTATGTGCATGTAAAAATTGTGAGAGGAAGGTAGAGTCATGTGTATGTGAAGTTACACAGAGAGAAGAAAAAAAATGAGAAACATAGTGTTTTTGTGAGAAAGTGTTGGTGCAAGGTAGACACAGCAGAGAGTGAGTTGAGTCGTTGTAATCTCCTCTTGTATTATTTCTTAATAGATCGTGTTTTCTCTCCTGTGAATGTAGATCGTTAGTGACCGAACTACGTATATCTCTGTTTCATCTCCATACTTTGATTTCTTTGTTTGTGTCAAACTGACCCGATAACTTCAACAAGTATTTTGCTAGGGCGAGGAGGATGATCAAGAGTGGGAAATCATAGTGACGAGAAAGGCATTATCAAGAACTGGGCCAGTAGATGCATACAAACCAAAGAAAATTTCACTGGAGGAGGAGCTAAAGGTACGGTGGTTTTGCTAGTACCTTTCTTGAACTGTTATAGACGAGATTGATGGCTTACTTGTCGTGTCTTTCTATTATAGGCTTTGCAGGAAAAGGTGGACATACAGAATTACGATTACAAGAAAATTCCTAGGCCAAATGAAGGCAGGTCCGCCTAGTTTCAGGCACATTGTCCAGTTCTTGTGTTTTTACTGGTACTGCATAACAAAGTAGTTCTCTCGGATTCATGGTTGATATTGTTTTTTGATTTTCTGCATGAATTTTGTCGTGGTAGAATTTTCTACCCTCTGATTTATTCATCGTCAGAGAAGAATCAGAAGATACTCCATAATTTTGCATTGGACAAATCCAGGTGGAAAGATGCAACATATTAGAGTAGCTTGCAATTGTTTTTGTTTTTTTTGATAAACTATGTTCCTAGCACACAACATATTTCTGTCCATGCTACAAAATAAATAGAAAATGGTCTCGTTCTAATTTTTTACTTTCATGGTTAGTAAACTTGCAAATGCTTGAGCATTTGTCCTACCTTGAAAGGGGGGAGAGAGAGGGAAGAAACTAGATAGTTTGTGAAAAGAATTCAAAGCATATGAAATATATATTAGGAGAAGAGTTCACCCCAACCATTTAACAATTACATACTTATACCCAGTTATCCCTAGAGAAAAAAACCGTTTTCTCCTTATGTACACCAGCACAAAAAAGGAAAACAAAATGTTGTAAACCCCTACCTAGTGTTCCTTTCCTTCTTCCTTTCGAAATATCTCCCACCCTCTTCTTTTTTATTCATTATAAAGACAGGACCAAAATCACAGCTGCAAAACCCCTTCCTTTATCTAGTCCAACTTTCACCCCCTCCAATTAAAATATGAAAAATAAAGGGAAAAAAAAGGCACTCGAAAAGCCAATTCAATAGAATGCCAACAGCTGCAATTACCTCGGCTTTGGTTGTAATCCGAATGACAGTAATGGTTGGACAAGCCTCTGAGCTGAGGGACTACTGAGAAACATCGCCTGGGATCGGGTAAGCATCTCAACCATTGATGGGGTTTGATAAGCTTGAACAAGACTTGAACCATCAACTGAGTCGCCTCTTGCTGTTGCTCTTTGCCAGGAATGTGAGCTCAGGCCTGAAAGAATGTATGCCCTTCCAGACGCCTCATATACATGCCTGCTTGCCATCCTCTCTTGCATCTCCTTGAGCTCGGCATCCAATGCAATACAGAGGCGATCATGGGATTTAGCTGACACAGTCTGTGACAACAACTGCCGGAAATTTTCAAGGATAGAAACTGCACCAGCTAGATCTCCCTGTTCAGCAGCAGATCTTGCTTGTGCCATAGCCTCAGCTGCTTGGAGCCTGTTTCGCTGCCTGTCCACTTCAATAGATACGACTGCTTCACCGGCTACTTCAGGCCTTCCAATCCTTACTTCTTCACTTTCCACCGTTACCATTTCTTTAGTTAAGGCATCCTTGTAAATACATCTCACCTTTAGCAAAGAGGTTTCATTTCTAGAAGACTCAGTTGGCACATTAACTGAAAACAAAAAATCTCTTTCTTCATCAGCATACAAATCTCCAACATCAACAAATCCTGCACGCCCATCAGCCATCACTCTGCTTGGATAACTTCCAGCTTTTAGTGAACCAACATGAACACTAGGGTGCACACACTGAACGCCCACTTGCAGTTCCTGCACCACAACACTCAGAAGACCTCCAATGCATTGTGCAAATGCATCCTGGATCACCGCCTCAGTTTCAATAAAAGAAAATGTCCCCCCAGAGATCTGAGATATTGAATGCATAGAGGAAGCATCATGATCTGCACCAAAGCCAAATGCATGTACGGGGACCTGGAATCCTGCATTGTCACCACCATGAATGGACAAAGGAAGGAGCAACTGATAGTTTGGTTGGGTTTGGTTGCCCCCAGAAGCACTGACAGTATATGTATCCTGCCCATCAGATAGAAGAATTATACTTGCAACAGGATTCTTTTCCCTTCGATCTTCCATTACTTTTGCACCCTTTCTAAGACCTTCAGCAATGTTGGTCCCACCATTAGCAACTAATGAATTAACAGCTTGAAGCGCTTGCTGCCTGCCTGTCTCACTCATTCGACGGAGGGGAAAGAGGCGACGCCCTGTGGATGAGAAGGCAATAACCGAGAGCCTGTCATTGGAGCTAAGGCTCTGTATTACAAACCCCATTGCTCGTTTTAGCAATGCAAGCTTTGTGCCGGCCATACTGCCACTGATGTCAAGAACTGTAACTAAGTCAACTGGAGCACGAGGAGTTTGTGAAAGCTGTGGCAAGTTAACCACGTTTCTGCTTGGATTTGTTCTCATAACTGTAGCAGCAGCTTTAAGATGAACTAAAACTGTAAAGTTATCATAAGATTTGGACCTCAGAGCAGTAGATACTTCTGGAAATGTCTTTATCTCTATTGTTTTAATGGATTTGCTATCAGCAGAACTTCTGTTGCAAGAGCTGATCTCAGCAGGTGTTGGTTGAATGTCCAATGATTCATCATCATCAAATACAATTGGCTCGGGAGCATGGAGGAGTGGAACAACATGCCGGCGATCTCGATGAGGGGGAGGTAGACGGCGAAGTGCAGTCACCAAAGCATTATTTTGAGGCCAACCTACTGGATGATCCAAACCAGAAGCTTGCAAGGGGTTTTCTTTCCATTTCGCTCTACAGACAGGACAAACATGGTTGCCATGTTTCACACTAGAAGCAATGCAGTGAAAGTGAAAGGAATGTGAGCACTCAGCAGTGAAAAGTGCAAGGCCACCTCCTTGTTTCATCTTGGTCAAGCATATTGAGCAAGTTTGCTGCATATATAGAATAAATGTGAACAAACAAGTGTAAACACATGATAATATTTATCAAAAAGGACAGAATTATGACTAGATTCAGGATGAGTAACAGCAAGAAAAAAAGCATACAAGTAACTTCAGACAAGCAAAACATTTTGCGATGAAATAGAATGAAGAAAAATGTATAAAATCTCTTGTTTTGTGAATACTTTATTAGTTTCTTATAATAGAACTAGCAAGTCTCAACAACAGCTATAGAATGAATGATATTAATAAGCAAGCATGAAATTCTGATCACGTCAAAAAACCCAAAGTAGATGCAGGACATAATATGAAACAGGCTGAGAATAAACCTAGCGATAGCAAGTGTGACTGCAATCATTGAGCAACGTACTGAACTCATCACAAACTTTTGACCACATCACAAAGTCAAGAATTACTTAACCTCATTCATAATAGATTGGACACTAAGCTTTTATCTATCATGCCGAGGTTGAAACTGTTGAAGACAAATTGCATACTTATCTATACTTATTGCCCCATTTAACTTCAATAAGTAACGATTTTTGTATGAATAACTATGAATTCATCCAGTGTGGTCTTACTCAGAGGAGGAGGGGAGAGGCATTACCAGAAGAAAAGAGTTTAAACAAAGAGAGGGTAAACTAGTAAATGTAAACAACACTAGTGCCCAAGGCAGTGAACGAGGTCAGAGAAAGACAAGATGTACTTAGAGTCTTAGACTTTACCCCCACATATATGTGGAGAAGTTATTTCCAAGAATTGAACCTGTGACCTAAGTTTTACCCTACAACTCTACAGAAAGGGTCAATTAGTAAGCTAGGAAAAACTTTATAGCCACTTACTGAATGTTTCTAAGCAAACATTTGGAGAACTAGTGATTATGACTTATGAGATGTGTAGACAAATAAGGAAATTACAAAGCCCATCCATCAAAGAAAGAGAAATCATTCATTGCTTTAAGGTCATTTCTAGCTTTCCTTTATTTGTTCGATGCATTTCCTTGCTAGAAATCTAACAATTAAACATTGAACATATGAGGTCACGTTCAAGCTGCCTTTCTTCCTTCTAACGGAAGGACGAAAAGCGAAGGTAAAAGCCTGTAGTCTTCTTATTCTAAAAAAGTAATTGACAGTATCCTCAAAGTGAACCATGCATTTACTCACAGACCCAACTAAGTAAAAACAGATGGAATGAACATCATCTTCCATTAGATATAACTAAAGATAAAAAATAAAAATAAAAACCGCACAATGCATAAAGAAAACCATGTGTTAGACATAAAGTAATTTAATCAGTGATTAATTCTACCAATTTCATCATAAGAATGTGAAGCAATTCTTAATCCATAACACAGAGGTCCAAATTGATATTTCAAATTTTCAAACAGATAAAGAATAAAAAACTGAGAAATTTACAGCTGAGTCAATCAAGTTAATGCTTCAAAAGTTCCTAAGGCCCTCTTCCTTGTTTGGATGCCTAGCAAAGGAAAATTAGCTTCCAATTTGAATTACTATTATTGGGCTCACTCAGACCAGAAAAGTTAAGCAGGAAAAAAATCCAATTATTGATCACTAAACAAGAACATTCAATTATTGAACCAACTTCATCATCCCCAATTATTTTTTAAAACAATCAGCACAGCACATACTAGAATATCAAATCCAAAGTGAAACCAGAAAAGCATTAAAAACACATATCCATGAAAACCCATAAAAAACAACAGCAAAAGCAAACAAAGCCACATGTGAAATCTTTGAAGCGTAGAAGAAACAGAACTTAAGAAATGACAGAAAACAAACCTTGGAGGATTTGCTGCTGAAACTTTTGGACAACCTCAACCCCTGAGAAGAGGGTGTGGGAGTCATCGGTGTTGAGAGCCGCATATCCCAATTCCCCAATGGAGAAAGCAGAGCAGCATCAGATAATCTCTCGGTTGAGTCAGGAGGTGCTGAGTCCTCTAAAGTTCTCGGAACATAAATACAAAGCTTTCTACCCAAAGCAAGCTTCGCTTTTCTCCATTTACTCCCCATTATTTCTTCTCCTCCAAAAGACTATTCTCAAGAAACCCAAAAACCAAACTGAAAGAGAGAATGCTCCAAAGTCCTATAAAATCTACAAAACCGAAGCAAGACCAAGAAAAAAAAAACAGATCTCGAAGTTCTTTTCTTGGAATTAAGCTGCTTTTGTTTTTGTTGAAGGGAAATCTCGGAATGTGAGAGTAGGAAGAGAGAGATGCAATGGGCCTTTAATGAAAGTTCAACTGGAGCACAAAAAACAAGATAAGCAGCAATGGACGAAAAGTTCTCTTGGGTTTTCAGTTTTTTACAGAGAAATAGACAAAGAGAAATGTCAAAGGTTGTGACTTTTTCGCTGAGAGATAACGGGTTTAAGAGATTTGGTTGTTATACAAGTAGTCGCCTTCTGGTTGTTGTAATCCATGGCCGCCATTGAAGAGAGAGATAGCGAGGTGAGGAGTTTTGACCTTAATCTGTGTGTGCGTTTTATTGAGACTTTTGAGAATGGTAAAAGACAAGAACACAGATCATTTATCATCACACCAACAAAAAAAATTCAAAGAAAGAAAGTAAGAAGGAAAGCTATGCTTGCTTTATTGTTTATCTTCATTATTGCAAATAATTCTCCTTATGACCTATCGCATTTTCCAGACCCAAATTAATAGCTGCTTATTTTGATTCTTTCTTGCTCGTTATTTACATCCACCTGCAGTTTACTTTACATGTATAGATACTGTCAATTTTGGGTTTATTTATTAATTTATTTATAAGCGGGCATGCATCAATATAATAAGATAATTAAAAAAGCCTGTGTAACAAGATATCATGTTGAATGGCTTGAAAAATGATTAAAATTCGTTTTTATTAATCCACCAAACATTTAGTAATAAACTCAACGAAAATCATAGTATGAAATCCGCCGAAGTTAATGTATCTTCCTTAGCTAGTAAATTTGTAAATCAGTCATGTCATTTCCACTCTTTATGATGTGCTTGAATGACAAATTACTCGATTTTAGTTGGGACAAACCAGTGGAGTTGCCCACTTGATTAAGTTTTCATGGATATTCGACTATATTCATCACCCATCAGCATGCATTTAGAGAGTTCGTCTCTAATAAAATGTTCATTCCCCAGAGTCCATCTATTTTGGGTATTGTTGAATAGGTTGGAACAAAAATCATGAATTTGCTACTTCACATCATGCGTATTTTGCCAAAATATGCTTAATAGAAAGTCCATGCCTTGATGAACCAAATTTCATGTCATGTTATTTATCATTTGATTTTGCTTTTGGGTTTCATTGTGTATTGATTTGAATGTTGAGTTTAGAATCATGTCGAACCTTGCAAAAATTCTACATTATAAATGAAAACACAAAGTGTTGTAAATCAAATATTTGCAAGAATAGCACATAAATCTAACTCAAAAGAGTTTTTTAATGGCGTATTTGACTCTTGAGAGACTCTGTGCGAATTCTAAAAGGGAGCCCCTCACCAAAAACAAAAAACTAAGAGGGCTTCAATGAGTTATTTTTTATTTTTAAGTTTTAAAATAGGGTGAGTATTATTGGACTAATTTTTTTAAAATAGAATTTAAATGTATTTGAGACTACTATAATACTATTGATTTTCTAAAAAATATGGGGTTCTAGGCATAAGTTTCACACAATTTTATTCTTAAAAAGTTATCTTCAATTGAGAGGTGTAAGGCTTATAAAACATTTTAATTTCCGTCAAGTTTTGTTGATGAGAAACATTTTATCTTAATAACAAGTCTTTTTGGGTGATCGAGTAAAAATGAAGCCTTCAATATTCAAATTTGACTCACCATATGAATATAATTATTTTGTTAACAAAACAGAATGATGAACTTAATAACTTTCAAGATTTTTAATAATACATTAAAAAAATTAAAATAAAAACAGATGAATTTATTGGTCAAATGCCCTAACAAAATGAGCATTTAGTAAAGAGGAAGAAGATTTTTAAAATGTCAACAAAAGCGTGCCATAAAACAATAAGGTGGAGAAGCATTAGACCAAGTGCTGGTTAACCCACAAAATATTGAAACAATCATACAAAATCCTTATATATATATATATATATATGTTAACATTACCTAGACCAATTCCATTCTTTGACGATTATATATCTATCTAGAGAGAGAGATTAATTTGGTCAACATTTTCCACTTGACCCAATAATATTTTTCAACTATTTGTTTTTTTATTTTATTATTTAAGAGAATGAATGGGTGACACTATTTGATAGTGCCTACTTGTCAAATCTATCCTTGTTTGACTAATATAATAATCATAATTGATGTTAGTGGGATCATTAATTATATATCATAATCTTTAATGTTCTCATTACATATGTTTGTAATGATTGGGTTAATGGGCATTTGTAGTGGAATTTTTAGCAATGATGTTAATAATTCATGATATTTTTCACATGAGATGATAAATATACTGTACATCCCCACACACGTGCACATCATCACACCCATGTCAACCATGTTGACATTTGTGCATATCTTCATCCACCACTCCCATTTTTCTTCTTTAATTTTTTTAAACCAAAAATAATTTGGAAAAGAAACAAAATAAAAGAAGGAAAGGAAAGAAAACCCTAAAATTACATTTTAATAGATAGAAAAGTGATAATAGGACAAAATAGAGGAGGTATAATTTAAAAGCAAATGATGCAAGAGCATATATATATATATATATATATATATATGATTCTTGTGTATATGTTCCCTTATTAATGGACCATTGACAATCATTCTTAGATGACCAATAGAAGTCAACATCTACATTACTTAGAGAATAGTATATTTGGGTATAGAAGATATGGTGCTTTAATTATTTGTTCTCTCATGGATATGTAAAGATATTCTCCCATATATATATATCCCTCTCTCACCAAAATGACACACACACACATATATATATATATGTGTGTGTGTGTATGTAATGTTTGTATATTTAGCTTTTGAGTGGTGGAGAATATTATGTCTCAATATTCAAAGGTTAGTTAGGTACACTATTGAGAGTGCACTATCCAAGCACATAACATTAGTTGTGGAGTTCCCTATTCCCACATAACTTTATTTACAAAAACCCTCAAAAGACAACCTTTTAAAAGAAAATTTGTCCATCTTTTTTATTGAATTGCAAAAAGTCACATATTCCTCTCCCCCACTAAACACCATCAACAAAAAACCAAGACAACAACTCCTTTTCCATTTCACCTCTCCTTTTGAGACCACAATTCCCTCTCTCTCTCTCTCTACATATATGTATGTGTATATAGGGTTAGTGGAGATCCATTAACAAAGAATCCTCTCATAAAAATTGAACTTTGTGGGGGGAATATGAAGGGGATTGGATTCCCTTTACAACGCCTCTAAATTGGCCAGACTTTCTAGGGCAAGTCAACGAGAGGTACCTTTTTTTTTCTTTTCTTTTTTTTTCTCTTTTATACAGTATTATTCATTATTATTACAAAGGGAACCTCCCTCTTATCTTATAGTGCCCCCCACTTGGGTGGTGGTGATTAAAGGCTAGTGGGTAATGCCTTGGACTTGGAAATGACACTTTTACACACATTCCTTGATTATCTCTATATATGTTTTTAATTTATACAAACAATGCAACATTTAGGCATTTAAGCAAGACAAAATATTAGGAATTTGAGACCTAGCTAGCTAGCTAGTAGTAGAGGGATTGTCTTATCAAATATATATATATATATATATATATATAATGCATATCATTCATCCTTGGCCGGTGCGATTTAGGTCAAAATACAACACACTCCTAAACGTAAATACATGTTTGGATGTCCATCCTATTGAAAAATAACCTTTAGATTTTGGGTATACAAAAGAAAGGATGATAACGCACGTCTTTATCATCAAGAAAGTCAAACCTAATCCATGTATAAAGTGGGGTCAACATGTCTCACATTCATTATCCTTAAAGTGGGACTTTAGTTAATTTGCTTCCCTAATCTATTGTTTCAAAAGCAATAGATATGCTTATATGTATTAACTGTGACAAAATTCAGAAGGATTTATGTAAAAGTATGCACAAATGGCTAGGATTAAATGACTTCTTCTAAAAGCTGGCTTGCCACAATGAGATGGACTAATTGGTTGAAAAATTATCATCAAAACAGGAGAAAATAAATGCCTTTCAAGTTTATGATATATGACCAGACGGGGAGAGTGATCTCAAGCTGGCACTTCTGACCTTCTCAATTCATGATTCAAGCATACACACAACTTTTCCACTGCAAACTTTTTAAGGATATATTCAATTTTCTTCTTCTTTTCCAACAATTTCATGTTTAGTTTGTTTGGTTAACAGTGTTGTTAATTTACATGTCGTGGTGAAATCGAGTTAGGCCCGATATGTATTATCTTACAAACTATTGAAGTATAAACTATCAGAAGTTGCAGAACTAATTAAGTTGATCGAATCATGATTGTTAGAATCGTACGATTTGCATTGGATTCGACTTTAGCAAAAAATTATTAGAATCGTAGCTTGAATCAAAGGATTCACAAATTGAATCACTGAAATCAGTACGATTCCAGAGCATGATGAAGGAGGAGGATTCCATTATGATATTTCAAGAAGAAGGATGATATAATCTATTTTGAGGTTGTCTTTCATGGAGTTTTGAAGCCACCCCGCATCTTCTCTCACGTCTTTCGGTTCGGCCCAATTTCTTCCACCCCTAGCTGCAATGCTCTTCTTCTCTCACGGAGTTTCAAACCATCATTCCGAATCTTCTGCAATATAGTCTAGCAAGCCTTCAATGCCCATCTCTCGTACCACATCGCTAATATTAGGTGTGTGTGTGTAGGATATATTAGATTCCGCGTTACTTAGAATTACCGGTTTTAAGTAATGGCGTGTTCGGTCTCTGTCCTGTGTATATATGTCTGTATTTTCGAAAAAATACCCATCTCTCACGGAGGTTCAATTTGTTTAGTTGAAGTCCAACTTTATGTCGAGTCTCATTTAAGTTAAATATTCTTTTGTTCAAATATTAATTTATTATTTTACTGTTCCTCTTAACTATTAATGAAAAATTAAGACAGATCATTATAAATATTTTTTAGTACTATAAATATATTTTATATGAATATTCATATATTTAATAATATATTACTAAAAATTAAGTAAATATTACGATTCACAATTTATACGATTTACGATTTAAAATTTTGATCAATCGATTCTGTGTGATTTGACAACCTTGGATAGAATCATTTTCATATATAAGTAGGTTAAAAAAAATGTGCCCTTCATCATTGGGAAAAGAAAATCCAAAAAAGGAACAATATTACAGAAGAAATTTCTGTACAAGAGTAAAACCTCAAAGAAATGTTCTAAGGAAATGCCTTTACTAAAATCTTTTGTCATCACTTTGTATATTTTTTGTAATGCAGAATACCTCAAGTTGTTATGTCATCCCGATCCTCAACTGTTGTCCATCTTATCTCAACATGTAGCAGTCCATTCCTTGAATCTATCAGATGATATTTTTCGTTGATACGTCCGTTTTGCACAACATCAGTCAGGTCGATTTCTACATATCCCAGTGATTCCTAAAGAGAAGATGAACCCAATATTTAGTATCATATAACATGAAAGGTAAACTAATGTTGCAGAAGTAGAGCATTATCATGATACCTTCGAACGAAAACTAAAGCCTGATCGCTTGCTCATGACCGCTATATGGATCTTCTCGTGTAAAGGAGGATCCTCAAGCATGAATTGGAACTCTTCATTCCAACGTGGGTCGCGAGTTTTTCTCATCATCTGAAGAAACCAAAATGTATACAGACAATTAATACTAGGAAAACATTACAGTACTCTAGTTATCACAGGTATTAAGTGGACGATGAATGCATGTTGAAATCTAATATCCTGCCTGGTGTCCGGGATGCATGTTCTAATCAAATTGTAGTTCAACCCAACAGCTTTCTGCTGAAGACCAAACGGGAAGAAAATAATACTCAACTCCAGAAACTGGAAAGCTTCTGTTAATTCATAGGTAGGAGTAGGCTAGCAAAGGATGATATCTTTAAAAGCACTTTTCTTGTTTATTTCTATTGATTGGCTTCATAGAAATCTTCACATTTGTTATGATCATGGATGTTAATAGATTTACTGTCAAACACAATTACAGAAAATAGTAAATTATGCTTCTGAACCTTTGTTTCCTTCTTTTCTCCTCTGAAAAGTACCGAAGCATATGGATTGTTATGACTCTTCCCTTCTACATCTTCCGCTCCTTGAACTGTAACTGAGAGTAGACCTGCTCCACTAAGAGTCTCCTCATCTGATGAACTGTCAATTCCACTTTGCTTTCTTTCGTATCGCTCAAGAAGTTCACCAAAACCACCATGGTCTGCTTTAAAAGGAACAAAGGTCAACTCCACCACAATTTGCCCTCTTCTCTTCTGGTCTTTTGCATCGCTCACATCGCTGCTTTTAAGCAAATCAAGAGTTAACTCCTTAGTCTCATGAGGAGAAAGTATTTTCAAGGGCACCAACTGCATCCCCAGCTTGTCATGCCTACCAACCTGTGAACAATGATATACAAGGAATGCAAATCCAAAACCTTATTGCAAATCAACTGACATCATAAGCAATTCGGTTTGACGTTCTGACTGGTAAACATGATCATACCCATGAAACTAAAATAATACAACATACTTGTGACTTTTCAGAAACACTTTTCCTGGAACTTTCTATCTAAGAAGTTGGTACATATCTAGAATTCTGTACTCATGATTAGGTAATAGAAAATTTGCATGCTAACCGGAGAAAATACATACAAAAATTATGGTAAGTTGTAGAGGATATTCTTCTAATTAGTTAAATAGAAATGAGCATGGAATGCTTAAAAGGATTGTATAAATGTTAACCCAATACCATGAAAGACCAAACTGATTTCCTTTTCCACCCTTCTAGGTGTGATTAAGAGAAGCCAATGACAAAGTCTAAAGTATGACCTAAGAATTTATCAGAATTAATTTATGAGGCTTCTTGAGATGCTTAAAGACCTAAATGTATGAGTTACTTAAGTTGGCCTATTAAGATTCTGTAGGCAAGTAAACGAAGGATAATGAAGGAACCTTGTCCCAGTCATAGACTTGTAATTGAAGAACTTGAGACTGGGGGTCTTTCACAATAAGCTTGAAGCTCTCATTCCATTGAGGATTTAAGTTCTTCTTCTTGATAGTGGTTTTCCTTGCTGGAAGTCTCTCCCCAGTTAGACTGAGTTTGACAAAAGGATCAGATGTTCCCAGAAAATCCATCTTCAAGAGCTTCATTGCACGCACAACCTTTACATGCAGTATGCCCACAGGCTTCTTTATGGCCCCTCTGCAATAAGCAAACAAGAACGATAACAAATAGAAATAGTATAATCAGAAAAGTTTCATTGGCCTGTGAACATCGAATGCAGTGAAGAAGTTATGAGACCAAGATCTTTAGACCTACACTAGTTTTGATGATTTGACATTACAAACCTACAGCCACAAGGAACACTCAGATTTTTTGAAGAAATTTAATCAACAAGTTTCAGTGTCCAAGTAATTGCATACAAGAATCAGAATATGGATTCAATAGCAATTGATAAAAAGTATGATCCTAGATAGAAATGAATGACAGAGACAATACATGGACTGAACTCCTGTTGATTTTCTCAAGACTCATGTAGCCGACCCCAAAATTTTGGGATAAAGGCTCATGTGATGATGATGAATTGCATCCAAGGATCCATGGAATATTGTAGACTTATTTAGTTATTTCATTAGGAAAACAATGAATACTTTTGCCAGTGCTAAATAAAATGATTTAAGGTCTGGCACTCCTGATAAATCTCAGAAGACATAAATATTGCCCTAATAATTTCAATCTTATATGCTCAATAACTTCAGGTACCTATTCAGACGCAGATAGATAACATGAACCAAGATTGAACAGAGAGATTATGCTCAAATTACACATTGTTAACATAGCGAAATAAGGGCAGAGAAAATGTGTTGATTTATCAGTGAATAATAGCCAACTCAATAAGTCAATATTAACCAAAGCATGCTTATCATCCAAAAGAAACTCACGTTGAAGCATCAAGAATAGGAATTTCAAGAGTCTGAGGCCAGAGATAAAGACTTGCAACTTGTTTTTTAATTGTTTCCTGCAAACACTTGGATAGTCAGTTGGTTTAAGGTTGTGGATTGCCACATTAACAAGCACGGTCCATCCATCATATATCCAATTCCTACCGATCAAGGTATAGAAGTGCAGCACCTGGACAAAGCGATAGAGGCCTGGTATGGACATAACATCCCCTCCCAATACTTTCAGTCCAAAGTCCACATGTGGCTGTTGATCCAAAGAAAAATCATCACATAAGAGAATGTCATATATCTCACTTCAATTGGAAGTACAAATTGAACTTTCAATTTTCATAAGAAGTCATCTTACCTTTTCCATCAAAGAGACCACAATTTTTGCGAAACATGGAAATGTAGAAACCAGGGGTTTCAAAGTTATTCGAGGTGCTAAAAATATTTGCAAATCCACTAACTGCAAAGAAGGATTATCATTCTTCTAGGATAAAAGTATCTTATGATGAAAAAAAGAAGAATCATATTCTTCTGCCAAAGATTTTGCATTTTGGGCTCCCCTGACCTGAACTGTAATTCGAAAAGACTTCATTTTTAACAGCAAAGTAATGCTGGGGTTGCCAGCCCACCTAATTGCCGGTTCCATGACTAACTCCTTTTCATTTGTCTCGTACACCTTAACACCTGCAACGTTGTATAATTTGTATTATTATACAAATAAAAAACTTAGTAAGTAAACATCATCGTCATCATCATAGTCTTGATTGTCAGCTGCATGAATCCACACAAGAAATTAGTGAGGATCACCACATGAATTCTCTTTTTCCATTCATTCCTATCAAAAGCTGCCCTCTCAAATAATCCTATAGAGTTTATGTCATTTCTTATTACTTCCATTCTGGTTCATTTGAGTATCAATTTAATTTATAAGCATTAGTAAGCTAGTATACATATTCTCTGATGTTCAAAACCATTTTAAGAAGCTAATGAATGTTTTAATGTTGGTCTGTGTGTACATGTGATATACAGCTTTTCCAGTTGATAATATGAAGAATATAGTGTGCCCCACTACGTAATGAGCCAAGGAGAGAGATTCTTGTTTGTATTCATAAATATCTTCTAGATGACAGAGCATATATTGTATTTTCTATTATCTACATTTCCCAAAGACATTGACTCTTCCTATAATCTAGAAGTTTTTCTCACACTGTTTCAATAAAAAATGTCAACAATTGCACTCTAATAGTTCGCGGGGTAGGGGATGGACAAGATGTATGCAGACCTTACTCCACATAATGTGTGGAGAGGGTGTTTCTAAGAATTGAACTGTGACCTCTAAGTCGCACCCCCTGCAACTCTACCACTAGGCCACATGTTTACTCTTTCTCGATTGCTTCAATATAGCAAATAAATGTACATATAGGATATGCCAATGACTAAGTGATTCCATGATTTTTCAATATCCAGAACTTACCTTGAAATGTTGGAGGTAGAGTTCCTAGACTTAATTTCTGAAACTCAATTGCTTCGATCAGATTCCTTCCAGTGTAATCCGCAAACATAGGTTCTGATGTGCTCCTTATGATAGCACAAACTGCCTGTCAATTAAATCAAACCCACACTTAATAAATCATACATAAGACAATTACAGTTCAAGCAGTGAGATCACCTTATCAAGGAATGGCCACATATCTGACAAAAACTTGTTTAACCAGTCCACCTGTGATCACATACATTTATCAACGAGTTGATTTTGCACCCTAAACTCGATTTCGTAGACACGGCACAAGCCTGTATGCACTTACACGATCATAATCAGGGTTCTTTACCCATAATGGAACCTCAGGTAGAATGTCAAGCAAAGCAGTGGCATCTAACTCTGAAAGTGGCTTAGAAACTAGATCCTGTCATATATAATCTAGGCATTAGTTAGGAATAAGCATATTTTTCACAGTTGAAGACATCTATAAAACAGATAGAATGCTAAACTTGCCTACAGAAAAAGTTCACTATCACTGAAATGTAACACAATACAATCAGGCAAGCATTTCGAGCTCTTTTCACAATTTTGAATTAGGAGTACGTACAATAAAAAGACATGTTTAGTGACTACAAAGCAATTAGACAACTCATGTTTCAAAATCAATACATAAATATCAGAAGACCCATTAGGAATCCACCGCTTTTAATAACTTTATCTCTACGTTTGAAAGTGCAAAAAAGACCAGAAGCATCAAAATGAGAAGATTATCCGTGTCACATTTGTAGAATCTTCTGTTATATCATAGCCACAGTGAATGAAACAGTCAATCACGACTTTCTAAGAAAATATGTTTCAGATAGTTTGATCAATATTAATTGTGGTATTGTTGCAGAAGATTACCAGCCAAAGAAATGACAAACACATTTACAATTTTTTATTTCACAGCAACAACATTGCACCAACCAAAACTGGGGGAAAGAATTCTGCAAGAAAAATCAAGTACTTAAGCTTTCTCAATTAGAAAAACTAACGAGTTGATGAACAATAAAAATACAAAAGATGCAAAATGTCTAACAATCGTTTAAAAATGAAACCCAGTTCATTTGTAAGATCAGTTGCTCATAAAATTCCCCAAGGGAGAGAAGATATTACCTCAACATCTTTGGGTTGCGAGTATACAAATAGAAAGAAGCCCACCAAGAGTCCTAATGGAACTCCAATCCCAAAACCAACAATTCCGACAAAAGTGCTCAGGAAACCCATTATTTCCCTGCAACCTCCAAAATGACCAAAAAACAGAACAAAACAAATCACAAACGCATTAAGTGCATACCCATATGTTTATCTGTAATATATATAAATATGAACACAGACACAGTCGTGAAGAGAAATAGAGAAAAGAAAGCGAAGGACGGCGATAGATTCCAGGGGGAAAAATGTTGTAGATGTCGTGAGAAGCGTAACGAATGGACAGAGTCCAATGAAACTGCCAAAACAGAGAACGCGTTTGTTGTTATCTATCCCTGGAAAGAATCAATGCTTCTCCAATACAATTTTCAAAATCCAACTACACTAGTTGAACACAGTCCTGGCTACGCTTTCGTTGATTTGTCGAGCCGTGATCCTTCCTCGTGAAGTTACTTTAATACCCAATAGTCCTGAAGTAACGCCATTTGTTTTTCATGCAAAAATAGGAGACTACACCATTTGTAGGAAATTCTTCGGTTTGGGGTCGAGAAACCGAAACCCGTCTGCCAGTTCCCTGCCCTGGGAGTCACTGACAGATGTAAGTCGCAGGATGTGCAGCCTCATGGTAGGGACCACCTGCCGCTTCAGAAGTGGTCGAATGTGGAAAAATAAAAGTGTGGTGTGATCCGATATATCTACCAAATTATATAATAAAATTGGAGATTTTTATTTTTTAAAACGAATTATGGACCCGAGATTTACACGAGACGAGACAAATGCTCATAATTTTATAATTTTATGTATTTAACTGATAAATCCTCTTTGTTTCGGAGGTGAGAGGGATTGAAATGATTTGAACATGAAATATAACTTATTTTTAATTAAACAATTCAAGTGGATTATAATAAATACACAGTATAAGATAGGATCTCTGTATAAATGGTTAAGATTCAAAATCTTTTTATTGTTTCGATTTTTATCTTTCGAGTCACTCCCTTTATTTATAACTCATTAACAAGGTTGGAATCCAACCCACAATTTCCAAAAATGAGACTCTCTAAGTGTTAGGATAGAAGCTATTTTTCAATGTGAGTCTTAATTATATGCACAAAATAAAATAAAAGTGAGAATGATTTTCATTAAGTTATGTTAGTCAAGGAATTAATTAGGCACCTCCAAAGAGTGGATCATCTAGACGAGGGTATTTAGTGTAATTTTTTCCTCTTTTAAGTTTCAACTTCAACCCACCCATATTATTTGACAATTCAATTCAAAGTATATAATGTGTATAAATTCAAAAAAAAACATAAATAATTTCCTTAAGACGCCATTGTATTTATGATTCTCGATATGATTTAAATAAAATATTATGTTATGTTATATTTAACAAGAAAAAGAAAATGATTTTATTTGATGTTGCATTTTCTCCTGGTGAAGGTTGGACTTAGACTTAGATTGAGACATAGATAGGCTTTGTTTGGTTTAGTAGTTCTAATTAGTTCTAAAGTTTTTGAATATCTCGTCATCAAATATACTAAGGATAATTTGACTAGTCCTTTTCTCACAAGCAAGAGTGGCTATTCTTCACAAAATCGAGCGTGCTTTTCTTATATAGTTAATCAAAGTTCTCAAAAAAGCTTCCTTCAATTGGTGTATTTCTCTTTTCAAACAAACAAACTTTAGGAAAACAAATCGAACTATAATTCTCAATATTGCGCTGAAGCTTTCTAGTCACTTTTTGGCATCATCCGCTCGAGCATGGGATGCATAGAAAATTCGAACGGACAAACAACAATTTCAAACTGTAATAACTTGTTCAACATAAATCGAGCTTAAGGTTGGGCTTAACCTTAAAAATAGAGCCAAGGCCTACCCAAAGTATAAGATCAAACCGCCCAAACCCGATGTCTTTGGAGCTTGGGCTGGACTTTGGCCCACGGGCCTAGGCCAATGACACTTAACAAATATTTTTTACACTCGAATATTTATTGAACCAAATGAAAACATGAGTGTTCCACATGCAAGAAATATCTTACAACCTCTTCCGGACCTGTCCAAGCACACCAAATTAAATGAGTTTCTCTCATCCCACAAAACGCGAAACCGATATTTATCCTCCAATTTGATGAGTCCGTCATGTTTGGCCAGCATTCTTCAATTACTATTTGTAGGCACTAGCAATGCTCTTTGCCAAACATACCTCGGCCCACCCAAATCCGACTCCTATTTGGGTGTCGTGCCATATATCGTTGAAAATATAAAGAAGTATTTTGGAATATTTTACGATTTGTGAATCCGATTTTTGTGAAGAAAATTATTACAGTTTGAAGTTTGTGCTTGTTTGTTAGAAACTTCTGCACAAACCATGCTTGAGAGTGGATCGAGCGGACGATGCCAAAAAGTGACTAGAAAGCTTTAGCACGATCCACACTCGAAGTGTTAAAAATTGAGAATTAGAGTTCGATTTGTTTTCCTGAAGTCTGTTCATTTGTAAAGAAGAATCCACCAATTGAACGAAGTTTTTGAGGACTTTGATAAAACTATAAATAGGCCTCTAGACCTAAGAGAAAAACACGCTTAATTTTTTGAAGAATAGCCACTCTCGCTTGTGAGAAAATGGCTACTCAACTCTCTTTATTTTTAGTTCTTGTTATTTCATGGTTTCTTATTCTCTTTCTCTTATGCGTTTTTATTACAAGTGTTCAATTCAATTTATGGTTCTTATTCCAAATTCCTATGTAATTTATTGTTTATTTGATTGCTTGATCACTAATTGAATTTGCATATAGACTCATCTAGCTAAGACTAAAAAACTATCAGGATTCACGTGTCGAAGTGAAATTGAAATTAGACAGATTAGTTGTCGATGTGGGATCGATCTCTTACTTACATACATTATACTATTTTTAGACATTTATACACTTGCGAAAATTATTACATCACTCAAAATATAGCTCCCCCTTTGTTTCTCACTTGCATGAAACTCTTATTACTTTTGGGTTGCGCAAAAAGTTTGCAAGCCCAAGTTCAACCCATTTATTAAACTCAAGCGAGAGTTTTTATCAAATGGGAAACTCCAACTCCTAAGTCATATATTTCTAAATCATATAAGCTCAAATTTTGGGTCAATTCTTAGAGAAATGACAAAAAGAAAACACAAAAATGGCATCATCGCTTAAGTTTAATGATAATGTGAGCCGGAGCTTACACAATTTCAAAGCTTCAATTAATATAATATAGGCTCAAGTCCGGGGCTTCTCCCACTTCTTGAGAAATTAACTTATTTTATTAAAAAAATTATGTTCGACGGCTTTGTTTTCCTACCTCTCTTACCCATATGATCTCTCACAAACAATCAAGATTTGATAGGTAAAAAACAAGTGTCTTAGTTAGGTAAAAACGTGTCTCAAAAAGTAGGAGGCATGCAAATATTGATCATATATAGCTAATTAGTTTAATTTGACTGTAATCAAATTATCTAAAAGTTTGACAATTTTGTGCATTTGGCTTGTGGTTCATCTTCAACTTCACCAACTCTTGAAGAATCAAAGTGGTGGTTGGTGTTGACTATGACTTTGCTTTATTAAGCCAGGTAAATAAACCCCGATTAAGTTCATTTGTGTTGTGGTTACCTTATTCTAGATAGGCTTTAATTATATTTTGATATATATATGTTTTGTGTAAATCAATCTTATATAAAACTTGATATCATATAACATATATATACACACCCAAAGTGTAAAACTACTCATTAAAACTGTTTTTCCCAATATATTAGTATTGGTAAATTTCTTTCCTAATATTTTTTTAATCTTATATAAAACTTAATTAAGAATATAATCGAAAAACCTAATTGTATATATTATTAAAGGATTAAGAACCCTAATTAAGTTTTATTAATTTCACAATGTTTAAAACTAAAACTATATATATTTGAAATTGAGAATCATAAAGAGGAAACGTTGGTATAAGCAAACATCCAACGACCATCCTACCAACTACAAAGCAATTCAACTCATTTGGGGTTGGTAGGCCTTCCACTAAGAAGCATATACATACCTCAGCTGTCTCATATTAAAATGTGACATCTATATCTTGTTTATTAATTACAAGACCAAGATTCGTTTTTAATTAAATCATTAATTTCATTTCCATATTTCTTAATTAATTTGCAACTCCAACTCGCTCCTATAACTCTCAACCAGTAGTGCTTTTTGAATATTCTTTGATTGTACTTTATTAATTAGTGTTGTGAGTTTTTATCCATAAGACACGTATTGATGATGCTCAAAACTGGTTAGGCTTGAGGATGCGTCAATCGTTCAGTAATTTTGTTAGGAAGAAATCAGTCTCCAAGTAACAGAACTAGTTAACTTCTATTTATAATAGAAGTCTTGTAACAGTTTCAGATTACTTGATAATACGAAGAAATCATTCTCCAATTTCTCTCTCCATATTTCCTTCATTCTTCATCTGTATTTCAAGTTTCCTTCATTGTTCTTGATCAAGAACTTCAATTCTTAATATATCTCAAAGGAGACACTCCCATGCCTAAATCAGTTTAGTATTGGAAAAAAGACTAATGAGGTTACTTGCTACTTGAACTCTCTCTCTAGTAGTAATATAAAAGTTGTGCTTAAATATTTTATTTGAATGAAAGCTCCTCCTATATGCCTCTAGTAATAATTGCTATGAAGTAGCTCTCTAGACACGTTCTAAAGAGTTAATTCTCCTTGTGACACATCTCTTAATACTGCGAGAGCTCACCGTGATAAGCCGAGGTGTCCCTCCGTGTTCACCGAGATAGGCCGGAGTCTTAACTAGGTACTCCTTGGCATATTAGGGTGTGATTGGCTATTCTCTCGACAGCGGGATGGACACGTGCCTTCATCTGATAGGAAGGGTATTTTTAATATTATCACACATATACACACACACGAGTTAAGATGTCAAAATCATTAGTTAATCATCGCTTTCATTTTCACTCAATTTAATTACAATACCTTACACACATGCAATAATGTTTTTTTTTAAATTTCCATTCTAAATTCAAAATATTAAATTAAAAATTGTAAACGACCCCAGCCAAGAGAGGAGACAAGTTAACTTTAGGAGGAATCAAACCAATCATTCGACGAGGTGAGATTAGATAAGATCAGATCCAGTTGTGCTTGTCAAAGCTGTCACTCAGACTTAGTCTATTCAATTCACCTACACATTATCCCCCACTTTTTGACAATTTTGTGTATTTAATTAGTCTCTTCTCACCAACCCCTTAAAGAAACAAAAGGTGGTGGCTGGTGGTGACTGGTGAGTGTGAATTGCATATTTTGCATGTCTTTTCTTATACACAACCTTACCCTAATTAATTAATAAATTTTGTGTACGTGTGTTTGGTTTTGATTTTGGTTTTGGTTTGGTTTTTTCTGAGAGTTTATTAATCCTAGTTTTAACATTATGTGTATACATCTATGTACGCAGTCGCATATTTTGTTATAAATCGGATACTTGTGATAAATCCAATTCGAACACAAAAAAGTATTGTCCATTTTGAACCAAAATCTGCACATTTTTATTCTTAAAATGACTTTCTTGGCTGAGAGAGAATGAATTGTTACTTACAGCAACTTCAACAATGGGTGTATAGTGAGAATCTAAATTCATAATCACTAATTTACATACTGATTTTTAGTTTTATCATTTCAACAGAGTTCTTATTACAGTATCTTAATTTACATTCTCTCATTTGAGTTTCCAAATATGCAAACCCGAGAAAGGAGAGAGAGTCTTCTATATTTTGAAGAGAGTAAACGTGGGTGAGTTATTTAATTTAAGAACCATTGTTGAAGTAAAGTGTTTTTAGAATTTATAAATGAGTACGCAATTAACTACTTTTAAAATATGTATAATGCATATTTTAACGAGCTCGAATGGGTCATTGCATGTACGTCCTTATCAACTCCAATATTTAGATTAACATCAAAATGAAAAGAAAATTAAGTTTTTTGAGGTCATTATCTCTCTTAACAATGACCTCTAGCTCTTAATTAATTAAATTATTTCAATTAACTATCATAAAAATATAGTTAATTTATGTGTAATCTGAGGATGTATCCATATATATATATGATGATGATGGTGATGAAAAGCATAGCAAGATTAATAGTCAAACGAATGAACCAACTGCGATGGTCTTGTTTCAACTACTTACAATCTGTGACATCATTATTTTTTCTAATAATAATAATAATAATTATTATTATTAATATTATTCCTTCTCAAATAAACTGGCGACACCAAAAAATAAGATTGACCATGACGATGAATAATATGTTAAAATAGAATATGTTGACTGATTAATAATATTCTTCAAGAAACAAAAAAAAATAATGGAAAATAAATATATTATTTGGAATGAATTATAAAAAAGGAAATTAATGTAGAAATAATGGAGGAAGTTTGGTAAGAAGCAAAGACTATCCTCGTGACAACATCTTACCTACTACAGAGCAATTAAGCAAAATTGGGTTGGTAGGTTATCCACTAATAAAGTAAAATTGGATAATAAACAACACGTTTTATTTATTTAACTTATTGAAAGTAAAAAAAATAACATTTTCATCTTTAATTTATATGGAAAGTGACTTTTCAATACCCCATGGAAAAGTAATTTCATTTGCATGCTTGTAAATGATCAATTATAGTAGAATTCTTTCATTGATTAATTAGGACTTAAATAAATATTGTTTAATTAATTTGGATGTGTTTGTTTAACATTTTGCACAGTTTAAAAATGTGGGGTATACATAAAATGTTATGTCAATCAAACGTCACATTTTGTTAACAGCTTAAAGTTGTGCAAAATGAAATGTTGTCCTCCCATAGCTTTTAAAAATTTATAATCACATTGCATAATTGTTCATTCGTATTTAAAAACTTTGAACTACTTTTTATTGTAATACATTTTTTTTTGTAATTCTATTTACAAAATTAATCTAACAGAAAAATGAACCTAACACTCCCATAACATTTTATGCAACTTTTTACACAATAGTTTTAACAACTTAAAGTTATGAAATACAATTGTGAAACAAACGGACCCTTCGTATTCAAGACTACATACATACATATACATATATATATATATATATATAGAAATCTACGAGGCTTTAAAGTGAGGTTTTAGTTTCTATGTTCAAAACATTTTTATTTTATTTAGAAAAATTATTTTTATATTTTGATCAGTTTTACGAATTTAACGATATATTTTTGTGTTCAACATAAAAAAATGCATGAAAATTATGGATCGTTGGATATAAAATATTTTAACCCTAAAACTGACCCAAAAAATTAAAATTTTATTTTAAGATTTTATAAGAAAATTCCTCAAAATATCCCCAATTAGGATGAAAGGAACTATGAACATGTGTGAGCCGAATTTTTACCAAGAAAGTGAGACTCAACACCAAAATAAATTCTTAACAATAATATATATACATATTCCACTTAGGTCTATCAATTTGAGTATCAAAGTGTTTTTTTTCTAACAATATATTTTTTGTTCGAAATAAAAATGAAATTCAACATGAAAAAGATATGGTAAATCTAGATCGTCATATATAAACTCAAAACATTTGATATTTCAATCAGGATGAATTTGATTTTTGTTTTGAACAAAAGATTATTGTATTCATAAAATATATAAAAATATAAATATAATTTTTCATTTTTTAAAAAAATAATAATTTGTACTCTAAAAATGATCTCGAAAGTTTGAACATCATTTTAAGACATCATAAGAATTCCGTGACTGTGTGTGCGTGTGTGTGTATATATTTGTATGTTTTAAGACTTAACCATTGACTCATATTGATCAAGAGGTATATCTCCTTAGCTAGCTCTTATGAGGTGAAGAGATTGAGTCCCAAGTCTAATTATTTAAAAGGATGGAAAAAATCTCAAAAGTAGAAATGATGTAACTTAAATATATATCTTTTGTTTGTAATGAAGCTTTACCTTTCTTCTTTGCTGAATTCTCGTTACTATCGCAATACTGTTAGGATTCATGTGCCACAATCCCACATCAGTTAATTATGGTCCTTTGAACCTATATATAATTGCAAGCCTCCTCTCCTCTCAAAAATACCTTTTGAGGAGTTAATTCTAGGCCCATAATTATTGTATCAAATTAACCAAATGGCCATTAAATCATTCCCATTTCACAAATAATTCCCACTTTGTAATACATTTTGGTTGTTGATAAGGGTGCATTTTGGATAATAAATTTATAATTGGGGGCAAATAAGTGGTGGGGTGCTGTTTGCCCTGAATTTTTGTTGGGAAAATTTAAAGAAAAATTACAAATTTTAGAAGTAACTTTTATTTGATTATCAATTTTATGTATAAAAATTAGTGCATCATGTCCCCAATTTGACTTTTTTGATCCTAAAAAAGTCGGTTTATTGTTCTTCAATCTTAGAGTTTTTCAATTTATTTCTGGAAGAAAGGCCTTTTATCTTTCTATCATTCGAGTTCAATTAATGTCTAGAAGGAGGCTTTTTATTTTTCTATCATGTATTTAAACTATGGACTTTTATGTCTAAGATATACATATAGGGTGACAAAAATCGATTTCAGGTTAGACAAAATAATATTTTTACGAAATATTTGCATATCTAGATTTAGATCGATTTGAATTTTTGAAGCTATTTAATTAATCATATTTAGAGTAATTTAAATATGGAAAATAATTAAATATCCAACTTAGGATTTGGACGATTAAATCTAATAAATTTTAAGTGTTTGAACCCGGATCCGATTTTAATTCAGAATTTTTTTTTTTTTGAATTTTAGATGTATAACTTATGATTAGACTTGATCTGATCCAGATCGAATAAATTCAATCATTTCAACTTGATAGAGTTTTTTCACGTCTAAGTAAAACAAAGAAATATTAAGCCCTTGTTTGGTTAGGAGGCACATATAAGGCCAGCTTATCCACCTTCCTCCACTTAGACAATGTCTCACCAAACAGCATTAAAACATAAACATATTTGTCTGTTTGGATGAAAGCATATCTCATAAAGTATAAGCTATCGTAAAACGTAAAAGCTGAGAGTGTCTGAGAGTATGGGTGACAGAACATACGCTAGCGTAAACTAGCTTTTTTCGCTAACTTTCTCAATGTTACAAGATTTTCTTTCCCCGTTGTCTAATGGACAGTCATTACCCCTAAATTATGCTACTTTAAATACTCTTATTAGTAAATTGACAACTTTTATTGTATATATTCAACACTTATTCAACCTACAATAACTTAATTTAACCATTTACACATCAGTTTAGACCTAGTTATATATACACTCTCCATCTAACAGAGTCTAAGAGCAACTCCAATGAGGCACTTGAAAATGAAGCTGAAAATTTTGAAGTGTGTAGAGAGATTGATTTGAAAAAATTGTATTGAAAAAAGTGTAAAATGATAGAAAAAGTGAAATATGGTAGAAAAGTATGAGAGAAATGATGTTGATGCTTGATATTTAGAATGTTTGTGAATGAAAATTGAAGAAAATTGTATTAAAATATGTGTTCCATTGATTTGACTATATTAAAAATCGTATTTTGATGTAATAGAAGTGAGAAATTTAGAGAGAAAATCATTGAAGTTGCTCTACCCGTCACCTGTATAGGATGGGCCATCCGCCCTTGCCTGTTGATGACGCAACGCGTCGGTGTCAACCCTCTCCCACCAACCCCGTCCTTCCTCCAGATCCTCTTGTGTGACAGGCAGAAAACAGAAAGCCATCCCATTTTCGACTCGTCAACTGCATGACTCCCACGTGTCACAATCCCACCCATTCCACAAAAATCCAATGGCCACGTGACATTTCCAACTAACCCTCCGGCCTCCCTCACCCAACACTCAATACCACCCACCCCCACCTCTGTCTCTAAAATTCCTATTTAAACCCCACAATTTCACTACCAACTCAGGAGTTTTCATTACCTCTGAAAATTCCACCAAAATAATAAAAATAGTAATCAAAATCCCCCACCCTCACTTTTTTTTTTTTGAATTATTTTACTTCCAATTTTCTCTCCAACCAAACAATGGAGATCAATTGTAATGGAACCAATGGCAATTATTCATTGTGTACAAGTGCTGGTGGAGACCCATTGAACTGGGGAATGGCTGCAGACTCACTAAAAGGAAGCCATTTAGAAGAGGTGAAGCGTATGGTGGAGGAGTTTAGGAAGCCAGTGGTGCGGTTGGGTGGTGAGACCCTGACCATTGGTCAAGTCACTGCTATTGCCAGCCGTGACAGTGGAGCCACTGTGGAATTGTCAGAGGCTTCTCGAGCCGGAGTCAAGGCTAGTAGCGATTGGGTTATGGATAGCATGAACCGTGGCACGGACAGTTACGGTGTGACTACTGGTTTTGGTGCTACGTCTCATAGGAGAACCAAACAGGGTGGTGCCCTCCAGACGGAGCTCATAAGGTAATAATAATAATAATAGTTCATTAATTAATAATTTAATATTTTATGTGGCTGAATTCTTGGTGATCTGTTACCATAATTAGGTGAAAGGTCAGGTAATGAACAATTGTTATTTTTTTGATCAATTAATTAGGAAAATTAATGACCGATGTTTATTATTAATTATAGAAAACTGTTTATGCTTGGCCTTTTTTTCGCATTAAAGACTGCAGTTTAATTGCCCCAAAAAACGGTTCATTCGAAACTTACTGATAAAAGACAAAAAAAACATAAAAATGTTGATAATCCTACGTTAAAGCAACTACAGTAGATGTGGTAGGTTAGAAAATGACAACTTCCTTAAAGGACTTACAGTAAAAAGATGTAGAGAGACCATCCGTGAAGGCATATGGTGATATATAGTTTAATTGGTGAAACTATCCGGACTAAATCGTACGAACTTATAAAGTTTTGAATTAGATTTTCACTCTGTATAAATATTCTCCTAATCACGTACTGAATTTTTACTCAATTTATATTGTATTTATGTGACAAATATTATACCAATTTTTGGAAGAGTATGGTCTCCTTTTTATTTACTAGGAGAGACCAACAATAAGAATAGAAGATATTATCATTTGAAAAAAAGATATTTTGTCAAACTAATAAAATTGTTGACCAAGTCAATTAGGCTTGGTCAATACTATCTAAAAATATATTGGGCTCCTGGATTATCAGATTGGGCTGAAGCCCAAAACAGAGACTAGGCAGGCCTAGCGTCTGGGATGGTTAGAACTTGGATGATGGATGTTATTCAATGACATGCTTGCTTATATGGTTTGCTCAAATTTGTTGAACCAGATTCCTAAATGCTGGGATTTTCGGCCATAATACCGAGGCTTGCCACACATTGCCTCACACGGCAACAAGGGCAGCGATGCTGGTGAGAATCAACACTCTTCTGCAAGGATACTCCGGCATCAGGTTCGAGATCTTGGAAGCTATAACCAAGTTCCTTAACCATAACATAACCCCATGTTTGCCACTTCGAGGCACCATCAGTGCCTCCGGTGACCTTGTACCTTTGTCGTACATAGCCGGGCTAATAACAGGCAGGCATAATTCTAAGGCTGTGGGGCCCAATGGTGAATCACTTGACCCCACTGAAGCCTTCAAGCTGGCTGGGATTGAGGGTGGATTTTTTGAGCTGCAACCCAAGGAGGGCCTAGCAATGGTGAATGGCACTGCTGTTGGGTCTGGCTTAGCTTCCATGGTACTTTTTGATGCTAATGTACTCGCAATCTTATCGGAAGTTATATCGGCAATCTTCGCAGAGGTTATGCAAGGCAAGCCTGAATTCACAGACCACTTGACACATAAACTGAAGCATCATCCTGGCCAAATCGAAGCTGCAGCCATTATGGAACACATTTTGGATGGCAGCGCATATGTGAAAGCAGCTAAGAAGGTGCACGAGTTGGACCCTCTCCAGAAGCCAAAACAAGACAGATATGCTCTTAGGACATCACCCCAATGGCTAGGTCCTCAGATTGAAGTGATCAGAGCATCAACAAAGATGATCGAGCGGGAGATAAACTCTGTGAATGACAACCCACTGATTGATGTGTCGAGGAATAAGGCTCTACATGGAGGGAATTTCCAGGGAACGCCAATTGGTGTTTCCATGGACAACACCCGTCTCGCCATTGCTTCCATTGGCAAACTCATGTTTGCGCAGTTCTCCGAGCTTGTCAATGACTTTTACAATAATGGGTTGCCCTCAAACCTCACCGGAGGCCGCAATCCAAGCCTCGATTATGGATTCAAGGGTGCTGAAATAGCAATGGCATCCTACTGCTCAGAACTCCAATTCCTTGCCAATCCTGTGACTAATCATGTCCAGAGTGCAGAGCAACACAACCAGGATGTCAACTCTCTAGGCCTGATTTCCTCAAGAAAGACTGCTGAGGCTATTGACATACTGAAGCTCATGTCTTCCACCTTCTTGGTTGCTCTATGCCAAGCCATTGACTTGAGGCACTTGGAGGAGAACCTGAAGAACACAGTGAAGAATGTGGTCAGTCAAGTTGCCAAGAGAGTTCTAACAGTGGGTGTTAATGGCCAACTTCACCCGTCAAGATTTTGTGAAAAGGATCTGCTCAGAGTGGTGGACCGAGAATACGTCTTTGCCTATGCCGATGACCCCTGCAGCGCAACCTACCCCTTGATGCAGAAACTAAGGCAGGTTCTAGTTGATCATGCCTTACTCAATGGCGACAGGGAGAACAATCCAACCTCTTCCATTTTCCAAAAGATAGGAACTTTTGAGGAGGAACTGAAGGCCCTTCTACCCAAAGAAGTAGAAAGCACTAGACTTGAGTTGGAGAATGGAAACCTCACAATTTCTAACAAGATCAAGGAATGCAGGTCATACCCATTATACAGGTTTGTGAGAGAAGAACTGGGAACTAGTTTGCTGACCGGCGAGAAGGTTCGATCGCCAGGCGAAGAATTCGACAAGGTTTTCACTGCAATGTGTTCAGGTAAGTTGATTGACCCCATGCTGGAATGTTTACAGGAGTGGAATGGTGCTCCTCTCCCTATATGCTAAGACACTTCAACAACCATAAAGGCAAAAATCCTCTTTATCTTTTGTTTCTCTGTATTTTCTTATAAGAGATTTGTACCAGAAAAGTGCATATGTGGTTTCCAGTAGTTCTTTGGGTTTTTTATTTTATATGTTCAGTGTTATAAGACACAAAATGTGTGCAGCAGTTTCATTGTAATTGCAAAGAAAGAGACATTTTCGATAATAAAGTGACATTTCAGTGACCGAATCATAGCCAATTGTTCTCTCTCTCTCTCTCTGCTACTCTGGACTTTGCCGATATAGCAAAATCTCAAACTATTTACTCTCTGAAACCAGGTTCTATTGTTAATTTCTCTCCTCAATTATAAACTTTCTCATAGAAAGATTCAAGTTGCTTTAATTTCTTCCAAAACTCGTGCATAATCAAGTTAAGAACTGAAATTTTAGGAACTTACGTCTTATGGTATTGGTGTTTGTTTCATACGAGTCTGCAACTGCAATGAGTGAATGATATATTGCGAAGAACACTCTGCACTGTTTCGTGATTCAGATATGCTGTTATTTCGAATCTTTGTCGTGATGGGTAATGTGGATTTCGCCCCCCTGATACTGAATTCGCTGACCCAATTGCTTATATATTGAAAATTGAGAAGGAAGCTAGTGCATTTGGTCTATGTAAGATTACATCCCCATTGCCAAAACCTTCAATGAGGAGAACTATTTCTAACTTGAACACGACACTATTGAAACTGGCCTTAATACTAGGGATGGCAACGGGTCGGATTTTTTCCGGACTGTGTAAAATCCGCATCCGACCCGCTCCTCTATACATCCTACCCGACTCCGCCTCCGACCCGCTCTCGGGTCTTAATGTTTTTACCCGCATCCGAACTCCGACTATACCCGCCCCGAAATCGGGTACCCGCCCCAAATGTGATTTTTCCAATTTAATAGTTGCAGAATATTCAATTAGAATAACAACATTCCAATTTTCGAACCAATTTAGTAAACAATATTCCGAACTAACTCAATACACAAATTACAAAGGATCAAATATATAATATGTATATTAGATTATTAGTGTGTGTATATATATATAATTATTTAAGTATATCCCGGATATACCGGGTCGGATGTTGTATATACCCGCATCCGACCCGACCCGGGGCCGGGTTATAATTTTAAAATCCGAATCCGACCCGTTATATTGGTGGATCGGGTAAAATCCAATGAATTCGGATCGGATGCAAGTGGATCGGACCGGATCGGTTTAAAATTGCCATCCCTACTTAATACTTGTTCAAATAGTTCAAGATGCACAAGAGACTATTATTGCCAAGAAGATGGTTCATCCATTTGTTATCATGATCATAGTTTTGGGTTTGGAGGTTTGGAAGTTTGGAATGGGATTCCTTCGCATATAATTATGAGTGTTAAATTGTTTAGTTTTGAGTATTGATTCAGTTTTAGGTCTTTTTTTTTCTTTCCTTTTATGTATGTGAAGAAGCCTAATCACTTGAATTATCTAAGAGTTTAGTAATTAGTAACTTCCAATTTATTTAAAACATACACTAGGCATGTACATTCCTTTTTTTTTATTTTTTTTAAAATTGGGATAAGATCCAAAATGACTCCTATATTTTTTTTTAAACAGTTAAGTGAGTTCTTAAAGTTTAAAACGGCCTAAACAAGCCTATGTACTTGGTCTAATAGTTCCCGTTAGCCCTTCACCAAATTTCCGTTTAAAACAGCTTATGTGGCACAGAAAAATACATGACTTATTTTTGAAAAATTATAAATGAGGTGTATATATTATGAGTTTATGACATGTATATTATGCCAACAATTAAAAATAAAACAAATAAAACCCTAAATGCATCCCTCTCTCTCGCCCCTCTATCTAGGGATGGCAACGGGGCGGATCGGGCACGGATAAGGGGTGCCCCGCTACCGCCCCGCACATTAAATCCAATGACCCGATCCGCCCAGACCCGACCTGCGGGGCAGATTTCCCCGATCCGTGTTCGCCACGCCCCCGATCCGCGGGGCCCCGACCCAATTACTCTTTTGCCTAATTATTTACACTATTATCCTAATCTTTTCCTAATATTATTGACATAACCATAACTTAAAAAATTCACTAAAGTCTAACTGTGTATTCTAACCCTAAAGTCAAAATTCAAACCTTAAACTATAGTTCATAAATCATAAATTAAGAGATTCACAACTCTAAACCCTTTAAATCTTTAATAAATAATAACATCTTAAGTCTTTATCAAAAAATACAACATAAAGTTATAAAGTATAAACATCTCATGATTAATAACTTCTTAAATTATTAACTTCTTAAACCTTCAAAATAATAAATTCAATATAAAGTATAAACATCTTACATCTCATGAGTCATTAGTCATGAACTTATATCTTAATACAAATATTGACTACACAAGTAAACTATATGTGTTATATACTTATATTAAGATATGTATAAATATCTTACATCCCCTAATATACATACATATATATATATTAATATATGTATTAATTTGTATATATGGGGATCGGGTCAAAAAATTTGATCCATGTCCACCCCATTATTTGTTCGGATCAGGTCGGACGGGTCGGGCACGAATTGTCATCCCTACCTCTATCTCTCTCTCTCTCAAACATCACTTTTTCAAGCCTTCCATCAGTGGCAGAGGACTTACAATCCTGTTGTTGTTGTAAGTGGACTCGGCATGTTGTTTTAGGTGGAATCGACATCCTCGTGGGAGAAATTGTTTGAGTCCCAACTCCTAGATTAGGAAAAGGAAGCCCAAGGAATTGCCATTAATATGAATGAGAAGGGAGAGGGATATGATTTTTGATCTTATTTGATTTAGATCTTCTTTGACTTTTTGATCCGATTTTCTAATTTTTTTAATCTAGTTTTGGATCTAAATTTTCAAATTTTAAAAAGACATAATAATTTAAAGGGATAAATGTTGACATGTCATCATTCTCCAAAAATATAAAAAGTCGAAAGTTAAACTCTATGTAAACACAATTTTAACGGGAAAATGATTGAAGGGTTAATGTGAAACAGTATGCAAAGTATAAGAACTTGTTTAATCCATTTTAAAATTTATGCTTAGTTAGACTTTTTTTTAGATGTACAAGGTAAATTCAACACTTATACTAAACAAAAATTGCAACACAATAACTCAACTATGGCCAACAATCATATTTTTTTCTTTTTTGCTTTGATCATTTCCATGGAATTGTTTTAACTGAGCATTTTTGGTAGCTAGAGGGTGAAACGAGAGGAAGCAAGAGTTTAATTCAGAAGCGGCAATATCATGTGGGAAATTATTTTTTTTCTCCAAAAAATAGTAATTTTTTTTTTCAATGAATAAAAAGTTAAAAAGACTCTATAAGCTTCGATGATATTCTTCCAAATCACCTCCTCTGGTAGTCGACCCTCTCGAGTCTGGAACCACCCAACCATCACACGCACAGTAGAAAGTCCCAAATGGCCGCAGCTGCGCCGCCGCCGCCACCAGCGCCCGTTCCTTCACCGCCGACTGGAGTTCCGGAATCTGCACCCATTGGGCACCCTCTCTTCTCCCGCATCCGTCTAGCGACGCCTGCCGACGTCCCCAACATCCAAAAGCTCATCCATCAATTGGCTGTGTTTGAGCGCCTCGCCCACCTCTGCTCCGCAACGGAATCCTCCCTCGCCTCCACCCTATTCAACTCCCCTCCATTCCACTCCTTTACTGTCTTCCTCCTCGAAATTTCTGGCCTCCCTCTCCCTCCGCTCTCACAATCTCCGCATTTCACTCCAATCGACAGCGTGGTCACTCTCGAGCTACCTGTGATTGACCCAGAAGAAGATCAGTTCCGATCGAACGGGAATGGAAATGTTGTGGTTGCTGGGTTCGTGCTGTTTTTCCCCAACTACTCTACTTTTTTGGCGAAACCTGGGTTTTATATTGAGGACTTGTTTGTGAGGGATTGTTATAGGAGGAGGGGGTTTGGGAGGTTGCTTCTGACTGCAGTGGCAAAGCAGGCGGTGAAGATGGATTATGGTAGAGTTGAGTGGGTGGTGCTTGATTGGAATGTGAATGCTATCGAGTTTTATGAGCTGATGGGTGCGAAGGTCTTGAGTGAGTGGAGGATTTGCAGATTGACTGGTGAGGCTCTTGAAGCTTATCGTGATGCTTAATCTGCCTTTCCTGCTTGATTGTTTTAGATCAATAAATTGAACTATGGATGGTTTGACTGGTGCGGATTGTGATTTTTGGTTGTAATGCGACGCTTGTCTTGTGCAATGTTGAACTATGTTAAATTATGAAAATGTTACTCTTCTACTGAATTTATGTTCAACCTGTTTGACGAATGTTTCTTATCAGATTGACATTGTTCTTTTTTATGATTTTTCCCTGATCAAAGGGTCACATTCGGGTTCAGGATTTGAGACCCCTGTGAGGATCAAGGTGGAATTTTGTATTTGGACTTTGAATCTGATATGCCTAACCTGTTTCATGCACAATCACTACTTGCAGTAGACTATTTAGGGACAATTTTGCTGTCGATCAGCGATGATTTACTAGAATGTATCTAGAGATGAATCTTGACATGGTGGTGAAGGTGCAATTGAGTGTTAAGGATGTGAGAGTTAAGATATTGTTCATAATATGCCATGCCTTATACTGTGGAAGCTTTGCTAGACTTTCTGGAGAAGTTGTAGGGATAACAGTAGAGAAAATTAAAAATTGGTGAGTGGAGGATTCCAGTAACATTTACATATTTTGTTATGAAAATTCTCCCGAACCTTCTGGCCAAATATATTCTGAGTGAAGATGTTAAAGGAAAAAAAAAATCATATTCTACTTTCACAGAGAAAAACTTTTTCTTTGATCCTTTCTATTGGTTGTAGAATACAAATGTAATTTGAGTTCTGCATTTGAATTCTGATTCTGCTGATGCATGAACTTACATATGCCGCCATCTTGTAAATCTTCGTTTTTTCTAAGTAAGAACTTTGTCTCCATCTTCCATTGCTTTTTACTCCCAAGATTACTCATTAATTCCAATATCATCACGCACTTGAAAATCCCAAATGGCTGCGCGGCTCACCTTCACCGCCACCACCAGCAGTCTTAGACTCTGCTCCCATTGGACATCCTCTCTTCTCCCGCATCCGTCTAGCGTCGCCTGTGGATGTGCCCGTGCCCCACCTCCACAAGCTCATCCACCAAATGGCGTTGTTTTAGCACCTCACTCACCTCTTCTCCGCCACTGAGTCCTCCCTCTCCTCCACCCTCTTCAACTCCCCTCCATTACAATCCTTTACCATCTGCCTCCTCGAAGTCTCCCTCCTCCCCCTTCCTCTGATGCCACCATCTGCACATTTCACTCCAATCGACAGCATGATCACACTCAAGCACCCTTTGATTGACCCAGATGAAGATAAGTTCCGGCGGAAGGGAAATGGTGATCTTTTGGTTGCTGGGTTTGTGCTGTTCTTCCCGAACTACTCTACACTTCTGGGGAAGCCGGGATTTTACATGGAGGAGCTGTTTGTGAGGGAGTGTTATAGGGGAAAGGGATTTGGGAGGACGCTTCTGGCAGCTGTGGCAAAGCAGGCTGTCAAGATGGATTATGGGAGAGTGGACTGGGTGGTGCTCGATTGGAATGTGAATGTGATTCAGTTTTATGAGTTGACTAGGAGCATGCCCGCGCGCGAAGCGCGTTGTTATAAAAAAAAGTAAGATAATCCAGAGCGCTGAATATTGTGCTATATTTTTCAATAGATGTGCGATATTTTGATTCTATTCATAAATGTTTTTTCTTGTTGTCTAGAGGTTTTGATTTGGTTCGACCTTCAACTTATATTTTTTTCAAATTTGTTGGAGGGAAAGGGCTACTATGACATTTAGAAGTAGTCAGCTTAAATTTTTAAATAAATAGATTGAGTGAATTATTTTTTTTTATTTAATTTTTTATGTAAGTATTTGAATGACATAATATCAAATAAGTAATTGAGGTCAAGTTCCATCATTGACACGAATGCTAGTACCAGAAAGGGGAAGACCATATGTCCTCCCATCCTATAGAGTGAACTTATGTTCATTGTTGTTCATTACATATAGAAACATCACAAAACAATATTCACTATGAAATGCTTGCTTTGTACTTCCATACATTTCCTTTTGAATGTTCTTCTATAGTTATTATGCACCTCTGTTAAACAACCATAAAAGACTTTTCTATAGTGGTTTTCCTTTTAGACCATATGAGTTTAGGCTTTCCAAAACAAACAACTAATGTCCTCCAATCGGAAAAAGGCTTTTCTATAATGATATGCCGAGTATCTTGCGGAATATGTTGAGAAATGAAGCGATACAAGTGAAGAGTATATGAATAATTATACCACTAATTACACCAGGTAAATTCCCAGGAAAGATTGGAGGGACACACTGGTCCACTTAAATACCAATCTCCTTAGACAGAATTTTCCTAGACATGCAATTAATAGCACAATATATCATAACAACTTACTTGATCGATAAGTAGACCGAAGAACCAACAATAACTGCACCAGAATTTTTACGTGGAAAACCCTTCACAGGGAAAAACCACGGGACCTTAGTCCAGCTAAAAACTTCCACTATTAAAATAATGGGTACAACAACCTTCCGTAGTACACACCACTACGGGATACAAGAGTGAAATAATATTTTGGAATCACTCACCCAAACCCCAAATACACCTAGTGTATCACTCACTCTCACTCTCTGCAACAACACGATGCAGGAACAACTCTCTGCAAGAAACTACTCTTTGCAGACACTCTCCAAAACTCTCTCAAGTTTCCTTTCTTCTTCACTTGAGTTATTATCACAATGAAATTTCTCTCCTATTTATAGGAGATTTGGATGTAACTATTACACCAACCCTTGCCCACATTTTCAACAAAAATTGGTAGAAATAATTTCTAGCCACAAATTGGTATAAGAAGAATTCCTTCACCTACCAAAGAAGACTACCAATACACATGAGGTGTATTTCTACCTAACAAATCTCCCCCTACAGCCTCATGTGGGAAAATGCAGCAAGTCTGTAACCTTGCTACTCATAGATCATATGCTTCTTGTTTTTTTTTTTTAATGATGATGTAACTTTCTCTTGTAGGTACCACCCCACCATAAAAGTGGACCAACGAATCTCTTCTTTCACATTGGAGGCTTCACCAAGCCTGCGATGCTTTTGCAAACTTGGAGCTTTTCCCGCGGTAACGCCTTGGTCAACATATCAGATCCATTATCATCTGTGTGCACTTTCTCTAACTGTAGAAGTTTCTGATCAAGAATATCACGTATCCAGTGATATCTTACATCAATATGTTTTGACCTTGAGTGAAAAGTCGGATTCTTACACAGATGAATAGCACTCTGACTGTCACAATAAATGACATACTTCTCTTGCAACATTCCTAACTCATGTAGGAATTTTTTCAACCACAACATTTCTTTGCAACCTTCAGTAACTGCAATGTACTCAGCCTCAGTGGTTGATAATGCTACACATTTTTGTAGCCTTGACTGCCATGATACTGCTCCCCCAGCAAAAGTAATTAAGTACCCAGAAGTTGATTTTCTGGAATCAACATCCCCTGCCATGTCTGCATCGGTGAAACCATCTAACACAGTTTTATTAGTGCCAAAACATAAACAAACATTCGAAGTACCTCTGAGATACCTGAGAATCCATTTCACCGCTGCCCAATGTTCTTTTCCAGGATTTGAAAGAAATCTACTTACCACACCAACTGCATAAGCAATATCTGGTCTCGTACAAACCATGGCATACATCAAACTACCAACTGCGGATTGGTAAGGTACTTTCTTCATTTCAGCCTTTTCTTCTGCACTTTTGGGACTTTGGCTAGAGCTTAGCTTGAAATGATTTGCGAGTGGAGAGGAAACTGGTTTCGCTTTATTCATATGAAACCTCTCCAACACCTTTTCAATGTACCGTTCCTGAGATAACCACAACTTTCTATTCTGTCGATCTCTGGAAATTTTCATCCCAAGTATTTGCTTTGCTGGTCCTAAGTCTTTCATAGCAAAAGACTTGTTGAGCTCCTTCTTCAACTGATCAATCTTTGAAGTATCTTGACCAACAATTAACATGTCGTCAACATATAGCAAGAGGATAATGAAATTACCGTCAGAAAATTTCTTGAAGTAAGCACAGTGGTCAGAGGTGGTTCTTCCATATTTATGATCCATCATAAATGAGTCAAACCTCTTGTACCACTGTCGCGGTGCTTGCTTCAATCCGTACAGGCTTCTTTTCAACCGGCACACCAAGTGCTCTTTGCCTTTAGTTTTGAACCCTTCCGGCTGCTCCATGTATATCTCCTCTTCTAGGTCACCATGAAGGAATGCAGTTTTCACATCTAACTGCTCAATTTCAAGGTTCAAACTGGCAGCTAATCCGAGTACAACTCGAATTGAATTCATCTTCACGACTGGTGAGAATATTTCTTCAAAGTCAATTCCTTTCTTTTGACCAAACCCTTTCACTACCAGTCGAGCCTTGTACCTTGGCTGATTGCCTTCTTCAGTTTTCAACTTGAACACCCATTTGTTCCTGAGTGCTCGTCTTCCATTAGGAAGTTTCATCAAATCATAAGTATGATTTTCATGCAAGGAATTCATCTCATCTTGCATGGCTTTGAACCATTCGTTCTTCTTCTCATGAGCCATGACTTCATCATAACTCTCAGGCTCTCCCCCATCAGCTACCAACACATACTCATTTGCTGGATATCTTGTAGAGAGTTGACGCTCTCTACTAGATCTTCTTAAATGAGGTTCTTCTTCTGGAGCTTCCTCATTTTCATCAACTTGTTGATTTTGGTTATCATCAGCAATATTATCTTCTTCAGATTCTTGTTCAACTCCCCCGTAATCATCAATCACTATTGGTAGTGGTATTGGATCCAAATTAACTGGAATTTCAGTAGAGGTTTTAGGCTTTTCAGCCTTCTCAAAGTCTTGAATCGTCTGGTCTTCAAGAAATACAACATCTCTGCTTCTGATAAGTTTCTTCTCTATCGGGTCCCACATTCTGTACCCGAACTCGTCATGTCCATATCCCAAGAAAATACATTGTCTAGCTTTATTATCAAGCTTAGACCTTTCATCCTTTGGGATATGTACGAAAGCTCTACAGCCGAACACTTTCAACTGGCTGTAGGAAACATCCTTTCCAGTCCAGACTCTCTCTGGGATATCTCCATCCAAAGGAACTGAGGGCGACAAATTAATTAAGTCAACCGCCGTTCTCATTGCTTCACCCCAAAACGGGTTAGGCAATTTCGCATCAGAGAGCATACACTTGACACGTTCACATATGCTTCTATTCATTCTCTCCGCCACACCATTGTGCTGAGGTGTTTTAGGCACCGATTTCTGAAGCCGGATTCCATGACTTTTACAGTACTCTTCAAATGGACCTCTGTATTCACCACCATTGTCAGCACGAACACACTTCAATTTTCTTCCTGTCTGTCTTTCCACCATGGTATGGAAATTCTTGAATTCTTCCAGAACTTGATCTTTTGTTCTGAGTGCAAACGTCCACAGCTTCCTTGAGTGGTCATCGATAAAAGTAACAAAATATAAACAACCACCAAGAGTTTTCTCCTTCATGTAACAGACATCGGTGTGAATCAGATCTAGAATGTTTGACTTTCTCGATGGAGGGAATGATCGAAATGCAACTCTGTGTTGCTTTCCAGCCAAACAATGAGTACAAGTCTTCAACTGCACATCTTTGACCTTAGGCAAGAGATGCTTTTTGGATAGCATCTGAAGCCCCTTCTCACTTATATGACCAAGTCTTTTATGCCAAAGTTCAACACTGGCATCTTTGACTGTATTCAGCTCTCCCTTCATTAAAGATGCTTGCATCACATAGAGAGAATTGATCTTCTTCCCTCTGGCTATCACTAAGGAACCTTTAGTGAGTTTCCACTTTCCTTCACCAAAGTAATTGGTATAGCCTTCATTATCAAGTTGACCAACGGAAATTAGGTTGAGGCGGATATCCGGAACATGTCGCACATCTTTCAGGTGCAACTTACAACCGACATTGGTTTCCAGATAAACATCTCCCATACCAATAATTTTAGCAGCTCCATTATTTCCCATCCTAACTAGGCCGAAATCACCACTAGTATAGGATGAAAAATAATCAACATTTGCCGTCACGTGAAATGAGGCACCTGAATCAGTGACCCAACTGCTACTGTCTTGGCATGTGAGGTTAATACTACCATCATCACAGACAACGACTATGTCTCCTTCAGCTATAGCTGCAGCATCATCTCTTTCGCCTTTGTCTTCGCCTCTTTCTTGGTCCCTTCTGAAGATTCGACAATTCTTCTTCATATGGCCTTTCTTCTTGCAATAGAAGCATTCAATGTCCTTCCTTGACTTGGACTTGCCCATTGACTTGCCTCGGTTGTCATTACCTCGACGATCTCGATTTTGGCTTCTCCCTCGTCTTTCTTGTCCTGTGTTGACAAGAACTTCTGCACCTCCATCTTTGTGCTCAACTCGTCTCATCTCCTCATTTAGAAGACTGTCTGAGACTACATCAACACTCAGCTTTCCATTTGGAGCTGAGTTACTGAGAGACACTACCAAGGTCTCCCAGCTATCTGGCAGTGAACTGAGCAGTAACAATGCTTGTAGTTCTTCATCGATCACCATCTTTAGTGTAGTTAATTGATTTACTACACCTTGATAGTCACTGAGATGTTCTGACATACTGCGTCCATCTCTGTACTTCATGTTGACCAACTTCCGCACCCACCGGGATTTGTTCACAGCATTCTCCCGTTCACAAACTGATTTAATTTTCTCCCACAAGACATCTGCTTTGGTCTCTTGGGAAAAAAGATTGAAGATTCTTTGATCAATCCATTGCCGAATTGCCCCAACACACTTTCTGTGAAGTATGTTCCACGCAGCATCATCAATGGAGGTAACTGTCTCTTTGGATGTACCTTCTTCCTTGATGGTTTTGTGGGGCCTGGCAGAATCGCCTAGGATAGGCAAATATAAATCCTTTGAATAAAGGATGTCTTCCATCCTGGGCTTCCACATCGAGTAATTGGAAGTAGTCAATTTGATCATGCCACCTGCTGATTCCTCCATAATGAACCTCGGCTCCGATACCACTGTTGAGAAATGAAGCGATACAAGTGAATAGTATATGAATAATTATACCACTAATTACACCAGGTAAATTCCCAGGAAAGATTGGAGGGACACACTGGTCCACTTAAATACCAATCTCCTTAGACAGAATTTTCCTAGACATGCAATTAATAGCACAATATATCATAACAACTTACTTGATCGATAAGTAGACCGAAGAACCAACAATAACTGCACCAGAATTTTTACGTGGAAAACCCTTCACAGGGAAAAACCACGGGACCTTAGTCCAGCTAAAAACTTCCACTATTAAAATAATGGGTACAACAACCTTCCGTAGTACACACCACTACGGGATACAAGAGTGAAATAATATTTTGGAATCACTCACCCAAACCCCAAATACACCTAGTGTATCACTCACTCTCACTCTCTGCAACAACACGATGCAGGAACAACTCTCTGCAAGAAACTACTCTTTGCAGACACTCTCCAAAACTCTCTCAAGTTTCCTTTCTTCTTCACTTGAGTTATTATCACAATGAAATTTCTCTCCTATTTATAGGAGATTTGGATGTAACTATTACACCAACCCTTGCCCACATTTTCAACAAAAATTGGTAGAAATAATTTCTAGCCACAAATTGGTATAAGAAGAATTCCTTCACCTACCAAAGAAGACTACCAATACACATGAGGTGTATTTCTACCTAACAGAATATAAGTTAATTAATTCACTAATAATGTCTCTCCCGGTATTTAATAGATTAAAAAGATTATTGAAAAAATCATATTACTAATCCTATAAACATATAAAAGATTAAGATGACCACAGAGAAATCTTCAGCTTCTCCTTATACCGCATTAGAAACTTATAAAGAGAGAATGATATTAACATCTTTTTTGAATAAAAGTTTAGCTTCTCCTTATGCCGCATTAGAAACCTTTCAATAGAGAATGATATTAACATCTTTTTTGAATAAAAGTTTATGGCAGTAGTCTCAACAATTATATCAACTACAACAGTTTCTACAATAATTCAGGTCTATATGTAAATGACTATATAATTATACAAATTGACGATAGTGAATTTATCACATAAAAATGTGCACACAGTGGCCAAACATGTTGCATTGGAGCTAAACGGGCTTTCCTTTTTTATGCGATGAGTCAGTGTTGACAGTTGATACATGAATACTTGATTCTTATAATTTGCAATCCTCTCCACGTTCCTCATCAAATTCTGATATTCCACCGAACCATCCCCACATTTTCATAAAAAAAATTGCTGCCATTATCATTGTATCTGAATTTGATATTGTCATCACCATGGTTAGTAGCACCATCTGTCGCCAAGAAGAGCAGTGTCCTGGAAGACGAACCTAGACGGTTGAGTACGATTTTTTCAAAAAATAAAATATTAAGTTTGTAGCAGACCTACAAAGTACGAATGTACTCCAATATGACCTGCTCCAAAAGAAATATAGTTTTGCATTTGGAAGTTGAAATTTTGTCTGTACATTTAACAAAGAGCACTTGGCCAAGTCATGATGTCAGAGAAATGCTTCTATGTCAATTGTCAATGACACAACCAATCCATAAACAAATACCCATGAGGAGAAGATGGTTTTGCGAGCATGATAGTGTTGGATATAAATGAAATAATAAAGGAAATTACTTGGTTTATTTAAACATAAATGAACATGAAGGTAACATTGTTAAAATTTCCTAGGTATCTTTATATTTACCATTTAAATGCAACCCGTAGTTTTTTGAACTAAATTTTTTTATATTGCATACCAGAAAATTGAGTGCAATTTTCACGATTGCAACTATGAGAATCCGACTTCATTATTGATTTCAAAATGTAACCTCAATAAACTATCAAACCCATAAACCCCTATGAACCGATCAAATAACCAATAAATCAAATCCCAAACATATATGGTACCAGCAGCATTATATTTGTGGGTTCAAGCAAAAAGTGCAACAGTCTATTAACAGCAAGGGTTAGTGCTACAAACCGAACTGATTTAAAATCATTTGTTCGCGAAAGACGACAGATTGGGAGGAAAAGAACACCAAACGTAGATCTCAGCCCAAGAGATCAATCCATAAATGAAACTCCTGATAAAAAAGAAATGAATCAAAGGATCATCATACTGAAATAAAAAATTCTTCCGTGTGATTAAATCACACCAGAGCGAGAGAGACAAAATCGTATGATCGAAACCCATTAATCTATGATTGGATGAAGAATAAAATAGGAAGAAGGGAACTAAATTGCCCAATACATGAATCTGTCATTATCTACACAAACCTAGCACTGATAAATTTAATAAAAAATAAAAGACTTAAATGTACCTTAAACATCCACGGGACCACAACTCTTCTGTAGAAAAGAACGTAAGGAGATGAAGTCTTTACCTTGTCCTGACTGATGGGTGAACATGGTTATCATCAAAGTGAAACCACCGATCACACCGAGCTAAAGAAAAACAAAGAGGAAAAAAAAACTCTGTAAGATAAAAAGAAGATAAAAAAAGGCAAAAACTCCTTGTGGTCTGATCAAAATGCGTTGTAGCAAACTAAAAAATGTTCAACACTTAAAATTTTCCTTCACTTATGTACCACAAAGATATATTTCCCAATTTTTTTCTCTCTTCAACATGCAGGCTTTACGGCACCCAATGTGAGCTGCAATTACACCAAAAAATAAAATAAAAGGATTTTTCAGGTTAAAGTTGTGCAAAAATTTACGAAGATGAGGATAAGAACAATGAAATATGTCTCACCCTAGAGCCCTAAAAGTACATCTTCCCTTACAATGTGTGTGACCAGTACCTGGGAAAAATTGTTACAGCTGGATACTCAAACAAAATCAACAAATCTGAATAGCTTTAGATAGCAATGGCATTCAGAGGCGTACATGCTTTCCTTTGGTACTCATGGTGGATCACAGCAGCGATTATGGATTTGTGTTCGACAAAAGCAGTCGAAGTTCATTAACATTCACACAAAAAAAAACATTGAATGCAACCCAGAGCAAATGAAACCCACATCAAACACCAAAAAACACCGAAGCAGGAAGCCAAGGTGCAGGGAGAAAAGAGATTTACTTAAGAAGCCCGGCTTGGCACCCATATGGACGAAGAACATAACCAGACGAATCATGCTTTGGTTTTGGGAGAAGAATTTGGGACTAATTCGCAAGGAAATAAGATCGGAACGCCCTATTTCAGCATTAAATGCAAAGAGGTGTCGTTTCGTAACGGAGAAAAGAGAAGGCCGTAGAAACGGATGGGTAGGTCAAGCGCCTTCTTCATAAACTTTCCTTTTTTACAAATCAACAAAAATAACAGTCGGTCGGTTTGCGAACAGTCGGACAGTACTGATATTGAATATTTATGTTGATCTATTTTTTAATTAATCTATTTTAATTTATTTTGAATTAAAACAGTACAGGTGTTCAATTTATACAAAGCTTGGCTGATGACGTGGCTGACTAAGAAACTATTCTCAAACTTGGGTGATTCAGGTTTTATATAAGGTATTGATTGATTGATTGATGGGTGCGAAGGTGTTGAAGCTTACTCTTGAAGCTTACTCTGATGTTTAATCTGTTACTCCTTGCTACTTGCTTGCTTGTTCTTTTAATTTTCTTGCGAGGAAGAGCCTGCAGGTTCATTTAAGGCCCTTGACAAGGGAAAACCTTGGAACTTCAAATGTTGTAAGAGTTTGTTCTCAAACTATATTCTTTTACCTCAAAGATCAACAGAGGCACTAAAATAGAAAACCCTCCAAGATGTTTAATAATTTCTCTTGAACACACACATCTGAAATGAGTGAGAGAATTGATTTGCAATCGCAGAAGTGTACATGTCTGTAACTATCTCTAATGGCAGCCACAACGACAAATAATTTGCTGGATTTTGGGTTTGCAACTAGTTTTATAGCTCCTTCCCTATCAAATGTCGTCATCCAGTCAAAATACAACATTTAGAAATGAACATCCAATGAATTGGAAAAACTAGTCATGGAGTCCAAGATTACCCAGTTGGTTTCTATCCCAGTTTTTGAAAGGAAATCCCTCTCTTTGGAGAGAGAAGGTAAAGCTGAAGAGTCTAAAACCACTCCATATGGTCTCTTCTCTAAATCAAGGTTGTTAGAATTGGACCAGACCGACCGGTTCGACGAGTCATCGGACCTCTATCATGTTAAGTCTGGGTAGTGAGAACTGGCCACCCCGGAAAATGGCCTTATTTGAGAGAACAGTCCACAAGTATCGGTTAAGCCGGTTTTAATAGTTAAAATTCTGTAAAATTGCTTTTATTTGTTTTAGACCTCCTACTAAAAGTTTCTAACCAACTTAGCTGCGAATATTTGTTGACTTAAGATTAAATATTAATTAATATATCATATTTCTTGAGTTTATTTTCTTAAAATGAAACAGTAATTAAATTAATTAAATATATAGTATTTCTCAAAACTATGTATAAAAATATATCATATATATATATATATATCTACATTTATATAATAAATATAGCAATAACATTTTTTTGAAGATAAATTTATGAATTTGTAAAAATAATATATATATATAGACACACACAAACATTTATTTCAAATATTTAATTTATTAAATATTCATGTCAATAAATTTCAGTTAATATTTTCATATATTCATATTGTTGATCACAATTTTGTTGACATAAAGGCTTATATGATGATGAAAAATGGTTGCAATATACATATGTTTCACTCATATAATTATTAATTTGAAATGTAATAAAAATTATATGATTAAATAAGTAATTTTTATGTGTTTTATCATTTGACATATTACTTTTTTGTTCAATGAATACTTAAGAACTTATGAATAGTTGCGAGTTTTTTTAATGAAAAGACATATTACTGTTGTATTTTTATATTACTATGAGTATTATAAAATATAAAATATTTATAATTACTACTTATAATATATAAATATATATAATAATTAATAACATTGAACCCGGTTCGAATCACTGTTGAACCATTGAATCATGAACCGAAGATTTTTTCGATTCGATGATCGGTCCGGTTTTCAAAACCTTGCTCTAAATACAAATGTGCTCTTTTTTGGATTGGGAGAACCTGAATTAACCGTTGGATTTAGTGCACGTTGATCTTACACTCAGATTTAATTGACTATTTATTTAGTCTTTTTAAAGGCAAAATAGTAATACCGATTTAATTCCAATAGACTAAATTCCATTTCCATGTTCATATTAAGAGAAATTTTTGAAGGGTTGATAATAATTAGTAAATAAATGTTATTTGAAGGATCCAGAGACAGAAAAATCCGACCAGCCAGGCTAAAAAGATAGTTTGAAGCCTGCTGGTGGTGGAGCTGATGTTCAGTCCCACATCAGTGGTGATGGTCCATCCTTGCAAGGTCAGCTAAGCAATATCTGTTTAGACAGTTTGTCCTGAATCATAGGCGTGGTTGTGGCACGATGTGGTGGATGCAATAGTTTACACCTCCTTGCAGATCATCTTGGGTGGTTTCAGGTTTGGGGAACCAGGAGACATCAAAGACTTGCTTTCTGCTAGTTCGAAGGAACTTAAAAGAAAAAGTTATGTTGATACTGTTGAGTCTACCACTTGAAGATTAAACTGGAACAAAAATTTCCAAAGACCAGAACTTCCAATACCAAGTAACAAAATTATACATGAGAGATTTTATTGTGTATTTGTGTTGGGTAAGCTAGAAATTGTGGCATAAGCAGGCATAGAGAGACTACTGTAAGAACTCCCACATTGGTAAAATGTGGGAGGTTAGCTCTCTTTATTAGAGAGAAGGCCCACCTCCACTCACAACAAGCTCTTTTCCCTTGTGTAGTGAGTTGAGTCTAACCTACTTGCTACACTTGAGGAGGAACAAATGCAGGTTCGTTGAATCCATGTGAACCAGATAACTCATATATGAGCCTAATGTATTCAATGAACCGGACAATATTATTAGTGTATGATTGTGTGAAAATTACAACATGCTATCAAAGCTAGGTTGCTCGGTCCAATTAGACTTGGATATGATCTCAACTCCACTTGTTAGATTTGGGAGAGTGTGAGAACTTCCATATCGGTAAGATGTGGGAGGTTAATTCTTTACAACATGCTATCAAAGCCAGGTTGCTCGGTCCAATTAGACTTGGATATGATCTTGGGAGAGTGTAAGAACTCCCACATCGGTAAGATGTGGGAACTAGATGTGGGAGGTTAGTTCTCTTTATTAGAGAGAAGACCCACCTCCACTCACAACGATACATTTTTTCCTCGTGTAGTGAGTTGGGTCTAGCCCACTTGTTACACTTGAATATGAACAAAATTGTGCAGGTTAGTTATATTCATGTAAACCAGATAACTCATATATGGATATGATGTATCCAGTGAACCAGACAACCTAAAGCGAACAATATTATTAATGTGTGGAAATTACAACAACTACTTCTTCTATGTATGGTGTTCAATCTATTTCCTTTTAGTACTTTCGTTTACTTTGAATTCTTTCCTTGGTGGTATGGTCCAATCAAAACCTAGATTGCATGGTAAACGTCCATGAACCATATTTTATATATGCATCAACATGTTCGGCCAGCAAGTGAGCCTCGAATTAATCGACAATCATTATATATATAAAAAGCAATAATTATTATATATGTAAAAATTAACAATTTCAACAAAGTGTGGTTCGAATCTCTCCATCCTCAATTCTCATAAATAAATAAATAAATAACATGATGTGCCCAACATGTATGAGACTTCTGGGTTGATGGGGCTTAAAGTATAACCCAAATGATGACGTAATAGTTTTTATTATATTAATGCATTGTTTTAATTTTCTTTTAACCTTCATCGTTTTCAGTTTCGGGGCAGAAAGTAAAAGAACGCAACAGAATATGGCAGCTTCTCCTGCTTGTTGTAGAGTCCCTTCTATATGTTCAACTTTCCTGTCTGCCAGAAACAAAAACTCCATTGCACCGTTGGCTTCTCTCTCTTTCTCTCTTAAAACCCACCGGCGAATACCATCGCTTGCCACTGGGTTAATCTCTCCCTCTTTCAAGAACAAGCGTCACCGATGTCCACTTCAAGGTGATTTTCTTCAATACCCAAGTGTTTTAAATTGTTGATTTTCTGATGGGTCTTTTCTGTCTTTTTATCTTTGTGGTATTTCTGTGATGTATTTAATTCTCGGTTAATTCTGCTCGAAATTTTGTATTTTGAGGTTCAATTCTTATAGAATTCGAAGGGTGTGATGGCCAGTATGCTTTTTTTGGGGATTTTATTTATTTATTACTCAAACAAATTTAAGATGAATTGTGAATGGAAGGGTTATCTTCGTTCTATTGCCTACTTAGTTTTATTATGAAATAATTTAAGGGAGTTAGTGGACAAAATAAAGGATACAAATAGGAGAAAAAACAGGAAAGCTGTCTAGAAATAAGAAATTAATATGGAGAAGCAGGAATGGAGTTTCATGGACAAGTTCGAGTTCCCCCCCTTCATTTGGTTGTAGTCTGTAGAAGAGGAGGGGAAAAAGTTTCATTTGCATTCATGGAATGTTGTAATGAGAAGGATAAACAAACCTTTGTGCTGGCACTGATTCCCCAGTTTCTCAGCATGGGTGAAATTTACGTTTACATGCAATGTATAAACAAAGCAAAACTGTGCTTTTTATTGTTTCTCAAAATTAACTAAAGTAAATGAATTTCCACTTTGGTTAGGTTTCCTCGTATGTAGGAGAGGGTTATAAGAGCCAAGAAAAAAAAAATGGCATGATGCTCAATAAATTAGAAAGACATACTCTACTAGGAAGGTTACGTGGGTTATCTCTTGAAATTTTTCTGGAAACTACTTGCACATGCCCAGAGATGAATGTTTCATGTGTACTACTATGTGGCAGTGAGATCAGTGGCTGCTCCTGCCGAAGCGGCTGCTGGGTTTGATGAAATGGTTTCTGGGACGCAACGCAAATATTATTTGCTTGGTGGAAAGGGTGGTGTAGGGAAGACAAGCTGTGCTGCTTCACTTGCTGTAAAATTTGCCAACAATGGGCATGCAACTCTTGTGGTTTCAACTGATCCAGCACATTCATTGAGTGATTCTTTCTCTCAGGTTAGATTTAGCTTGTTTCCTGGAGTTGCTTTAAGGTATCTGTATTTCACATAAAATGAATTAAACAAAGAGAAATATAGTGTGCATATGTGCTTATTCATTTGTGTTTATTTTACCCCAGGATTTGACTGGAGGGACACTAATACAAGTTGAAGGGCCCGATTCACCACTGTTTGCTCTTGAGGTAGGCAGGAAAAGTATTGTGCATGAATATATCCTAGAAGCAGCAATATCTATGAGAAAATTATCGCTTAAGAGGTAGCAATATCTTGAAGTTCTTGTAGTTTTCTTGCTTTGTGACTTAGTTGGTTAAATTTTCTTTAAACAGATAAACCCAGAGAAGGCAAGAGAAGAATTCCGAAATGCTTCTCAGAAGAATGGTGGAACTGGAGTCAAAGATTTTATGGATGGCATGGGCCTTGGAATGATTGTAGAACAGGTAAAGCATGATATTTAGTTATGGTGTTGCAACTTGGGATTGTAGATACTTTCTCCTCGTCCAACCCACATTGTGATTTATGATGGGTGCTTTCAGTGGTTTGATCCTGCACCTATATCCTATTATCATAGGTTCATGGTTGTTGAAAGTCTAAGAAAAAGGGTATACATACTTCCCAAATTAAACCCTCTACACTTTGGTGTAGTAGAAGCTTTAAATCCAATAAAGAAGGTGGAGAAGCGGCGTTAAGCTATTTTCAGTTTTTTCCTGCATCGATCAGGAAAAGTGTGCTTTATCATGATTGTTCCTTCTTTTCCTGTGCATCTTCTAATGATGAAGTTGGGAGAGTTGAAACTTGGAGAGCTTCTGGACACACCTCCTCCTGGTTTGGATGAAGCTATTGCAATTTCCAAAGTAAGTAATATGTGCTTCAACTATGAACTATCTTGATCGTTTAGATTCGCTGATCTCTTTCTTCATTTTCACTAATTGGGGAACTTTTTCCAGGTTATACAATTTCTTGAATCGGAAGAATATAGTATGTTTACTCGAATAATTTTTGATACGGCTCCCACGGTGAGCAAATGCTTCAATATTACAAGTCACTCTTTCTCTTATAATTTTTTTTGAGCTTGATGAAATGCTCCTTACAGGGTCATACATTGCGACTTTTGTCTTTGCCAGACTTCTTAGATGCATCCATAGGCAAGATATTGAAGGTAATGGTGCAACTTGAATAATGGAAAATGATGAACAAGTGTTTCTTCTTTGTTATTACTTTTTATCATTTTATCTGAAAAAAAAATTGATAGAATTTCTAAAATGACTCTTATCGAGAGAAAAAGTCAATGTAAGCATATGAAAATTATGATTGTGAGTTACTTGGTGAGAAACTTTGGTTAGTAAAAGATGTGTACCGGAAGAGTGTAAATTGTCTAATGGTTTTGAATAGCATGAATTTTTTAAAAAGAAAAAGTAGTCCTAGTGTCATGCAATTAAGTCCATTCCGCCACTTGTAGCAAATAAGTTGTTTATCTTTTCTTTGTTTTCCCCCTTTGTATTATGATTTATTTTGTGGTTTAGCATTGGTTTCTATTCTCAGGAATATAGTTTCGTGTGTTTTTTTTAATGGTCATGACTTAGATCCACTAAAGTGGTCAAAAGTTTCTGTAGTCTTGTTTATCGTGATACATATGCTCCAGATTAATGCCTTTGCCTTTGGACAGTTGACTCCAAATGAAGTTTTGAGCATTAATTCTGTTATGTTTTCGGAGTTTTCATTCTGTCTAATTTAAAACAGGGGATTTTTCTCATTTTAGAACAATAAATGAACGTTTTTCTTGTTATAATGACCATCTGGAGCTTCTGATTTTTTTTTAATATTAATTTACATTTCCACATGCTTCCCCTGTGGCAGCTTAGGCAGAAAATAGCTTCAGCCACCAATGCTATCAAGTCTGTTTTCGGCCAAGAAGAAACTCGGCAGGATGCTGTAAACATATTCTCATTTGGTGCTCTTTTTGTGCTCCAAATTTTTATTTTTTTGGTTGCTGACTTTCTGATGTCTCTTTCTGTTGCCCAGGCAGATAAATTGGAGAAGCTGAGGGAGAGGATGATAAAAGTGCGCGAGCTTTTTCGTGATACAGATTCTACAGAGTTCGTCATTGTAACAATACCCACGGTACTATGAGCTACTGTTATACATGAATATGATTAATAACTAGGGTGTAGTTGCTAGTCCAGTGTTTTCTCTAGTCTTTAAAATACTACCTAGAACTAGGTTGAAAAACTAATCTACATGTATCCGCAATTTGAGTGATCCCTTTAAATATCCAACAATGTAAATTGGGAAGATATAATCTTTAGAATTGAACATGTGGCAAAATAACAGTCAGAGTTTTTGCTTGCAAGGTTATGGCAATCAGCGAGTCATCCAGGCTACATGCCTCCTTAAAGAAGGAGAATGTTCCTGTCAGGAGGCTTATTGTTAATCAGATTGTACCCCCTTCTGCTTCAGACTGCAAGTTTTGTGCAATAAAAAGGAAGGTATTTGGTCACAAATTTCACTTTAATGACATTACATAACTTCTGCACCTGTTTATTGCTTGAAAAGTTAAAAACTTGGGCGTGCACTACAACCACAGCAAAAGAAAGTATCTGGCATTTGATTTTTATTTATCATTTTTGTAGTTGCTGAGGGATGGTTGAGAGACAGTATAAATTGTTTATATGCAAACATTACAGGATCAGATGCGTGCTCTAGACATGGTAAACAGTGATCCAGAACTCTCTAGCTTGACATTGATCCAAGCTCCCTTAGTTGACGTGGAGATTAGAGGTGTTCCAGCTCTTAAATTTATCGGTGATATTATCTGGAAATGACTGTCTGTTCCCTTGTACACAAAATATGCAGGTACCTTGTTATTGTTGTTATTATCGTCATGTCCTCTTTTTGAATTCATGATATGGCATCTGGGGACGTTGGATATTTCTTCCATGTTAGAACTCCACACGAGATTGTTGGTAATAGTTAATGTTCCAAGGCATTGCTTTCTCTCACTACATTGGATTTTCCATCTTTTGCGCAATAAAGCATATAGTAAACAACCCATAGTTTCTTTTTGAACTGATAGTGTTTATCTTCACTTCTGATGAGTTGGTACCTCTGTATTTCTAGGGCTCCATCAAGTTCCATCACAGTTCTATATGGAGCTTAACCTCAAAATCTACCAATCAAGATCTGGAGCTTGAGATGACACCCTGCTGAGGAAGTTTGATTTCAATATTGGTTTCCCCCCTACATTTTCTGTAATGCTTGTAAATTGAGGAAAAAAGGGGTGTAAGAGTACAGATTGGAATTCAGTACTAAATTTTGCTGCCAAGGCTTGTGCGTAGTCATAGGAAATGAAACTGAATTTATTTATTTTTCTGTCATAATTTTATCTTACCTGAACTTTCTTTCCAGTAATTGTCCAGTTGGTAAACCACCAACTCTTATTCAATGAGAATAGAACACAGTATTTGTTCAATTAACCATGAAATCACTGACTATGCATGTCTTTATGTGTTGCCCTAACTTCAGGAAGACGATTGCACAAAACTGGCTTTTGTCATGTAAAATAATTCATCTGGTCATTGTCATATACAACCCAGTAATCATCATAATACAACATATATACTCCAATAATCTGTCATCCCCACCAATGGATACACTCCTCTTACGGATCGTCGATTTAACTTTAACAGAAATGGATAAAAATGATATATTGCAGGGTATACCTCATTTTCTTTTGAATGACAGCATACCAAAGAATGCTACAAAACGGGCAATTACACCGATGAGGCTGAGGATTGATACACAAAGCGGCCATGCATGAAGATCATAGCCACTCTTCAAAAGAGAACCACATCGTGTAATCAGCCAAACACCGTAGTACCTGGATCAAACATGCGATTAGTAATTTGCACCTTAGATACAAAGGTTACTCTTATTTTTCCTTCTTTGTATTCACTATTCAGGTGTCTACTTGCTCTTCCATATAACCCTGCCTGTTTTTATGATTTCATAAAAGTCGACTTCGTGGAAAGTTGGAAACAAATTGTTTGGCCAAAAATGGATCCGTATTTGGCAGGGGAGGGTGGAACACAATCTTCTCATATCCACATCTACAGCTTAATAACACAAAAGGATATATTCCAACGCAAGTGTCTGAGAAATGTATGGCAGTTTTCGACTTATATAATTATCGCTTATTTCATTCAGAAGGTGGTTATTGGATTGTACCTTTCAGCATTCGCAATCACAAATGCTTGCAGAGCCCATTTGGGGTAACATAGGTCAGCCAACTTCTTCAGAGTATCGCTATCATTTGTCCGGGTTGCGACAAGAGTTAAAACAACAGGAAGGATAACCGACCACTGCAAGAAACAGAGCTTGTATGCTACGTAAAAATACCAATGAAAATCCAAACAGGTGTAAAATCTTTTCAATGTGGGCCACTTTTACTTTACTTACCAGCTGCGCTGGACCAGGTTCGAAAAAGATGGCCAATGCATAAGCTATACCAGTCACGCAGTATACCAGGCATAGCAACACAATGTAATTATCTGAGAAGGAAGATCTTGGATTGGTGAAGAAATAGTACATGGAGAGATAAACCACTGGCTTTATCACAGTGTTAAAATGGTCCATTGTGTCCTTCGCTAGGAAATAAGCCAAACTGCTAATGCCGGAGGAACTCTCTCTCCAATAATGCAATTTGTCCAGAGAAAATGATCTCAAAGCAGCTATTTTGCACAGAAGAGCTGAAATCAACAAAGTGATCACAGTAAGGAAAGGAAGAAACTGCAACTGCCACGTATTATATGCACTAGCATACAGATAGATCCATTAATTCCAATTTGACAATATAATCGCATTGTGATGTGCACTTTCACAGTAACTTAACACTACTTTGGAATTGGATCGACTTACAAACTCCAATGATGGTGTATGTATAACCAACTGCCCCAAAAGTTTCATCAGTCACTTTTGCAAGTGATCCTAAGCAGACCCCAGCAAGAAATAAGATTAAATAATCGGTTGCTTGTAATCTAGCTTCCCGCAGTCGCTGCTTGGCAACCCTGAATCAGTCACAGCCAAGAAGTTCATGAGTTAATATGAAACAAAATAGGATGCGGAATGACATTCAGCAGATCACTGACTAGGTAATTCAATATATTCCCGTCACCAGCAGCGAAGCCATTGCTTTTTCTTATGCGTTAAATCCTGATAACGAAATTATATGGGTGGCACATGAAATGGTAAGTGATTAACATATTACTTGAAAAAAATTCTAGGAAGTCGCGACTCAAAACATCCATCTTTTCTTGACTTTACTCGTGAAGTCACCGTTGTGAAGAAGGCCAGGAATTTCATCCCCGAAATTTCTCAAATTTATTTCTTTTCAGACTACGAAATTTTCTGACACAAAATAGCATATGGAGCATTGGTTGTGTTCAATTTTGGCAAGCTAATCTATATTAGAGAAATCTAATATATATTTGAATTCCCCGCAAGAAGAATACTGTTTACCTAGCAAGAAAGTATCTGTACTGCTGGAGCACACCAGGAGTTCTTCTGTTTGATAAGTCCTTGGACTTCAAAAAGTTGTGACGTATCTTATCTCTTTGCAACTCCACATTACTTCTCACATCCTGCCAAAGTTCTCCCGCAAATGATTTGTCTGCTACCTCAGCATCTACTGCATTTGCTAAATGTGCTGGATTCTCAACTGGTGAGGCCACAGCAGATCCAGCAACATAAAGCTGCATATCTGGGGGTATTGGGTACCCATTATGATGCATCCATCTGACAGGAAGCTCTATATAACTTACACTTGAGCTGGCACTTGGTGTAACTATACCCTCCAGAATGTCAATAAAGTGGTCTGGAGGATTAACACGATCAGGAACTATTATACCAAGCCCAACAAAGTATTCTTCGACTTTCTTCACTGGCCCATGGTAGACAGTTAACCCGCCTTTTGCTAGTAGTATGAGATCATCAAACATTTTGTACAAAGCATAGCTGAACCAGAAATTCTAGAAATCAATAAATAATAGGAGAATTAATAAATGATAGAAAATTACACCTATAAAATACAGGTAATTTAAGTAGCTAAGACTAAATAATTTGTTGCACGTTGGTTTCCATCGTATGGTACTCGTGAAGTTTATGCAGATCAACTGTGAACAATTCAGGTCAATCTCAAAATGTCAATATTCAAACTGCATTCCAATCTTTGAAGGTTTCTCGATACCAGTTTACTGACCCAAATACATTTCAATGTATCCTCATAACATTGGTACTTGTCTGCCAATGCTTAGGAGTTGCTACTGAGTGATAATGTTCAGAGTATACCCCTTTGGCCCTTTATATATTGGTTTTATACTGGAATTAAAAGCTTGAGTTGATATGATATGTTCTGCATGTAATTCAAAACTTACCTTGGTTGGTGAACGACCATGCAGATGTTCACCCCTTCAAGAGCTTCTCGTCGAAGTGCTCTAAGAAGCAACTGAGAAGATGCACTGTCTAGTCCAGATGTAGGTTCATCCAATATTAAAAGAGACGGTTCCATGACCAATTCCAATCCAACATTAACTCGCTTCCTCTGGCCTCCAGAAACTCCTCGTTTCTCAACTGTTCCCACCAAGGATTCTCGCACTGTCTGTAGTCCTAAATATTCAATAACTCTTTCAACAATGAGGACTTTATCCGGTTTAGGCAAGTCAGCAGAAAGTCTTCAGAAATCAGAAGTCCACCATGAAAATGGCAGCAGCCAGTGCAGAAGAAATGAGAGAAAAATCATGGTGAGATTGAAGTTCTTAACTCCAGTAAGTGGCAGGGAAACTACAAGAAGCAGGAAAATAGAGAAAACAAATTGCAGCTATGTATGAACCGCAAGCAATAAGACAATGATTTAAAAGGAGAAATTTTAAAAAAAGACTTGATATTGAGAAGTAAAACCAGCAGCAAGTCAATCAGAATGAAATTAATCTACCCTATAAGAGTCATATTCTCTTCTTTTAACTGAACCACAAGATCAGTTCAATAACCAAATAAATAACCAGAACTTCTGTTTCCTTAAGAGCTTTAAAGACCAAGAATGGAAATTTGTTTTAGTTCAGAGCACAGACTACAAACATCGAACAAAAAAAAGCAAAAAATAAAACAAATTACTTAAAATAACCATACTATTGTGACTCATTTATGTCAAGCCACAACCAGTCTTTCTGCTCCATGAAACAGAAGGACTAGAAGTCTAGGACAACTGCATCCATGCCGCAAACAGGCATAGACTAATGGCATTGTTCATGAGCAATTAATTACAGATTGATAAAGATCTAGTACCTACTGGAAGTTTAACATTGAATGTAGTGCAAACCAAGAGTAATTCAAAAGTAGTTATGGAATGTGAATGGAGTTGACCGCGGCATACCTGCACCTTGCACTGAACCAGAGATTCTCTTCCACTGTCAAGTTTCCATGCACAATATCATCTTGTGGCACAAAACCAATAATTTTCTTGTATGAGTGGATTGATTCCTTTTTTCCATTTATCAGAATCAAACCAGTTGTCCTACATCCAATTGCTTTTCCCGCCAGAGCAGAAAGAAATGAAGTTTTTCCAGCCCCTGAAGGACCCATGACAGCAGTGATGCGGCCAGGCTTCACTTTTCCTGTAAGGCCCCTCAATAAATTCTGGTTATTCGCTTTCAAAGTAAGGGTTAGGTCTTTGAAAGAAATCTCAATTAGAGGCCTTCTCTTGATCTCATCTTTACTAGCCATTGAAACTACACCTGAGAAGGTAAGATTCTTGTTTTCTTGCTGTTGAGCTTTCTCTTTCTCAAGTTGAGTATACGCATACTTAAATATTTGGCTATGAGTATTGATTTGTTTTCCTCTTGGCCTATGCCTTTTATCGTTCCTGTCTCCAACTTCAACATTTAAACCCTCAAAACCATCAGGCTGATCTTCTATTTCATGAATCATCTGCATGAGGTCACTTGGTTCCCTTTTATTTCCTTTTAACGGCACAGATGATGGCGTCAACTCAAATGAAGAATTAGAAAATGTAGGTGGGTATAAATCATCATCTCTTTCAACTTTAGCTTGACCTAAAATCTTAAGTTGCTCAGGATCTGCAACAAGTTTCTTACGCGAAAATGTCTTTGATAAATGAGCTTGTAATCCACTTGCATGCTTCTTAGCAGCATCTTTTGCAGCCTTCCACCTTTGACGTGCTTTTGCTGTCTCCCTCACACTTCTTGCTGCTGCTTCCCTGGATTTCGCCAGCCTCCTCTCTCGTGTGGTTAGAGCTTGATCATAGCAGTTGTATATGATGATTAGCAGGGTACCCAAAGCAACCTGCAAAATAAAATTTGTGCTACTAAAATTGAGAAGTATTTTAAAAACATATACCAAAAGTATTGTACTGCGGGATTCATTTCACAAAAACAATTAGTGAAGTCAAGCCATAAAGCAAGGAAAACTCAATATCTACATTTCCACTTGAAAAAAAAGTAAACTCACTGTAAGCAAAACTCCATATGCATGCATATTTTGATTTGCGGCATTTGGATTGCATGAAGTTAACTTGAAGCAGCCTGTAAGGCAGCCAATAAAGGTCAAAACCATCAAATGGTGAGATAAACACAAAAAATCATATAGATGGATTAACTCATAAGGCCAAACGATGGTAGTATTGCACTTATTACTATAAATGCCATGAAGTCTATGAAAGAACTCACGCTTTTCAGAAGTAGAACCCATTCTGCAGTAATGTCTGAAATTACAGGGAAAGAAATATAGTATTAGGAAATGAACCAGAAGGCAGCTGGAGCTAAACAATTACGAATGACATGAACGACATGGTAGTATACTTGAATATACCGGGTTCACCGAGAAAATATTATGTAAAAATGCATAAAAAAGGTTTTTAACTTGCAAATGGTTGCATTTGGCAACAAGGAATTGGGACAAAGAAATACCCACTACTGCATGGCTCTTTATGGGTTGTTGTTGGACAATGTGATCCTGCTGAACAGAATATCTCACTGCTACTACCAACATCAGCCCATATATTTGCTCCTCCACAAGTGTGGTTTGGCTGGCCAGGAGGGAGTTGGTAATGATATCTGCATAGCAGAAAAAAGATACATTTGAATGACCACTATATTATAACGTAAGCGATATCAAGAGAAGTAGAATTTGGAACTCACGGCTCACATGTGCCCGTTGTCGTATTGAGTTTGGCAAGTGGGCAATACGATCCTAATGGGCAAGCTTCAAGAAGAGAACAAAAAAAAGCAATGGCAACCAAAAACAAGTTAGCAATAGGGAGCAAAAAACTTCAAGCCCATGATAAGGTCATTAATGGGTTTAACCAAAATGAATTGAAGCTTTCAAGACTCAAGTGCCATTATCAAAGACTTACGTATCATGCATGTAATACCATGAGGACAAAAGAAACCCTCGCAACAAGGCTGACAGCTTTGAGTCCTTACAGGAGTTTCCTTGCCATTTTCGAGGTCAACCTGCTGATTCTGACCTACACTGCAAGCCCATCCAGGCTCACAACCAGGAACCCAGGAGGTCAAGTTACAGTTCCTATTGGGTCTCAAGTAGTTGACACTCGCTGATGGTTCAAAGAAACTATTGAAGTAGAACTTCAGTTCTGCAGCACTGCATAAGCGCAGCCTGACATCTCCTGTTGAAACCAATTGTATCCACCAAAAATGAGCGAGAATTTAAAAATGTGATACAAACAGTATGAAGTAGATGACAATATCCAGCTAGGAATGAAAGCATGAACAATTAACATCTGGTGCACAATTTTCAGTAAGAGATATTGAAGGTGTTATGTCAATCTTCAATGGTGACTAAATAAAAATTGGTGAGAGTTTGAAGTAAAAGGTCTCAAACAGTCAAATGGTTATAAGTGGGAGAAACCCAACTATCCAAATTTACTGAGATTTTGGCAGAAAATGTCAAGAAATTTAACATCTACCAGAAGAAATCAGCACAAACATTTTTCAAACCTAAGTTATCCAGTTTTCTTCCACGATGTAAGTCAAATTTATGTTTTACCAGGACAATATCTCAAATTCTATATTCAAAGTACTGATTTTTTTTATTTACTTTCACTACTGCTCCTTATTATCAAAAGAAGCAACTCGGATGTTCTCAATGCGATGTGAATTAATAATATACCTCTTTTTTGAATGCAAGAAGAGAGAAAGTCCAAATTGGATGTATAATTAAAGGCTCGGTTCCAATCAGCATCCCTGAAACAATAAACTAACATCAATCTGAACTGCACCTTATATAAAATGAAATCAGAAAGTTTCAAAAAAAAGTGACGGATCGAAGATAAGATTCCTGCAAGAAATACCCAACCTATTCAATTCAATAAACTTGATGTAATTTCATATTTCAAATACCCAGAAATCAAAACTACATAAAGGATGTAACTTTCGCTGCGTGGTGTACTTCCATTCTAAACTTTCTCACAAAACAAACAGACAAATAAAAACAAAAAACAAAAAAAAAATGCTCACGGGTCCTTAATACAGAAGCTGGAACGACTGCTGACTTCCTTGCTGATAACTAAAGAAGTAACATTCGAAATCCGGCTATAGACAAGTTGAGTGGCGAGAGAAAGAACCGCAGGGTTGTTCATTTGGTTAAAATCATCCACTTCTTGACACTGCACCCATTGAACCAAACTCAAAAACACAATAACCCATTTTAGAGTTGAACAACAAGAAGATATTCCGAACTTCTTCATGATCAAGACCATTCTTTTACTTTGTCAAAAGGAATCCGAAAAGCAACTTCAAGTAAATGAATCCGAGCTCATTACATTATGAACAAGAATTGAATGGGTTTTGAACAGTGAGAAACTAATGACAAACAAATGGTTCCAGAGAATAGAAGATCTGGGGATTGACTGAGTTTAAGAACAGGGGGAGTTGGGGGTTTGAAGGTAAAAATTTAAAATGGATTGCGTCTTCTTTGTGTTTGTGTGTGTCGTGTTGACTTGTGATATGGGTCAATGGGGAGTTGGTGGGTCCATGGCAGCGAGACCACGTCCGACTGACTTGCTTATTTGCCGGCTGTTCAGACATTGGAAAATACATTTTTTTATGGCACAAAGAACATCGGAATGACATTTGTTTTGATGATGTTTATGTTGTTTCTCTGATAAAACCCTAAAAAATTATGAAGTTTTCTTAGAGGGAACTGTTAGATGGCTGTGATTTGAGATCGACTACTCATCAAGAATCGCAAATAAGTAAGAGTACAAACTAAAAACAAACAACACATTTAATTCGTGTAAATTAGCATTTAATTCAAAAGGTAAAAACCATATTGATCTCATGATTGGAATGATTTATTATAGTATTCTACGTTGATAAGTGAGTCTGCCACGGCAATCATTATAGATCCGTTTTGATCAGAGTATGTCTCATAGAGTATAAGCTCTCGTAAAGCGTAAAAACTGAGAGTATCTGAGAGTATGAGTATTCTGAAATAAACGGAGGCTTATGTATATAAAAAATTTCTCTTTTAATTGTGGTAGGTTCAAATTCTCTCATTCTCAATTCCCTTAAATAAAAAAAGAAATTATTCTACATTGTGTTACTAGTTACAGTTTTGATACTTTGCAATTTTTAGAGTAAAAAAATATTTAACCATATTTTGATAAATAGTTAAAAATATTTATACATGGGTCTAAAAAAATTTGGGAACTCTGCTCCCAAACACCCAAAAAATTTCCCTGCAAAAACATATCACCCATATAATAAAGTCTCCTCCAACATAAATTCCTGAATTCACCCACGCAATTCAATCATTTGGATAAGGATAAAATTTTGGCATGGGCAGGTGACTGAATATATATCTATCTGTTATAATTAATCTTCTTAAATGGTATTCCAACCTCCAACGACCTCTTTTAAAACAAAACCCACATCACATCACGTCATAGTTTTTTTTTTTTTTTTTAATTTCTTTATCGAAGTCCCATTCATTCTTCAGCCTTATTCAAAATTCTTTCTTTGGAAGCAATTTAATACTCACCTGTATCAGCATGTTTTCCCTTTCCCACGAATGAATTATTGTGGAAATGATGTATCAATCGTAGGCCCCATCTCATGGGCCTTGGCCCTGCCCGAGCCCCAAGAGACCTCGGGCTTGGGTAGTCCGATTTAGGTCTCGAGCGAGTCTGGACTTCATTTATGGGGTCGAGTTCGATCCGAAATTCAATCATTTGGGCCGGCACGAATCTAAACCCGAAAAATATAACATATATATATATACATATATTTATAGATATATACAGTGTGCATGCATGCACACTGTCACATGAATATATATATATATATAGATATATTTATATGTATGTATGTATGTATGTATATATATAATAATTTAATACTTAGGTCCGAGCCGATTGAGCCAAGTCCGAAGCCCGACTTATTGGCCCGAATTACTTGAACTAAGGCCGGGCTTGGGCTTACCAAATTGTCCTAGGCCCGGCCCGATAACGAGGCCTAATCAATTTCATATAAATATACATATACACAAATTATATAATCTTAATTTTTAATAAAAAAGTGAAGATAATTCTCTCTCTTAAGAAAATTCTCTGAAAATATCACTATTTTCCTTGATTATATTAGTATACTTGTACTACTACTACAAGTATTTTCAACAGCACGAGTCTTCGCCGATGTACTGAAAGCAAGCGTAGGTCGTAAATAAGCAATCTATCATATCTATATTTTTCTAAATTTATTATAATATATTTATTATGTCGAATTTATATTTTTTAGAGTTTACAACGCTTGATATTTCTAAAAGAAATTATCTATCATGAATCGTTGATGTCGAGACTCACCTAGAAGTTATGGGTCTTGAGAAAACCATTAAAGTTGGAAATATCGAATTCTAGTAGAATCATGCTAAAGCAATGTTTTTCCTTCATCACCGCCTTCATGAGTAATTAAAAGTTGAATAAAGAAAAATCATCTTCAATTATTGAATGATTAAAAAAAAGAGGTATGAACGCTAGAAGAATGTCATCCTCCAAAAAACTCGTTATGACTGGGATGCACTTGAGGTTGTAATATTACAAATCAGTCCGAGCAATATCGCCACAAAAGATATACAAAGTATTCTCTTAATAGGTGTTTTACTTGTGGCTGAGCATAACAATGATCTATTGATGAAAACTATCTATTAGTCTCGTTCTACTGGTAGTACACTGTTCCCTAAAGTGAACGTTGTTGTACATAATAATCGAGGACGTGAACGTGATGGAAGAAGAGGTCGACGCTGTGTTTATGGCCCGTCATAAACCATGGAGGTAATTTTTGTTATCATCCATACCACCAAAAGAGGTATGAGGGTAAAATAAGTCAGCAAAATAAACCCTATAAAGGCAATAATAAAACTTGTTTCAGGTGTGGTGCTTAGAGACATTGGTCACATACCTGTCATACGTCTAGACATCTGGTGCAATGATTTATTATCGGGGTAGTAAAAAAGAGCCCTATTTAAGAGTTAATTCTTATATAAATAATAAGTGTTAAACCCTAAAATAACGAATTTGTTTGTATCATATTTTTATGTTGTAACCTAAACAATATAGTGTTAAACCATACGAGGAACGGATTCGCTAAACTAACAGGCTCGTTTATCGGATTTTCATGCTGTAACCTAAACAATAAGTGTTAAACCCTAAGAGAAATAAATTTGTTAAACCTTAATGGACTAATAATTAATTAAAATAAAACCAAATAAATGTTCAACATATTGATTAAGACAGTAAAATAATTAATTAGAATAGATAAATTAATAGAATAATTAGATATGAATTATCATGATTTACAAAATATGAGCTACATATCATTTTCTTTATTATAGCGTACTTAACTATTCTACGTTGGGTTACAAATTAGAGTTTTCGTACTTTGCAATTTTTAGAGTTAAAAATCTAATTCATTGGGTTGAACACACATGGATGCAAGGGATAGGGGGGGATTTTTTTACTATATATCTACATATTAAATCCAATCTAAGCCAATATAAGCTCATTTAGATTTAATTTAAAGTAAACAAAAAATAATACAAAGTCTAAATGACTAAATGCCTCCAACTAAATGATTATTTTAGATTGAATATAAAAAATATAAATTAAATATAAATTTTCGCCCAAATACTTACTATCATTTGTGTCAAAAGTTAAGATGTTGAATAATTTATTGAAAATTTTATGAACTTAAAGCTCAAATCTTATAATATATAGATAATAATGTAACATGTGAGTTTATGCTTGATGAATAGTTAGAAATGTTTATGAATCAGAACCACATATAAGTGAGTCCAAAAAAAAAAGGAAGCTTTGTCCCCAAACTCCCTAATTTTTTTCCCATAAAAACACAACTCCGATATATAATAAAGCTTCCTCTAACATAATTTCGTGAATTCGCTCCTGCAAATCGGTCACTTGGATCTTAAAATAATTTTAATAAAATACATAAGATTTTGCATATTCTCTCTAAAAAATAATACATCTCATCAAGTAAATTAAGAAAACTTGAATTGAGTGGTTAGAGAGTCTGAGCCTAGTGCTATTGTTTAATACCTATCTCTTCAGTATTTGAATATCCATTAAGTCCTAATTTCTTGATATTTAATGTGATGTTGGTTTAATTTTATCAAACAAAATATGTGACTGACTGTAATAAGTTGAGAATGATAATCAATACAAAACTAAAGGGTCATGACATAGTATCTATATTTTTGATTTTTAAAATTAATCATTAACCGAAAATAAGTTACACATGTAATGCTATTAAGTAAGGTTTTTGTTGAACTGCTATCACGAAAACTCATAAATGTTCTCTAAGCTTTCGCATTACGTTTAACTATTTATTTATTTATATTTTTTTGATATAGGAAAAAAAGAATATCATGATACTTCTAATATTGAGTGACCATGAATTTTTAAATTTTCATATAATTATTAATTTTTAATAATTTTAATCATTGAATTACATATTATGTCTCTTGAATCTTACACGTGACATCTTGTCATTTTTATTATAACAAAAGAAATATTAGTAGATTTCTCATATAATAATTAATTTTTTAATGTTAATTTTAATTATTGACGTACATATTATGACTCTTGAATTCTAAGTGACATCTTATCATTTTTGTTATAACAAAAGAAATAACAAAACTCATATTGAATGATCATGAATTGTAATTTTTTTTATATAATTATAATTATAATTATTTTTCTCTCTATTCAATCTTTCATGCGGTGCATTTGTGATGCCTCCATTTCACACACACATATATATATATATATTGATTGATTGATTGATATTGATGATTTTTGTTATAATAAAAGGAATATCAAACCTTATATTGAATGATCATAAATTGTAAATTTTTTATATAATAATAATTTTTTTCTATCTTCAATCCTATGTGGCTTCATCTGATGCATTTATGAGGCGTTCATTTTACATATATATATATATATTGATTATTATTATTTTTTCTTTATCTTCTAACTTCGGTTTGGGGTCGAGAAACCGAAACCCGTCTGCCAGTTCCCTGCCCTGGGAGTCACTGACAGATGTAAGTCGCAGGATGTGCAGCCTTACGGTAGGGACCACCTGCCGCTTCAGAAGTGGTCTAATGCCTCTACGAGGGTTCGAACTCACAACCTCCACTTCTCCCGTTAAGGATTTTGACAAGGTGGGTACCGCTCAGCCATATGCCCTGGGGGCAAAAGTGGGTTATATGTAAGCGTTATGACAATTAAATCCAATAACGTGTCACTTCCCCGGCTCGACCCAGTGACCTCTTCACTCCCAGAGCACTAAGGTTTAGGACAAGCCGGTGGCCACCAAGCCAAAGGCTTGGTGGTTAAAAAGTGGGTTATATGTAAGCGTTATGACAATTAAATCCAATAACGTGCCACTTCCCCGGCTCGACCCAGTGAGGCCTCTATTTTACATATACATATATTGATTGATATTGATGATTTTTATTAGGGAAAAGTATTGAAAAAGCCCATATACTTTCACTTTTGGGTCACTTAAGCCCCTGTACTTTTTTTTGGATCAAAGAAGCCCCTCTACTTGAAACAATGGGTCAAGTTAGCCCTTTTGTTAACTTTCTGTCTAAAATCACTGACGTGTCCATTTAATAAATTACATGTCAATTTTTTTTAAAAAAGAAAATTGTGACAAAAAGACGTGTCAGCTAAAATGATACACGTTACTAGTGTTAAGAAAAAATTAAAATAAAAAATTGAGAAACAATAAAAAATAATGAAATTGAAGATCGGCGTCTGCAACTTGCAAAAGAAAGAACTCCTACGCCTGCAACCTGGTCATCTCTGGTCTTCAAGAGCAGTTTGAGAGCCTCGACGGGTTTCGACCTGATACAGAGATCAATGTAAGGCAAACATATATGAGAGAATTTGAAGAAGATATTTTACTGGATTTTTTGCTTATTGTTTGAGTAAACTTTTGATCTTGCGCGACTGTGTTCGATTCTTGTGATTATCGGCTCTACCAAGTACCCATAGATCTGTCGTGTAAAAGGAGGAGGGAAGAAAGGTGTTTTGGAAGGGAGAGCCCATAAGAGCCCAGGAGAAGGAGTGTCGATGAAGATAAACCAGATCTGTGTGGATCGGATCTTCAATCAGTGGCCGATTTCCCTAAATCTAGTGAAGATAAACCAGATCTGCAAAGTTTCCATGTCATCCTGGCTGCTCGTCCCGTCGATGAGGATGATCGGAAGAGAAGAAGCCCCGATGAGCTTGGGGACGAGTTCGAGAGGAGGAAGGAAGTTTTTGATTGTATCTCAATTTTTTATTTTTGTTTAATGATTTTTGGAATATTTTGAGTTTATTTTTATTTGATTAAGTTTTATTTTTTTTTTCAAAAAAAATGTCAGCACATAACCGACACGTCAGCAAAAATTGACGAAAAGTTAACAAAAGGGCTAACTTGACCCATTGTTTTAAGTAGAGGGGCTTCTTTGATCCGGAAAAAAGTATAGGGGCTTAAGTGACCCGAAAATGAAAGTAGGGGGCCTTTTCAATACTTGTCCCTTTTTATTATAACAAAAGAAATATCAAAAGCTCATATTAAATGATCATGTAAATTTTTTATATTATTATTATTATTGATTTGGATGGAAGCAAGCACCATGCTTGAGGTGCATGTTAAATGGTATTCCAACCCGGTAATACTAGGTATACATAATATATGTATCCCTAATGGTACATAATCTAGGTGGATGCCACATAGATGTGTGAGTCAGCAATTTTGAATGGTTTTAAAATTGAAAATGTAATGACAGCTTTTTTTTAAAATTGATTATGTCAGAGTTATTACACTGACATGTCTAATCACAGTTAACTATGGTTACTTTGTTATACCATTATTAAGGCTATTGTCCCCAAAAAAATCCATTTGCACCGAAAGAAACCTTTTAACTTCTTCTCCAGCGAATTTGAGGTTGAATCCCAGTGCTTTTGAGCTCGTTCAAGCTACAACAACTCTTCGTACATCATTTTAGTCCTCTTAAAACAAGTTGAGGCAATGTTATTTATTATGTTAAAAGTCTATTTGCATTGTATCAAGTTTTTTTTTAATATTTTAATGATGGATTCTTTTTTAAACTCGGAGAAGATGATATCTTTGAGGAATTGATGGGCTGATAAGTAGTCAATGTTGTTAAGTTTTTTTTAAGGTATTTTTTTTGCTTTTTATGATTTTTTTATTACGTTGTTCGATTCTATTTTTGTCTTCATATTGTTCGTTGTTATTGTCAACGTTTTTAGGGATTTTGCAATGTTTACATAATTGATTACATGGTATTTCATTTAAAAGGTGAGTTTTTAGTGTTTGAAACTAAAGTATAAATGATTTTTGTGATCAACCAGTGACAAAGTTTATAATTGCAATGTGAGACCTCATTTGAAGACTTCATTTTTTGCTCAATGTGATAGTACATATCCAATGTACTTTTCTTGTTTTTTTTACTTGCGTTGTATTTTTATTTGTTAATTTCAATTTAATTTGGGTTATTTGATAATGTTGTTTTGAGATAGTTTGTATGACAGTAAATCAATGATCAAGTGTGTAAATTGTGTATGTTACATTGAAAAGGCTATTACATTGCATTAATTACGTTGTCTTGGTTAATTACAATGATGATGAGTGTTATTTCTTTAATTTTTACACAATGTATTCCAAAATATATTGTGTAATAAGTGTCCATGATATTGGATTTTTGAGATTTTGGATATTACATTGTGCATGTTACATTGGTATTAGGTTTTTTATATATTAATGAATTGATTTTTTTGTTAACTAGAGTTGTGAAGCTTCATGGGTTTTAATGGGGCCCACTGTAAATATAAAGTATTTTAATGTATGTTTGTGAATGGTTTTAGGGTTTCGCATGTTTTTAGAATTACTAATTTTTAGAATTTTTTTATGACAGTGTGTAAATGAGGATGAGTATGGTTAGTTGTTAATTTCATGCAATGCAATGTAATGACAGTGGCTTTTGCTAATGCTTTTAAGAAGATAGGGTTGATTATTTTTGTTGGTAGTGTTTTATGAAATGCTAATCAATTTTAAGTTGTGCATAAGACATTGTATTGATGTCATTTGGAAGTGACAGTTTATTACATTGATGTTGATAAATGTTTTTTAGATGTATTGATGAGTAATGGACTTTGATAATGTAGTAAGCTGATATTGCATAATTTCAATGTTTAGAATGTAAAATTTAGTTTTTTAAGCTTCATATTAAATTTTAATTTTTTGAGCTGCTGGTGATGTGGACATGGAAAATAGAAATGAAAATTAGATTGCAATGTAATTTAGCATTTTATTTATTAAATACATTACTTCATATAATTAAAACATTGAGTTTATATTTATTACATTGTTTTCCAGGAATGAAAATTGATTGCAATGTAGTTTAACATATTATTTTTTAAATATATTTCTTCATATAATTAAAACATTGTGTTTATATTATTACAGTATTTTATGCAATGTTTATTTTTATGATAATGTGCTATGTAATTTTTATTTTTTTAATATATTTGGGAGTGTGTGCGTGATATCTCATTGTAAATTTATTACGTAGTACATTAAGTTGTTCTTACATTCTTGTAAATTTATAGCTGGGAAAGGTAGCACAACGCCATTGGGACTTAGAGCATCTTCTTCGGACAAACTATTGCATGAAGACCAAAAGAAAATGGAGACACAAAAGAATGAGCATATTATATGTGACATTAGTCCAGCGTTTGATGAGCAGAGATCTTTTGTTTGAATTTGTCAACTTTTCATGGACATGTAATTATTACATTTTGGTATATGAATTGACACCTATAATTATATTATGAAACACTCACTGGGATATGTTTTTTTTTATTATATGGAGTAATCTGATGGTTGTTAGAATTAGATTGTGACACATAGTGCCTAATAATACACTGTGACAAACAATGCCTAATACATTGTGACAAAACAGTGTCTATTACATTATTCTCAGAGAAACAAAATATAATATGATAATAACATATTTTGATTAACAACTTACTCATATCACTAGAAAAATAAATGAAAGAGTCAGACAACTCAGTTGTCTATCATATTGTCAAGACATAAATCCAGAACACAGTGTAATAATTACATTGTCCTAATATATTTGCAGACGTTAATTACATTGTGAAGACATCACTGAGTACACACGAGAAAAAAAAAGGGAAATAGACTCACAAATTTGACCAATCTGTAATTACATTATATGTTTGGGACAATATATTTAGATCCAAAATACTCAAAATCCTGTAATGAACGATTTTAAAGGCAAAAATCCTATAACTAATAATTTTATTAACCAATCATCAACAATCTTTCTTCAAAACTATGTGATAACATAGATCTATGCTATTATTACATGGATCATACATGAAAAGGTGAAATCAATTGTCCAACTTATCTCACCGAAAAAGATGAACTAGAACCTAATTTTTTAAGGAGCAAAGAGCAAGAAACGAGCTTAAAAGGAGTTATCCTAGTTGCTAAAAACTCAGCTGTGAGGTCTAGCATCCAATGGTCAAGGTCCGTGAACTCCTCCTTTTTTGATTAAGTGTCGGGGGATTGTGAAAGATCTCGCCGTAGCTGGAGTTCCATTGTTGGTAAGTCAGAGAGAGAGAGAGAGATGGTGAGGGAGAGAGAAGACTATGGAGGAGAGAGAAGAAACAAAAAAGCTTATGAACCAAAGATGTTTGATGAAATGATGCATAGAGAGGAAGATGAAATGTGTGCAGATGGCAAAATCAAAAGGAACAAAGTGAAAATAATAAAAAAATCTTAACCAGGCATGGTATATATGTGTGGTTAGACAATATGAAAAGAGAAGCGAGATTTCTCATGTTTTAGGCGACAAGTAGTGTTTGACATTGAAAATCGTGTCAAAACTTGTCGTGCAAAAATCTATGTGATATGATGATTATGAATATTAGGGATGAAACAGTTTAGGGACGTTACCATTTTTGATTCCCCCCTCCGACGACCCCCTTTAAAACAAAACCCACATCATTTTTTTTTTACTTTTTTCCTTTTTTTCCGAAGTCTCATTCATTCTTGATGGTTGAGCCTTCTCGAAAATTCTTTCTTTTGAAGCAATTTAATACTCACCTGCATGTTTTCGCTTTCCAGAAGAACCCCATTCACACATTGCACTTTTTTGTGTATTACTTTAATCAATCGATCTCATTGTTTTGATAAAATATGGGTTTTATGGCCGGTGAGCTAAAATCCAGCTGCCTCGGATTGACTTTCCGCATATCATGGAGTGCTCGTTGTGTCCTTGGATACTCCCATCGCCATATCTCCTTTTGGGATTCTGGGTCTCTCTTAAAGGCCAATTTCATAGTGAAAACCTGTGAAATAAGCAGTTTCTTCCTTCTGGGTACAAGGGGTAAGTGATTCATATTCATTTCTCGCATTCTTTGTCATTTGATTGTTGCTTTTATATGTTCTTGAATTGGGTTTTGATATCATTTCGTATGCTAGAATAGGACTTGGGTTTTTGACAATTTTGTTGCATATTATTGATGGTTTCTATAAATTCTCAGTCTTAAGTCTTAACTGAGTTGATGAGATACTGTATCTTAGCAATTTTCTGTCTAGTTGAGGAGCCCAAAATTGTTTTTTTATAATGTTTTGAATGAAATTTGATTAGTGAAATAGCACAAAGGGGGAGAAAGACAGTGCTCTAAAGTTTGGTTCGAAGACACCTGCGAGCATTAGCTGCGGTAGAATCATTTTTGATGCTTGAGGATTTTGTATGTAGTGAGGAGCTTGGAACTTTGGGGCTATGGGTTGTTTCCACTTCTCCGACAGAGAGACAAATGATGATCAGAAGCCTAGAAAATCTCTCTCTGTTCGTTCCTCTACTTCCACTTCAATGTCAACTGATCTTGACATGACGAGATATGGGTTTGAGTTCAATTCTCAAAACGTCTCAGAAAGCACGGAATCATCCACCTTGAACTCCCTCTCTGTTAATTCTCTAAGACACAGTAATCTCAGAGTCTTCACATTCTTGGAGTTGAAGACAGCTACAAAGAACTTCAGCCGTTCCCTCATGATTGGAGAGGGTGGATTTGGTGGTGTATATAGGGGCACAATCCGTGGTGCAGAAGATCCAAGCAAAAAGATAGATATTGCTGTTAAACAACTCAGTAGAAGAGGCTTACAGGAAAGTTTATGTCTTTTATTCTTTTCGTTACATTGTGATTGTACTCAATCTTTTCTGCAAATGACTGAAAACAAAGGAAACTAACTTCAGAAAATTTCTGATACGTAATCTTTTGACAGTCTACATATCCAATAAGATTGGGGGTAGATAAACAATTCCCTTGCAAAAGACTCCTGCACTGCACTGGACACAGAAATGGGGGAGGGCCTAATGTATGTGGCCATACCCTGACACTAGAAATGGATTTACCCCTAACTTGCAGAATGTGAGAAGTACAGGGAGAAATAGACTTACAGACACTCCTTTACAGTGAGAACTTGACAGTTGAGACCAGTATGTTGTGTAAAATGAACACCTTACAATTTTTTATTCTAATGATTCTAAACTGCAGTACTTTTAGTTGACAGCTTTTTGCTTCTTAGGATTTTTGAATTCAATGAGGTGATAATCAGCGGTCACTTGTGTTAGTTTAAAAGTGTATCCTCTTATGTACATAAATATTTCCTTTTTTCATCTTTCTGGTACGTTTTGAAGGTTACTGTTTAATCTTGTATATTCAATATTTTTTTCTAACATTTGTCTACAGGGACACAAGGAGTGGGTGACAGAAGTAAATGTTTTAGGAGTTGTTAAACATCCAAATCTTGTAAATTTAGTCGGCTATTGTGCTGAGGATGATGAAAGAGGAATACAGCGGCTGCTAATATATGAATATATGCCAAACAGGAGTGTGCTGGATCACTTGTCAAGTCGATTCCAGACACCAATTCCTTGGGTCACGAGAATGAAAATCGCTTTAGATGCTGCCCGAGGCTTGACATACTTACATGAAGGAATGGAATTTCAGGTTTTCGACCCACTAATGCTCTTGCTCCTCGTATCTGTCAGTTTTTTTTACACGTTTAAGTTACACAGCAGTTGAAAGTTAAGTAGTATCTGCTCAGATTGCGCATAGTGGTTTCATGTTCAAACTAGAGTTTCTGCCATAATAGTATTCTGAAAGTCACTTTTGTTAGTATTTTTTTTAAATGATGTAACATGCACATGCCCCTACTAAAACAAGTCAACTTATTGGGTTGAGTGACAAAGTTAACGAATCTTAACATAGTATAGAGGTCTTGGGCTCAAATTTAGCTTCCACAATTTAAACATGTTCCAGAGTGATGGCCTTGAGTGAGAGTAGACTAAGTGTTGGACTTCGTTTTTGTGCACGTGTTAGGCCGTCCGATTGTCTAGCACATGTGAAGAGGAGTGTTAAAATATGTATAAATGACTCAAGTGACCCATACGGGAGTGAGGTAGCCCTCACCTATGGGTGGTCCGTCCTTAAAGACATCTGAAAGACCCAACAGAGTTACCCAAACTGGTGGAGGTTGTTAGGATCAAGTTTGAGTTGTTGGATTGTCCAGCCCACATATGATGGAGTGTTAGAATATGTATACATGACCCAAGTGACCCATATGGGATTGAGGTACCCCTCACACGTGTGGTCTACCCTTAGTCTCTCCATAAGGAGACCTGAAAGGCCCAACTGGTGGCCCAAATGGGTGGAGGTTTTTAGGATCAATTCTACGCTTTGGTACCATATTAAGATTAATTAGTTTTTCATTCATGGTTCAACCCACATATTCTAACATTACAAAAATGTTATAGCCTTAAGGCTTTTGAGTATTTACTTTTTCTTCCTTTCATGTTCATTGAATTCATGCACAGATTATCTTTAGAGATTTCAAGTCTTCTAACATACTTCTGGATGAACAATGGAATGCAAAGTTGTCAGACTTTGGATTGGCAAGGCTGGGCCCTTCAGATGGCTTAAGCCACATCTCAACTGCGGTACGTCTTATTTTTACTCAAAACTGACACACTTTAAAGTTTAAAAGTGTGAATTGAAAGTCGAGACTACTACTGATTCTGTACCGACTTAAAGCCTATGATAGGATGTACAAATGTCGTTGAGCATACAAAGTTTGATGATTACAAGTTTTTGCTGCATGAATTCGAAAGCTGTTCTCCATAAATTTTTGGCCGAGTGATTCCGTGAATATGATTTTAGACAATGCCTGATGTCTGTCGTCTTGTATTGCCAAAATCATTATTATTTTACTGGGGTGTTCTTGTGTGTCTGCAAGACTCATCATCTGTATGGTTCCTTTCTTTTATTTATCTCTCTCTCTCTGGCATCGATGATCTAAGTTTGAATAAGTTCTGTTGAATTTGTATCATCAGTATATGGACAATGGTTTGAGAAATAGAGGTACCGTTATTTGTGAATGCACGCAGGTTGTAGGAACAATTGGATATGCGGCTCCTGAATACATGCAAACTGGGCGTCTCACAACTAAAAGTGATGTCTGGAGCTATGGAGTTTTCCTCTACGAACTAATCACTGGTAGGCGTCCTTTGGATCGGAACCGCCCCAAGAATGAGCAAAACCTACTGGAATGGGTCAGAAAACACCAATCCGATCCAAAGAAGTTCGAGTTGATTTTAGACCCTAGGCTCGAACCCGAAGGGAACTATTCTATCAAGTCTGCTCGACAGCTTGCAGCTGTTGCTAATCATTGCTTGGCGCGCCAGGCTAAAGCTCGGCCAAAAATGAGTGAAGTCCTTGAGATTGTGAGTGAGATTGTGGAGGGCATGGAGGCAACAGATATCGAAAGCCCCCTACGTCCAGTAGAGAACATCACTACTCCAAAATATGATTCTAAAACAACGAATAAAAAAGAAAGCCTGAGAAGGAGGTTACTGGATCCATTGATTAGAGAGAGACGGTGGCTTATATGGCGAACATGGAGATCCGGCAACTGAGAGAAATGGAGACGAATTTAGACAAGATGAAATCCAAGCTTGTGAAAACATGTCAGAGAGAAACCAACCTGAACAAAGGTGAAAATAGACTGATTAGTCTCTTTGTTCTTCTGTTTTGTGTATTGAGCGGCAAAATTGTCAGAAGTCCCATTATCAATATATATGAGTGCCTGCATAAAGTTGTGTATTTCTCCATAACATAATTTAACCTCAGAAAATTCTGAATATATACAGACTTTTGAGTCTCTAAAACTTAACATAATATGGGCCTTAATACTACTAAACTTCTGCCCCTTTTGGCACTGCAATTAAGCATTTACATTCGATTATGCTTTACAGACTAAAGACCTCATTAGATCTAATCCCAGTAAGGCTGGACAAATATAAAATGCCCACCCTCTAATCTTTCTGCCTAAACCGGTCGTTTTTGTGAAGCCTTCATTATCAGATCACAGTAGAGAGCTGAATGTGCAGTTCACATTATTGACAAAATATATATTATTCTGCAGACCTGCTACTTTCATGCTTATTTACAACTACCTTCAGCGGAAAATGGATTCAGGATGATAGAATTTGCTAAAACCACCATCCAAGTCAGCTGTACAAAAAGGTTTGTCTTCAAAAAAAAGGAAAGGCCTTTGAGTGAATCTCCGAAGCTTGAGACTTCTTAGGAGGAGTATGAGGCCAACATTCCTATGCGCCTCTCTGAAAATTAACAGATGTAGGGGTGATTTAGTGAAACCTTACAAAGCAAAGCAAAGCAACAATAAGTGTCGTTAAGCATTGTGTGGGTTTCTTACCTCCAGTTGTAATGAGCTTCTCAATGCGAGAAACAATGTGTTTGCCGTAAGTGTACCTCTTAAGGGCATTCAAGTGAACCTTGATGCGAGAAAGAATCAATTCAAGACTCTGATCATCACAGGTTTCAAGAACTTTTTGCACAACGTAATTTCCAAATGGATCTTTCATCATGGCCTGAAATTTTGTATCCAATAAATTCAAATCCTTCAACAAGAATCAAATCACAGCGAGTTTCACGATGATCCCTCCTTAACAAAGGCTTCACATTAGATGCGCAAAGAAAAGTTCACAAAAAAAAAAAAAACTAAAAAGTGCTTTTGTTGTCTCATTAAATAGTATCAAAATGCACAAACTATTGACCAGCAGATTTATTGTCATGCAGCATAGCTTTGAGGAAAATAAATTAGCAAGCAACAATGTGGAAATTTATTCCCACAAAATGGAAGAGAGAAAGGTAAAGGTGGTAGTAACCTGCAAGGGTTCATTTTCATCAGTTGAACCTAGCATCTCATTCACCAGTAGCTGTCTTTCCTCGGGGCCACCGAAAGTTAAGCATTTTTCTACAACATTGGAAGCAAACTTCTGCCGACTCATCTTTACAATGTTTCCTGCAAGCTTGGCTATAATGGCAGATCTTTCATGTGGTTTTCCATGCTCAAGGATGTGCTGCAAACAAAAAAGAGAGACATCAGGAAAATTAAAGATGGAAGAATAAGATAGTTGAGTGGTAATGATACTATATAGCTCAAATTGGGAAAAAATTAATAAGCAACCAAGAGAAGAAGGAAAGAAAAACTGTTGGTCAAAAAGAAAAGAACTAATATATATTAAGTTAGAGAAGAATGGGTTATCTAAACACTCAACAGAGATTTTCAAAAGATTTGAAAACCAAGATCAAGATGAAGAACCAAGACATAAAACAGCATGTAAAGGCTGTGATGCCAAAGCACTCGACCACGTTGATGACTAGACTCCTGTCATATGGGTGTACAGAGCAGTGCAAGTGGGTGCAAGTACATGTCAATGGGGTGAAATCCAGCTTATAATCAAACTGAACAAAGGGAGCATAATCATCAATGTGCCTAGTTTTCCCCATACACTGCTCTGCTATAACTAACCGTTGCATGTTTAACATGGATTTCAATAAAAGATTATGGAGGCGCAATGAGGACCTTGATATAAAGATATCTTTAAAGGTTGTAATAAGTAGTAGACGAGGTTCCATAATAACATACTTCTACATATTATTCTTCACCCACTCCAAATAAAACATAGGATGATAGATAGGCCAGACATCAGATTTGCCGATCCAGAATAGGACATGTTTGAAAATAAAGAAGGAAACCTAAATGGATCAGGGATGCTTAGGAGGGTGCAGGAACATGAGAAGCACACAAAAGAGCACTGGAAAAAGAAACTTGACATGAAAGCTCAGCTAAGGAAATGGTGAACATCTTTGAATTTAAAACTAAGAGAACAAGAATGACAACTCTTTGAAACATATCAGTTACACTGGAAAAAAAAAAGGAAAGAATAATAAATCTTTCTAATCTAGCAGGGGTTCCCTGTTAAATCATACCTGCCTAAATTTGACAAATATAAAATACAAAAGAGAGCAGTTACCAACAAAAGTAGTAATGGAAAACACTGTGAGTTATCTTTGTGAACTAAAACGGTAACGTGGTAGCCAGTTTCACATACAATACAGAAAACATCAGCTGCACCATCTTAATTGAATTTGAAATTCGCTCAGCAGGGCATAAACTAAAACTTTGCATATTTCTAAAGAATCCAAAGGCATTTCAACCCATTCTTCCAGTAAATCATATTCATGTTGACCAGAGAGACACTTGTTGGATCACAGGAGTACAGACCATTTAAAACAATCCCTGATTAAGAAACAAGTAAACCTGACAACAAAGCACTAATAATCTTAAGTTTCCACATCTGATAAATTATTTCCTTGGCATACAAAAGTAAGTTTAAACCATATACACTTATTTCTCCAGACGTAATACAAATATGAATACCTGGATAACATAATTCCCGTATTGATCTTGAGCCAGAATGCAGACAGATTGCATGATTTCACCCATAATAATTTGTTGTGTATTCAAATCATCACAATGTTCCAGGACCCTCTGTGGGTACAAAAAGAGATGATCATTAAATCAATATATGTCAATTAGCTGTGCAAATGAAATGTTTCACCCAACACTTTCTAACCTGAATCACGCGGCACCCGTAAGGGTGTGTGGAAAGTGGCACCACTTGCCCATAAAAAGCCGAGATGATAAACTGAATTTGATTCTGGGGAACGCACTCTATACACTTCTGAATAACATGATTCCCGTTCTGATCACGCACACATTTCATCACAGCACCATCAAGCTCTGCAACCATCTGAGTCTGTTGATCCACATCAACCACCTCCAAGGCCTGCTTTCGGATTTAAAGCATTCAAAGCTTTTAATTAGAACCATACTAAAGTTCTACGGAAATGATCAACGCCTTCAAGACACATATCATAGTCAAAAGAATGCTAAAAAAAATGCCGACATTAAGTTTCTTTTCTTCAATATATATAAAATGTCCAAGAGTCTGGAAAAACATGCTCTTCTAAATCTTGCTAAAATTATAGGTTAGGGCAGTTAGATCAGAAATGCTTCAAGTAAAAATAATGGCAATATATTGTAGATACTAGATAGCATGGTCCACAGGTTCTACTAGCCCTCTGTCAGCCAACGAATTGTGTGGCATATCACATATATGCAGAAGTAAGCGATTGCGATTTGCAATTTGCGACCAACTAGATATTAATAGAAGACTTGCATGAGGGAGGACCATAAGAACCTAATGATCAGTTTAACCACCTTAATCAAATGAAGGAACTTCCTTCCATTGAAAATTTCAAAAAATAACGAAACTATAATTGAAGGAAAATTGGTCAACACATGAATTCAATGCAGTCAAATGATCAGTTTAACCACCTTAATCAAAAGAAGGAGCTTCTTTCCATTGAAAAATACAAAAATAATGAAACTATAATTGAAGGAAAATTGGTCAATACATGAATTCCGTGCAGTTAACAATGATACGCACGGTAAAATGGGACAAATAGAGTCTGCAGATAATTTTGAAGATCAGGACATAAAGGATACAAAATCCACATTCTATGGCATGAAAATCCTCAGCTAGATGATCTTATCACAGGCACTGGAGTATGAAGCCTACTGGATGCAGTAAGGCACTTTCTTTTCTAGTGTGTAATGGGAGAGCAACCCTGGGCAGCTACACCAAAACTTCAAATCTCAGATATGACTATAAATGAATTAGATTTGGGTTTGAGTATGCTAATATAACAACATACCTTAACCTAATTGCCTATTTTCTAGATATTTTACTCCAATACCACAGTTGGTGAGGACAATTACTCTTATTTCTGCCCCATAAACTGATATGGTAGAAGTAAGAACTCAGCTCAGTTGACCCAAAGCATAGATTTTCCTTAATTGATAGGCTAAAATGGGATTTATCTACCCATTTTCAAAATCAAATAAAGAAAACAAAACTTTAAAAAGGCCGAAGCATGTTAGGTTTGTGTGTTTAACAACTCTTCATTGGGTAGAGAAACTTCAAATTTTATGAAAATTATCAAGTCTAAGATGGAAGTGTAATCTCAAGAATTTTGCATTTTAACACTAATCAAGGAAAATTCAGAAGTGAACAAAGAAAACAAACATACAAACTCCAAAGTTGATAATATTTTTAGTATTAGTGTTTTCCCTTTTCATAACCAAATGTATGTCACAGGTAAGAATACACAATCATCCATAAGGAAAAAAGAAATCAAAGAAACGCTCCACATGATTCATAAGACCAGAAATGTTAAACTGCACCCCGAAAATTGTATTGAAAGCACAAACACGCAAGATATGATGAAGACATAAAAGTTTAGAGAATCACCTTCTGGATTACTCTGCAACCGTACATCTGAAGGCTTAGCGGCAAAACATGACCTATAACCTGGCTTGCCAACTCTGTTCTTTGACTTTCTGTACCATGCTCAAAGAACTGCAAGTTCATGCATAATAACTAAATAATTTCACATTTTAAAATAGATGGCTGAGTATTTCAGTTTAGTGAGTGCATACTTTCTGAATGACATAATTTCCAAAGACATCGGTCATCAAAGTACGGCCATGAGGAATAATCTCAGGAAATATCATGTTCTTTTCTTCCACCGAAGCAGTTTCTAATTTCTGCTGTATAAAACGACTACCATACTGATCCGTACTGCATTTTGTTAAAGGCATGTTAAAACTCAAAAATCTAATCACAACAAGAGTACAATAACCACCAAATGAAGAATCTCATGCATACCTGAATTCAACAACATGGTCAACAATATCTGATAGTTCAAAAGACCTGGTTTTGTTGATCTTGAACTCGTCCAATAAGGATGATGCAAATCTTCCATCCATATTATTAATGTCAATATCAGAGTGCCGAGACCCAACAGATCCTCCCATTGAACTTCTCATCATCGAAGTAAAGCGAGAAATTTGTTCATTCTGAAAGGCTCCAGATGCAGCAGAAAGGCGCTCTGAAGTTGCCATTGGATTCCCCGTATATGGCATGCAAAGACCAAATGATGGATGCCCATGGTATCCTCGATTCAAACCATCAGACTGGTCTAATAGTGACAGCTCATATTGTTGCTTCTGTTGAGCAAGCAATGCCTCAATGTATGCTTTCTGATGCCCATCCAAGTCACTATTCAATGTGCCAAAATAATCTCTCATCTGAGGAGGGTAATTAGGACTGGCTGTGGAATATCTTGAATAACCAGGGGTTCTCTGCAATTGCTGAATGTAATGAGGGTCCAAAACAGGAGAATGAACATAAGGTCCTGTATGAGTTCCCAGCATGTTCAAATTTTGTATATCTCCAGTACCAGTCAAAGCTGAACCTGAATCAATAAGTAGTCAACTATTAAAAATCCCATCATTTACTATGTAAAAGAATGTTTACTAATTATTCGCTATAAGAAAAATAGCAGGAAAAATTCAAAATGAAACAAAAGATATAACCTGTATCAAGACGATTGTTAACCCCAGAATTCACTTTCTGGTGAACAGAATAAGCTCCAGATAAATGACCACTCACATCCATTCTCGCATTTTGATAGTGAACATTTGACCTTTCCTCACTTCCAAGTCCTGGCAACCGAAGATTGGCAGAAGAAGAAGTTCTTTTAGGAATATTAACCAGCCCATTACTACCTACTTTAGATGAATTAAGACTTAGTGCCATCTCGTTTTTCCTTGCTATGTTAATATAGTTGGGAGAAAATGAGAGATTGTCTGCACTGGAGCTTGCTGTGAGCTGCTGCGGCATATTCTGTTTATGCCCATTAGACATGTTTGACAGAAAATCTGACTGATTGTCAAGATTCAATTTAATCTGAGACTGCACATGACTATCTTCATTGGCAAATCTACCTTTGGCAAGGTTTAGACCAGATAATGTAGCGGCAAGTTCAGACATACTACTAGAATGGTCATTTTGGCCATTCACGTTAGATGCATTCTTCTTCTCAACAAAGCCAACTCGGCTCCCAACAGGAGGAAGACCAGAACCAGGGGCCCTCCCAACCAAATGAGTCTCAGGAGTTGTAGACCTTGACAGTGATGCACCCAGAGCGGATGAAAAAGAATGAGAAGCAGTTGTACTCTGACTTTGAACTCCCACAAAACCAGGAGGAGGGGTGCCAGAATGCAAGCGTTCCACAGATTCAACTCCATTACTTAACCTTACCGACTGAGGATCAGATAAGGCATTTTTCTCCACACCATCACCAAAAGCATTGCGACTTGATGGACGCGAAAGATGGCCGGATGAGGTAGCAGGTTGATCAAGTCCTTCCTGTGACACGTGCTAAAACATCAATCACTTTTTGAACCAAAGAAAAGGGAAAATATGAACCCATAATCAGAAATTCTTTTAAGTGACTAAAGATGTTAAATAAAATGAAACTGTTTAATAAGCACAAGGCAGCACATAAAAAATTTTAAGAACAGGAATCTGCCATTCACAAAACAAGAGCTCTTTAAGGTAAACAGCACACAATAACACTGGCACTGTGGCACAAAGCAATGTCTTTCAATGGTAAAGCCACCCAGAAAATGTCAGTTCATTGCAATGGCAATTCTAGACAGCAAGGTAAAGCCATTATAAAATAGTCCCCGCCGAAAATATATAATTCACCAGATAAAATAGTACTCCAGTACTAGGTACAACTTTATACAAACACCTGCACGAAAGTACTACAAACAAACAAACTTAGCTAACCAAAAAAATAGAATCCAGAATCATGTGATCACCGTTTACACCCACAGATTTTTTGAACGATCACAAACTATCCAATCCCTGTGAGTATTTGCTATATGCTTCTTGCTCACATGCAGAGTAAAGAGTGTGAAGCACTCTGAAGTAGAAGAAACAAATATCTTTCCTTAAATCCGAATGGTTAAAATGCTCGCAAAGACTCATTCTATTGGTGTCAAGTGCATGTTATACTGAAGAAAGGCATTAAGAGTTTTTTACAGTTTCGGTTCTACAATTTTTGGGAAGTGCCACTCTGTTGCATTTTCAATAAGTTTCAACGTATTTATTTTACATTAAAAAAAAAGAAGAAGTAATGAACCTTAAATCTCATATTACTGTTCAATGTCACCCAGAAAACCTGTGGCATTTATTTTATTTTATTGAAAATCCATCCGGAATAAAAGTAAAATGAAAACTCAATTAACTATTGAAGGGCTCACAATAGCCGTCCATAGAATGCATGTATCCTTAAGTTAGTAATAACAGCAGAATACACAAAATTCTGTGCCTAGTGAATAAGGTGAAAATCTACACTGCATTTCCATCTTCCTGATAACCACCAATCTCCTTTCAAAATGCCTTAGTACATTAACAGAAACAAAGGACCCAAAATCAGCGGACATGTTTAAACCCATAAATGGAGAAAAAAGTTATTGTGAATATAACATGCCAAAAATGAGGCATAGCTATACAAATTACCTGAACAATGTCAGCAAAACTCTTCCTTCTAGCACCTAGCCCGGTGCCCGACGACCCAATCAAGGTATCTGAGCCTCTGTTAACCCACTCAGCTGACACCTGCCTGGAGAAATTTCTCGTGCCAGCATTCCTCAATTCTAACAAGTCATTCTCTGCCTTTTGTACAGAAAATCCTGGTTGCGACGAGAACAGAGATGAATTATCACCCTCATCAAACAATTTCTTATTCCTCAATTCTCCAATGCCCCCAATTGACGAACCACCAGCCTGAAACCTTTGCGTAACACGCCAATCCTCCTTCGATAACAACGGTGGAGGTAGTCTTGGATTGATGTTTTCATGTGAATAATAATATGAAAGGTATGCAGGATGTAAGCGGATTTCATCATCAGTCAACATTCCATTGTTATTACCATCACTAGCACCACTAATATCATTAATATCTCCAAAGTCAGTGCTCCTAAAGAGACTACCCACAGCATTTAGTGACCCCTCAACTGTGGGAGGAGCACTGCCACTCCGAAACATAGTAAGATCCCTTTCTCGATCAATAATATGTTGATTACGCTGAACTTGCAGCATTAATTCAAGCTCACTCTGCCAAGGATCCTGTAAATTTCCCTCAGGTGCTCGTAGACTGTTGTTCAGCGTTGGCCGTAGCATATCTATGTTGCTCCCAGTGACCATCCAAAGAACTGTAATTTACCAACAACAAAAGAGAGAATAGAATAACCAATCAAATAGTCAACATGTTACCCTGGAAGAAGTCCGTTTTAATCAGAGCGTTGAAGAAAAAAAAACCCAACCCCAACCATGATTGCAACCTTGATAGCCGCAAAAGTTCATGAATCATTCCAAGCGATAAATACACACAAAATTTAAAGCTTTTCTGGATTGTACAATATGCAGTGCACCTATAACTGTCCAACCAGTATTCCATCATCAAAATCATCTGTGCCTTCATCCAACCAGTATTATCGAACAGAATTCTGAATTTTATCCATTCACATTAAACTCAAAATTCTGTTTAGTGCAACTAGTTCTTAAAAACCCAATCATATATAATTTATTTTTTTAAAAGAAAAGGAATTGCACTAGAACTTAAAGGAAGCACCGAAATAATCCTCGTTAAACTGAGCCACAATAAAACCCAAGACAATCAAATTTCAGTAACTACACATGTACACACAAATATAAACAACTTTATACATCTCCATCTGACAAAACAAAATTTAAAATCACGAGTAAACGACGTCTGACGCTAGCCGTTATAGAAGCCAAAAGCAATCGAATTACTGTTCTACATCGTTTACAATACCGTTCTTGATCCGAAATTTAGGGACAAAAATAGTTAGAAGAAACACGAATTAGAGAGAAACTCACAGACCGCGAACGTGGAAGAGATCGCCGTAGACTTCCACCGCCGATTAATCCAAACGATAGCGTTACTAAATTCTGTTAATTATATATTTTTAAATCAAGTTACATATGGATATATATATATTACAAGCACTACTTTTTTTCCTTTCGCGATGGAATGAGAGAGAGGGACGAGGAAGAGAGAGAGAGAGAGGAGAAAGTGAGAGAGAGAGAAGAGGAGGTGTGCGATGTGAAGCGTGTGATTATGAATGGACGGTGATTACGTGCATGGGGAGTGCGTACTGTGCACCGGTTTGGGTTACCTTTGTAGGGATGGGTATTATGGGAAAGCCCATTAATTTGGGAGATTTTTTTATGCATTAATTAGAAGAATTTCCTGTTCCCTTTATTTTTTTTGGTCAAGGCTTCATAAATGCCAAATCTTAAGGATTTAAATTCCTTTAAATTAGATGTCGCGATATAAAGATTTCAATTTATTTTTTTTGCAGTATTTAAGAAAATTAGGAATTATTTTACCTAAAATGATAGATATATAGGAGACTGGGAATGTGAGTTTGCCTTCTTTCATTTGGGAATATACTAATAAGACAAGTAGTTAAGGTAACTCTTATAAAATAAAAGTAATTAAGATTTTTTTCTTTTAATAACCGAGAACAATATCGTATAAATTTATTATTTGAATTGATATGAGATTAAACTCAAGGCATCATGAACGCGAGATGTAGTGAAGGAATCAAGAATTTATAGAAAGGGAGACAAAGGTTGGCAACCCTCGAAATTTTTTAAGGATTATTTATTGAAAATTGATTGAAGAAATTACGACTATTTAGTGAAGAGTGGCCAAAACAATCAAATCTCCATATAATCATTAAATTGTAGACTGCAAATTAAAAACATAAAATGTTTAATATAATAAAAATATTCATTTAAGTTGTGTTTGACAATCTCTTATTGTGTAGAAAATTATCGAGTTTGAACTACAAGTCTCATCAATCTCTTTTTCAATATGAATAATCATAAAATCTACAATAAACTCATAATTCATTTGGTTCCGAAATCTAATTTCAATAAGTTTTATAGAATAAAAATATCATTTATGTAGTAGTAGAAAGTGAAATGACTAACACAATATAAATATTGTGTTATATATTGTGATATTTTTACTAACACAACATGTAATACTACAATTGTAATATTTTTTGTGGCACCAACTATTAAAAATCGCTTAATTTTTGTTCTAAGTAGTATATACAAAATTTCAAAATAATAATAATTATCTTCCACCTCGGTTAGTTGGACCAAAGTCAAGTGTCCAGCTAGCCACAAGGGTATTACTCCCAGCAAGAATCGAACTCATGACCTTTTCGGTTGACAATAGAAAGATTTACCACTAATTAATTAATGAGAATAAATTAATTAATGAGAATAATATGCTAGAAGTCATACTTTTTTTTTTGATAGAGCTAGAAGTCATACTTTAATTGTACTATTGAAACAAATTTTTATTTAATAAAATAAGCATTTTGAATTTCATATGAAAAATGGCATATTGACATTGACATTTTTTATTATATATGGTATATGAATTGATGTGTAGAGTTTAGCTTATATGATCCATTCATAGGTATGTCTTTTTTATTACAAAAAACAGTAAAGCTTGAACTTACTACACTAATACATTTACAATGTATTGATCTGGACAACGTCTGAGTCAATTTGTTTAGTCGACTATATAAAAATTGTACACTCACATACATGTTATGAAATTGTTCACGTTCTTAATTTATTAAAGATTATTGGTACATGTGCATTCAATATATGAAACTTTGATTTACTAAAATGTGTTAGTCTTTTTGTACGAGCCAATAAACACTAAATGAATTGGTTTACCGTATTGAATGTACGATTAATAATAATTTGTCAATAAAATCCATGCCCAATATAGATTGATGATACCCTCTTAAAAATGCTCATAGAATTTGATATTGTGCAAAACCATGTAGGTGAATTTTAATAATCTGGCACATTCAAATAAGTTAAGCGGTAAGCTTAAAAAATAATTCAAGAAGTCAATTAAATATATTATATCAATCATATATTTAATTGACGGGTATGTATTACTTAACGTGAAAAGATTTATGAATTATCATAACAAAAGACCTCAAATTTAATTTGAGATAAAACAAAAAGTGCAATTTAAAGTTGGAGAACTAATAATGCGAGAGGGGGTGGGCAGGCCACCTTAGGGGAAAACCCTAGGGGTGGCCAACCCCTACATATACACACACTAGTGTGTATTTTTCTCCAAGTGATGTTACACCAGTTGGACTCATCTCTTTAACATTCTCAATAGTTTTGGTTTTGATTCCACATATAATTCTTATGAAGGAGACCACACTCTTCCACAAAGATTGAGTTTTGGGAATTCGGTGGAAGATTTTTAAGTTGATTGAGTAGACATCAAGCAAGTCAATCCACTTTTTCTTCAGATTACTCATTGGAACATTTGGGATCAAATATGAGAGATCTCGAAGGTATGATTCAATAAGAATAATACACAGATCTTGTTATAGTTATCAGATTAGTCGATAGGAAAATTTTTGAAGCTATTTTTTTTGTCCGTTACATCTATGAGGTTCTTTTACGAAAACGATAGATATTGCAAAATTGTTTCAGCCATAACCTCCATAATCTATGTGTCATGACATATCAACATGCCACAATCTAGTCCAATATATCCGTCCAAAAAAAATGTAATAGCACATGCCACAATGAATTAAAATCATTCATTTCGTGGAAATAAGATACTGACAATTAGCTACTACTATAATACAATTTGTCAGTCTAAAAAATGATGAGTGTCATAATGTATCTTAATATGCCACCCATATCCCAAAATGTATTTTCACCTACCAATCTAGTTCTAAATTGTATTTCAATCCACAGGCTCCATGCCACAATGTATTTTAACCTGTAATTCCTTAATCACAATTTATTAAGGCTTCAAATTGAGGCTCTCATTACTCTTAATTACATTGTCACGGATTGATTACCGCTAAAATTACAGTATAAATTTAGGGCCTAATTTCAGACTCGTTTTAACCACAATGTTATACTCTGATCATACATTTGGTAAAAACAGTAAAAATATTTTATTCTAATGTAATCAAATAAATCCAATGTATTATAAAAACTCCTAAATTATTCCACCGTAATTCATAACCAAGGTTATATATAATCCACAACTAAATTTCTTAATTAATTTCTAACTGAAACTTGAAACCAATGGTTGAAATTTGAAAACCCACTTCTAAACTCAATGTATTTTGAAAAAGCAATTTCTATTTCTGAAACCCAATGTAATTCTCATACCACTTTATCACTGAAAGTTTCAAAAGCAAAATTTTCTCTCTCAAACACGAAAATAAAAAAAACTGCATATGTTCACCGTATATGAATATGTGTACGAGAAATTAGTTTTAGTGTGCCAAAAACCAGCTGCAGTCGTGGCGGAAGAGAAGGTGGAGCCACAATTCGAGGTTAGAGTATATGTCGAAGCTAAATGACAAGTTGACACCGAACGCATAAGAAGGCAGAGCCACCGGTCGAGGTCAAAGTGTATATCGGAGCTAAATGACAAGCTGAGAGCGAACGCGGAAGAAGGCAAATCTATAAGAGTAACTATTTTAGGGGCGAATGCGTTAATGGGTTGGGTAAACCCATTTATGAGAAAATGTGTCCGGTAACTATAATTATCGTACCGTGATTACACCGTTATAATTGTACATGTTTTGAAATTTGTAATTGAAAATTTTCTGACAATAAATTCATACGTGGCTTACCGTATTATGTATAATATGAAATGAACAATCTATGTATGTCTAATACTACCATAAGCCTAACGAATTTCACTGATGTCAACTGTGCGCTCTCAAGAGGAAACTGACCTCCTTCAACGGAGCAATAAGAAGATCAAGACGACTGATATGGATGGAGCCCTAGAGGATACAGGGATGAGGGAAGCGAATTCGACTAGTTTTGTGGCTGAAACACCAGTGGAGTGGGAGTCGGGGGATGTTGACATGGCCGGTGGCCCCAAGCCATCGTTTCGGGAGAAGCTGTTGGGCATTGGGATGGCTGTGGAGCAGTCCCTGAGGAGTGATGAAGAAGAGCTCGTATCTGAGGATGAGGAGGATGTGGAGTGCCCAATAATTTGTGTTTCTAAAGAGGAGAAAATTCGGCTTAGAGCTCCATGGAGACAAACACTGATTATTAAGCTTCTTGGGCGTACCATTGGCTATAATTTTCTGTTGAGAAGGATCCTTACCCTCTGGAGACCGAAGGCTCATATAGAGTTAGTGGCCATTGGGAACGATTATTTTTTGGTCAAGTTTGCATCGAAGGATGATTTTAATTTTGCTAAGTTTGAAGGGCCTTGGATGACCATGGACCATTATCTGACAGTTCGGGATTGGCATCCAAACTTTGATCCGGAGCAAGATAGCATGAGAAGATTGCTCGTTTGGGTGCGATTTCCTAGTTTACCAATCGAATATTATGATCACAATTTTCTTATGAAGATTGGGGAAAAAATTGGTAAACCAATAAGGATTGATGAGGCTACTGAAACTGCTACTAGGGGGAAGTTTGCAAGGATGTGCGTAGAGGTGGATCTGACGAAACCTTTGGTTGATAAATTCAAGTTACGGAGGAGGATACGTCGTATTGAATATGAAGGAATTCACCTGGTGTGTTTCGGTTGTGGTATGTATGGCCATAGAAGAGAGGAATGTATTTCGGAGGGGGGGCGAGGTTTGGTTGAGGATGGATGCCAGCAGGAAAGGATGGCCGGTGAAGATGGTGGCAGAATTGGTGATCAATATAAAAGGAAAGATGAGACAATTGTGGAGCCAGAAATCTTGGATAATTTTGGGCCTTGGATGTTGGCAACAAATAAATCACGCCGTAATTTTAGGAAGCCTAGTGCTAGTGGAGATGCTTAAGGAAAGGAGAAGGAAACAAGAATGGGGACGCGGTCCAATCAGCAAATTCCTAATAAATTAATTGGGAAACAATCTAGATTTGCGGTTCTTGATGGTTATGATGGACCAGAGGAGAACATGGGCGTTAATTGTGAGTTACAGCAAGTAGGAGACATGGGACCCATCGTGGGCCAAGATAATGTAAGGTTTGAAAAGGGACAAAATAGTGGGTCAAAGCCTAATGGGCTCAAGGGTAAAAGAGTAATGATTGGTATGAGAGACCAATCAGATATGTGAAGTTTACCTGAAGATGAATTTCAATTGCAAAAGCAGGGCCTGAATGTAGCTCAAGATTCGAAGACTTAGAGTAAGCCTAGGCGAGCAGCAGCGGAAGAGGAGCATGTGGTGGTTCGAGGATCTCAAAGTGGTGGGCCTATTGTGCGTACAGTGATCCCGAATGAGAAGGGGCCTATGTTAGAGAATATGGATACCATGCAAAATATTATTTCACGTTTGGGCCATCATCAGGATCCTCCAAATTTGCGAGGATATTTGGCTGGCCATAATGGTGAGCTAGTAGCTCTAGCAGATGATGGTGCTGATAGAGGAAAAGTGGATTTGGAGAGAGATGCTGCCCAGAGCCATGAGGTCCTTAATAATGAGGATGTTATGGAAAGTGGGGAAGGGGGTAGAAAGTGTTGAGGATTGTTTGATTTGTCTACTTTTCAGCAGTTGGTGTTTTTCTTTGGGCGAAGTTCCTTATCCTTTTAGTTATGGTTATTATGGATTGTATTATTTGGAATTGTCAAGGGACGGCTTCGAAGGAGTTTAGTCGTACTCTTAAGGATTTATTAAGAATGTATAAGCCTGGAATTTTAGGATTGTTGGAGACTAAAGTTAGTGGGTCTCAGGCTGACAAGTTGTGTAATCAGTGGAGTTTTGATCAATGGGTTAGAGTGGAAGCGTTTGGTTTTAGTGGTGGGATTTGGATATTTTGGAAGGATACTTTTCATGTAGATGTCATCCGCACTAACCCCCAATTTATTCTCCTTAGAGTGCGGTATGGATTATCCAAGAGTTGGTTTCTTTCAGTCGTTTATGGCAGTCCTGACTGTGGTCTTCGTAATAAGTTATGGAAGGAGTTGGATAAGAATTCTTTTGGGATGGAGGAGCCATGGCTAGCCATTGGTGATTTTAATTCTGTGACTGCTACTAGTGAGGTGAGTTCTACTAGAAGTGGTTTTCATTCCCGAAATTCTGGGTTTGTGAATTGGATTTTTGAGCAGGGTTTGATTGATTTGGGGTTTTCTGGTCCAGTCTTTACATGGAGTAGAGGGGTGCAAGGGGCTTATTACAAAGGTGCTCGGTTGGATAGGGCTCTTTGTACAGGTAAGTGGCGTGAAATGTTTGATAAAGCTTCAGTTATTCATCTCCCTAAAAATCACTCAGATCATGCCCCTCTGTTGGTTCGATTTAATCAAGATTATCCTCGTCAATCTGGAGGTCGTTTTTGCTTTCAAGCTGCTTGGCTTACTGATCCAAGCTTGCAGACCACGGTCCAAAAAGCTTGGAAGCCTAGTGGATCGTTTGTCTCTAATGTGAATCAAATGGCTTCTACGCTACAGGATTGGAATAGGACACAATTTAGATGTATTGCTCACAAAAAGAAACGCCTATGGGCTAGAATTGGGGGGGATCCAATGCGTATTGGCTATTAATGATTCTAAAAGGTTGCAGGCTTTGGAGGTGCGCTTGAGAAAGGAGTTGGATGATGTTTTATATCAAGAGGAGCTGTTTTGGTATCAAAAATCACGGGAGGAATGGATTGTTTCTGGGGACAGAAATACTAAATTTTATCACGCCTCCACTGTCATCAAGAGAAATCGTAATCGAGTGGAGACCTTGAAAAGTGAAATTGATGAAAATTGTTGGGTTACTGATTCAACTGAGTTACAATCCATAGTTAACAATTTCTGGCAAAATTTGTTTCATGATGATGGTGGAAGTAATGTTATGCTGGCTCCTAGAGGAGGATTTCCAGCTATAAGTTGTGAGCAAATGGCTGTTATAGATAGAAGGTTCTCTCAGGAGGAGATTAAGCAAGCTCTCTTTGACATGGCTTCTTTTAAATCCCCAGGTCCGGATGGTCTTCAAGCATGATTTTATCAGCGGATGTGGCCTATCGTTGGTGATTCTTTATGTAGTTTTGTTATGAATTTTTTGGAGAATGGTCAGATGCCTGAAGGAGTCAATGATACATTACTGGCGTTGATTCCTAAAGTTGATAATCCTGAATTAGTGAGTCAGTTTCGACCCATAAGTTTATGTAATGTGGGGTATAAGGTAATCACGAAAGCCATGACTAATAGATTGAAGAGTATTCTCTCGCAGATTGTAGCTTCGAATCAGAGTAGTTTTGTTCCTGGTAGGCAAATCACAGATAATATTATTGTCTACCAAGAAGCTCTTAATTCCATGGGCAATAGGAGAAGGGGTGCAGGCTATATGGCTATTAAAATAGATCTTGAGAAAGCTTATGACCGTTTTTCTTGGACTTTCATTCAGGATACCTTGAAAGAGGTAGGGTTGTCAGATATTTGGGTTCGCAATATAATGAAATGTGTTACAAGTTCGAGGATAGCTATTATCTGGAATGGTAAGCAGTTGGAGTGGTTTAATCCTACGCGTGGAATAAGGCAAGGGGATGCTATATCTCCTTACCTTTTTGTGCTATGTATGGAGCGGCTAGGCCATATCATTAATAATGCCGTTCAAGAAGGGTCTTGGAAGGCTATTAAGTTAGCGAGACATGGACCGACTCTTTCTCATTTATTTTTTGCTGATGACTTAGTTCTTTATGGTGAGGCGACGGTTGACCAAATGCGTACTGTTATGAAGTGTCTTCATTTATTTTGTGCGAGTTCAGGACAAAAGGTTAGTTATCTTAAATCTCAGATTTTTGTTTCAAAGAATGTTACGAAGGATGTGGCCTTGGAATTGTCCAGAATATCGGGAATCCCTTTGACTTCTAATTTGGGGCGCTATCTTGGTGCTCCTTCGCTTCATGGGCGTGTTAGTGCTAGTAACTATCAATATGTGGTAGAGCGAGTTGCATCTCGGTTACAAGGATGAAAAGCTCGTTGTCTTTCTTTCGCTGGGAGGGTGACTCTAGCTAAATCGGTGCTTACAGCCATTCCTATGTATGTCATGCAAACTGCCTTGCTTCCAAAGGAGCTTTGCCTTAATATAGAAAAGTTGGTGAGGAAGTTTATATGGGGAGGTTTGGATGATAAGGCTCATGTAAGCCTTATAAATTGGAACAAGGTGACTTCTCCTATTGAAGATGGTGGTCTTGGGATCCGACGGTTGCATGAAATGAACCAAGCTTTTTTGGCTAAGATTGGGTGGAGATTAATTCATGAAAAGCAGAGCTTATGGGCTCAAGTCTTGTCTTCTAAGTACATGCGTAGCGAGGTGACTGTTCAAAAGTTCCAAATGAAACGGGGTTGTTCAAACATTTGGAAAGGCCGGTATTGTTAATTCCAGTAGTTTGTTGATTAAAGGTGTGAGGAGTTTGGTTCGCAATGGAAAAAATACTTGCTTTTGGACGGATGTTTGGCTTGGAGATGTGCGTCTTATTGATGTGTGCTTAAAAACTATGAGTTTAGTGGATCAATATCGTACGGTGAGTAGTTACTGGAGGACTGGGTTGGGATGGGATTGGGACCAATTAAAAGGCTTCCTTCCTGATAATATTGAGAGTAAGTTGGCGGCTTTTTATGTTAGGGAGAACAGCAGCTTGGATGGAATTTGCTGGGGTTTCTCTTCTACGGGTACTTTCTCTGTCAAATCAGCTTATATGGTTGCTTTAGGTATGGAGGCAGCTGAGGTTAATAATTCTTGGGCTAGTATATGGAAATTGAGAGTTCCCCAAAGGATTCGGGCGTTCATTTGGCAAGTGAAACATCAAAGAATTATGACTAATGAGGAACGAATGAAGCGATCCTTCACAAATAATTCTTTTTGTAGTTTTTGTACTGATGCAGTGGAGGATGTTCACCACTTACTTCGATGGTGCCCTATGGCAACCTTGGTTTGGTCGAAGTTGTTATCAAGGGAGGAGTTGCAGCGTCAGCATCATCTGGGGTTTCAAGATTGGTTATCTGAGAATCTATCTAAGCATGTCTATTGTGATATTCCTAGTAGGTGGGCAGAGTTATTTGCCGTGGTGCTTTGGTGGATATGGAGGTGGAGGAATGACTTTGTGTTTAATAATAAAAGTATTCAGATTGAGGCAAAGATTGTGTTCTTGAAAACTTGTATGGTTGAGATAGATAGAGCTTTTAAGAGAGATGTGCATGTCATGGATAGAAGGAGACAAGTACATTATGTAGCTCGGCAGCCTCCGTTGTCTGAATGGGTGGCTCTTAATACTGATGGTTGTTGCAAGGGGGTGACTGGCAAGGCTGGGTGTGGTGGGTTGATTAGGGACAGTAGAGGGAGATGGATTAAAGGTTTTATGGGCAATATTGGAGCTTGTGGTGCCATAGAAGCAGAATTATGGGGAATTATCCATGGATTGAAGATGGCGTGGGATGAGGGAATTAGGAAAATTATGCTTCAGACCAATTCTCTTTTAGTCGCTACTTGGCTTCAAGATGGGAAGAAGCCTAACTTATGTTTTGTGAATTTAATCCTGGAATGTGCTTCTCTCTTGAGTAGAGATTGGGAAGTTCGTGTTTGTCATGTTTATCGTGAGCAAAATCGATGTGCTGATTTCTTGGCCACAGAAGCTCTTCGTCATGACAGGGGTGTCACCATTGTTCATCAGCCTGTTCAAGTGTTAAGGTCGTTGCTGTGGGAAGATGTTATTGGAGTGAGTTTTCCCAGATCTGTGTTGATGGCAGAATAATTGGTATTGTATTTTGGGTGTCCCCCTCCATGTTTTCTAAAAAAAAATACTACCATAAGCCTAATATGTATTATGTATAATATGTGTTTACACGTGTTTTATGTTTCCAACATTAATAAGTAGCAAAAATAACCCTAAGCCTAGCCCTGCCCTAATTCATAAAAGCTTGTCGTAGACAAAAAAGGAAAAGAAACCGAAATTATTTTCCTTTTTGTAGTTCTGGCTGTGGAATTTTCACTTGCTCTGATAAAAACACATAAATGTATATTTAAATGCAAGGTGGGCCAATAATAAAGTGTAAAAAAATAATATTTACTAAAACGAAGTCGTTTAACTTGCAATCTACCAGATCCCCAAATGCCAAAGAATGGCTTAGTAATAAATTCATTTTGATTTTTGATGGGCAATTTTTAATGGATGTATCAGCCCTGGAGGAGACAGTTGCTTTGTTGAAAAATTGGGCAAACTTCGAGAGCCACGTCAGCAAACAAAGATAATTAATTAATTATTAAACAAAAGTCAACAAGAATGTCAAGGTAACAACTATTAACCAAGGTTGTCAAGGCATACAATGGCGACATACAAATGTCTCCTTCAATTTTTTAATTGGATCCATTTTTGTTACATAAAAAATTACCTCATATAATTATTAACGTCAATAAAATATATTTTTAAATACAATCAGATCAATAAGGCATATATTTTAATACAATTTTTCTATTTTTCATTATCACTAACATTTTTTTTCCACCAAAATTATTATTAAATCGCACATCTATTATCCAAAAGTGTCACACACTCATCTGCATCAGTAAAAATACAAATTCTAATATATTATTTCATTCTCATTAATTTATTTGCTCCGAAACGGTGACCAACCACTTTTTCGGTTTGATCATGTTTCAAGAACCAATAATATTTAAATTTTGATTTTTTTCAATTGAACCGATCGATTCTCCAATTGAACCAGTTAGAATCAACCAGTTTCGAACCCGTTTGACTAAGTTTTTAAATTTGAAAATTTTGGTGGTCTGTAACATCAATCTAAAATGAAAATATACATATGCCATAAGAATCACACCAAAGTCAATTATAATATATATATATATATAGGTGTCGCCAAGTATCCATGAGTATGATAAATAGTTTCTTCCCGCTCTTGCGCAAAGTCTATTTGATCCCCAATATATTTTTTCCACTCAAGTCCTTAAAAAGGGTTTAAATGTCATTAGCACTCCAATTGCCGTAACCACATTCAAGATGAAGAAAACCATCTGGTCCCCTGCATTCATTCAGAAACTCAGCTTGTAAGAGTTCAATTTCCTCCTCCATATTCCATCCACCAAATTTTTTACCATCGAACTTTAAATTTTACCGTTGAAATAACATGGCATGTTTCCTTTGTTGTACATTAATTCTATTGTATGCCATAGAAGGAACTATGTCACGATGCAAGGAATCGCCCTCTAAGATAGTACAATCCTAGTTGAAGAGAAATTGGCTTCAACAAGGGAAATTTCAACTAAATCTATTTGTTTGACCAATCCCAAGAGTATCAAGTGATGCACAATGAGCATATATAGATGCCGAAAATATATATGCAAGTATTGTACCTGGGAGAAACAGAGTGTCCTGATGCTTTTGTGCCCAAGAAAATCTGCAATGTGGCAGAGTAAATTTTTTAATTGAATGACATAATAACATTTACAATAATTATATTCTTTCACAATGAAGCGAAAATTGTAAACATTTTAAATAAGGTTCTATCTTAGTGTAAGTTGACGATATCATGAAGCAAATCATCGATTCTGTTAATTAAATGCACCTTGAAATTCTAAACCAATCTGCTATTATTCACCATAAACAAGAATCTTTTGTAGTTAGACAAATTTCGGACGTGATAGGAACCACCACAAGCTATATCAGCCAAAGAAACAGCAAGGCAGCCATCAAAATGGCTTAGAAGGGATTGTGACCAGAGTCGAACTGAGACCACTAGTCACATTTATGGTTCTTGTGAGATAACAAGTGGTGTAATTATTGCACAACGATGACGTTCTTATATAGTCACAACATGGTATAAGTCTCTATCAAAAACAATATTTAACAACAGATTTTCCGGACAACAAGATCTGGTTCTTGCACTTTAGATTCATGGCACTCATGCGATTAATACTTAGCTATGATATCCTCAACAATTTTTTCGCCACTCTAAATAAAATAATGTGGGAATTAAGAGGAAACTTACATGGAACCTCCCCCAATTGGAGCAACTGCTTTAAAAATAGAATTTGCAGTCATTGCAATGCCATTGGCAGCTCCTCTTTGGTCTTGGTCCTGTTGTTCCATGTTCCATTAAATACCCCAATAAATTCTTTGCCTGAAGAATGGTAAGTTCACAGACCCAGAACGAGAAAAAAATCAAGAAAGATAAATTACAGCTAGGGAAAGACATTTACCACTGCTCTGTTTTGCACAATGAACAATCCAGTTATAATGGATACCTAGTTATGCAGAAAAAAAAGAAGTTACAATCGGAACTGAGTTATGATAAAGCAAGTAATAATCCTTTAAAAGATGGGTACAATGACTTTGATTCAAGCCAATGAAATATCACAATCCTGCAACTGCAATTTAATAGAGAATTTCACGTCTAGAGGCAGTAGGATATAACCAATTCTGTCACCCATCATGCAACTTTATAATAAGCCAACAAGCCTGCAACTTTATTATCAATGACCAGGAGAACTTTCTCATATGCTAAGACATGCAAAAGAAAAAGCCTGCAGCCCATCCGTACCAATGATCAATATGGGTTCTCTAATCCATTGGATCTGCATAAACAATTATTTTCTTTGTTTCCTTTGACTTTTTTTAGCACCAAACAACATATTACACAGACTAAAGAATTAATGAAGAACAAAAGCAAAGGGAGAAAAAGGTGGGGGAAAATAACAAACCAAAACAGGAAATGATACAGTGAGAGTGATGAGGGACAAAATGAATAGCCAAAACCGAAACTGTATTCAAAGAGAGAAAACTCAAGAGGGAGGAAGAATTTAGCGAAAAGAAGGAAGAAGAAAAGGAGTAAAGAGGAAAGAAAGAAGAAATAGAATGCAGCCAAAGAGAGAAACATGGCAGGCAGCCTCTAAATACTCAATTTATTTTCAAATAAAAATTGTTTCTATACATAGGGAGTACATATATAAAAAGACCTAATGATCCAAATTAAGATTTGATAATTAAAAGACTAAAACTAAAATGAGATAAAAAAATTACAAAAATATAAAATAAATTCATAATTTGGTAAAAGATTTCCTACTCTGCATCAAAGAGTGGTTACCAATATTAATGATTAATGAAATACCACAAGATGGTTACATTCCAGGACAAACAGCATACATAGGGAGTGAGGAATCAAAGCAAGGGGAAAAAGGCGGACCAAAAAACCTAACAAAAATTGGAAATGAAATACAAAAGGGTGGGTACCAATATCAATTGTGACTCAATACATGTCATTGAAAATCCTACATAATTTATCATAGACCTTTGGTCATAGCCTCTAATCTGCATCATTTACAAACTTCTACACCAGAAGTGATGTGACATACAAAGATTAATTGAAGTATTGGGCAATGAATTTTCCATTTTGCAAAAACATTAGCCAATGTTAAATCATGCTGTAAAACAAGATCTTACTCAAACATTTGTTAGGATAATGAATAGAATGCCTAGAGTTGGTAATCGGAAACATAGCTCAGAGTACTTGAGTATCGTAAAGTTTTGTATTCACCTTACAGACTATCATTTATCTAAAGCATTGCGAGAGTCTGCTAAGAACGAAACTACAAAAATGTTACGAACTTACAGAGAGAACATTCTTAATCACAGATGCACAGTTTAACAGCAGAGAGAGGCTGAACCCTGACAACATGGCCAAAAGTGGGTAGCTAGCCAGAAGTGGTACGGATAATATCTGCATAAGATAAAACGTGTAACTGAAAAAACATAAGAAAATAATATCTATGTTATTAATGAATAATGGATATGAAGAAAGTCAAGACGTCAAAAGGAGTTGAATTTTTACCCCTGCAATGCGAAGTAACAATACTGGGCCAAGGATCTTCTCCACAAATGGATAAAGAAGAAGCTGAAAGACAAGAAGGCCAACACCTGGTAGTTAAATAGTTCTTCAGTGGTTGTCCAATAGACATATATCACAAGTAATACATAAATTCCTAGAAACAATGAATACTCTTACATTTCACTTTGACCAAAATTTGACAGTTGGACACAATACACGATGAAAAAGAAATAAAAAAGATTGATAGACTGGCTTTCATCAATTTATCGAAATCCTCATGGAAATGAATTTATCAATGGAGCATTTTATTATACCAATAACTGGAATCGTTTATGTTATAAAGTTGTAAGGGTGTTTTGGTCTTTTTCATATGTGTGTAATGTTTTCCCTAGGTTTCTTCTCCTAGGGTAACATAATACAAAATCTGTCTTCTCCTTTCTACATCTCTGCCTACTGTTACTGTTCACTGTCTCTCTGTGCTTCTGTAATTGCTTGTTAACTTGGTATCGGAGGCCCGAAAAGCTCATCATATTCACTACCGATGACAACGTGAGGATCCTGAGTCGCGATGCTGAGTTCGGCGACGATGATCGGCCCTTCCTTGTCACGGTTCTCTTCCTCTGTTCCTCTGTCTGAATCGCGATGCGGAGCTCGGCTGATGTGCGCGTTCTGGTCGCGATGGAGCTCGATTCTGACCTCTGCTGCGCGCGTTCTGGTCTCGTCATCCGCGCGCCTCCAGTTGCTTGGACTTGCTCTTCGCCTCTGCTCGGATTTCTCTCTGCATACTGATTTTTGGTCTTTGGATATAATCTGGTTTGCTATAACTTGAAACTCCGCTCTCTGATTTGTTACATTTCTTTGCATCTTGATCTGGTTGCTTTTTTTGAACTCGGGTGTGCTGTGATTTGGAACTTTGGAGTGTTACATTGCTTTGTATCTTGATCTAATTGCTTGGGTTTTTAGCTCTGGTTTGCTGTACTTTTTAGCTCTGGTTTGTGGTTTGCTGGTTTGCTCTGGTTGCTCTGGTGTATCGACATTGTCCCTTGGGCCTCAGTTTTGTTACTGGTTGTTGGATTTCCTTGACCTCAGTTTGAATAATTTTTGTCGCTAGCATTCAGCATGACTAATTCTACTGATAATGTGAGTAAAGCTCCTGCCAAAGTCAGTCTCTCTCGTGATGATGATCTTCCTCGGTCAATTACTTCCAAGAAGCTCAATGGCTATAACTATATGTCATGGGCTCATGCTGTTAAAGTCCACCTTCGTGGCAAAAAGAAATTGAAATATCTTACTGATGATCCTCCCAAGGACAGTGATCCTACACTTCCCGATTGGGAAAGTGAAGATTCCCTTATCATGGGTTGGTTGTGGCATAGTATGGAGCCCAATATTGTATCTACTGTTGAATTTGCTGCGACCTCCAAACAAATATGGGACACTTTGGCTAGTGCTCACTCTCAACATTCTAATGTTTCTCGAGTTTATGAATTGTATGAACAGATTTTTTCAACTAAACAAAATGGAGCAGCACTTCCTGATCATTATAGTCGCCTTAAAAGTTTGTGGGATCAACTTCTGCAACTTCGTCCCTTCACTCCAGATCTTTCTGAACAAAAACGCTATTGGGAGGAGTTCATGCTTGCATCTCTACTTGCCAGCTTAGATTCTGATTTCAAAGGCTTTAGAGATCAAATTCTGGCTAGTGAGAGTCTTCCCTCTGCTGCCAATGCTTATTCTCGGTTGTTGCGTTCCTCTTTGGGTCACAATTCCTCTGTTTCGACACCTGTCGATGCTACAGCCCTGCTGTCTACTCCCACCCAACGTGGTGGTGCTGTTTTTTCTCGTGCTCGGTCCTCTCGAGGCCGTGGTAGTGGACGTGGTCGCAGCAGCGGGCGTTCTCAAGGTCGTGGTGACAAACTATGCACTCATTGTGGTGGCACTAACCACACTGAACCATATTGTTGGGTTAAATATGGCAAACCTGATCATGTGAATCGTGTTACTGATACATCTTCTTCAGTTCACACTTCGGGTTTTGAGATGCCTTCGGCTTCCGCACCTGACAATCAAGAGAAAATTACTACTCAACTCAGTGAAATTCTTCAGACTTTTCGTGCTTCACCCTCCACTTCTACTACTGTCACTCTTGCCAAATCAGGTAATGTTGCATGTTCTGTTCAAACTCATCCTTGGATTCTCGATTTTGGTGCAAGTTCTCATATGTCTGGTAATTCCTCATTGTTCACTGATTTACATTCCATTAACCATAGTGTCATTCTTGCGAATGGTTCCTCATGCCCTGTTTCTGGTAAAGGCACCTTGAATCCTCATTCTTTGTTCTCTTTACCCCATAGTCTCTACCTTAAAAAATTTCCCTTTAATCTTTTATCCGTTAGTCAATTGACTCGCACTCTAAATTGTTCCATAATTTTTACTCCTCATTCTTGTGTTTTTCAGGATCTTCAGAGCAAGAAGACGATTGGTTTGGGTCATGAACGTGATGGCCTCTACTATTTGGATCCTTTGAAACCTCCTTCCAATTCATATTCTGCGCTCCACACCTCTATTACACCACTCCAGTGGCATTGTCGTTTGGGTCATCTATCTTTACAAAAGTTGAAGCTTGTCCTTCCTCCACTACGTTCTGTCTTGAGTCTTGATTGTGAAGCGTGTCAATTAGGTAAACATCATCGTAGTTCTTTTCCTGTTCGTAATGCTTCTCGTGAGTCTGAATGTTTTGCATTGGTTCACACAGATATTTGGGGCCCTGCCCGTGTTTCTAGTGTATCCGGTCATTTGTATTTTGTAATCTTTGTGGATGATTACTCTTGTATGACTTGGTTATTTTTAATGAAAACTCGTTCTGAATTACCCAGTATTCTTGCTCGTTTTTATAATGAAGTTTTTACGCAATTTGACAAGCGTATTAAAATTCTTCGTTCTGATAATGCTCTCGAATACATTCAGAATTCTGTTTCTAAATTTTGTGTTGATAAAGGTATTATTCATCAAACTAGTTGTGCTCATACCTCTCAACAAAATGGGGTTGCCGAGCGCAAACATCGCCATTTGTTAGACGTTGCTCGTACTCTCATGTTTCATATGCATGTCCCTAAACATTTTTGGGGCGATGCGGTTCTTACTGCTTGTCATCTCATTAATCGCATGCCTAGTGTTGTGTTGGACAACAAAACCCCATTTTCTCTCTTATATCCTTCTCGTTCCTCTTTTCCCCTCTCTCCTCGTGTCTTTGGTTGCATTGCATTTGCTCATATTTTAGATCCCAGTTTAGATAAACTTTCTCCTCGTGCCCGTAAATGCATTTTCCTTGGTTATTCACGAACTCAAAAAGGTTATCGGTGCTATTGTTCTTCCTCTCGTCGTTACTTTGTTAGTGCTGATGTTACTTTCTTTGAGCATGTTCCATTTTATTCTGATGAGGGTTCCTCCATGTTTTTTGATACATCATCTCCATGTTCTAGTATTTCCCTACCTTCAGATATTCCGGTTCTCCCTCTCTCACTTACTCCACTTAGTTCAGCTCTTCCGTCTTCTCTCAGTGAGGGGGCGTCTTCTTCCAAGGACTCCAAGGAATCTGATCCTGAGGATTCTCCAAGTTGTACACCAGCTATTGATCCACCATTACAGGTATTTCATCGGACTCCAAATAGGAAAGTCATCTCCTACGGACCATCCAACTTGTCATCTGCTTCTGAAGTCCTACCAATTGAGACTCAAGTTCCTACTTCCACAGATGACTTACCTATTGCTCTTCGTCGTGGTAAGCGTGCTTGTACTAAATATCCTCTTTCTAACTTTGTTTCATATCATCGTGTTTCTCCATGTTTCCATTCCTTTGTTTGTGGCTTGTCTACTGTTTCTGTCCCAGCATCCTATGCTGATGCCATATCTTCTCCGGGGTGGAAGCAAGCAATGGATGAAGAAATGAGTGCTCTCTATAAAAATCATACATGGAAATTGACTACTCTTCCCTCTGGGAAACAACCAGTAGGATGTCGCTGGGTTTATACTGTGAAATATTTACCAGATGGGTCTGTTGAACGTCTAAAGGCGAGATTGGTTGCCAAGGGGTATACACAGACATATGGGGTGGATTATATGGAAACCTTTTCTCCAGTAGCTCGTTTGAATTCAGTTCGTATTCTCTTTGTTGTTGCTGTAAGTAAATCTTGGCCCTTATATCAACTTGACATCAAAAATGCTTTTCTTCATGGTGATCTTCAGGAAGAAGTTTACATGGATCAACCTCCAGGATATAATATTTCTGGACGAGAAACACTTGTTTGTCGACTACGGAAATCTTTATATGGTTTGAAACAGTCTCCTCGTGCTTGGTTTGACCGTTTTAGCAATGCTCTAGTGGATTATGGCTATAAAAGATCTGTCTTTGATCATTCAGTTTTTGTTAGGAGACGACCCTCAGGGGTGGTTATCCTCATTGTGTATGTTGATGATATTATTATATCTGGTGGTGATCTTGAAGGGATTAGTGAGTTAAAGAGTTACCTAAGTAGTCAATTTTGTACTAAAGATTTGGGCAATCTTCGATATTTTCTTGGTATAGAAGTGGCTCGTTCATCTAGTGGTCTCTTCCTCTCACAACGGAAGTATATCCTAGATCTTCTTACTGAGACAGGATTATTGGGAGCTCGTCCAGCGGACACTCCTATTGATGCTAAATCCAAGCTTGATCCTGACACTGGTGCTGTTTTTAAAGATATTGGTCGATATCGGCGTTTGGTGGGCAAGCTCATGTATCTCACTGTCACTCGTCCTGATATTGCTTATGCAGTTAGTATTGTTAGCAGGTTTATGCAGTCTCCTCGGTCTCCTCACTTTGATGCTGTCTGGCGAATCATTCGCTATCTAAAAGGTACAGTTGGGCGTGGTTTACTGTATCGTGTATCCTCTCTTCAAGTGTCTGGATATAGCGATGCAGATTGGGCTGGATCCCGTTCAGATCGTCGCTCTACCTCTGGGTATTGCACCTTTCTTGGGGACAACTTAGTCACATGGCGTTCTAAGAAACAACAGGTTGTTGCTCGTTCCAGTGCCGAAGCTGAATATCGAGCCATGGCACATACAGCTTCTGAGATGTTATGGGTGTTCTTTATTCTCTCTGATTTTGGTATTGAAGTACCTCGTCCTATACCTATGTATTGTGACAACCAAGCAGCAATTTATATTGCCAACAATCCTGTCTTCCATGAGCGTACCAAGCATATTGAAGTGGACTGTCACTTCATCAGAGATTTATTGTTAAGAAAGGATATTTGTACTTCTTATGTCTCTTCTACTTGTCAATTAGGAGATTTCTTCACTAAACCCTTGTTTCCTTCTATGTTTCATAAGTTTTGTACCAAGCTGAGTATGTATATGTACATTCCAGCTTGAGGGGTGCTGTTATAAAGTTGTAAGGGTGTTTTGGTCTTTTTCATGTGTGTAATGTTTTCCCTAGGTTTCTTCTCCTAGGGTAACATAATACAAAATCTGTCTTCTCCTTTCTACATCTCTGCCTACTGTTACTGTTCACTGTCTCTCTGTGCTTCTGTAATTGCTTGTTAACTGTTTAAACATCATAAAAAAAGTGGGATAATTTCTAGGCACAAGAAGTGAATTACAACATAGTAAATTAGACCATATGCTGACCGACTGAAAGATGAAGGGATGGAGGGTATCATCATCATCACAAACCTGTCGCAGTTATTTTCAGTTGTCTCCATAAACCCAAGATGAATTATTTGAAAATTGAAATACAGCACGAATTCCACCACCTTGGTATCCTTATTACTTCCCAGTAATGTATTTTTTGGCCCCTCTCTTCTTTGCTTTACATCTTCTACAAGAACGCTCAACTTTTCACAACAAATCACTCACACAAATTTTCTTATCTTATTTTCTGTTGAATATATTATACTGGCTTATCCTGATTAAGACTGGACAATCCTTTCAAGCCTAAAGAGGATCTAGTAGATAGGAGGTTCTTTTTCATTTCACTAAAGCCCAAGGATAGAAAGGGAGAAGATCTAGATATTCCTTTGCAGATACAAAGAAGCAATGCCGTGCTACTTCAACTAATTCTCAGTGAACTTTGATAATACCCTTCTCCTTTTAAAAACTTATATTCTTTAACAAATAAACCCCGAAGATTTGTGCAATTTGAACAATGAACTGTAAGGTCCGAAATCTAATTTCTAATCATAAGGAAAGGAACTCACCTGCTCTTCAAATTTAAATAGCTTTGAATGTAAGTAATAACAGAAGTCCATGAACCTGGAAAACTAAAAATCCATGGAAGTTCATGCTCATTTGATAATCATGAGAAAAGTACGATTTTGACCAAATGAGAGACAGAGTACCTTTTAAAAAAAAAACAGCACTCAACTTCTTGGCTTCAATAGTTGAGTGATTGAGTATGCTAAATGTGTCATTTTACAGGCATAAGAAAAATTGGTTTCAAATAATCACCAATCGATATAAGAACAAAGAAAACCATTATGTTTCAATAATGTAAGTTTTTACTTTGTACCTGAGATTGCTAGAACTTCACCAACATCCTCCGTAGAATAGCTCAAACCCCCAAACTTTCTGGGGCTGACAGCCCATAACGAAAATATCTACAGGCCAAAAAATAAAGATTGATCGCTATATAAAGCAAATTAGATATTAGAAAGCCGACATTAGCCCCTTCATCAAAAGTAACACCAAAAGTGCCTTTACCAAGCAATGATAAAGCTCCATTGCTCCAAGAGAACACGTAACATGAAAATTTTATCATATTTAAGCAAATAAATCAATAAATAGAATTGCAGGACAGTTGGTTTCCACACCATGAATAAGAACTGTTACTAAAAACTGTAGCATTCCTATATTGGCCAGGCATACCATTTCTTCATAGGTATAAGCCTATTCAGTGACTATAAACAAATTTTTGAGTCAATAATTTTATTTAGCCATATACTCAGTTCAACTTACACTAGAACTGTAGGCATATCTTTATATCAAATTCGAACTACATGAATATCTATCCATCTAGCAATTTAATATCAAGAACAAGCTTCAATGTATGACAGATATCTCAAAATTGAAACAATTCATGGATATTTCAATATCTGATTAGTATTCCATTTCGAATTCAATTTGCAAGATTTAACATAAAAATGACTAATACTTCTTCTTTTGGTATGTGCCAAATACTTCGAAATAACATAAACATCATCTTTTGCGCTCCTAAATTGTGTCCATTAACAAACGATACAAATAATTGCTGTTAATAAGCATATGTATACACACGCAAGAAATATATAAATCAAGCAAACATTAGGGAATCAGCAATTGCTTCAGTGTAATGCCTCAGAACCTGGCCCATGGTGTGAGTTCATTTCCCACTCCAATCCCCATGCCCAACTAACCTATAAAAACATTAAGCAACGATTAACTTATTTTATAATATATTATTTAATCAAATTTTGTCTTGAATGACTAGATATCTCATTGCCGTTGTCAGGTTTTGTAATTCAAGTAACTAGGCTCGTGTCTATATTTGATAATGGACAGCCTTAGCTCATGCTATGAAACTCGTGCATGCTAGTATGGCACATAATTTTTCTTCACATCACATTCATTGGAAAATTTCTGAATAACTATATGCAAGCAGATAATACTCTATGGTAAAAAATCAATACCTTTGCTTTCAGCAAATTTTTCCACAATACCTTTGGGAGGTCAATTCTTAATGTTACAAAGGGAAATTAGTTTTATCGATCTTTCTTCTCTGCCAAAAATTTCCTTTTTCTTTCTGATGATAACTTATTAGTTATTACTTATCACATTCTCCGACATTTTTGTCCGTTGGACTCTTAAGCATGTCTCATGATAACTGAAAGTTCAACATATTAATCAATTTCCTAAAGTAGTTAACTTTCAATAAGAATGCAACATTTTACTGACCAGAAAAAGAAATGACACCAGGGAGGAACCTCTCTTGCCAGATGCATCCTCATGAACTAAATTTACAAAGCATGAAAGGGATTGAAAATTGCACAGAAGTATACCTCTGTGTACGCCATATCATGAAGCGAGAAAATGCAATAAACAAGTATTGATGACATCAAAGGCCAATTTTTCATTATACTTCCTCTCGATATTAATTTCCTCTCTTCATTTTCTAGTGCTTCCCCATCGACATTACATCCAATGGATGCAGGTTCCAATTCAGTAAACAAATCATCAAGCAATATATCACCTTCATTGTGCATGTGCAACGTTTCCTGCAATGATTGGACATTTTGGAAAACCATGAAACAAATATCAAATGAGAGTTTTTAATCCATATTGAAAAAGTAAATTGTTATCCAGTCCTTGATTTTGGATTACATGGAGCATGAGAGTGAGAGTTTGTCACAGATATCCACTTTCAGAAAAACCGCATAAGCAGTGGGAGAGGGAACAAGCCAATATATAAGTTGACTCTCTCTCTCCATCTCTTTTCTTGTATTTTAACAGCAAACACCATTGTTCTTTCTTTTTCTATAAATTCTTGAGTGCCTGGCAGGTGGGAATTTGAAAAAGGTAAATTTACTCTTTCAGTGAGTATTCTATGGAAACATGAAGAGCAGAGAAAGTAGACATGCAAGAGGATGTGAAATGGAGAGCAATAAAGCAGCATACCATATGTGAATGTCAGTTATTGTGCATTTGTTTTCTACCCTCAAAACAATATCAACTTTTGATTAAAATTGTGTTCAGCTTGCTAAATGTGAATGCCAGTAATTGTGCATTTATTTTCTACCCACAAAACAATATCAACTTTTGATTAAAATTCTATTACACTGTTACACTTGTTCTAGAATTTAAGATGCATATAATTGGTCAACTTGTAGTTTGAGTTGACAGGATTTATTAAGCAACTAAAATTTACTGAATAGGATACTCGGTTTTTGACAGCAGATATCCAGACAAACGAACAAGTAGTACACTAAAGATGAATGTGGAAAATATATATCGCAAGTTATCCACAAGATAAATCAAACAAAAATTGCAACAGGGCAAATTAAGTAAATACATACTGGGAGCCAGCAAGACGCAATGGTTACTACAAATGCAGACAGGGATATGCAGAGGCAGGGTAAGAAGTATGGAAATCTGCAAGAAATTCAGTTTTGGAATAACATCATAATTTCTGAAAAACAATAAAACGCTAGTATACCTGTATACGACATTCATGTTGTCTGTGTAATAAATGTAAAATTAAGCAACAGAAATTAGCTTACCTCCCGAACAGAGAATCTTTTGAAAATATATTTGGATATTTCTCTGCTGGCTGATGTACCAAATTATGCAAAAAATTAAGAAAATATTTTATGAGCTGGTAAAGATTTTTAAAGAACTATGGAGAGAGAACTACAAAAAATGTGAAAAGTAAAAATCTGTATTTTGAGAGAAAATCTCTGGATGTGGATGCATTCAAAAGTTATTGCGATAACTATGAAAGTACAATATGTTTGCTTAATTTTCATATACTTAATCCCAGTTGTCTTGGGACAGCTGCATGAAATAAAATCTTCTTTTCTACTTCTTCCTATCTCCTTTGTTACTTCTTCCTATCTCTTTTTCTACTTACCTCTTCAGTTCTTCACATCTCCTTTCAATAACTGGTTAGATGATTCATATAATCATTTGCCAATAACTGCGCACAATTTTAAACAGGAGGCACTTTCCTACCATGTTCAGGCCTATATTACGTACTTTATTCATAAATTTCCTTGCATTTGAGCCAACAAATAGAAGTACCTGAGCCAAAAAACCTCCTAGAGCTGGGCCAATGATTAGACCAACTGCCCATGCTGCACTGACCTTAGATTAATAAAGAGCAGTCAATCTGATGTTTGAAAGCAACACTTCTAAAGAACTTGATAAGCTAAAATACTCACTGTTGAGAGCCCTAAAGCTTGGTGTTCTTCCCGCAGAATTTCAACTGCATAAGCCTGTTCATAGAAGAATATATGGGATAATAATTCAAGCGGACCCAAAAGAGATATAAATTAATCAGTTGAAATCATGAGAAAGCAAAATATTGAATGATACAACTTTTCAGCTATTTCCAGAGTCCTCAACAATTATGATAGTGATTACATCTAGAACTAAACAGTACCTTTATTGGGCCTAGTAAACCATTAAAACTCCCAAGAAGGAACCTTGTAATGATGGCCATCCCAAAATTAACACTAAGGCCAAAGAGAGTGTTGAAAGTAACCCTGAGAACAATCGATATTTTAGTGAATTAAGGTAAATTATGAATCCAAACTTCAATCTGATGTTCCAAGGCAAATGGTGGCACTTACACTGCCATAGTTCCCATAATAATAACTGGTTTTCGACCATAATGGTCAGCCACAACTCCCCAAAGGACAGACGTCAATGCTCGGCCAACCATAAAGGAAGATCCTTCAAGATAAGGGATTTGTTAAGATTGTTGCTTGAGGGATTGAACATTATGATTGATATTATGCCACTAAATGTTAGCAAATCCCCAAAAAAATCTTACCCACATATCCAGCATAGTAACCAATATCTTCCTCTCTTTTAGCAACACCAAAATCTCTAATCTACAAAAAAATATTAATGAAAAGAAAAAAATAAAATTGTGAGCTAAAATAAGCAATTAATGATCTATATGTGATATACAGTATAGTTTATGCCGTTATGTAAAGATTAGGAGTAAAATCAAGCCTAGAATGACTTTATAGCTTATGAGTTGATGACAAATTTTGCTTTTAATGCTTTACTAATATTTTTTATTAGTAGTGAAAGGAGTAGATGCAGTCTTGTAAAGAGAGAATGATTTGAAATTAAAGAACCAGAGCAAGCGAAAAATCTAATTCCTTCATATAAGCTCAGGAAAAAAAGGAAATAAAGTATCACAAACTTCAATATGTTTGCGTTATCTTCTTCCTCTTTATAATGGGAATTTTAGGCGGATGAAAAACTGAAAATTTCAATGTGTGTACACTCACCATGAAATAAAGGAAAGGAAAGAGAGATGATACTGGCAGCGCTGCACAATTTAAAATGGTGGTATTCTAGAGTTAGTTTATAGAGTATCGCTAGATTAGGCCATGTGAACATGCCACCCATATGAGCAGTTTTCTACACATACATAATTGATAAAAGAATATATTATCGAAAAGGAAGATTAATGCATTTAAGATGAATATGCAGTACTCTCAAAGTTGAACTTTTTTGGTTAACTGCATAAACAATTTTTAACCATTTAGAAAAATCCAAACCAATCATGAATCATAACAATATGCAGTACTCTTAAAGTTGAATTCTTCCACTAAATGAAATTGGTAAAGTGCAGTTTAAGAGGGACATGAACATATAATAGCTAGTATGCTACTATTCAAATTCCAAGATTTATGAGTTTAAGAATCATTTTTTTTTTTGGATGAAGAGTTTATGAATCAATTAGATCATATACAATCTCATAGATGTTACTATCTTCAAATGATTAATGATGACCTGACTTTGGAGTATGGACAAATAAAAGGTCCAAAACTAAGAGATTTATGATAGAGTAATCCACTGACCTTCCTACACAAAATTTCCTTAATTTCCAATAAGTTAAAAACCAGACCCTTTTTCCTTTATGACAAAGACCAAGAGAGAATTGAACCTTGCACCTTGTGCAAGTCATGATAAGGAACAGAAGAAGCCTAAACCTATTTGGTGGCCACGGTTTGTGTGAGATTCAAGAAGAGATGTTCAAGCTTGTACAGTTTAGTATAAAGAGATATATAAACTCCAATGGTTTATATGCCTTTTGCAGCATCACATTATCACTTAAAATTATGCCAACCTGGACAGTCCTTTGAGTTGTAACAGCAAGCAGTAATACAGAATCCAATCATGAGTTACACCTTAATGCAAGTAAAGTTCTTCGTTAAGTATCTGTAGAATCACTCTGTCAGGAAATGCCACTATGCCAGTGCCAAATTTATTGACCACGGCAGACGAACATACACACTGACCCATTCAATTGCAGAAAAAGAGTCACAAACAATTAGTAGAAAATGAAAAAGAGAAATTCCATCAGCTGTATAATTGACAAATAGTATGTTCTAGGCATTCAATAAGTAGATTTTCGTAATTTTTGTTTTTATGAATGGGAGCATAGAACAAAGAAATTATTTTTATTTTGGTCAAACCAAAAAATACAACTACTTGTGTTCGAACTTTTCCTTTTATTTCAATCTGTTTCATGGATTATTTTCTTTGAATTGAACGATCTTCGACTCCATCTATGATGATCAGATAAAGCCTTCTTCAAAACCATCTATCTTCATTATTCTTCTAATCTTCTTTATTCTTAAACTCAAGCTAGGAATTTCTGGCTTGCTAGTCTACCAGTTGAAAAAACTCCCTCACTCATTCCTATGCACATGGTCAAAGGAATTGAAACAAAAACTCATCTCTAACAATATCATTTTCATGAAAAAATAAAAAATAAATGGAAAGGAGAATGTTTACCAGTGCAAAGCACAATAACCGATATGGAGAGGAGCTCTGGAATAGGTAGACCTGATCTGGAGTTGTTAATTTGATCAGCCTTACAGCCCGGGCAGTTGGCATAGTATTTCTTCGCCAACAAGTGCTCCTCGCTCTTCTGCGCCATCACTAATTCAGCTCAGCTCGAGAACTCTCTTCCTCTACCAAATCCAGTCTTTGGTAATTGACGAAGATTTACGAAATTCTCTGTATCCGGCGATGCACAAACAGAAAGAAGAAACTTCAAATGTGCCCGCAAACAGACGTCATTGCGAATATAGCAGTGATGATTTAACATTTTGGTTTTAAGCAAAGTTCCCAAAAAATTGACAATGACGATCAACAAGAGTCCTGTGAACTGCAACAAAAAAGTAGAAGACAAACAAGCAAATTATAAACAATTGAAAGGTAAACAACTCTATCCCACCCCATTTAATATAATATGTGGACAATATGCGGTAGATTTGCTCTACCACTATAAGAAGCCGCCTGTAAACAAAATAAACATCTAAATTACAGATAAAACACTTCACCTGCATTAATTTAATCTGTGCTAGAAAGAACAGAAAGATCATTAAGCAAGGTAAGATCGAGGAATTGGCTGCCAAAATTTAAAATGATGAATGTTCCTGAGTTAGTTTGCATACAGAATCACTTGATTAGCCCATGCCTACATTCCACTCTCGTGGGCAGTCTGCTGCAAGTCCACAATTGATATTGAATTGGAAAGAATCCATAAATTCCATATAAACTGTTCGTAACTCGTTGAAACCGAATCGGTGGCACTCTGGTGGAGCATGCAATTAGTCCTCATTTGATAGCTATGGAAGGAGAAGAAAAGGGAGGGTAACTCATTGGAGTATCAGGACAAGGTATCGATAGCCCACTCGTTTTTTTTTTTTGTTAAACAAGTCTTTTATTTGAACTTTTCATTCCATTGGATATTTTTTAAAAATTTGAAGGCCAATATATTTTCATATTTTTTAATTATAATCCAATAAGAATAATTTTAATGTTTAAAAATAAATTTATCCTCATTTAAATTTATTGTTGTTATTTCTCAGCAATTAATACGCAACATGCGCTAAAATTGCCAAATTGATACCTTTATATTTACATTTATCTCGAGTTATATATATATACACACATATGCAAAAGCTCACAGGCAGGATCCGATTTTTTGCCGTCCGATTTAATTATAATCCAATAAGGATAATTTTAATGTTTCAAAATAAATTTATCGTCATTTAAATCTATTGCTGTTATTTCTCAGCAATAGATAAACACACACATATGGAAAAGCTCACAAGCAGGATCTCATTTTTTGCCGTCCGATTAAATAAACGATCAAATATGATCTTTTTTATTTTTATTTTTTAAAAAATAACTGAAATGACTTATTTGCCTCTCTCTTCACCCCCAATTCACTCTCTCTGACTTATTTGCAAGATAATTGATTATTTGCATAGATAATGAGTACACAGCGTTTGCTTTATTGGAATGAGCGTTTTGGCTTAATTTGAAGCTCACGGTTGCATTGTTTAAGGTTAATGTTGGTGTCTGATATAATTGATATTGTGATTGATAATTTTAATTTTATTAAAACAGTTAGTGATTTGTTATTACAAGATTAAGTCATCGGTTTTATTTTTAAACCAGGAAAAAGAATTCATTACGAGAGCTTTATTGTGGCAACTTATTGAGACTGTGCATATAAGTGACAGTGCATCAGTGAATACTGTTATCGCATGCATACTTATGGTAAAACATGATTCTTTAATTAATGAACGCATTTATTTAAATCATGCATTTGAAGAACATTTGTGTTGTCAACATGTCTATATATAAATTGATTGTTTTTCAAAATTTCTCAGAATTATTTTGAAGAGTTTTGAGAAATCCTCTAAATTATGGATAAGTTCGAGAAATCTTTTAATCATCTGAATTTTTGATTTTTTAGTTTGATTTTGAAAAATACTCTCTAACTCTTTTGATAGGAAATTCAGAGGATTTTTGATAATGGGGTTTAAAGTTTAGAAGTTTAGGGTTTTGGAGTTTGGGATATTAGTTTAGTGTTTAGAGTTTAGGGTTTTGGAGTTTAGAAGATTATAATTTAGTTTTTAGGATTTTGGAGTTTTGGAGTTAAGGTTTAATAACTTAGATTTTATAATTTTCTTCTTATTTTTGTAAATTCATCTTAATTATTCATAAGGTTTTTTGTTTAAAATTAAAACTATAATTGTTAACATTCAGAGGATTTCTAGTAATAAGGTTTAAAGTTAAAGATTTTAGGGTTTTGGGGTTTAGGAGATTAAAGTTTAGTGTTTAGAGTTTAGGATTTTGGGGTTTATGATATTAGGATTTAGGGTTTAGTATTTTGAGGTTTTGGGTTTTTTTTTTTTTTTCAGCAATCTTATAATTTTTTTGATATATTTTATGACATCTTCTGAATTTTTTGGTTAATTTCAAAAACTCATTTGATTTGTTTTGTGAATTTTACAAAATCTTCTGATCATCTGAATTTGATTTCTTTTTTGTTTTATTTTGAGAAATCTTCTAATTTTTTTTTGATAGGAAATTCATAGGGTTAATGGTTATATGTTTTAAACTTTAAAGTTTAGATGTTGTTTGGTGTTCAAAGTTTATGGTTTAGGGTTTTGGGGTTTAAGAGATAATTTAGTGATCAAGATTTTGGGATTTAAGACTTAAGGTTTAGGGTTAAGGAGTATTGGTTAGTAACTAAGATTTTATGATTTTCTTCTTATTTTTGGAAATTTCTCTTAATTATTCATAAGATTTTTTGTTTAAAATTAAAACTATAATTATTAACATTTAAAGGATTTCTAGTAATAGGGTTGAAAGTTTAGGATTTTGGGGTTTAAGATATAAGAGTTTTAGGGTCTAGGATATTATGATTTAGTGTTTAGAATTTTGGGGTTAGGGGTTGGGGTTGTCGGGTTTAGGAGTTTCGGGTTGTTTTTGTTTATTTTCATAAATCCTATAATTTTTTGATATATTATCATCTATTTTTTTTTTTTTTTGCATAATTTTGATAACTATTATGATTTGTTTTGGTGACTTTTGTAAAATACTCTGAGTTCATTCAGAGGATTTGTCGAATAAATATTTAACCTTATCGACTATGGGTGTTATTGGAGAAAGTTTTTTAATTTGATTAAATCTATTTTTTTTTAAAAAAGAATTCGACTTGTATTTTGAGAGATAAAAATTTTATGAAAATTTTTAAAGAACAAAATAAAAAGAATCTGATGATGTCAGCATAAGAATGTACATAAGGATTTTTTAGATTAAGTGTAGTTTTTTCCATAATTATTTCAAGGATGTATTAGAATATTAAAAAGTTTACGGTACACAATGGAATACACATATTCATTAAAGGATTTATTGGTGAATTCCCCAACATTCTTCTATAAAATTACTTTAAAACTTTTTTACCTTTTGCATTCATAATAATTTATCTACACACAATGAATTAAATTAAGAAGCAATGGAAAATAATTTATCTACACACAATGAATTAAATTAAGAAGCAATTATCCAAAAGGACAAGTTGGCACAAACTTAAACCAATAATAACACACATCAAAATTAATTATTAATAAAGAATGGAGTAACGTGTTACCTATGTGCCTTGGTAATCCATTCAAAATTTCTATTCATTTGGGTTAGGGTGTGCTAAAGCAATATTGGGGTGGCATGGTTGAAAACATTGGGTGATATAATCCCCTATTTACTATAATATGATGATGCATCTTCAAATGATGGGATCTTGAATTACCCTCTAAGGAGACCCTTCCTTAATGCGTTCCATGGTATCATTGAAGAATATGTTACGTATATGCATAATAGTGGAGACTTATACCCGTGAGATTTTAGTCTATCGTTTATTTTGAGAGATTTTTTTGGCTCCATATGCTTCTTTGTGCTTAAATTCTCTTAATATGATCTCATATTCTTTGATCACGAACCAGGTATATATTTTTGTGAACTCATGTCTTGATGTAATCTTTCTTATGATAGTCTTGTTAATATTGGGAGATGAAAGTAGGAATTCTTTAAAATGTTTGTGTCTTTCTAACCTACCTTTGCATGCGTTTTTTGCTACAACCCCTCTAGAGCCTAAACACAAACTTTTCTTTTGTATAACCAATTGGCCTCATATGCTTAATGTACAAATTTTATTTTCTAATGGACACTTGCTTGTATATATTTCTTGAGAGAACCATTGGTGAAAGAAAATAGATGGAATTGGTATATATGTGCGTATTAAGATATGAGTTGAGGTTTGGTGTTTGAGAATGAAAAAAGGAGATGAGTGTGGGGGTAAGGTTTGTAGAAAGATGGAAAAAAAAAGAATAAAAAAGGAAAAAAAGACAACAAAATAAAAGTTCATTTGTATTCCAAGAAGGATTATCAAGTGAGGCATCCCGCACGGATTTTTCAGTGCGGGATAGCCCCCTCACCACACATTTAGGTGTGGTGGTGGCCCCATCACGTGTGGTGGCCCCATCACGTGTGGGGCCACCACGACATCCCTCATTATAAAACTACTATGTATTCCAACGATGTAATGTGGGGAAGTTTAAAGCAAAAGAAAAGGAGAGAAAACAAATTGTAGTATGATTAAAGAAGTGGTTGTTAAGTATTGAGATGGTGTATGATGTCAAGTATTTGATGTGAATGGATATCTTCAAGAATACTGTCTTTTATTAATCATTCTTGCCTACACTATTATTCTTTTACCCTTGCATTATAAGTCAAAAAGCCCTACTTGATCTTGAGAATGACTTGGTTTGAATTTGAAAGCGATTTGAGACATGGTTCACGATTCTTGATAAGTGATATCTTTTGATGAAATCGACATGCATATGATTTCTCTTAGCTATATATCTTTTCCTTAAATTTTTATGTAGGATTCAATCTCTTCTTTCCATATCACTCTGCTGACATACATCACGTAAGCAAGTGTTATAGGGTGTTAATATATTTGCTACACTCAATCGACTCCCAAACCTAATTTTTTAAAATGGCAGATCGGTATTACAAATAGGTGACTAATTGCACCTCAAAATCAATTAGTTTAACTTTTTTGGACACTGAAACATTGACTTTGTAAATATTATGGTTAGCTAGTAAGACTAGGTTGAGGTTACCATCCTGATCAGTGTAGACAATTCATTAAGGTTGTCGATTTAAAAATTCCCAATCTTTTGAACTAAAAACAAAATCATATTCATATATTTTGAGTATTAAAACTTATTTTTAATTATATTAATATTATAATTATTTTCATAAATAGTCCTTCTATATTTAATCAATTAATTTTTAATTCATTGACCGACACGTATAATTATATATAGGGTTGCTCTTATATGCGAGCCCATAACTTGCATTATTTACTGGATGCGATGTTCAGCCGTTGGATCACTCCACGACTGAGATTAAGACAAATTTAGGTAACTCAAAACCCACCTGAATAGCTTTTGACCCAACCTAACCCCTTCTTCTTCGCGCAAATACTCGCGAATCTTCTTCCTTCCAGCACGACCAAAGCTTCTTCATTCTTCGTTCTACCATGTTCTTCCTTCTCCTTCCTTCCCTCTTGGTGCCCAATTTCCTTCCTTCTTTGCGTACTCCGTGTGGGTAGTCATCCCTTCTCGCATTGCGCCTCTTGGAGTTCATCATCGCGTGTTCAATGTATCAATTTGGAGTGACACATAGGTCTCTATTTGAGATCAAAAGGCCTACTATGTGAGATATCGATTCGGAGTGAACAATAGGGTTGTGATTGCTTACTTGATTTGGGAGATCGATGGACATTTTTTAGTTAAAATGGTTGAGATTAGAGTGACTAATAGGACTGTGATTGCTTTGTGCTAAACCAGCTTCCTCGATGTTATGATTAATTAGTTAGGAAAAAGGTTTTTTGGAAAAATGACCCCATTTTGCATAATTTTTGGAGATCTAACCCCACATCTCATTAAATGTAAACTTTAACCATTTTGTCAAAGGAAAAGACGTTGCTGCCCTTAAACATTAAAAAATTTGTAAATATGAATAGTAACTGTCTTGGGTTGCGATTATACGTCATATCATGAGTTTTTTGCTTTTCATTTTGACACATCTTCTTCTTCTTCCTCTGGTTACATCATTTCGACGACTTTCAGTGGGTATACTTGTTTCGCGACGAACAAGAGAGACCATGAAAGCAAGGTTAGTTTCATCTCCTTTATTAATAACCTTAGTTTAGTGATATTCCTCCTCAAACGAAAATTAGATGGCAAACAAAAACTGAGGACAAGATGTACAACGACAAATGAAGCTTCAAAGAAGTAGTCGAAGAAAGGCTGGAGTGCTGGACACATAGAAATGACGTTGAGCACGGGTATGTTCGTCCACTAGCACACGGAGCTTGCGTTCGGTCCTTGTTCCAGAGTTTAGGATCGTTTCTGGGAGACGTCTATGACCAAATGCTGAACAAGGTGAGAGATATACCTCACTTCGAAGCTTGAGAGGTATGAGCCATGGAGGAAGAGAGAGAGAGGGGCAAACAGACTAGTTTTCATGGGTTCTAGGGTTTTCTTGAAAGGAACGTGCATCAAAAGACGTGTAAGGGCAGCAATGTCTTTTCTTTTGACAAAAGGGTTAAAGTTTACATTTAATGAGATGTGGGGTTATATCTCCAAAAATTATGCAAAATGGGGTCATTTTTCCAAAAAACCATTAGAAAAATTGAATGAAACGAAAAATGTACCTATGAATATGAAGATTCGTTAACTCGGATATCGTGATTTGGAACTGGAAGGGAGATTTAGACAATCGTTGTGTGCACCAGACTGTATTAGGGTAGAAAGGGATTGAGAATTTTGCAAAAATTACCTAGTTCACAAAGATTTTTTGGAGAAATGACCTATTAAAATGCTTTTATATGACTTACTTTATACAAGTTTCTGACACCTTTCTTGGTCTAGCACATGTTTCCTTTGTTTAGTAATATTTTTTTCTTGGCCGAGTACAATTTTTTCTTGTTCTAGCACATGTTTCCCTGGTCTATCACTATCTTTTCTTAGTCTAGCACTATTTTTCTTGATCTAGCATGTGTTTCCTTAGTCAATGACATATTTCCTTGATAGAGCACTATTTTTTTTTGGTCTTGCACTGTTTTTTCTTGGTCTTGCACATGTTTTCTTGGTCTAACATTATTTTTTGTGGTCTATCACTATTTTTCCTGGCCGAGCAAGGAAAGATCAAGCAAAAATAGTGGTAGAACAAGGAAACATGTGCTAAACGAAGGAAAACATGTGTAAACATCAGGAAAAATAATGTTAGACCAAGGAAACATGAGATAGACCAAATAAAAATAGTACTAGAGCAAGGAAAAAATTAGTGCTCGACCAATAAACATGTGCTAGATCAAAGAAAAATTTACTAGACCATGGAAAACATGTGTAAACATCAGCAAAAAAAGTGTCAAACCAAGAAAAAATAGTGTTAGACCAAAGAAAACATGTGTGTTTACATAAGCAAAAACAGTGCTAGACCAAGGAAACATGTGCTAAACTAAAGAAACATGCGTTACATCAAGAAAAAATAGTGATATATCAAGGACAAATACGAAACCAGAAATCTCTTATATCTCCACTTTTCTTTTCTTTTCTTTTTTTTTTAAATTTTGACGACAAAATCTGAACCAAAAGCTCAAATGCAGTGTAGAAATGTCAGATGTATGGAGATCAAAAGTTAAGAGTGAGTGTAGAGCGAAAAATGCCGCAAGAGGAAAGAGTTTTGTGGTGTTTTATACTTCAAATAATAATTAATGGTATTTTGGTCTCAAAAAATCTAAAGTATGTCATTTCTCTAAAAACTTTCAAACAAAGTCATTTCTCCAAAAATGTTTGTAAATTAAGTCATTTTTACAAAATTCCCAAAGGAATTCGGATCAGAAAATAGATAGTTGTTTTAATCTCTGTTGTTGTAGTGATCCAACGGCTCATAATGTCAGCCCGTAAATAAGCGGACTCACTGACCATTGTATAAGAGCAGACTTGTAACTATATAATAATCAAAAGTGATTAAAAAAAACACTTGCAAAAATAATCCAAGCTTCTAACCCAACTCAAAGGTGGAGAAAATATTTAATGTTTAGAGTTTAGGATTTATGATTTATCCTCCACTCTCAAAATAAAGACTTCAATCACACTTCACAGATAGTTCATAAATTAAGCTACTCAACGATAACCTCATCACCCAAAATAATTAGAAAATCCGTACAGTAGAAGCATGACAGAAAGACAAACACAAAATTGGGTAAGCAGAATCAATCTACTTGTTGCTGCAGAAGTTCCTTTCATCCACTGATCAAGCTCTCAATAATCTTGCAGAGGGCTGAGTACGTTCCGAACAATGATGATACGGCCCCTACAGCTATGATCACGACGCAAATTGCAATCTATACCAATATAAACAAGAAGATCAGATTGTGCAGCAACACAAAACAACATAGGCTATTGACAACCATTACTCCAGTTCATACCTGTAATCTGGTTGCTTTTGATCTCAAGATGCTCAGAAAACAAGCACAAGGAAGTATCAAGGTCTGTCAAGTATGAATAAGCCAGTTACCATATTGTCTAAAGACAGATTTTTCCAGCTAATTCACAAACTAAACTTACCACAAGCATTGTCAGTAATGATCCGATCAGTGACATTACCAAACCTGCCACATGAAGAGAAAATGCAGCTCAATTTTCTTTCTAGGACAATCGAAAACAGAAAATTATCGATAGAAGTCTAGATGGTGAGACTTACCAAAGAAGGGGATGGAAACACCAACAAAGAGGGTAGAGATGACCAGTGCTGTTCTGATGAGGATAGAATACGCATAAGACTTAGCACGGTTTGATGGTATCAACTCCTCCAAACTCAATGCCACCGGAGTCATGGTCAATGCATATGTGCTCCTAATTAAGGACTAACATCCCAAAACTCGTTTTTCGATTTTAAATGAAACAAAATGTAAGAAAACTTGTATAATCACAATATCATCTACACATTGTTGGATCAATAGGAAAGGATATTTGGTAAATGGGTTTACTACCTGTAACACAGAATATGATATGTATCAGTCAAATACATCAACACAGATATACATATATATACAACACTAATGAGCTTATATATACCGTAGTCCACACAGCAATCTTGGAGGCGACCAAGTCACTTGGCATGTTAAGAGTGAATTGTGACTCTGTTGTTTCTCCAAACATTGTGTATCCCATAACAGCTACTCCGGCATACAACGCTGTACAAATGCCAAAACTGTGCATAGGAAATAAAATCATTAGTTGAAGAACAGCTAATTAACTTAGAGAAGATGTGACAAGTTAAGAGAGTTACCAGGCTAAAAGGACAGCAGAGTACTGGTTAGGTTTTGCCATAGAAGTGTAGATATTAGGGAAAACAGCATGTCCGGAGTAGCAGTAACCATAGAGACCAATTGCAACTGGAAGTGTTGAAAGGTTCAGAGTTGTTCCTTTGCTGTGTAGGCTAACATTGTCCACCAAACCAACCCAAAATAAGCAGGCAACAACCAATACCGAAGCAACGACTCCTCCGGCTGAGAAAAATAAAACATTGTCAAAAATACTGGGGGAATAAAAAACTGTAAGTTAACACAGATTCAGATGCTGACCAGAGATGTAACTGAGGACAGTGAGGTCTTTGAGCCAAACAGTAGGAAGAACGGCAAGGGTTGTCATCAACGCAAACAGATTGTGAGGACCCAACTCAAATCCACCAAAACTTAAATGTGCATTAGGAAACAATGATGCTAAGTTGTCACCCTCCAAAATTATATATTCAACACAGCAAGCCTGCAAAATGAAAAGGATTAATTTCATCTATGATAACCACTTGATTAGTTATGTGGGTTAAAATTGATAAGATTTTTTATGGTAATTAAGTTGAAATCATTTGTGGGCTAAATTGACCAAAACTGTTGTTCATTCAACATCGTCATACTCATACATGGGGACCTCAAAGAAAAAGATGCTGGGTCTCATCACATGAGGTCTATCTTATCTGCCTATCATGTTGTTTTGTGCGAAAAAGACACAAACAATACAACTGTACTTACATAGAGTTCCACGTATAATACTATCTGCAACCACAACAAAAAAACAAAAGTTAAAACAATGGCAATGTCAGTGCCAAATCATGTACCAGATCACAAAACTGCTGTTTTAGATTTAACTCATCTTTAGTAAGCATAACTTACTGAAATTGCAATTCGACCAGCAGTACCAAATGCTGCCTGACCGATGTCCGGGTAAGTCTCAAGACCTGGTTGACTGTCTAAGCAGTAACGGAGGAGCAATCCGGTATAGAATGAAAGTACTGCAAATATGATCAGTATAGATAGACCAACCCATCCCCCTTCCTTTGCTGCATATGGTGTAGACAGAATTCCAACACCACATAACACATTCAGTCCTGCACAATGTTAGAACAATGAAAACTCATAATTAAATGATACGAGAGATTAATCACATGCAAAACCATAGATTTACATTTTTCTTTGATTTGCCATGATTTGATTTGTGTTGAAAGAAAATCTTTACTTTTATGGGTAGTAAAGAGTTCTGTGAAACAATGATATCTTCCAATGATTATGAACATGTAAGAGGGAACTAAATCACCCAATTAAGGATATTACAATCAGAGAAAAGTAAAAGCTGATAGTTTTTGCTGGTGAAAAAAATAGTGACGCGGAGACACGTCTGTCAAATTAGAAGAATCTATAAGCAAATCAAAAGCCAGATCAGATTGTGACAGAATGATCTTATTAGTGGTACTATAGCTAATATGATAGGGCCCAGGATAAGGTTAAGATTGAACTGATAGTGATCCAAGAGAGCTATCTGTAGCTTACAGACATGATGTGTCTCTTCATAGTGCAATCAATTTGTTTCTTGTCTAGCAATCTTACAGTAACGAGTCATTTTCATTGTTCTTAAGCAAACAGTGAAATTAGAACAGTAAATCCCCAACCACAATACTATTTTGAGGGCAAGATGTCCAATAAAAACAAACCCAGGAAGGAAAAAAAATCCCATGATAAGAAACTCATGTCAACAGAACTAATCTATGCAATTACTTATAACCCCAAACAAGAAATAGGCAATGGAAATATGCAACCAGATTTCAGGGAGACTGATTACATATTATCCTGTAAGATTAAGAGGAATCATGTGACATACCATTAAGTACTGCATGACCATACGAGCTCTGACGAGAAATCGGAAGCTCGTGTGAGACTTTTGATGATTGTTTTATAATAGAAGGTCTTCTTGATGGAATAGGAGGAAGTAGAGAATGAGAACTGCGTCTTTGTTGCTGTGAAATCTCCTCTTCTGTTTTTGGTATCAGAGGTTTGGTGACAGAAGGCAAAATCTCAGGAGTGTGTCTTCTTGTTAATGAAGAGGAGAGAAATGAACTTCCTAATCTTGACAAAGTGGGTGTTCCCAGAATTCCCAAACTTCCAATACTTGGAGATTGTACACTACTGTACAAATCAATAGACTGCCTAACAACACATAAAGATTAAACCAAGTCAAAATTCCATAATTTTTGGACCAAAAACATAGGAAAAATTGGACTAATAGACCTGTAACTCTGAGGCCATGAAGTGTTATAGGAACTGGGTTTGTTTTGAGGTTGGTTTTCGGCCGAAGAAATCGAAGAATCCGAAACGTTTCCATCATCTTCTCCTTCACCTCTATCAGACACCTTCTCTTCATCTTCTTCACTCTCAATGTAGAAGCTACGCTCAGAAACAGAGTTCTTCATTTTATCTCTCTCGATTAAAAAAAATAAAGATCTGAACAAACAAAACCCAATTCAGAATAAGGACTTGGTTTCAAGAGAAAAAGAATTTCTTTATTGATTCAATCGCATACCTTACAAAGAGAGAGAGAGGGGGGGCTTTAATCAGAATTTTTTTTTTGGCAGGTTCTCATGATTGAATTGAAATCACCTACAATGGGAATTAGATTGCAATCATGTCACAAAATTGACTGTGAAATTACAAAATGAATTTAAAATCGCATAAAAAAGGGGATATTACATGAATGATTAAGACTGACAGCTAATCTTTGTTTTAAACTGCGAAATGGAAATATATGGTAATTCATATGACCGTTAAGAGTAGAAACTGTTTGGCTGCCGAGACAATACAAACCAGGGAAGAAGAAAAACTTTTTAGCACAGACTGAGTCAAAGCCGAGTAGTTTCAATGCAAGCAAACAAGAAAATTAATTCTCGAGAACCAAACAAAATCAGCACTCATATTAGTAGTGACTTTAGGTGCATGTAATGTCTGAGCAATGCACAAAAAGACAATAACAGGAGCATGAGAAGCGGCATATGCACATGGATATTACTTTCTGAAGTGAAGGAGAATCGAAAGAGATTTGTTTCTCCAATCTTGGGATCCACAGAGACTGGTGAAAGAGAAGAAAGGGGTATAAAGGTCCTCTGCTTTGGAACCGGATAAAAACAAACGGGATTATTGTGGTTCATGTTATACGCTTGCTCTTATTATATGCTTGTTTCCAATTTGAAATGAATCGGGTCCACGAGTTTACCGAGGTCGGGGCACACAGAATAGTAGTGGCTTCCGATCTCATATGGCGGTGATTGGGGATATTGTTGTCCAACTCCAATTAAATTATAGGTTGAATTATTGTTCGGTTTATTTGTGCATATTTAAATAATTCGAGTACAATCCATTAACTATTTCCAAAAAATGGGGTTCAAAATATAAATATCTTGTAAACATCTTAGATTGTCAAATCCGGATCGATCTGAGCACAAATTTTTTGCCAGCCCTAATCCCATACCATAAAAAACAATATTTATGTGTTTATTGCAAATAAATATGATATGTTAAATATATTACAATGAAAAATGATAAATTTGTGCTCTTAGGGCTTGCTTGGATAAAAAAGGAGGGTTAAGTGGAATAATGTAAGGGAGAATTAAATAGGGTAGAGTAGAGTAGAGTAATCAAATGAAACTCTACCTTGATTGGATAAACTAAGAGTTAATTAAAATATAAATTATTAATTTTTCTTTGATAGGAGGTAGAACAAAGGTAGAGTAAGGTATATTAAAGAATTAAAAAATTTAAAATGACTTATGATCCCCTACTCTATCCTCATAATCCCACGATTTAAGGGATTACAATTATCACTTAATGAGGGTAATGTGAGAGATAAATTATCCCCTACACTACCCTCCTAACCTCTCATCATCTAAATCCAAGTAAAATACATAATTACTACTCTACTTAATCCTCCATACTTAATTCTCCAAACCTCCAATCCAAGCAAGCCCTTAGAGTGTGTTTGGATTCAGGGATTTGGGGGAGGGTTAGAGAAGATGAATGATCTTTCTTCTAATTCTCTTGTTTGGATATGTTAGGGAAAACAAATAAAGGAAAGGATTTAAAAAGAAATAGAGGGAAGAATTATCTAATTTTTTGTTAAAATATTCTCTCCCAAAAATGTGGTCATTTGGAGGGAAGAAAAATGAAAATTAAGTTATTTATAAGTGAACGTTCTATTTTATCCTTATATATAGTACTTTAACTTAAAAATAAGGATAAATTAGTAAATTGCACCATTTTTTTTTCTTTTCTCTTATGATAACTATCCAAACAAGAGGAGACAAATTTATTCTTTTTTTTTCAAAGGAAGAAAAAAAAATTATTATATATTCCTTTCTCTTCTCTTCCCTCAATACAAACACATTCTTAAACATGAAAAATGTAAATTTGAGTATCTCATATATATATATATATGTATATATATGAGATAGAGTATTTATTACACATGAAATACTCTGATAAATCCTTAAGGTGTAGAAAAGCATGCATTATCATTATCCGATTACAATAGTTGGTTAAATTATTTGGATTTATCATCGCATAGTTGACTGTTTAAAAATAATTTTCATCCAAAGGGGACAAAACCCATAAATCACATCTGTCTTTTTTATTTTTATTTTTAAAATCATAAATAACTATGCTCAATTAATCAAGAATATATTAAAATGATTAATTATGAAACTCATATTCACCATAAAACCACCTTTCCTTAATCCTGTGATATTAATTGATTTGGAGTTTATCTCTATTATTATTGGAGGGATATATCAATACTTTCTCCCCAAAGATATACAAGTTTCTCGATTATGTCTTTCGAGTTTTAATTTTATCGATTCTGTCATTGAAATTTCTATTTTGTCTCAATTCCATCTTTAAATTATCAAATTGCAACCCATTTATGCCTGACTCAATATTTCGCTGCTGAATTTCTCCATTATTTCTTTGAAGTTTCAATTTATAACCCAATCGTGTGCGATTTCAAATTTTCGATCAGACAATTCCTGAAATTACGTGGCGTAATCAAGAAATTTGTATAGTTTCAAGGTAAAAATGTACTCCTATGGTTTAACCCTTATTGGAGTACCAAATGATAGGCGTGCCCTATAGCCATCTACTATTTGAATTACTGAACCAGCTAACATTAGGGGTAGGGATCGCATGAAAATTAAATCCTAAAATGTATTTAGATTCTTTTTTGTGGGTAATAAATCTTAAGGGTTTATAATTTATAAGCCTGCATTGCTCAGAGCGTTCATTTCCTCTATAATGCAAGTGTGAGGGCTAAGTATCCGTTTGTTTCACAATTGTTGTTAAAAATGTGGTGCTTAAAGATAAGAAAAATATTGTGTAAAAATTTGTATAAAATGTTATGAGATGTTTAATTCATTTTTTTGTGGGATTAATATTGTAAATAAAATTACAAAAAATTGTAGGGCAAATTAAATAAAAGGACATAATCATGTTTAATTTCAGAAGGAGGTCCAATCCATTTAAAAAATTATAAATAAGGATAAAATAATTAAACTACTCAAACTATCGCTGTCACCCATTATACGTGATCTTCATGTTCGACAATCATATTTCATCTTCTCGACATCTGATCAAAGAGAGATCATTGCCGTTAAAATTGTATATTTTTCTCTATACAATAGACCCAAAGCTCGTATTCAATACTAAAATCATATGTCCTAAAGTTCAGACATAAAAGTCAGACAAAAAAATATGAAATTATAGTTTTTTTTTTTGAGAAAATATGAAATTATAGTTTTCGTTCTACTGTTAGTGCATAACTTTTTTTCTCTTTATAACCCATATTTCTCTGTATAATCTTTATTTCTCTATAAAACTCTTTTCTCTACAGAACATATATTTCTCCATATAATCTTTATTTATCTTTAAAATCACTTTTTCTCTATACAATAGACCCAAAGCTCGGATTCAATACTAAAACCATATATCCCAAGGTTTATACATAAAAGTCAGGCAAAAAAATATGAAATCACAATTTTCTTTCTACTGCTAGTGTATAACTTTTTTTCCCTCTTTATAACCTATATTTCTCTATAGAACTTTTATTTCTATGTAGAACTATTTTTCTCTGTAGAATTTATATTTTTTTTAGAAACTTTATTTATCTTTAGAATCACTTTCTCTTCGCAAAATATCTTTTTCTCTATACAAATAGACCCAAAGCTCGGATTCAATACTAAAATTTTATGTCCCAGGTGATGAACCCAAGGTTCCGACATAAAAGTCAGGCCAAAAAATATGAAATCACATTTTTCGTTCCACTGTTAGTGCATAACTCTTGTTCTCTTTATAACCTATATTTCTCTGTATAACCTTTATTTATCTGTATAATTCTTTTTTCTATGTAATTTTTTTCTCTATTTGACAGACCCAAAGCACAGATTCACTACTAAACCTTTATGTCCTAAGTGATGAACCTCAAGAATCGTATTCTTTAAACCCTAACGGGCTCAAGGAACAAATTCACTACTAAAATATTAAATGTCACAAGTGCACCCTAAGGTCCTAACTACTAAACCCTAATGGGCTCGGGTACCCTAAACACCAGGGTTCAAACTTTCAAAATTGGTTAGAACTCTTTTTTCCTGTAGAACTCTTTTTTCTCTATTCGACATATCAAAACCCCGATTCGCTATTAAAAACCTATGTCCCAAGTGATGAACTAGAAAGTTTGGATTCACTAAATCCAACAAATTCTTACCATCGAAAGCACTTAAAGCAAGACTTAAATAATGGACCAATAATATCATCATAAAATGTACAGTGCTATTTTTCTCTAAAGAAAATAATTTTCTCTGTAGAACCTTCAAAAATGTTTTTTGACCAGGTAATCACTTTCCGATGACAGATTGAGGCGACCAGTGATGTTGGAATCGCCCGACCAAGATGAATTCAAATTCATCGGTCTTGTCTCGATCCGTCTCCAGAAATGATCAGATCAAGGTAAAACACGTTCTGATTGGTGCCGACTATTTTGCCTTGATTTGGAAGTTTCCAATGTCGGATCTCGACAAGGCTAGTGGCGTTGGATTTTTCTTAGCCTAACGATTCTATTGTCACTGATCTCACCTTTATCTGACACGAGAAACGATCGGACTGAGGCAAAATGTGTTATGAACGTTTTGCCTCAAATCGACAGTTTCAGATGTTGAATCTTGGTAAGGCCAATGGAGTTGAATTCGTCTCGAACTCACGATTCCAACGCCACTGGCCTGTCCTCAATCCAAAGTCGGAAGCATCCGCAGCGAGAAAAAATAAGTTTTCAATCATATTTGATTGAAATAACAATAGCAAATTCACATTTTCAAATTTTGTCCTTAATTCAATAAATTTAAAAATCAGCTGGACCTTAACTAACCAAAAAAAAAATCAATTGTTCTTTTACTCTTAAAAGTTAGTAAATTTGGACTTAAGCCTAATTTCGCCAAAATTGTACTACAATAAAAAGTAATTGAAAACTTTTAAGATATGGAGGGACAATTATGTAATGTGGTTGTAAAATACTGTAGGTTCCACAACTTTAAGCTCTTAAAAGTTATGAGATGACAGAATTTCATTTTGTACAGCTTAAAGTTGTGAAGCCTTGTCAACAAAATGTGACGTTTGGTTGTAACAACATTTTATGCGGTCCGCACAGCTTTAGGCTGTGCGAAAGTGAAACAAACGCAACCTAATTTGATCCAATTTTTTGTCATTTGTATAATAATAGAGTAATTAAAAATTCATGCCATCAAAACAATGCCAAACCTGTCTTGTTACCTTAAAATAAAGAGATTAATGTTTGGACCAAAAATTAACGTTCGAGGGTTTGTTTTCGAACCAAAACAAAGTCTTATCACATAAGATCGATTGGGTATCTCAAGTGATATGATTGTATAAAGAAAATCATGTCTCTATCACAACAAGAGACTTTTTCCTAGATTTAAGTTGTTAAAATAAAATCTCACATCGCTTGGATTATGGTTGTTGAACTAGAATATTAGACAGGGTTTATCCCCTCCCTTATAAGTCAATTTGTAAGAGAGAAAATGAAGCCCACATATATTTACATAAGGACTATTAAGTGAGACGGTTAAAGAAAAACAAAATCATACGAATTTGATGTATCCATTAGAACCGAATATAATCCAAAACGTACAATATCTTGGATGTGGTTGGGTTTGTGATTTACAACATTTTTATCGTTAATCATAAATGAAATCTTTTTAATTCATATCCTATGCCAAGTTTTAATTACAATTAAATGAAACAAACCATGTGCTAACTTTATTAAGGGACTACACTTGCAACAATCCAAACCATATTAAGAATTCAATCATACCAGCTAATTATCCCCATAATAAAATAAAATAAAAACCCAAAGTGATTGTAACAGCCCACTTGAACCCCCAGTTATATATAAAGATTTATCCCCATATAATTCTGTCATGACTGCCATCCCTTGATGGTTGTAACAAACAAGATTTTGTCACCTTTGTGTCAGGATATTATATATTTATTATAGTTGGAGAATATAATAATAATATTAATGCAATATGATGACACCCTTGTAGGAGGATATCATATCTTATAAAGAATAGGAGATTCAATAATATTGTTAAAATGCAATATGGTGATTGTAGATGAAAAATTATTAACGATCCACACGTCAACAATTGAGAGTGTTGTGATGACATAACGACGAACTTCTTGAATCATGCAAGAATAAAAAGAGAAGGCTCCAATGGCTCGTTTGTATTTCAATACTTGAGTAAGTGCCTATCTCAAGAGCAATTGAGTAGTTTAGTGATTAAAATTGTAATATTTAAGTTGACCTTAACTTTTTTTTTATATAGGAATCGAATAGTGATAAAATACGTCCTTCTAACAATTATGCCTTCTGAGTTGTGATAATGTATATATACACGTACTCGTCAATTTGTGGATGAAAAGCTAATTATATATAGAAGAAAAGTTTGGTCTTATTTTTCTTGCAAGGGTAGATGATGTGTTAAATCTCGTAGGTGCACGAATCAAATATAGTAGTATAACGAATGCAAGTACGAGGTCGAATCCCAAGAGGACAAATAATAATTCACTAGGATTACTTAACTTGACAATTAAAATAAAGCTTAACAATCTTGGTTTTCAAGTAATTGATAGGAAATATTGGGATAATGATTTCACCACACAATCGAACTATGAGTAACAATTATCAAATATACAGATTCAATTTCAATTCAAAGGTTGATTCTTTTCTTAAATATGTTGGTTCGTTCGATCGCGGTGCCAACACGTACCACTAACAAATGTTAATCCTGTTCGATCGCAGTTGTTAACACAAGACTAATGACCCATTAAGTTCTAAAGAACTATAACAACCAATTAATCATCTAATCCGTGATCTCAGATTCGACAATTAATTTCCTCAATCTCAATCCCACTAAGACATGTGAATTCGGATCGTTCCTTAGTCTTAGCTAGGTTAGTTTATAAGCATACTCAAATGGTGATCAAACATCTAAATACACAACAAACTTATAAGCACAGAGATTAAAGACAAGAACTATAAACTGAATTTGTATAACAACAACTATTAACTCATAATCCTCAATATGGGTTACATCACAATCCCAATAGAAAAGCTTTAGTTACAAACCATGTTCAAGAAAGAAAGAAATGATCTAACAAGATTAATGAACTAGAGTAAAAGAAGAAAACCCCCTTCAATGGATGAAAGGATCTCTTGAAGCTTTCTTAGAAGATCTTGAAGAAGAAGAAGAACAAAAGTTGCCTCCTTTCTTTTTTTTTCCAAGTTCTCTCTCTTGTGTTGTGTTGATGTCCTTCTTGGAATGGTGGCCACACCATATAAAAACAATATCTCACCAAAACTTTTCACTTACTTTCCACAAATATCTGTAACTTACTATTTTTAGTAAGTTGCAGATATTTAAAGTTTGCAGATATTTGTCATTTTCGCCCAGTAATGCTCGAGCTGCCTCAAGTGCTCCAGCGTGTCATCAGTAGAAAAGTCCCTGGTTTGTAAGGGCAGTTTTAGCACGTTAGAGCGTGCTCTAGCGCTCGAGCGCTTCTTGTGCATCAGAATCCCAGTTTTACTGATTTTGCAACACTTTGAGGCATATCTCCTGAAATTCAAAACATCAAAGATTCTCATAGAAAATATACTCATTTCATCCATTTATAGACAATAACATATGGAAATTAAAGTACTAAAATGAGTACAAAATGAATACATAAGTAGATCCCTTAAAAATATTCCCGTGACGTAATACCTCACTAAAGTCAATTTGTTACAACACAAATTGGACATTCCATTGATCATATATATATATATATATATATGTACACTCAATTTCATACGTCCACTACATCCCTACTTTTATAATTTATTAGACTCAATATTTAATTTGTACAAACATTCATGTCTCTAGAAAACAAAGCTTTCAAGTGCATATGTGATGGTGACAAAGTCTCACAAATGAGTTTTTAATTTATAAATATCGTAAAAATCGACTCTTAATCTAATCGGTAATTAGGAAAGAGTCTTATCTTTTGAAAGGTTGCGGATTTGATTCATATCGAACTCTATTTAAAATTACAACATGTTTATCTGATGTACGTGATTTGAATGTTATTGCTTAAATTCGTGAATTTACTAAATTTTATTTTTTGCACCCACAACATTCCCCAACGATAACAAGCTTATTATTCACTGCATTAGTCACATCTCCCTTATGTGATATGGAGATTATATCTAATTAATTATTTGATGGATTTGGATGTATTTGTTTTGAAGATTAACTTCTAGCTAATATATATTCGTCAACTATGGAATGATAATCCGATTGACATACGTTAACAATTTGATCCATATATATAGATGTTGATCCCTAAACAACACCACGTGTTTCTAATTATAATGTCTATAATATTTTGCACGTACGTATATATATAAACTTTAACAAATGAAATTTTATTTATTTTGCAACAAATGTATGATGATCCTATTGACCAGATTCAACATATTTTCACAGTAACCCGGATATATCTAACACTTTGCGAGCCAGACTTGGACATCCCGTCTCACACAAACGTGGAGTTTACAATCCTTATATATAGCGTGTTGCGATATCATATTTTTATAATAACAAATAAATATGCGATATATATAATATCATATATATATATATATAAATTAAGTTCTAATCATAATATTGTCTTCATGATAAAATCAATCAATCATAATATATATATTATTTATCACCATCTCTAACACGTTTGTTGTCGTGGCAACCTTGGACTTGTAGTTCTTTTTATGTATTATTTGGACTGCATTGCCTTAATCACATAATTAACTTACGCCACCCACTACCAACAATCCATCATATTTTATATTTACCTAATTAACATTAATTATGAATTATTTGGAAATTTAATCAGGAGATAATCCAGTATTTTAGAGTTCCTACTTCTAATCAGTAATCAGTCGCCCAATGTTTTTTTTCTTTCTTCACACAAACATTCACTGAGAGAAACAAACAGTAAAAATAGCAAACATGCCAGCATCAGGTTCGGACAAAATTACCATGCCCTGACTCTTTTAAAAATAAAAAAATTATGCTAGTTTTTTAACTCTTAATTTGCCACGTGTCAATATCTGATAGCACTTCCAAGGATCAACGGTCAGCAATCATCAAAACCACTATCCCACGTTTGTGGATGATTATGCATGTTCTGGCCGACATTACCAAAGACCAACCCACTTTTTACAAGGTCCAAATCACTCTTTAAGTTACAGAGAATAAAATAACTCAAATTGTATCCATTTATTGCAAGGAATCTTGTCTTGATCCAGTTATTCTAAGATGAATGGATTCGAATCTTTCCCTTCCAAGACACGTGTCCATGTTGCCATCCACGTGTATTTTCACCATAAATTTTTTAAAGACAATAAATAATTGAAACTTGAGCAATGCTAGTCATCCAAGAAAAATAGTCCCCTCTTAATTCTGCTTGAGAGATCCATAAACATCGAAAATGAGATTTTTTAAAGATTGATTTTATCAACACTTCTTTTAATTGTTTTTTGAGTCACTGATTTTGAAGAGTTTTTAAAACTCCCCAAAATCAGTCTAATACAATTTTCAGTAGTTTAGAAAACACATAAAATCATTAATTTTGATATTTCATGTATTCTTTACCCCTCTGACCTAGTTTCTCGCACATAAGCACTACGCAACTTTCTCGGGATGAGTGCTTCTCGTTGTTCTAATATTTTAATACTTTCTCAAGCACTAAAATAAATAGTTTTAAAAATCTCTACTAAAAACACTCAAAATCACTATCATCATAATCGGTCAGAATTGATTACTCTAAAAACACTCAATTTCCGCTACCTCTTATTTTGTCAAGCAGAACCTAACCCGATCCATATGGCACTCGGAATATCCAAAGATGAAACGCCTTACCCAGCAGACGCTAGAAGTCAATTGCCATTATCCCAAGAGATGATTGTTTGAAAACCTAACATGGTCACAACCATTGTCCATTGATTTAAATGATTGTAATATGTCTTCTGGGTTAATATGAAGGTCGAAAGAAAATCTAACCTTATACTATTCAAGCAGTCCTGGGAATGAAAGATCATCAATTCAATTGAAGTAATATATACTTTCTGCGGAAGAGCGCTATAGTTAGCTTGTCTAAAGCTCTGTACCGACTGGATAAAAAAAGAGAGAGATGACATTTTCCAACCATGAGCTCTGAAAAAGTATTCTGTAAACTTTACGCTACAAAATGCATGTACAACTTCACATATTGATTCGCGTATTCAAAGAAAACATCCAAAAAAGGGAAACACTCACGAGGGAAAAACATAATACCATTCAATCTAATTTACAGAACCTGTGATTTGGGATTCACATTTTCTGGCAGAGGGCGTGCATAAGGTTATTCGGGTGTTGTGCAACTGATTCCAAAATCAATTGCTCTGAGCTTCTTTTTTATATGAAAGAGAACAGAATGAACAAATCGATATTACTCGATGCTAGATATAAACATGACTGGTAATAGAACCCAAAAAAATCTATATCAGCTATCATGCGAAGTAGGAAAGTTAATTCCATCTCTAAGGTGACTCACTGCCGTGGGGCAGAACCATTTCAGCATGTTTGAACCCAACACCTGATTAGAAGCCAGAGATGTTGCTACATTAAGAAACTGCAGATACGATTATGCCGGAAAGTGAGTTAGAGTGAGAGAGATACCGAGGTTATATTTTTGTAGGCACTAACGTCAAATGGATGTCTATAACTCAGCCCGGACTTCCTAGCCAGCCATGCCGCCCGTATTCCTTCATAATGCTGGCATAAGGCCAAATCAAATCTTTATCAATAATCAAACAATTTAAGTCTTACATTTAACTTAAAAAACAATCATACCTCAATGGTTGTCATGTTATGAGTGATTAGGTAAACATGCCAGCCCAAGAGAGTTCCGAGAGTTGAACTCAAGGCAACTGACAGTGCCCCACAACAAATCTGTTCATGCAGCTCTTAGAATTTTTCATATTTCAAAGCAATTAAATATTGAAATATAAGATATGAGTACAAAGAGTATGCTAAAAAATTATAATATTTTAACTATAATGCCACCCTGGAAACTGTGACATTTGGCATTCGTAAGAGAAATTGCCTTGAAGGCCTTCATTTCGGGCACAAGATGAATAAACATGGCTGAAAGTTTATACTAGTAGTTCTGATGCAGCGGGCCCCACTCAGAGGTGGCGCACCACATGGGCCGTGGGCTGTCAACCCCCGGACTAGCTCAGAGGCCGCGGCATGGCTAGCCGGCGGGCCTAGCCTACTACATTGCAGCTCAATGGTTAGCACTCTGGCCTGCGGCCTTAGTGTTAAAGGCCCCAGCCTCCTGTGACCGGGGGATGATTGTTGGGTTGAGGGTGACGGCCTGATGTAGTGGGCTAGGCCTAGGCCCGCCGGTCAGCCATGCCGCGGCCTCTAAGCTAGTCCGGGGGTTGACAGCCCACGACCCATGTGGTGCACCACCTCTGAGGAGTGGGGCCCACTGCATCAAGTCCCTTCAGTGAATATGCAAGCACACTAGCAGAAGTTATGGGCTGCACTGCTGCAGAATATCTAATATGCCTTTACGGAGCATTTGGTTGGCGTCTTGAGGGGGCAAGGTGAGGGTAAGAATAAATCCTTCCCTCGTTTGGTTGAGTTTAGGAGGAGGAATCTTAAACTCATCTCACCCTCATTTTCCACTTATGGAGATTAACAAAACACGCCAAAAGGGTGGTATTAGCTAATCTCCAAAAGAGAGAATAAGTTTCGATGTTTAAAAGACTATTTTACCCTCATATTAATAAGTAATCAAAATAATTTAATTAATCTATACAATTCTTTTTATGTAAAAAAAATTAAGGTAATATGGAAAATGTACAATTAAAATTCTAACTTACATGCTTACTCTTTATTTCATACCAAACATGACAATATTCTCGACTCACACTCATCATACTACCAACCAAATGCCCCGTTATAGTATTTAGGGTTGCCCATGGGAGCTAGATCCTACGATCCTGAATCCAGGCATCTGGAATTTACAATCTGAGAAATTTGGAAAGAGATTGGCTGTTTGGCAGAGGAATTATCCATTCAAAAGCTGGCAGACTAACTCTTATTAAAAGCACTCTCTAATTTACCTGTCCTCTGCAGGTCCATGTTTCCTTTGGCCACTAGGGCACTATGAGGCCATCGTTTGGAGATTTGGAGATAACAATATTCCAACTGGCTCAATGGGAAACAGTCAAGCTTCCACCCAAAATTATAGACTCGGGAATTATATGCTTGGATAGTTTGCAAAGCTATTCTACGAAAGTGGTAATGGAAGGGGAAGCATGCTTAATGATTTGGTATGGTCAACAACGGGGCGATCACAAAACAAAGAACGGAGCCATATGGAACTGGAATATGGAACCATATTCAAAAAGGGTGGAAGACTGGCAGATGCTCATGAAAAGGAGCGAACAGGTACTACCGCAAGTTTGTGGAATCATCTTCTGAAGGTGAAAAAGATCAAATGACAAAATATTTTTTTAAAAAAAAATAATTCTATTGACTATTAACAGTTATATCAAACATGTTTAACAAGGAAATCAGGACTTAACATTATCCATACTTGATTTGAGTGTTCAAGCTGATAATTGCTACTACAAATGCTTTCAGTCTTTCAGCAAGAAAAGGAATGAATAGAAACAATAACTTACATAAAAAACCTTGAGGGAAACCCTTCCAGTGAAATCCATTTGAAATGCACTGCTTATTATCATGACCTTATCATGCCGAGAGCTAAATTTCAGAATTTGAGGCAACTTAATCAAATTGATACAAAAAGAGAGGGAAGAACCACAGTGAATATACCATAGAGTAGATGCTTCCAACAGTTGCATACAGAACAGTTGCAAAAAACGCTTTATAGTTCCAGTAACCAACACAGTTATTTATCCAGATGCAGTGATGGTCCTGCATCCAATTTCAGAGGAGAAAGAGTTCTTAAGGAAGTAGAACTACAATTGATTATAATACTGAGAAACTACTAAACTCGAATGTAGCTAAACCTACCATTCTTAAAACACACCTTCTGCAGACCCGGCAGTGATGAGCCCTGGGAGGCTTGAATGCACGACACTTGTCACATTGCCTTAGTTGTTCACCCTATTAGACAAAATGCATCCAAGAATTCAGATGTGCACCACAAAGTGAAGGTCGAAATTCTAGGTGCAGGGCCGACATTAACCTTATTCCCCACACAGACGGGAGAATTGCAACAAGCCCTTACTGAAATCATAGAGAGGGAAAATCGAGAGAGACTTATACACATGAATATTAGACTGTTCTAAGCAAATCCATACTTAAGAAGTCCTCTCAGACTGTTCTACTAAAACTATATTTAAAATTCTCGAATTCATCAGATTGAAACATACTTAAAAAATTGATTATAGCTTCCTATTTGGCACAATACTAATATAGTGGTTACTCATTAGGGCAAACTTAATCTAATGGTAGTTCTTTCTTTCCTGTATTGCTTATATACATCATAAATCATAATCACCATGTTCATGAAAAACACACATGTACGGCTAAACGTTTCCCATTTCCCACAAATCCTCAGCGGACAAACAAAATCAAGACTTGATGAAAGCATATTTGACTGATTCTTGTCCATTGCACAGAAAGAAATCCAATTTAAACAATACCGCTAATTAATCCCACATTACAAATTCCTCCAAGAACCAAAAAAAAAAAAAATTAAGTGAGATGCGATCAGTCAGTTTGGAATTAAGGAAAAGGAAAAAGTTAAAAATTTACCTCTATAAATAGATAAATGCGTACTCTTTGTTTTTAGGCAAAACTTACATTTCTATTGGACTCTTGATCTGAGCCTCCGGGTTGTTCAACGTCAGGGGCATAGGTGGAAGGAGCATGACCTGGTTCAGTGACAACGCACACGAAGAAAGAGAAGACACAGAGAGAAACCATGAAAGTGAAAATCAAAGCGTTCAAAGACCCAGCTGAGCTCTGCAATCCCACCCAATCCTCAATAAAAACGAAGACTGTTATGTAATACACAAAACCCATCAATAAAAACACCGCCAGAACCGGAATTGACAAGAATTTCTTGAACTTCATCGAGAAGATTTTCAAGGTTCCAGCGCTCCGGTAACAGTGCTAAGAACTTCGAGTCTTACGCGGTGAGATTGGTCTTCCCCGATTTTGGAAAATATCGGCCTCGGATCACAATATTTCAGAAAACAAATCTAGAAAATTAATAATAAAAAAAAATCTTCAGCTATGTATGTATTACCTATTTTACATGATTCTCTGCATTTAGGTACGTACATTATTTAATAGTATTATAATAATTTATCTATATATATATATATATTTTTTTTTTTTAGGTGTGCGACTCTACAATTGCTAAATTCCTAAAATTTGAGTTCAATGGGCAACTAATAATCTTCATGAAGTGTAGATTGATCTTGATCATGCAAAAAGGCTCCAATAATAAAGTCGTTAGAAGTCCAAAGACCGATTTTGGAGGTGCTAGTTTTTGGAGCTCCAACAATCAAGTCTATCTAATGGAATGAAAAGACGATGATTGTGGTAGACACCGAGAAAATAGGATTATTGTTTGGACATATCTAAAGGCTTGAGAGGTGTTTAGGCTTAGGAATTTGAGAGAGCTTTTTGAAAGTTTGACTCTAGTATAAAATGTGCATCCCCTCTATGAAGAAGGAGAAGACTGTTTATAGTGTATGGGTTGACCTAAGAAGATTCTATTGCTATTATAGTAAGTTCTTTTATGATTTTTGTGATTGAACTGATGGGTCTAACATGTGAGAGAAAATAATTTGTGTCAAAGGATACTTGTTTTCCATAAAACAAGTCAAAAAAAGAGGCTTAAGCTTAAAGTAATGTAGATGCATTAAATGAAAACATAAAGTTCAATAAAGCAGGGAGTTACCTAAAACCTAACAATATGTGTTAGATAAACTATCAGGATAAAGCAAAAATACCTTTCGATATTAACGAGCTCATAGCATGGCAGTTGCCGATGAGCTCCACACATGATGAGATGAGGAGCTCTAACTTGCATAAGCACCAAGTTCTTTTATTTGGCGAGCTCCAACTTAGGCGAACTCTCATGTCGAATCTTCAGACTTTGGGCCTTGTGATTCTTTTGGGCCTTAAGCATAATTCTTGAGCTTTGGATCTATTGGGCTTGAGTTGAGATGGGTTCTGACTTTGTCAAATATTGATTGAGCTTTGCTTTATTTAAAAAGTGGGTCAGACCCGATTTTGGCCACTACATATATATACGAGTCATTCTTCATTGAAGACGTTCTTATTTTAACTAAAATAAGTATGCATATACTCTTAAGCAATTCAATCCGACAAAAATGGTTGAAATTAAATCATAAATCCAATCCTAAATCTCAAACACTAATCTTAAAATTAAGTTACAAAACTGTAAATCCTAAAATTAAACCCTTTAACATTTTTTCCCCTAAATTTTAAACTCCTAAATTAAGCCATTTGGTTAGATCTAACTACATAAAAGCAGAGTTTAGTTAAAATAATTAAGGACGTCTTTATTAGAGAATTCTTGATATATTTATATATATATTGGAGTTTTAGAGAATGCAAGTGTGTTGTCAAATCCAACCACTATAAATTTTTTGCTTCATTTATTTTCAATTGCTTTGACACTAAATTTTTTATTTACTTAACTTTATTTTTTTAATAAAATAATGAGATGAGATTCAAAATTCGAAATTACATACGACTTAACTCGTTGGTTGAACTACTTAAAATTGTCGTACTTTTTTACTAACCAAAGGTTATAAGTAAAAATATTACTTCGGTTTAATAGTCAGTTGCATCAACTTTTTTTACGTCCATTTTGAGACCACAAGAAACAATGCATGGCAGACAACTTTTTCCCCTTTTTATGAGTATATTTTTCCATTAAAATTATTACTTGGTCCAAATTCAATTTCTAACTAGTACATTAATAGTAGCCCCTCAAATTTATTCTTTAAAATTTTCTTTTGATTTTTTTTCTAACAATAAAGGAAAAAGTCATAAAATTCTGTAAAATATAATTTTCTTTGAAACATAAATGTTGACGGTTTACCCCTATACTTTGCTAAGAAGGTTTTTCAGAGTCATTGCTATAAATGTTGCTAATTTTCTCTTCTTCTCCTCCAGCGGCATAGATATATCATTTCTCCCTCATCATCTGGTATAAATTTGTAGTTTTTAGCATAGACCTACAATTTTATTTTATTTTATGTTGGATTAAATTTTTATCAGAGTTTCTTTACCACATATATACGATATGTTTCATGCATTGGAAATATGAATATCCTCATCCCAGTTATCCTGATTTTTTTACCATTCTGGTTCTCCTACTGTGTTCCGGTATCAATTATTTGGTGTACAATGATGAGACTCTTAGATCTGACGGATATTAATTTTTCGCATGTGGTATTTTTTGCTTTTTACTTTTTTTGTTTAGTCCTGACAGTTTTATTATGGTACATCTCGGTGTTGTTTGATGTTTATTTTTTGATTTGTAATTTCTCTATTTGAGTTTATAAATTTCAAAACTATTATCGTGACGTTAGTTGTAATGTTTACAGAATGAAATGGTGAGCTTTAAACCTTCGAGCAATAAAGGTTAAGTCGTAAAGCTAATCTCAAAATAATTCGCAAAATTTAAATTCTCCAAATGGAATAATTAATCGCTAGTTGATATGAATTAAAATAATGCATTAATTCATGCGGCTGTCGGCGCCCATCTTGTTGTATACTACCCTTCGTCTGGTAGCAGTGTCTAGATCTGGCTTTTGTAGACTATGTGGTGGTGTTGATCTTGTATTTTCAACTCTGATATTTTCTTTTGTAGATTTCTTTGGTTGTTTATTATTCATTGGTTTAATCTCCCCTATGTGGGAGTGGTTGTTCTCACTTTGGGTGAGTTGTTTTACCTCTTTAGGATGTTTGTTTTGCCTTTTTAGGAGGCTTGTATCTCTCTTTGGAGAGTTTGTTTAATGAAATGTGTTCATTATTCTCAAAAAAAAAAAATAATGCATTAATTGAGCAATACATAATATTCCGGAAAATCTTTTTTTCCGTATAATTAGGTGGTTGGTGCAAAATTATATATGGAAGCAGACCTAGCATTTATATAAAAGGCTACTTCTCTTTTTTAAAAATAAAAAAATAAAAAATTATTTGTGCTAAATTTAATGATTGTATCAATTTCTTTAAATAAGAAATAAATTCTTAAAATAAGAAATAAATATCACACCTGAAAACTAACTCAAACGGCATCTGCTAATAAAGATTCAAAATGAACTGCATTTGCCAATAATATAGAATCAAGTGACCACCCTTCATTATATAGTATGAGGTAATTATCTTATGCGCACCTAAATTTTTGGAATCACTTTTGAAGTTTAATTTTTGTAATTTTAAAAATTTATATTTGTGTTTGATCGATTTTACGAATGTAACAATATATTTTTTGTTCGAAATAAAAATCAAATGCAACATGAAAAGTGTATGAAATTTTTTTGTGTTTTATATCTAACAGTCTAGAATTATTATACATTTTTCATGTTGGATTTTTTTTTTATTTTGAAAAAATTGGATTTGTAAAATTGATTAGAATACAAATATAATTTTTTCAAATTTTTTAAAAAGTGTCTTGAACCCCAAAAAATATGTGCACATAATAGAAAATCTATAAAAAGTTATTCTCCAATAAAAACGTTCTTTTTAGGGGATTCCGGTTTACAGACCCTAAGAAAAACATTTAAACTCATACAAACAAATATATATATAGGAATTTTTCTTATACGGACAAAAATTGCGGTCTTAACTTATAAACTTCTTTTTCGTCCGTCCGGTCAATTTCTCTCTCTCTCTCTCTCTCTAATTAACCAGAAACAACAAAACATAAGCAACAAGAATTTCAATACAAGTATTCTAATTGTTATTGTGCAAAAAGTGATAAAAAAAATAAACCTAAAAGCATATCAAAGATTAACATACTACATAAAACAGAAAAATGAACCAATAGACATATAATGCAAACCTTAATTTATGCACTGAGAGATCAAACTTAATAGACATCCTGCAGGGCTGCAACAGCATATATACCCGTACAAACACATATATATATATCCAAAGACAATTATATTTGAACACAAAAGCATATGCATTTGCAGCAAAAATAGATTTGGTGTGGATCACATAGTACAACTTAAATTTGTTCTGTTCCTCCCACTCAATGTACCATGTGGACCTAACTGGACAATATTTGTTGCCCCTTCTTCTGTCAATTGACACAACATCTTTTGTCTCTCATCGCCTCCCACCATGCATATCAAAGATTCCTCCAATTACTGACATTTTTTCCTTTCTAAACAACATATATCAATCTGTCTTTCAATCATGCATACTACACTAGCAGTAAATATTGTTCAATTATATATCTTTTTTTTGTTTTTGATTTGCAATGTTTTTTTTTTTTTTAATTTGGTTTTGTTTTACACATACATCTGTGGGACATTCTGCCATAATTAGGGGGTATATATGTCTATATATCAATCCCAGCTTTTGTATGAATTGAACTATATCCCTTCATCTTCAAATACAATGACATAGCAAAAATGCACACATAATCACAATTCCAAAGTACCCTCATGCATACTTTGTTAGTGATTAGCGCTATCAACGCTTAATCAATTAGTGATTAGACCAATTAACGGCCAGGCCAATTAACGGCTAATCACAATCAGCTCCAAATCAGACTCCACTACAATTAATCTTCCTCACTTTCTCATGTATACATATTTTTCTCTTGACTTCTCTAAAATAAAGCAAGATCAGATCAACCTTCCTACTATAATTAGTGTGTATCTCTCAACACAAACTAAGTTTATATACAACCAAGAGAATGAATAAAGCAAAATTGTTGGCAGAAATTTTCACATTAATTTAAAAAAGGTTTGTAATCGTCTGTGCAACTAAAAATTAATTAATAAGCTAAATAATGGTAATTTATGGAATTAGCAACCAGAGAGACCGATAGAAAGAACACCAACAATGAAATTAAAGATTTGGGGGAGATATTATCGTCCTCCCATTCTCTTTCTACATATAAATAGAACCAGTGACTAGAAACACACTTCGAGTGTTTGATAATAATAATGGCAGTTCAGATTAAGCCCTAGAGATTTAATTCTGGCCAGTGAGGGAAAGAGATAACAAACTTGTGACTTTTTTCCATTCTCCATGACATGTGAAAATCAATTGGCATATCTAGAAATGTGCAACCATTCTTCTTTGAATAAAATACTAGGGGAAACCTGGGAATTCTATCCAAAACAAAAGTAAGGGAAAACCTAGAAATTGGTCTGAATCAGCCCAAAAATGCATTATACAAGAGAATCGATCCTTCGAAGAAACAAATCTTTTGTCTATAGAGAGAGACATACTCCATCAACTCTACAATTGGATTGATATGCTATAAGTGGGGAAAATTATGCAAACTAAATTATAAAAAAGACCCAACAAAATTAAGAAATAATTGCAGGATATATAGAGGCAGTAGAAGAAGAATCATATAACCCTAAAAAAAATATTATCTTGATCCATACATCAAAACCCTAAAAATATTCTCTGATTAAGGCAATTGCATGGTCAACAAAAGTACTATCAAACACACATATATATATATATATATATGTATGTATGTTATGTATAGGGAGGGGAGTTCATAAAAAATCCTTAGATCTTGTCTCTTCCATTTGATACTTCTCCAAATTATTATTCACTACATGAGAAAATATATAAAAAACACAGATCATCATCATCTTCATCATCACCACCTCCAAAGCCCTAATCTTTCTTTCGAAAAAGAAAATTACATTGAATTTACCATAAAAGGAAAAATCCCTCAAGCAAATTAACGGAGAAGTCTTGTGCAAATAAAACCCAAGATTGGAATATCTCACCTGAACAGTTGATACCAGTCGAATCCACTCTCTAGATCCAGGTATAGAAAGTCATTTATGGCGGATGCAGCATCATCAAGATTCTCACCATCATCAATGCGCCCCGCGAGCATTAATTTGCATATATGTGTGAACCTTGATGATACTGCATCAGCAAACAATGACTGTTTTTTCTTCTTGTAGTTGCCCATCACAAAATAAGTCTGGGGTAGAAGACGAAGAAGAAGAAGAAACACAGATCTATGCGTATGTGTGTGTGTTTTCTACACGAGTACGTGTGCTCACGTGGCATCCAACATAAGCTAAGAAAATTAGCACGAATACCCAAGAGATGTGAACCCTAGCTAATAGAATATACCCTATATATTATTGGTAGACATAACCCACGAATGAAGGAGAAATTTTTTATTAAATTAACAATAAAAAAACTCAACTCCAATTTGGGTTTAATTCTGATATTCTCTAATATTGGGGCCGAAGATAAGAAATAATATACATATACCAACAAGTACAATATCATGGAGAAGAGAATAGAGAGATTAATAGAAGCCACATCAAAAGAGACTGAGCTTTTGCAGCGATTTTTTTTCTACGGAGTCTATAGCAACAAGTAGAAAATTGTCCATGGTAGGATAAATTAGGAGCGGTTTTCCTATCTATGGCGACGGTTTGAAACTTACAATAGACCCAATCCACTATGTGCCATTTGAATGAATATATGAAGGAAAAAAGTAGAATCAATATTGAAGAAGGAGGCTATCTTTGAACACAAGTGGTTGAAGGATTATTGAAGAGAAAACTAGTGAGAGTCGTGAGTAGTACTATAAAAGAGAGCACACACGCACATTGATAAGAAAGAAAGGAGAAAGAAGAGAGAGACAAGTATGGGGTTGGGTTTGGATGGCTTGTTTGAGGTTCTTATATACACACGAGGCCCTGCTTTGGTTCTTTTTTCCGTCACTTTAGGGTGCATCGAAATCTTGAACTTTCTCACTTTATTTGCCTTCAATTTCGGAGATTTTAACACTAAATAAGGTCAAAATAGGGAAAATTTTGATGTCTTCTTAAAGGATACAAAAATGATATGTATCACACACAAATATATATATAGAGTGCTTCTCCTATACGGACGCCTGCACTTTATAAAGTGCGGGCATCCGTGTAAATGTGCCCAGAAAGTGAATTGTGGTGGGGCCCAAAACAGTGGACCCCACCACAATTCACTTTTTGGAGGGACTGTGAAACGGACACCCGCATTTTATAAAGTTCGGGCGTCCGTTATATATATGTCTCATTGTGTTATTCTATTGTGTGAATACAATGGAATAGAATAACTTATTTTATTGCTTAAACACAATAGAATAACTATGTCATCATATGTGTATGATGAATATATAAGGCTGAGATGTTTAACACCATTGTAAATGATTTACATAGGAAGACTATTCGAGGAGAGGGTTTGAGAGGATTGCAATTAAAAAAATTGTAGGTAACTTAAGAGATTTAAAGGGAAATTTTTTGGTACATTATGGGCATAGAAAATTAAATTGGTTGTTGCTAATTATGAAGTTGGGCCTATGATATTCTACATTAATTTTATTTTTTTAAAATAATTATTGATGGATTCTTGATTTTTTTTTTACTGATGAATAATTTAATTTATATTTTTTCATTTCAAATTTACCAATGGAACCTAACCTAATACCGACAACATAGTTGTCCGTCGATAAATTACCGACGGCACCCTTATCGTTGGTAATAGAGTTACAAATGAGGATATTACGGATGAATTTTTTTTATTTACGTAAGGAATATTCCGTCGGTAATAGCGAAACTCTTGTAGTGTCTAGACCTCAAGACTTTGCGTATTTGTCTAGGTAGCCTTTTATACGTTACGTTGCTTGATCCAGTCTCATACCTAGACGTGGGATGCATTTCCCTGTGCACATAGATATGGATCGTTCTGATACTAAATGTTACAACCTGCCCCTTCTATAGTGGCAACAATTTGTTTGTTATGGCCAAAACCCGCAATGTTTTTTCTTCCCATGCCTATCCTATATTGGATTAAGGAAACTCGGTTGTTATTAATTAGTTAGGAAATTTGGGTTCTATTATATTTTATACTAAGTTCGCACATCTACTCGATGTGGGATCATAACAAAAACATAATTATCTTAATTAGATTTCATCTAGAGTCAAATACACGTTTGAAAAAGTGATAATTGATAACTCCCATGTACAAGACTCCTTCATATAGTGGAACGGTTAGGGATAAGTAGAATGTATGGAGACTTTATCCTTACATAACATGCATATAAATTGTTTTAAGAATTGAATCTCTAATTAGTTGCATCTCTGTCACCCTACCATTAGACCACATCATTTGACATCTATGTACGTAAATTTAAATCCATTTATCATTTTCTGAACTAATTGATATGAAACTCGAACCGAATGTAAATATACTCAACACTCATTTTCACATTAAAAATGTATTTATAATGATAACGATATATAAAAATTGAAAAAAAAAAGAGAAAGAAGAAATGGACTCTAAGAATCATTTTAACGGTTTATATCGTTACAGCTAACTCATTACTTGTTGAAAGTCAATAATTAAAGAACTTTTGATCAACTCTTAATTTCACTAATGTCATTCTCAATCAGTCGACTTTTTTTAACAAATTACATAATTCTACCAGACAAGTGTGTAACTTGTAATTAATACATTGTATATATATCAAATCGTTTTGAATACATTGTATATATGTGATACGATGTCATTTCCTATCATTTTCTTATATTCCTAACTCTCCCTCTCAAATTAAAAAAATAATAAATACGTTCCATACATACATACATATATATATGATTAAAGCTGTAGGAAATAAATTACTATTGGTCTCAAACATAATAACCACATATATATTATCATTATCTAAACACCGCCGCCGCCGCCATCACAACCACTAATTAACATAATCTCTATTACATTATCAAATTTTAGTGGTTTAACCATCATCTATCATATCGTGAATTTTTTTATATCAACATATGTATACTTGGCAATAAAGTTAAATCCACGTTTAATCATCAATCACAATCTGGATTATAAGGATTACTGATTTACTGTTGTTTGTGGGTTAATATATATTTTTATTCAATGTATAGTTAATCATTATATAAGTATTGTATAATTTAATATTACCCAGTGTTTGAAAAAAATATGGTGTTAAACTTGTATAATATATTTATTATAAAATATAATATTTGTGATAATATGTCTAAATTACACCCAATTAAAATAATAACTTTTAAATTATTTTATTTTTTAATATTGTTTCTTTGATAATCAAGTTCACAAGCAAGTTAAGGTCTCTGACCTCTTTGCAAAAAAAAAATAAAAAAATAGTTCACAAGCAAGCACAGCATAGCATGACAAAAAAATAAAAAAGGGGTTCATCTTCACTGGTGTTGTTATCGTTTTGTGATTTACGTTTTTTTTTTTTTTTGCAATATACAAATTAAGAGTGAGGGTGTTTTTTTGTCATTTGACATATTAACTCTTATCATAAGTAGTGTTTCGTATAAAATAAAAATGAGTTAAAAGTGTCTTAATATTATACGGCCTACAACTTATAAAATGTTATTTTGCATAAAATTATACTATCCTGAGTCTTATCCTCTCCTCCAAATGGAGCCTAATGTATAAAAAAATGTGCATGCACCTAACTTTTGGGGTGTGAAATTTTTTAAAAATAGAAAAAATTATATTTATATTCTGATCGATTTTAAGAACCTAATGATAAACTTTTTTTGTTCAAAACAAAAATGAAATTCAACATGAAATTGTGGATGATAATTCTAGGTTGTTGGATATAAAATAAAAAATATGTCGTACACTTTTCATGTTGCATTTGATTTTGTTTCAAACAAAAAAATATACCATTGGAATAGTGAAATCGATCCAAAGATAAATATACTTGGCAACAATTTTCATGTTGCATTTGATTTTTTTGTTTCAAACAAAAAAAATATATCATTGGATTTATAAAATCGATCCAAAGATAAATATACTTGGCAAGAAAGTTAAGATCCACAGAGAACCACGAGTAACTCAGATGACACTGATGTGTGTGATATCTCATATAAGTCTCTAATTCAATCCTTTCCAGTCCCATTCTACTATACTCAAAAAAGAGGTTAAGATCCACATTTTATCATCAATCACAATCTGGATTATAACCGTGTATAAGTTTTTTGAAATCATTTGGGTAAGTTTTTGTTTGTTTTCTCAAATTACTATGGATTGAACTCTATTACTTTTACTAAAATGAAAACCATTTTTGATGGCATAAATTTGGCTGTCAGCTTAGTCTATCACAATTTGGTCATTGGATATGATTCTTTGACTGCTATTAATGTGCTATCTGATACATGCAAGTTTCTTTGGCGATTGATGTATTTTAAAAGAAGCATTCTAAGTTGTTGCTTCAATTAGCAAATTCAATTTTCTCATGCCTATAAGCTATAGGGAGGTGAATTATTGTGTTGATGCTTTGATTTCCATTGCCTCTAATTCTTAAGCTTCTCGAAATTGTTACACATGCGATGATTTGCTAGCTAAAGTAAAAAGTTTCATTCAAATAGATAAGATGAGTCTTCCAGGAATTAAAATTAAAATGCAGTTTCTCGTTTGCATTCTCTCTTTGAAGGGTTTCGATTTAGTCCCCTTTGTGAGCTCCCGAAGAAGTATTTTTGTTCTCTTCTTTATGGAATAAAATCTCTTTTTTTAAAAAAAAAGGAAAAAGAAAAAAAAAGATTATCCACATTTTGTTTGAAGAATAATAAATATATATTTGCATTTCAACAAAAAATCTCGCTCTTTCGTCACAAAAAATAAAATAAAATTACATTAACAAAATGTGGGTATGGATATATCATATATGCAGTACTACCTTGGAAAATAAAGTAAGATTAAATATATCCTTTGGAGAATCTTACAACTTTTTCAATGTCTATAATTAATTAAAGATCCTTAAAGAAAACAACAATAGTAGTTAGTATATATGATTTTAATTTGGAAGCTTTTGTCGAAGAAAGTGAAAGATAGATTTCCCACTATCATAGATTTCCCACTTCCAAACCCTAAATTTCTATTTTTTTATAATTCAAAACAATTATCAACACAACGTTGTAAGAACCGACCCATAAATAGTCCTGCTCCCGAGTCTCCGGTTGGGCAACTCCGACATGTTTGCCGGCCAGTTTTGAATTTTCGATGATGTTTTTTTTTAAAAAAATTTTAATTTACGTATATGCTTAGAATTATAATTGAATTCACGTCATTAGTCGATTATCAATTAATTTTGGTAATTTATTAATTTATAATCTTGGATTTATCTTTTATGTTTTTTATAAATATATATATTTTTTTGACATTTAACTCATTATAATCATGTATTTCATGGCCAAAATTACCGTTAAAATAAAGACAAATTTTTTAGGATATGTAGGGTTACCCTTGTTTGAATATAATAAAAACCACGTCATCTCATGATGACATCAACAGAACCTAAATTTTTTTTTCCCACACATATATAGATATTCCCAGGTGTGGGCGTCCCTATTATAGGCGCCCACTTAATTCCACGACCACTACTCCAGCAGTGATTTGGTGTGGAGCACACTGTACGTGCCCCACCATTCACTCAATAAACACTGACACTCGTAATACGTGAGCACTCCAATGGATGCTTGAAATTGCATCTCGAATAATATATGAAAATGTGTGTTTTTATTGATATGATTGTATTGAGGTATGTGTATCGATAATGTGGATAAGTATGTAACTTGACTTTTTGTAAAAATATGAAATCCATGATGGGATGGGCATGAGAAGAATGAGGGACACTTTACATGTAAAAATTTTATTAATGGAGAAAATAGAAAATGTATAGAGATTTGTGCTATTCGTTTCATTCTTATTTTTTGTATTTTTCTAAAACAAATATGTGTAAATAATGATTTTATTATAGTTTTTAAGTTTTAGCAGGGATTGTCATTAGAGATTCCTTTAACAAGTTTATTATTTTTAGTTTTATAGCATTTCATCTGCTGTATGAAGTCTCTTTGTTAAAGTAGATGCTTTTCTATCTGGTATTATCATATTTAGCTTTCTAAATCAATACAAATATTCAACTCCTGTAACACATCTATCTTAAGTGACTTTCTGTGAAGCATTTGTGAGACATTCATTATATATACACACATTGATGATTGATTAATTGATTGAGTTATTGCATTCATAACGACGATTCTATTTTTAAAAAAAAATTATTAAAAATAAAATCATTAAATTATAAAAAAAACTTCTCTTTTCTATATGACTTCTTTTGATACAAGTATGAGGCTTTCATTTTCAATATAGATATGGATATATAGATTTTTTTTGGTGCGTGTAGAATAGCTGAATAGGACCCAGGGTGGCAGACACCCAGACCCCATGTGAATCGAACCGAGGTGCCCACCAACCGATTCACATGCTACCAATAAAGTTTAGAGATCGCTTGGTCTTTAAAATAAGACCAATAATTTCCAAAAATCATTTTGTTTCTTTTTATTAAATTGAAAGTGACTATACATAATTTTATGGACTACTAAAAGGTCCCAATGTGAAATGTCTGAATATATTGACAAACACAACAGCTCATTAATTACTTCATTTTTTTTTTTTTTTTTATTTAGTTTAGATAACATTTTTTATCTTTAGAAAAATGCTTTTAATATCCATTGTCCAACAACCTAGTACATACTACTTTGCTTTCAAATAATAATAATAATAGTAGTATAATAAAACAACAACCTAGTACTACTTTTTATCACTATCGTGGCTTTCATAATCACCTCAATTTTTAAATATATTTTTTCTCGCAAAGTTTTCTTTTTCTTTTTGGATAAATATAATTTTTCATCCTGCAACATACACCTACACATAGTTTCACTTTCATGTTAATTTTGTTTTTCCTCAATTTCATCTCTCAAATATTAGAAAATGTCGTTAGCCTCTTAAGACATTAGAAAAAACCTATGTAACAACCCACTTGGACATTAAAAAAAAAAAAACCTCATGTGACATGACATACGAAATACATGTTGACTTAATTTTTTTTTAAAATTTTTTATCACTGAAATTTTTTTATCTCCTCTTCTCCATCAAATTAGTTGAAGCTACCCATCCTCCCATGTCTAATTTTTTTTGTTGAACCAGTCGAAATCAAATCGTCTGGCCGGATCTACCTTGACACCAATCTCAAATTTCCTCCATACTAGTATTCTTCTCCACTTATTGCATAATCTCAAAGAAATCAAAATACGCAATTTCAAAAGTGACCTAGATTTCCTAATCTTGGAAATTTCACAGTTCAATTTGGACCTCAATTCGATTGATTTTTCCAGGCATAAGTCGTCATTCTCTCTGAAAATTAGTTTGTAATTGACAAATCACTTGACTCTTTGTTTGGTCAATTGCTTGTTACTTGAAGAAATTGGGGTTCCTGATTGGATTTCATAACCCATCTAAGAATTGGTACAGCTCTACGTTAGTGTCCTAATTTAAGTTCCGTATCGTTGATTGAAGTTTATTTTTTTTATAAAAGATGACCGTATCTCATTAATTTTATTAATAGCCTTGTTTATGATGGAGGAATATTGTTGATTGGAGTTATAGTTTCATGTGAAGACGTCTGCTTACCCGGTCATCAAAAAAGCGGCCCTTTGTCACTTTATTAACCATAGAGGCAGGATTCATAACAGCAGCCTATTATGCTTGCCAAGCTGTATGGATGAGAAGGATCTTGAAAGAGTTGTATTGTTCCCAGCCTAATGCTATTCAGATATTGTGACAACAGCTCTACCATTAAATTATCTACGACCCTCTGCTGCATGGTAGAAGCAAACACATAGATATCAGATTTCAACTTTTCTTCCTGACCCTTGAAAGGAGAAGGAGATCAATTTGATTCATTGTCAGAGTCAAAAGCAAGCAACAAACGTCTTCACTAAAGCCACTGAAGTTAGATGTTTTTGTCAAGATGCACGATCGATGGATGTCTGTTCTAAGTCAGATGTAAACTGAACTCGATTAGTGTTCAGTTTAGGGGAGGACATGGAAGACCATTTCAGCTATAGTTTGAATAAATCCTAATTTCTAGGCTATCAGTTTTGGATTGATTCTTAGAAAAATCCAATGTTGTTAAGCAAATGCAATAACAAAAATCTAATGGCCATTAAATTCAAAAAATGGGACCCACTTTTATCTAACAAAAATACAACTTTCAATACAATCAAATCAATATAACACATATTTCAATACATTCACATCACCAAATTAAAACACATCTCTTAATATTGTCACATCAGCAAAACACATGTTCTAATACCAAACCATTATCCAACCATCTATTCTTCCATTGTCAATCAAAATTATACCAAAATTCATAATGGGTCCCACATATTTTACAAAATGTCAAGTCACATAATAATCCATATCACCAAAACACATATCCTAACATAGACATATCAACAAAACTCATTTTTTAATATAATTACTTCAGCAAAAACACACATTTCTATACATTATCCTTTCCCCATTAAAAATGTCTTAGGGCTGTTATCATGGGTCAGCCAATTTTGTTTTTTTTTCTAGTAAATTTTTGCATGTATGGCTTTAACATTTAAATAGCCAAGCTGCTTCATTAATGAATAAAAATATCGTCTCCCAAACTTATTTATTTCTCTAACAAACCTTAGCGTAAAATCACATCTTCCTAATAAGAAGCTCTCTTTCTGTTGTTGCCAAACATCTCATATTATGCAAAGACTTCATTTCTTTTGTGTAAGTATTATAGTACCTTTCATATTTGGATCTTTAAGAAGTTAGATTCCTCTCTAAGAAGATCCTCTTTGAGTTATCTATGTTTCTCTAGAATTGAACATTTATAAACTCGACTCGACTTTTTGTACAGTCGAGAAACGAAAATCATCACATTTTTATAGTCTAGAGATATAACGTTGGAGTTTATCAAAGTCTGTTACATAGAAATTTTTTGACATGCCACATAGACGTCACGCATGATTTTTTCAATCATTTTCTCATTTGAAGGGCAAAATAGATGATGTCAATATACTCTATCGTCATGTTATAAATTTTTGCGCAAGCAGATTCGACTATTCAAATTTAGGCATATATTGTCTTGTGTGTTATTGGTGATTAACAAAAATTAATAAATTTTTTTGTTTAGTCGCTCTCACCTTAATTTTTGGTTCTATCGGTAGGTTAACAAACAATTTTCTGCAATTTTTTATTTTTTAAATCTTATATTTTAAAAATCAGTAAAAAAAAAAAAGCTTAATCAATCGAGATATATATAACAACTTATGCTCATGGATTCTTTGTCGGTCACGATCAACTCAAGCGCTCTGATTCATAATCAATTTGGGAACATGTGATGAGATTAAGGTTGTCTTGTGTAAGAGAGTGGTATTACTTCATAAACGGTGGGCAAAAGGGGTTGTTTAACATTTAATTAATACCCTTAATCTCTACTTAATTAATTGTTCTTTATAAAAGAACAAAAACAAAAACAAAAACAAACTTAATTTTTCTCACATGCAAGGTCGGTCTCACTCTTAGTTGTCAACTCTTAGATTTCATTAATGCTTTGAGAGAAAATGTCAAAGTTGGAATCTTGATCATATTTAAAATATAGATCAAGCATAGTTAGTTGTGGTCATCATGTGTCTCTTTCACTTATACTTCATGATTACCAATATTTTAAAGGAATAAGAAAAACACAAAGAAATGTTATATATATATAGAGCCCTGCTAAAATGCGGGCGCCCGTAAATTTTAAACTTACGAGCGTCTTTTCATTTTCAAAGAATTTTAGCATGTGGGGCCCAAACAATGGGCTCCGCTAAAAATTTACTTTGGCGTGTCTTCAAAAATTAACGCTGTGAGTGCAAGTTCATGGGCGCCCGCATGTAAGCGGGGCATTATATCTATATATATATATATTAAGTAGATTTTTTCATTAATATTCATGATTCTCCTTGTTGACGATGCATTCTGAAATATAGAAACAATTTGAATTGGGATTGAATCCGTACACCTTTGTCTTGTGCTTACTGTTGGGAAAAAACTTAATTTGATTTGGATTTGAGTTGATTTTACTTGATTTGAATTTGCTTCAGTTAGTTTGGCAGTCTCGAGCAAAATTTGATTCTGTTTTGACATGAGTTGAATTAGATCCCGCTTTGAAGGGGTGGATTTGGATTTGGATTTGATGCCGTTGAGGCGTTTATTTAATTCAGTGTCTTAGAGACGTTGATTGATATGGAGTCGTCAAAACAATAATTAGTATTACCTAAAGTAAAGAACGTGTTGAATGTTTTTTTATATTATGCGATCTCGGAGATATAAGAGTTAAATTTACATAAAATTATTTTATCCTAATTTTTTTTAAAACTATCCATATACCTCGTAACATCATTAAAAGATAATTTTATTATTATACGAAATCTTATCGTCTCGTCTCGTCCAAACGCATCCTCAGTGTCTAACACTCCGTAATAACAACACTAGTAATGCTTAGAAAACAATCAAAACATGGTTGTAAAAACCCTTTGTTACAATGCCCTTTGCTTTGACTACTGTGTATGCGGATGAACAACCATGTTTCCTATTGGGATGGGCCATGGTAGACATCTCTTCTTCACTGAGCTATGTTGGGCTTTTGAAGTAAGGCCCCCCAAGATGTGGAGATTGCTTGCCAAAAAGATTTCACCGAACTTCCTGGCCTGGCAGGTACGTAAATTATAGGCAATTTTATACATAATAATAACAAGTATGTCGTGTGGAGATGCAATCTTTAATTCCATATACTTAGTAGTTGAATTATGGAAAATGAATTCGTGTGATATTATTTTACCACTTGTTGAGCCCATTATTTGACATAGACCCATTCATTATTTAATGGGCTGGGTTTAACGGCCCATATGGATATCAATTCTAGAATACCGATTGATGAGCACTATTTTTACCTTGCCAATTTTCAAGTTCATTCTATTCTAAAAAAAAATCCAATAAAAAAGTATAACGTTTCTAAGTTCATCCAAAACATATTTTTTAAAATATTACAGAAGACACATCAGATGTTAGGATCTCTGGCGTTACGGAGAGGGGGTCAAGGGACTAGATGTGATCGGTGGAGAGAGCACGAAATTTAGCGACGGAGTAAGGAGTACTGAAGTTATCAGGAGAATGGTGAGGTGAAAGGGATTTTGATTTGGGGTGTTGGAGGATGCGAGGAAGGAGAGGAGTGCGGTGAGGGTGAGGAAGAGGAGTGGAGCTCGAAAGGAGGAGTAAAGAAGAGAGGTTGGAGAAGAAGGGGATTGGAGAGGGAACGAATCGATGGCGGCAGTGAAGGTGGTGGAGATGAGCGAGGTTGTCGGGTCGAGTGAGTTGTGAAGGCGGAGGAGTTATGATAGCATCACCAAGCAAGACTTGTCCATCTTCGTTTTTGTCAATACTTCTTCCACAAAATATCTCTTCACTCTCTCTGAGATTGACTTCGCCAATCGCCGGTGCCCATGAAGAAGGAAAACAATGATGGAGAATTGTAGAGAATAATGTAGGTAAAGCTGGTGGTAGGGAAAGAGTGAGATTAGGTTTTATTATGGCTAGGAAATATAACAGTGAATCTAGTGATGAGGAGGGTAAGGGAACAAGAAGGGTAAGGGAACAAGAAGCGTAAGGGACAAAAGAGAGAGGGAGAGAACCCTGAAAGATGATAGGGGACACTGGTGTGAAGGATATGAGGGAGAGAACCTGACGTTGATGGCTTCACTGTCAAAGTCGACAAGTATTACGTCTTCGTCGAAGAAGATGAAACGGTGTAGGTGCGATGCTCTGTTTTTGTAGGTATGGGTGGTGGGTGTCAAAAGATTTACTGTTTTTAGGGTGAACTTGAAAATTAGTGGGACGAAAATAGCGCTCATCATATCGATTATTAAACATAAAATTTCTAAAATTTCGGGGTGAAATTTTTCGGAGGAGATTTGTCGCAATAGTATGTGTGAACACGAATGTACAAAGATACAATGTGTCCTTATTTTGAATCAAGACCATCCAATGATGCTTTGTCCTTGTTTTCAATCACTCGATGGTGTTAATTGAAAACAAGGACACATTGTATACAATTATATTGCAGCCCACCCTTTTCCATAAATATATGTTTTAAACCTCTTCCGTATAGTTGTAGTATTTAGATGTGGGACAAAAAGCCTTTAACATAATCATTTTTTATTCTTCTTCCTATATTTAGTAAATTCAAAGACTTCCTTAAACAAAAAATCACCTCTAAAGCTCTGCTTGGAATATCGAAAATGATTGAAAGTGAGAAATTTTTTAAGTGACTAAAAATTAGGGCTTTTAAAAATTCTTACTTGTTTACATTTTAGGAGGCTACACTACGATCAAGTATGGTCAAAAGTACAGTTGAATTAAGGATCGTTGTATTTGATTACTAAAATATTATCAAATCTTAACCATTGAGTTAATAAATTAATTAAAATCGATTTTTGAATTAATAAATCATTTTTTTTATCTTAAAAACAATAAAACACCCGTACAATTATCATAATATCTTTATATCTTCCGTTCTATTACAGTTAAGTGCGTCCTTGTTGTTCCATTCTCTCCCTCTCCCTCGCGAGTCACTGTTCTGGTTCGCAGAGAGTATCTTCAATTAAGTTCGTTCTTTGGTCATTCTTCTCTCATTTATGGCTTCGTTACTCCCCTCCCATTCTGTCACGTAGTTTTTCTTCTTCTCACATAATAATAAGACAACTTAAACATGAGAAGGTGTGCTTCAGTTTCAGGTAACTTTGTAGTGTGCTCGCGTTCGTTAATAGAAATCACTCAATATCACGGAAGTTGAATTTGAACTCGATTGAATTTCTGTCATGGGTAGTGAAATTTTTTGGAAGGTTGAGATTAATGGGATTGTTTCTTATTGGTTCTGAAATACTGTAAAATGATTGATCTTCAATATTATTGAAGACTCTTGAATATATTTCTGACGAATACGGAGGCCAAGCGAGTTGAGCTTGGCAAGGCCTATTACAAGGGACTTACAGATTCCTTGTCAAAGATTTTCAATGGAATTGGACTCATCTCCAGTATGCAACAGTGTAATGACTTCTTCTTCCTTGGTACAAGACAGATTTCAATGGGAAGAGTAGGTAAGATTTTCAACTCCAACCAAACAGTTTTTGAAACTTTTAATCTTGATTTTGTGTTTAAATAAAAAAAATTGGTTCTTTTTTTTACAGGTGATGATATCTGGTTCCAAGATCCAAATGGAGAGATCCAATAGGGTTTGAATGGAAATTGCTTACTTGTATTTACAATATCGAGATATAGGCGATCCCGCAGTACTTCAACCATGCATTTTTGCCTCCCTTGTTCAAGCCTGTCACCATCATCACTCTCACCATCATCATCTACTTCTGTTTCAGCTCTATGATCATTTTACTCCATCCTTCCTCCATTAACCTCCTATCTACCATCATGAGTGGATTCCCTCCTTAAATCCTCCTCCTCCTCCTCCTCATAGTAAGTATTAGCTAATGACAAAAGTGGGTTGTATAATCTAAGGGGAGGAGGAGAGGGAGATGATTGCTCAACAATCTGCCTCTTTGAATCCCTTTCCTCCTCCATTGTACTCTCTTCTCTACTAGTTTTTGTTGAAAATAACGAACTTGTTTATGGATCAAACACACATCAAAGTAAATAGAAACCAACCAGAATTTTATTACCATAGACGAACATGGATATACATTACCAAACGAACGAACAAAGGAGGCAGAAAGTAAGAAACAGAAACGACAATCCCAAAGTAAACTCTGTCTCTTTAAGACTTAATCGCCTCCCACACATGGCTTTGGGAATACTCGACGACAGTCTCCCAGGATAGAATGGCAGCACCTGCACGGAATGGAAGCAGTAGTCCGAGCAACGAACGGAAAGAATGGTGGCAGCTCTCTCTCAACTCTTATGCACGTGAATGCTTGTGATTTTTGGTGTGTCTATTCCATGAACTAAATGACCCTATTTATAGTGTATGAGGGGAAGATTTGGATTAGACCAATTGAGAGAAGCCTCATCTTAATGAATTATCACCATGATAATTTTGTATTATCTCCACTTGATTGAATTATCTCCAAGAGATTTTCAACAAATATGTTACTTGTCACACGGGTTGGGCTTGGGAGGTCTCCATGGGTTGGACCTAAGCCCAATGTCATGCTCACATGACCTACTATCAAGCAAAATTTCATTCAATATTCAATCCGTCCATTAATTGGAGCCCAATTAATTTCATGGTTAAACCCATGAATTTCCAACAGTTTTCATCTTCTTCTCTCGTTTCCAACTCACAAATAAAAAAAATATATATTAATAAGGTTTTCCAATTCACGAGTAGGGAAAAAAATGACAAGGATTCAAATTTGAAACCAACAAACTAACCATACCAAAAAGATTCGTAAGATGATAAGTCAATAAGGATAGAGGAGTTACTTAATCATTAACTCGAACGACTTTTCAAATCAGGTTTATCAGTGAGTGAAAAAGAGTTTCTCTCTTCGATCCTTTTTCTTGTATACACAGGCGAATTTCTATGGTTATTCACTCATTGATAAACTTGATTTCGACCCATATTCCTCCCTTTAGTTTTGGCTATTTGTTAGAGCCAAAACAACAAGAAACCTTACAAATTACAACAAGTAATCCCAACATACATAATACCATTACAGCCATACAAATTACAAAGACAGAGACATAAAGTCATAGTTCCCCTTATCTCACTTTTTGGCATCAAGAATGGACAAGGATAGCATCCAATCACAAGCAAAGCATCCAAATCACAGCTCATCTCACATTCAGTGCATCACAATCACAATATGATTTTGAACATAGCCAAACTCCACAAAAACCAACCCAAAACATCCTCCGCCTTAAAAAGATGGAACATCCTCTCCCCATATTTGAGGATCATGATGAAGCTTCACAATTGAGACAAAACAGTACATATCAGGTAGTAGATCAAGCTTTCCCAATCGAACTTTTCCACCGATCGGCCTTCCTTGTCACTGCCATTGTTGGTGGATACATTCTCAGTATTTCATGAATGATCGTGGTGAAAAAGAGTTCAAAGTATTATTCACACCGCTATCATCTTATTAGGTGCCGAAATCCAATTATTCATGAGAAAAAAAATCATTTAAAATGCAAGAAAAAAGAGCCATAATGAGTATTTGTAAAATATCTGAAAAATCAGCAGATTTTCCCATTGATTGGAATTACATAAATATTAGAATTGGATACAAAATACGCTATGGATATATAAAATGAACAACAAAATGACAAACAACACAATATATAAAGAAGCTTTTACTGAGATGATGAAGTTAACTATGATAATTCTTTGTAAACTGAAGGAGCTCACAATTCAACTCTCAGACACCCTAACAACTTCAGCGTAATTTTGCAGTACAAAAAAGTGAAACAACAGAAGCACTTCTATGCTTAGAAAACAGGAAGTTCTTTTATTCTGACTCAACTTAAGGAAATCAAAGATGCTTATAGTAGGTGGGATAAATTAATTATAGACATCAAGGTTGGCCAAGAGATATGCTTCAATGGCCTTGAACACTGCGGTGCCCTTTTCTTTGCCATCATTGAGTTTGTCCTCTGGAATCACAGCATCACCTTTGAGGTGGTACGAGGTGATGGTCTTCCAAATAGACCCTCCAGTCGGAGAAGCCACGATCTTGTCTCCAAACTGATCTTCTCAAGAGGACCTTGGATGGGTTCTCCTTCAATTATGTTGTAGTTGTATGTGATGGATGGGTTCTCCTTCAATTATGTTGTAGTTGTATGTGAGAGTGTCTTAGTCATAAGATTCAATCTTTAACGTCACATATATATCTACGTATTCGTATATATAGTTAATTAAACAACAATACTTAAACAAAAATGCATGCAAGCCATAGTCCAGTTATTTATTTTTCTCATTCCACCAAAACAGTCATGATTTCACTTATAATTTTGTTTTTCCAATTGTGGCATGGACTATAAAAGCTGGTGAAGGGCATGTTGCGGCTGTGGCCACTGAGATGATGGTAGATCCAATGGTCCCATCAGCCAATGTTGACCAACAGATCCAATGGTGCAATCATTCCTTCTACTTTATGAAGAGGTAATTATACAAAGATTTATCATTTTTATTTATTTACAGTCACAAACCTCTGTTTAGGTATATTAGGCAAGATATACCTAATGTGAAGCTGGATTTTATCATTCTAATCCATGCACACTGATATATATTTGAAGAATTCACTATTTTGGATTCATAGCTCTTATGCAAGAGATGACTATCCATCTAATTTCATGGCCAATAATTAATTCATTAAGAACACACGACTGTTCAATATCAGTCGTGCAAACTGTATTTGTTCGCACGTTTCTTTCTAATATTCTGGAGCGGGTGGGTTTTGGGTAGCTTTCCTCTACTTCAATTCTTGCATTGCATTCCTCAATGTGTGAGCCTGTGAAGCGATAACCCGAGTTATGCCATTCTTTTGTTTGTTTTGATTATTTATATTTGCATATATGAATCGTTATGTCTTAGATTGGTCATGGATTTTGGCATCTTTTCGATCACTAATTGGGTTTTGGTAAATTCTTTGAGTAGTTATCTTATATGGTTTTTTTTTATTATTTTACATTATAGGCACACAACAAATGATGGTATCAAATGACCTTATTTGGTGTTAAACTTGCCACACAACCACCACCCTCCATATTCTTGCCCGTTGATGCATTGATATTCTTCAAGGGAGAGAGCACATGGGAATGACATGTCCTTTTATCCATTTGGAGTAGTCTCCTCATCAAATAATATTGCACGTTATCCTATTGAACACTATAAAAATTCATGTTGTACTCTTTATGTGCTACCATTAATCATGCTCCCTAGCTATCTAACGTCTTTATCTCAGATGGTCAGCATTTTTTACCAAACAGTGTTTAGTTTCCATTTAATTAGATTTGCAATAACACTATACTGATCTTGATTATACGGAGATTATAGGGTGGATATAACTCTTAAGTTATCTTTACAAATTTACAATGTACAACAATTTTTACCTTACTTTAATGCAATTCAATATGCAGTTTTTAAAAAATGTTTCCTTGCAGATTTGTTGTTAAACAATCATCTTTAGTGATGCTAAAGGGAAAACTTTCCTCATCAATACCACTAGCGCAACAGACTGTTCAGAATAGAAAGATCATCAAAGAATTGACTGCAATGGAAGCCACCAAAGAAAACAATAATCTAATGTTAAATTCATCAATTCTTGATTAGGTTGATAAAGTAACGACGTATGTAAATTATAAAGAACAAAACACTCTCATTGAAAATTTGATTCTCCTAACTACAATTTTTAAAAATTTATTTATTAACGTCTTCAAATATTTACATATATATACATAAAATCAATCAATTCCCGTGATGTAGTCATGGGTTAAACACTAGCTACACTTAAAGCTAAAATAATATTTTTGGACATGAGAGACTAAATGCTCTACAAGATCATTATCACCCGAGCGATAGTGGATCTCGAAGTTTGTGTTCGAATCGTTCAACTTGTTGATGACATGAACATGTGATGTTTTTGGCCATTCCCCTAGATCACAAGCACAAATGCAAAATGAAATTGACACCAAAAACAACACTGCATACTTAATGAAAGTGAAAGGTTCCATATTTGACTATTTTGGTTTGTGCTTAATATCATCATATACCCCCCCCACACACACACATATATGCACTTTGACAAACATATATAAATAAATAAATAAATATTTATATACCTTTTATAGCTAGTAATAAATAACAATACAATATCACTTTTGGTATGCATCATTTGACCAATGAATGAAAACGGGCATTAATTATTTTATAACAAATTCAATGTTTAGTTGGTTTCAGAAATATGATAATGTAAGAAAACAATGTTATCAGAAATGAGTCTTGTGTCAAGTCATGGTAATATTTTTTAAAGGTTCAACCAGTTAGTTCGAAGGGTCAAGATTGAAACGCTTATTTTTTTTTTTTTTATTTATTTATAAATAATAATATTGTTAATAAATATAATATATCAAATATTCATCTATAATATATATACTTATCAATAAATAAAATCAAATGGAAGAAAAAAACTCAATGAAAGAAAAAAGAAAAAATGAGATGAAATATGTCATGACTTTTACTAATTTAAGTTATAACTAGTGTTGCACCCACGCATTGCGTCGAGCATTTTAATATTTTTGCAATTAACAATTGGTAAATTTTGAGGCAATCACCAATGCTCATAATAGGTAATGCAACAATATGTTCATCAACTAAATTAATATGAGTTTTATCACACACTTATAAGTATATCGTTAAAAAAAAAGCCACATGCACACTACATCCAATAGGTTGATGTAAGCTGTGTTGATTAATCCTTCGATGCACACAATAAGTTCATCACTTCTCTTCATTTCATCGTATTTGAAACACAGGAACACTGAATCATTGTATCCTCCATTTGTCTCTCAAAGAAGGTGTTTCAATTAACATATCTTTTTGCAATTGATCTGGGTTCTGCTCGTCTTTCTCGACACGTAACATATCTATTTGGACATTGACATCATTCCTAGCTTCTTTGCATTGTGTGTTCCATGTAAATGTAAAGCGGGGTTGATTGCACAGGAGCACCAAATTCGGATCGAAACCAGAGGCATTGATAAGTTTATTTGACGTTACAATAGGAAGTGGGGGCAGGGGGATGTATATACAATACTTTTAAGAGCACATGCAATGATAATTATATAACGGAGAGGGGATAATGTATTGAAATGTGTGTTTTTGTCGATGTGTCTGTATTAAAAAATGTGTTTTGCTAATGTGACTTTATTGAGATATTTGTTTTGTGAAATTTTGTTGAGGAATGGATGGAGGAAAGGAGAATTGTTGGTTTGAAGTGGCTTTGATGGTCGTTTTGTTCTCTGTTTTCCTGTTGGGTTTTACCTTTAGAATCAATTCCATGTTTGTTCCTGCAAGTATTTTTGGATGGAAGCTACAGGAAAGCAGTGCCTTTTTTTTTGTGTTTCTTCCTCTTGATTGTAATTCATCTATATACCTTATTATTGTTTAGGAATCTCAATTACCGATTTGTATATGGGTTTAGCTTTTCAAAAAAAGCAAATTCAAAACTGAAAATTCGGTGTAAAGAAGCTTTTACTGAGATGAGGAAGTTAACTATGATAATTCTTTGCAAACTGAAGGAGCTCACAATTCAACTCTCACACACCCAACAGCTGTAGCGTAATTTTGCAGTACAACATAATCACTTCCATGCTTAGAAAACAGGAAGTTCTTTTATTTTGACTCAACTTAAGGAAATCAATGATGCTTATAGTAGGTGGGATAAATTAATTATAGGCATCAGGGTTGGCCAAGAGATATGCTTCAATAAGCTTGAACACTGCGGTGGCTTTTTCTTTGTCATCATTGAATTTGTCCTCTGGAATCACAGCATCACCTTTGAGGTGGTACGAGGCGGTGGTCTTCCAGATAGACCCTCCAGTCGGAGAAGCCACGATCTTGTTTTCCAAACTGATCTTCTCAATAGGACCTTGGATGGCTTCTCCTTCAATTATGTTGTAGTTGTATGTGAGAGTTTCTTCGTCATAAGATTCAATCTTAAACTTCGAATATGTATCTGCGTATTCATATATACAGTTAATTAAACAACAATACTTAATGAATTCTAATTAATTAACAGTAATTATATATATATGCACTGTTTCACATGTGGAAGCTCGTAACTTAATCTATTATGGATGTCTGTTGTTTTTTTAACTAGTGAGGCTCCCATCATTTTCACTTTTGAGCATATGCAGTAGTCGAACATCCGTCAATTACACTTAAATGTTATAGACCTTCGCATATGAGAATTGATAGATGCGTGTGTGATACATACCTCCAACATTAGTGACTTTTTGGACAGTTCCGGGACCGCCATTGCCCTCAGTGTTTTCAACACTTTTAATGGTAGGGATAACCTTGGGGAAGAAGTTGGCAGCATCGACATGGGCCTTGAAGAGCCTGTTTGGTGTGACTGCGAGGACTCGCTCTGTTTGTTTTGTGATAACACCCATTATAGGAAACTGAGATTAGTGCTTGATTTTGCTGGGAGTTTTGCTGATTCGAGTTGTATGGTAAATTATGTGGAGATTGCTAGAGGGGGCTATTTATAGGTTGATGGGAGTAGGTGTGTCCAAATCCGTCCGCAACCGAGGAATCGATCTGAACCGTGGGTTTTCAGTTTCGGTTTTTTGGTTAACGGTTTCGGATTCGGTAATGAATTTAAAGATTTTTCTGATATTTTTTAGATTCTATTTTTCCGGTTTTGGTTTCAGATTTAACTGGAAAAACCAAATAAATTTTATTATGTTTTATATATTTACTTATTTAAATAATTAAGGTTAAAAAATTAAAGAACTAGGCCCAAATACAATTTCTAATTTATCCATTAAGGCTTCAAATAGCATCTCCTCCCTCACTATTTCACTCACTTCATTAAAAATAACATTATTTATGTATTTATATTATTTTAACTTTTGGATTTCTAATAGTTTTAGTCCTCTAATTATCCTCAATTTTTTTTTAATCATACTAGATTGATGAAATATTTTTTAATCATCAAAACCAAAATCCGATCTGAACCGAATCAAAAAAGTTCCGTTTTTTCGATTAGGTTATCCGATATATATTTTTTGGTTATGAATTTTAAAATGTCATAACCGAATCAATTCAGAAAATTCGATTTTAGTTAAAAATTGAGCCAAAAACCGAACGGACATCTCTAGATGGGAGCTTCAAATATCTAGATAAGAAATTTGTTGTGTTTGGCAATCGAGAATGATGGCTTGGTAGTGGGTCAAGAAAGGCTCCTCTGATAAAAGTATGGTTAAAATTTTCCTAATTGTGAGATTATAGAAAGGTTCAAAATTACCTTGTTTCATTCATCACTGTAATATTTATAGATTACATTTGGGGTTTGGTTTATCTCCTTGTACATGATAAGAGTATATCCAAGAGATAACAAACTCCTAACAAATAGGGTTTGTTGTAAACAAGAACTATTAACAAACCATTGATATTATCAAATGGTAACTACTCTAACATCCCCCCAAGCTCAAGGAGGGACTTCCCGAAGTTGAAGCTTGGACCAGAAATGATGAAATCGTGCCTTTAATATATTGAAATATTCATTTGATTGCCTCAAGGTGGGTCTCTGTTGGACATTGCATGAATCGACATACATGATTAACAGCAAACGATAGATCTAGACGGGTCATGGTTAAATATTGTAAGGAGCCCACCATTTGCTGATACACTGATGGATCTTTAAGTGGGTGAGAACCATAAGCAGATAGTTGGAGGCCAATTGCTAGAGGACTATTGACACTCTTAACATGTTGTAGGCCAAAACGATCAAGAAGTTGGAGTGCATACCGTGATTGAGAAAGACTCAGAGATGTAGGACAACGAGAGACTTGCATTCCAAGAAAGTGATGGAGTTGGCCTAAGTCCTTCATAGCAAACTTAGTAAAGAGACTGATAATAATGAAAATAAGATCAGAACCAACAGTTCCGGTGAACAAAGATTAAGATGTGAACCAACAATTCGAATGAACAAAGATGGATCATATGGACAACCATGGAACCCCAATGCTTGAATGTATGTTGTAAATTTGTGGTACCAAGCACGTGGTGCCAGTTTGAGACCATAAAGGGCCTTTCATAAATGACAAACATACGAAGGTCGAGCCGAATCAATAAAACTAGCAGGTTGTTGAAGATATATAGTTTCAAGTAAGTCGCCATGAAGAAAGGCGTTGGAGAAATCAAGTTGATGTAATGGCCAATCAAAAGAGAGAGCAAGGCATAATATGAGGCTAATGGTCCCTGGTTTAACCACTGGACTAAACGTTTCACCATAATCGAAACCGGGTTGCTAAGTATAGCTTTTAGCAGCAAGACTTGGCTTGTAGTGAGCAATGGTTCCATCAGCAGCAAGTTTAATTCGATATACCCACTTGCAATCGACCACGTTCATGGAAGAATTATATGGGACCAAGGTCCATGTCGCATTGCGAATCAAAGCCTGATATTCATCTTCCATTGCAGTGACCCATTAAGGATTTGACGCTGCTTGCTTATAAGTGGACGACTTAGATTGAATCGAAGAGACTGCGATATTGAAAGAAATTGGGATGAAACAAAAACCATGGGTGTCTTGGAGAAAGTTTGCTAATCAAAAGATACATGGCGAGAGATATAGACACGGCCAGTAAGAGGATCAAGACACCTATAGCCCTTATAACAAGTACAATAGCCACGAAAAATACATCGAATGCTTTTATAATCAAGCTTGCCACGGCCAGATGGTGTCATACATGGAAAACATATACAAGCCAAAAACAGATATACAATAAACTATATACCTGCAACACCCTTAGAGATATTTCATGTTATCAAGGCGGGTAGATGGTCAAATCCATCTTTTGTGTGGTCGAATTTGCTGTCTGTCAAAGATTTACTAATGAAGGGAATTCGTTGGCAGGTTGGCAGTGGTGAAAGGATAAGAGTATTAAAGGACCCTTGTGTCCCAGGATTAAAGATGGTCTCCCACTCCTTATGGACCAGCGAAGCAACTTAGAAATGCACGTGGCTGATTTGATGAACTCTGGATCCCTATCCGGGAATGATCAATTAATTCCTCTATTTTTTAAAGTTCATCAGCCAATGCAATTCTCTCTATTCCTATCAGCTTTCGTATGCCTCCAGATTCTTTAATGTGGATTCCAAATCAAAATGGCTTCTTTTCGATCAACTCTGCTTACAAAATTGCCATTTCTTGTTCAGAAGTTGAAAGCAACATTCCAACTGTGGACCTTCCTAAAATTCCTTGGTCAAAATTATCAAAGCTTCATCTCCCTCCAAGAGTTATCAATTTTGCTTGGAGATTCGGAAAAAATGGGTTAGCAACTAGGGACAATTTACAACAACGAGGTATGGAGATTGATACATCTTGCCCTTGTTGTCATAATGGAAATGAATCCATTTTGCATCTCTTCTGGAGTTGTCCTCATTTTCAGTATCTTTGGGGTAGTAAAAGATCTCAGTTCAGAAATGTTTTAAAGTCTGACCCAAGTCCTCTCACTTGGTTTGGATATATGCTTGACCATTTTTCTGACATCAACCTAAAGGACTCTTTATGTATTTTTAACTACATCTGGAATGCCCGAAACAAAAGAGTTTATGAGGATATTTTCATTTCTATGACTGACATAAGATTCAAGGCAAATCTTCTTATATTGTCTCTTGCCAGCACTCGACACCATGCAGCTGGAGCTTCTCGGGCCAATATGGGTGATGCAATTCAATGGAGAACTCCTAGTTTGGGGAAGGTCAAGATAAATGTTGATACAACATGGTCAGCTTTCAGTACCTCGGCTGGTGTTGTAGCAGTTATGAGGGACAGCAATGGCGCTGTTATAGCTGCTGGATACAAGAATATCTCAACGGTAGGGGAGAGCTGTTATACTGAAGCTATGGCCTTCATGTTTGGTTTGGAACTAGCAGCACACATGGATATTACCAGCTTCACTTTGGAAGGGGATGTCTTGATAATTGTTGCCGATATTCAAGCCAAAAGGGTGGCCCGAGCTCCCTATGGTTTAATTGTTGAGAACATCATTTCATCTCTGCAAGACCTGGATTGTACTGTGGAATTTTGTAATAGGTCTGGCAATCATTTATCTGATTCCTTGGCTCATTTGGGCATGAACTCTAATGCTCTTCACTGGAGTATTGGTCATGTTCCTCCAGAATGTACTGTTTTCCTTGACCCTGCTTCGACAGGTTAATTTGATTTCATATTTCTTCAAAAAAAAAAAATCATTATCTATAATACGAAGTTCTATGATAGACAAGTTCCAAGAATAGATTTACAATGAACTACATACCTGCAACACCCGTAGAGATATTCCATGTTACCACACATTTGAGTAACAATTCCGTTCTTGTAATTCAAGTATGTAGAAAGAAGCTGATTTGAAAACCTCTAGGATTGGATAGAAGACAAATAGACCCCCATGACCCTCTATAATAATTTCCTTGATGTACTAGGAATAACGTTACCTCCTTAAAGACATTCAACATCCAAATATAACAAGCAGCTAAAACCATGCCTTGCTGTAACTAAGTATACCACTAAGTAAACCGTGAAGAGAAGGCATGTTCATCAACTACAAGCAAGTTGTACAAGCATGCGTGGGTAAGTCATAGTAAAATGGGTATAAAACTTGGATGAAAAAGCCTCCGTTAACAAACAATAAGTGGTCTTTATCTATAATTAACGTTTATTGCTCCCAGCACTGGCAAGACAAAGTTCCAAACCATTTTGTGCAGATATCCAAAATTCTTTCCACAAGGAAAAAAAGAACATACTGATGACCAATAGATGATAATTTAAGAAACCTGTGATATAAAGACAAAGTCCAGTTAGCTCTTTGAACAAAACAAGATCCAGCACAAATGAATTGAATAACATAATCCACACATAAAAGATCAAAACTTGGAATTTCTTCCATCTCTTCAATCTTTCTAGTAAACAAACTGAGCAAAAACTTGTTACAGAAAGAAAAACCAACACCTCAAACTCTAATGCCCAAAATAAACAAAAAATGAAGGAAGTTGCATTAGGAAGGAATTCCCATTTGCATTCTGTACATCATGAATGTAAATTAATATCAACGTGTAATCCAAAGCTTTTAAGCTGATACAGTGAGAGAGAACTATTACCTCCATAATGGCTTCATCGGTTTGTCCTGTAGCTTCCATCCAAAAAAACTTGCAAGAACGAACTTGAAACAGATTTGAAAGATAAAAGATCTAAACTTGTTATATCATGGAAAAGTCAAATTAACTTTGCATCCTTGCTCTGCATTCAAGCTTCCCCTCCCCTCTCTCCTTCTCCTCTTCTGTGCCACCCTCCTCTCTCTCCTTCTCTTTTGATTCCCCTTCACAATCTCCTCGGCGAGATTGACCTCGAAGTTGTGCCTCGTTCTAGGGTTTTGATTTATCAATCATTGATATGGAGATTGCAAAGACACATGAAGTGCATAAGAAGAATGAAGAAGACCTAGGTTGCTCTTGAATTCGTCCACTCTCCAAGATTGATACACGTCTTCGTCCACTCCCCAACTGTTGTGAGTTTGCATCCGTAGTCCCACATCGGGGACTCCTGAGCCCCCGACCCATTTATAAAGACAAGTCTCTCAATCTTGTTGTCAAGTTTTGGCATAGCCTGGGTATGTTTACAGTCGACCCGCGATTTCTATGCGTGAGTAACTGTTGGGCTTGATTGCGGATTGGTTTCTTTGGGGCTAAAACTATAACACCAATGCCTTAGCCATTTTCATATGCTTTTGGTGATTACCCATGTATTCAATTAAGAGATTTTACATCGATACTAAATCGCTAGTCGAGCTGAGAACTGTGTTGGTATGACCTCGATAATGGCCCTCCAGATCTAGTTGTGGCTTGATAGAAGAAAACAGTATTAGAGAAACGTAAACCAAATAATTTTTTTAAAAATTATTGTTAAAATTTAAATTCAAAATCATTTTTAAAAATTTAAAGGAATCGAATTTCGAAACACACGCAAGAATCTTTCACAACCAAAATCATGACAATAAAAAACAAAAAAACTTTTAAAAAGAAAATTCATAGAACTATTGATTCATTATTTTATTGATATGATACAAAAACACAAATGATAGTGATAATTTGCGATTACCTATTCCATGGGTAACAATCAGTTCGAGTTTTAGAATCTCTAAATAGACCCGTCGAATAAATATTCCATACACATTGAGTACACTCACCATCGATAGGAGCATCGTAGATGTCAAACAAATGAAACTCTCCTGGCCACGAAAAACTTCAATAGAATTGTGTGATTGTCTTAATATTAGACTTAAAGCTAAAATAATATCATTGGGCATGAGAGACTAAATGCTCTCCAAGATCATTATCACCCAAGCGATAGTGGATCTTGAAGTTTGTGTTCGAATCGTCCAACTTGTTGATGACATGAACATGTGATGTTTTTGGCCATTCCCTGCATCACAAGCACTAATGCAAAATGAAATTGACACCAAAAACAACACTACATACTTAATGAAAGTGGCAAGCTGTCTCAAATACACACGCTCGTAAAACTTGAAATTTGCGTTCTTCTATTTGTATCTGTTACATACAATCAAGGGCTGAGATTTACATTGAGCATTTTGACCTGTTTTATGCATATAACCCATTCTCTCTCTTCCTTGCCACAACGAGGACTTCCCCTGCCCAGACAACATCCAACTTCTTCTCATTCCTTGCGACATCGAGGACCACACAAATCGCGATTCTTCTCCTTCTCTTCCTTACATTGGGCATTTTGACCTGTCTCATCCCAAATAATTGAATAATTGAATAATGGTAATCTGAGATTAGGAATTTGAGGTTGTGTGATTTTTGACATTTGCAGGTCTGACAGCCACTTTGATTTGAGCAATTTCTTGGAGAATCGTCAAAAGTCTACGTTTGGAGAGCTTTGTCCAGGTCACTGCTTTTATATACATTTATATTCAATTATGAGTGACATAAATGTAGGAGATGTTGAATTCTCAGAAATGGATATTGGTTCTTCGTCATTCAATAGTTTAACGTATATTTCTCAAGTTAGGTGTGAGAAAATTCCAAAAATTGGGCAAGAGTTTGAATCCATAGTTGAAGCCCAACGATTTTACAATGACTATGCTAGGGAGACTGGATTTAGTGTGCGATTATCGACGACTAATAGAAACAAATTTGATGAAATTATTAGGGGGGAATTTGTTTGTCATAAAGAAGGGAATCGAGCTGAGGGGAAATCATCTGACGTTGTTCGAAAACGGGGATAACTAGGGAAGGATTTAAGGCTAAGATGGCTATTGTATAGTCAGCTTCTAATAAAACTTTTGTTGTTTCTATATTTTTTGAGGCCCATAATCACGTGCTTACAACACCAAGAAAAGTGCATATGCTAAGGTCTCATCCTTCCATGTCTAGTGCTAAGAAGCTTTGACACAACAATTTTCAACTACAAATGTGTCAATTCACCAACAAATCAGTACTTTAGAGTTAGAGGCCGGAGGTATGGAAAATATTGGGTATATTGAAAAAGATTTTTACAATCCAAGACGTGATGAGGTGAAATTGTATGTTGGGAATGATGCTCAGATGTTGCATGAATACTTTCAAAAGAAAAAGGAAAAACATGAAGATTTTTATTATGCAATCACAATGGACTCAGAAAACAAGATCACTCATTGTTTTTGGGTAGTTATAGAATGGAAAAAGGCATACCAAGCTTTTAGAGATGTAGTAGTGTTTGATACTACATATAATACAAACAGTTATGGTATGATTTTTGCACCTTCTGTTGAAGTCAATCATCATAGACAGACTACACTTTTTGCTTGTGCATTCTTAAGTGATGAAATGACAGAATCCTTCATAAGGTTATTCCAACAGCTATTGATAGCTATGTCATTTGGTGCACCCAAAATGATTATAACGGATCAAGATCCTGCAATGAGTAAAGTGATCGCACAAGTTCTCCCAAACACATTGCACAGATTTTGTATGTGGCATATATTGAGTAAATTTTCTGAGAAGATAGATGCAATTAAGTGGAGAGATTACTATCAACAGTTTCATCATTGCATATGGAATTCAGAGACTCTAGAAAAGTTTGACACTGAATGGGCGGAAGTTATCAAAAAAAGTGACATCCGATTCAAATGTATCCCAGTATATATTAATTATACATTCTCTGCAGGTATAGAGTTTTACATAACATGATTATACAAAATATATTTTTTTGTGCACAGTTTTGTAAGCTTTATTGTGCTTTATTACAGGTATGTCAAGTAGTCAAAGAGCATAAAGTTGTCATGCTTTTTACAAAAAAAAAATGTGTTGAAGAGAAATACGAAGATGGATTTTGTGGTTAGGTTTGCAAGAGCTTTGAAGTACCAAAGACACCAAGAGCTATCTCTAGACGACAAGGACATTAATGAACAACCGGTCACCAAAACTATGTGGCCTATTGAGAAGTCGAGGGGTGAGTTGTACACACGAACAATGTTTTACAAAATTCAGAATGAGTTGTTCCAAAGTGTGGCTTCTATGGCAACAGTTGATCATGAAGAGGGATATTTATGTTTCTACAAAGTTGTGCGAGTTGATGGGGTTCAACATGTAACTATAAGTGCACGAACGGTAGTTGAGGACAAGTATGCAACTCATTTCACTTGTAGCTGCAAAAAATTTGAGTCGTGTGGAATTCTTTGTCGACACATATTCACGAGTTTCAGCAAAATACAATTACATCAGTGACTGCCTAAAATGTATGTGTTGCGTAGATGGACCAAAGGTGCAATAACTTTCACAACATCAAATGCAGAAGTTGTGGATATGAACACCAATTGTGGTACAAATGTTGTTCACAAAAACAATACATTGCGTAGACATGCTTCAAAAATCATTGACGCAGCTTTGCTCGATGAAGAATCATATAAGGTCACAACCGAAATGTTTGATACTCTTCAACGCACACTCAATTCATTGACACTGAATTATGGAGGACAATATTCTAGCCCTAGTGTAGCTCTTTCAAAGAGGGTTTATAATGAGCCTGACAAAGTTAGAGCAAAGGGTTGTGGAAAGAGCCTCAAGGGAGGGAAATAAATTGCAAGTGAGAAAATGAGGCGTTGCCATAGGTGCGGTTTAACTAGACAAACACATGACAAAAGAAATTGTCCAGTCCTTAATAATATGCAAGTATGATGGTGCAAGCTTCCATATTTATTTTTGTATACAGATTAACTTAAATTACGTAACTATGTATTTTAATTGGTGTAGGTCCATCACAACCAGGACAAAATTCATATTACAATGTTGGCGAGGACTCTGACAGTTAGAGCTCCTACTTTGATGATCTGAAGAGAAGTTAAAGAAAGGATTGCAATTTTATTACTAGTCTAAGCTGGGATTTGATATTCTGTCATGTTTAAATTTTGAGTGTGATTTGCTTTGATTGTAAGAGACATGGATAAAATTTGGATCTTGTTTTATCATATGTGTTTATTGTTATGATGGTCATGGTTGTATTATTCAAGCTTGAAATACAACCTACAGGTACTGGTAATATGAGATTAAGAGAGGTTGTGTGATTTTTGGCATTTGCAGTCGTGGCGGGCACTTTCATTTGAGCAAGTTTCACCTATGTCTGCAGATGGCATGTCTTTGCCCTGAGTTGCTCACTTACAATGGTGCCAAATTATTGGCTTGGCCCAATGCTCGACACAAAAGACTTACAATGGTGCCAACTGAATTGCTGCACACAAACAAATGGAAAATTTCCAGACAAATTCAATAAATCATTCACTGGAAACACACATTGAAGATGTATTGTTAATCCCATTAGAGCATAAACATTCCAAGAAACAAACTCATGAAACTAATTAGGTACACCAGAAGGTACCAAACACATGAAACAAAATTGCCTAAACCCAAAAATTCCAGATAACATGAAACAAACCCATGAAACCAATTAGCTACACCAGAAGCTAACAAACACATTAAACAAAATTACCTAAACCCAGAAATTCAAGATAACCTTAAACAAACCCATAATCTGGGCCGACTTGGTTGGGTTAGAGAAGTCGCGAATCTGGGAAGAAGGTACGATTGGGATTCAAGAACCTCTTGAATCTGGGTCGGAACTCGAGTTCATGAAACCGAATCAAAGATTGTGTATTGGAGTAGCAGAGAACTTGGGCTCGGACTGGGTCAGAGATGGTGTGTTGGAGAAGACTCTTGAATATGGATATCCGGATGGCGATGTCGCAAGGAAGTCGATTTGTGTAGTCCTCGTTGTAGCAAGGAAGAGAATGAGAAGAATTGCGATTTGTGTAGTCCTCGATGTCGAAAGGAAGGAGAAGAAGTTTGATGTCGTCTGAGCAGGGGAAGTCCTCATTCTGGCAAGGAAGAGAGAGAATGGGTTATATGCATAACACAGGTCAAAATGCCCAATGTAAATCTCAGCCCTTGATTGTATCTGACGGAGAAAAATAGAAGCCCGCAAATTTCATGTTTTACGGGCGTGTGTATCTGAGACAGCTTGATGAAAGTGAAAGGTTCCATATTTGACTATTTTCGTTTGTGCTAGCAATAAATAACAATACAATATCACTTTTGGTACGCAACATTTGACCAATGAATTAAAATGGGCATTATTTATTTTATAACCAATTCAATGTTTAGTTGATGTAAGTTGTGTTGATTAATCCTTCGATGCACACAATAAGTTCATCACTTCTCTTCATTTCATCGTATTTGAAACACAGGAACACTGAATCATTGTATCCTCCATTTGTCTCTCAAAGAAGGTGTTTCAATTAACATATCTTTTTGCAATTGATCTGGGTTCTGCTCGTCTGTCTCGACACGTAACATATCTATTTGGACATTGACATCATTCCTGGCTTCTTTGCATTATGTGCTCCATGTAAATGTAAAGCGGGGTTGATTGCACAGAAGCACCAAATTCGGATCGAAACCAGAGGCATTGATAAGTTTATTTGACGTTACAATAGGAAGTGGGGGCAGGGGGATGTATATACAATACTTTTAAGAGCACATGCAATGGTAATTATATAACGGAGAGGGGATAATGTATTGAAATGTGTGTTTTTGTCGATGTGTCTGTATTAAAAGATGTGTTTTGCTAATGTGACTTTATTGAGATATTTGTTTTGTGAAATTTTGTTGAGGAATGGATGGAGGAAAGGAGAATTGTTGGTTTGAAGTGGCTTTGATGGTCGTTTTATTCTCTGTTTTCCTGTTGGGTTTTACCTTTAGAATCAATTCCATGTTTGTTCCTGCAAGTATTTTTGGATGGAAGTTACAGGAAAGCAGTGCCTTTTTTTTGTGTTTCTTCCTCTTGATTGTAATTCATCTATATACCTTATTATTGTTTAGGAATCTCAATTACCGATTTGTATATGGGTTTAGCTTTTCAAAAAAAGCAAATTCAAATCTGAAAATTCGGTGTAAAGAAGCTTTTACTGAGATGAGGAAGTTAACTATGATAATTCTTTGCAAACTGAAGGAGCTCACAATTCAACTCTCACACACCCAACAGCTGTAGCGTAATTTTGCAGTGCAACATAATCACTTCCATGCTTAGAAAACAGGAAGTTCTTTTATTTTGACTCAACTTAAGGAAATCAATGACGCTTATAGTAGGTGGGATAAATTAATTATAGGCATCAGGGTTGGCCAAGAGATATGCTTCAATAAGCTTGAACACTGCGGTGGCTTTTTCTTTGTCATCATTGAATTTGTCCTCTGGAATCACAGCATCACCTTTGAGGTGGTACGAGGCGGTGGTCTTCCAAATAGACCCTCCAGTCGGAGAAGCCACGATCTTGTTTTCCAAACTGATCTTCTCAATAGGACCTTGGATGGCTTCTCCTTCAATTATGTTGTAGTTGTATGTGAGAGTTTCTTCGTCATAAGATTCAATCTTAAACTTCGAATATGTATCTGCGTATTCATATATACAGTTAATTAAACAACAATACTTAATGAATTCTAATTAATTAACAGTAATTATATATATATGCACTGTTTCACATGTGGAAGCTCGTAACTTAATCTATTATGGATGTCTGTTGTTTTTTTGAACTAGTGAGGCTCCCATCATTTTCACTTTTGAGCATATGCAGTAGTCGAACATCCGTCAATTACACTTAAATGTTATGGACCTTCGCATATGAGAATTTATAGATGCGTGTGTGATACATACCTCCAACATTAGTGACTTTTTGGACAGTTCCGGGACCGCCATTGCCCTCCGTGTTTTCAACACTTTTAATGGTAGGGATAACCTTGGGGAAGAAGTTGGCAGCATCGACATGGGCCTTGAAGAGCCTGTTTGGTGTGACTGCGAGGACTCGCTCTGTTTGTTTTGTGATAACACCCATTATAGGAAACTGAGATTAGTGCTTGATTTTGCTGGGAGTTTTTCTGATTCGAGTTGTATGGTAAATTATGTGGAGATTGCTAGAGGGGGCTATTTATAGGTTGATGGGAGTAGGTGTGTCCAAATCCGTCCGCAACCGAGGAATCGATCCGAACCGTGGGTTTTCAGTTTCGGTTTTTTGTTTAACGGTTTCGGATTCGGTAATGAATTTAATGATTTTTCTGATATTGTTTAGATTCTATTTTTCCGGTTTTGGTTTCGGATTTAACTGGAAAAACCAAATAAATTTTATTATGTTTTATATATTTAATTATTTAAATAATTAAGGTTAAAAAATTAAAGAACTAGGCCCAAATACAATTTCTAATTTATCCATTAAGGCTTCAATTAGCATCTCCTCCCTCACTATTTCACTCACTTCATTAAAAATAACATTATTTATGTATTTTATTATTTGAACTTTTGGATTTCTAATAGTTTTAGTCCTCTAATTATCCTCGAATTTTTTTTTAATCATACTAGATTGATGAAATATTTTTTAATCCTCAAAACCAAAATCCGATCTGAACCGAATCAAAAAAGTTCCGTTTTTTCGATTTGGTTATCCGATATATATTTTTTGGTTATGAATTGTAAAATGTCATAACCGAATCAATTCAAAAAATTCGATTTTAGCTAAAAATTGAGCCAAAAACCGAACGGACATCCCTAGATGGGAGCTTCGAATATCTAGATAAGAAATTTGTTGTGTTTGGCAATCGAGAATGATGGCTTGGTAGTGGGTCAAGAAAGGCTCCTCTGATAAAAGTATGGTTAAAATTTTCCTAATTGTGGATTGATTGAAGACTTTGTATGGGAAAGCAATGAAATATGAAATGAAAACTTACTTCTTAAATCACTATTTTAGAACCTATTATTTCAAAATCTTAAAGTCATTTTGTTTCAAAATTTTAAAATATATGATGTAATGTCTAAATAAGATATGTGGTTGAATTGATGTTAGAATAGAGATGACATAAAATAAATTTTTGAATTACAATAAGGAAAACTGTATACTCTATTTTAACCTTTTGAGTAAGAGTTTAACATGTTCCAATGGATGGTCTCGGATATGCTGCTATTCCTTTTTGCTATATTGTTCTTAGTTTTTGGTTGATTTGGGTCGCACAATAGTTTTCTAATTGTAGGGGAAAAAAACCACGTTCATTGTTTCAAATCTCGAAAACTTTGAAGAAAAAATAAATATAATTTTCAAACCAAAAGATAAATATTTTGCAACTCAAAATCAAGTAAATAGTATGAATAATAGAAAGAAAAAAATAGGAATCCCGCTATTATCATAGAGAATTAGAGATTAATATAATATCAATCAAAATGAAATCTTCAATACACCACTCTACAAGCTTCAATTGGATCCAACCTGTCTCAAAATGAAATCTTCAAGGATTAGAAGTCTCATTATTACCCATCAACACTTGGTATTGCTTTCCATTTAGAAGTTCAAAGTTAACCTAATAAGGGGAGATGATCAAAGAAATATTAAATTGTGATAACCAAGGCCAAGACAATTACCTAGAGGAAAACAGAATGCAGCTCCAAGAACTGAACCTAGCACGACATTCCTTGCACGCCACCTGAGAGATCCAGGCACTGGAATGAGCAAACAAAGACGCAATTAGACATCAATAAGCCGGTACTAATTGTGAGATTATAGAAAGGTTCAAAATTACCTTGTTTCATTCATCACTGTAATATTTATAGATTACATTTGGGGTTTGGTTTATCTCCTTGTACATGATAAGAGTATATCCAAGAGATAACAAACTCCTAACAAATAGGGTTTGTTGTAAACAAGAACTATTAACAAACCATTGATATTATCAAATGGTAACTACTCTAACATCCCCCCAAGCTCAAGAAGGGACTTCCCGAAGTTGAAGCTTGGACCAGAAATGATGAAATCGTGCCTTTAATATAGTGAAATATTCATTTGATTGCCTCAAGGTGGGTCTCTGTTGGACATTGCATGAATCGACATACATGATTAACAGCAAACAATAGATCTAGACGGGTCATGGTTAAATATTGTAAGGAGCCCACCATTTGCTGATACACTGATGGATCTTTAAGTGGGTGAGAACCATAAGCAGATAGTTGGAGGCCAATTGCTAGAGGACTATTGACACTCTTAACATGTTGTAGGCCAAAACGATCAAGAAGTTGGAGTGCATACCGTGATTGAGAAAGACTCAGAGATGTAGGACAACGAGAGACTTGCATTCCAAGAAAGTGATGGAGTTGGCCTAAGTCCTTCATAGCAAACTTAGTAAAGAGACTGATAAGAAATTTATGAATGAGAGTTGGATCACTGCCGGTAACAATTAGATCATCCATATAAATAAGAATGAAAATAAGATGAGAACCAACAGTTCTGATGAACAAAGATTAAGATGAGAACCAACAATTTGAATGAACAAAGATGGATCATATGGACAACAATGGAACCCAAATGCTTGAATGTAAGTTGTAAATTTGTGGTACCAAGCACGTGGTGCCTGCTTGAGACCATAAAGGGCCTTTCGTAAATGACAAACATGCAAAGGTCGAGTCGAATCAATAAAACTAGCAGGTTGTTGAAGATATATAGTTTCAAGTAAGTCGCCATGAAGAAAGCCGTTGGAGAAATCAATTTGATGTAATGGCCAATCAAAAGAGAGAGCAAGGCATAATATGAGGTGAATGGTCCCTGGTTTAACCACTGGACTAAACGTTTCACCATAATCGAAACCGGGTTGCTAAGTATAGCTTTTAGCAGCAAGACTTGGCTTGTAGTGAGCAATGGTTCCATCAGCAGCAAGTTTAATTCGATATACCCACTTGCAATCGACCACGTTCATGGAAGAATTATATGGGACCAAGGTCCATGTCGCATTGCGAATCAAAGCCTGATATTCATCTTCCATTGCAGTGACCCATTAAGGATTTGACGCTGCTTGCTTATAAGTGGACGGCTTAGATTGAACCGAAGAGACTGCGATATTGAAAGCAATTGGGATGAAGCAGAAACCATGGGTGTCTTGGAGAAAGTTTGGTAATCAAAAGATACATGACCAGAGATATAGACACGGCCAGTAAGAGGATCAAGACACCTATAGCCCTTATAACAAGTACAATAGCCAAGAAAAATACATCGAATGCTTTTATAATCAAGCTTTCCACGGCCAAATGGTGTCATACATTTTTTTTGATATAAGCTTTTTTTTTTTGATAAATGAGATTAAATTTTATTAAGAATAATTAAAGTGAACAAAACCACCAGCTAGAGTACAATCTGAAACCAATTCACCAGCCAAAATAACACAAGCAGAACTTGAAAAACACTACTTGTTGACAGCAGAATGAAACCAGCATAACATGAAGACTTCATCTTTGAAACCTACTTGACCTCCACCGGTTCGGTCGCTTTGCCAATAGTCGGAAACCTACTTGACCTTTGTGACACCCCCCACATCTCCCTTGCCAAGCTTGCCAATATTCATGGTCCAATAGTGAGTCTATGGCTAGGAAAGGTAACCACTGTTTTACTTTTTCTTCTTCGCCATTCCATGCACATGCAACACAATGAAGAGCATAGCTGAAAATCAAGGCAGAAGGGGCAGTAGATGACACTGACTCCCTACCATTGTACTGCAGTCTGCATAGAGAAATCCCACCACATTGCCATCAGAGTAAGAGGTAAAAACCAGCACCACCATGTTTCACAAGAGCACCAGCACTTTACATAGCCCCCCTCCCATGTTTCCCAAAGTAGAGGATAACCAAAGGTACATGCAGTAGCAGAGAAAAATCAGGGACGTCCACCACTGCAAAAGTTAGTGAAACACGAGTGGGGAGAGATCTTATATGAGAGTGGTAAAAGTTGTGAAGGGGTGGGAAACACTGTGTGCTTGTGGCTTCGTGGGGAATCAAGGGAAACACGAGAGTGAAAAGTCTAATAAAAAGAGAGGGGGAGCAGAGAGGATTTATGCTGCTAATAGTTTATTTATCTTGCAGGTTATCTAGTAATTATGGGAACCATAGGAAGGGGCCAAATGTCAAGTGATGTTAATCATGGATTGATTGTGAATCATTGTGCTGCTGGAGTTGTCTTTTTTTTTCTGATGGTGTGGACTAATGATATTGTTGTTGCTTTGGGGTGGTCCTTTTGTAAATGGTGTCATACATGGAAAACATATACAAACCAAAAACAGATATACAATGAACTACATACCTGCAACACCCTTAGAGATATTTCATGTTATCAAGGCGGGTAGATGGTCAAATCCATCTTTTGTGTGGTCGAATTTGCTGTCTGTCAAAGATTTACTAATGAAGGAAATTCGTTGGCAGGTTGGCAGTGGTGAAAGGATAAGAGTATTAAAGGACCCTTGGGTCCCAGGATTAAAAGATGGTCTCCCACTCCTTATGGACCAGCAAAGCAACTTAGAAATGCACGTGGCTGATTTGATGAACTCTGGATCCCTATCCGGGAATGATCAATTAATTCCTCTATTTTTTAAAGTTCATCAGCCAATGCAATTCTCTCTATTCCTATCAGCTTTCGTATGCCTCCAGATTCTTTAATGTGGATTCCAAATCAAAATGGCTTCTTTTCGATCAACTCTGCTTACAAAATTGCCATTTCTTGTTCAGAAGTTGAAAGCAACATTCCAACTGTGGACCTTCCTAAAATTCCTTGGTCAAAATTATCAAAGCTTCATCTCCCTCCAAGAGTTATCAATTTTGCTTGGAGATTGGGAAAAAATGGGTTAGTAACTATAGACAATTTACAACAACGAGGTATGGAGATTGATACATCTTGCCCTTGTTGTCATAATGGAAATGAATCCATTTTGCATCTCTTCTGGAGTTGTCTTCATTTTCAGTATCTTTGGGGTAGTAAAAGAGCTCAGTTCCGAAATGTTTTTAAGTCTGACCCAAGTCCTTGATGGATCGACTCAGACAGAAGAAATCAGGCACACACTTTCTCAGTCAACTTATCTCAAGCTCACAACTTGTATAAGCTACTCCAGTTTTCTTACAGGACACGGGCAGACAAAAGAGAATAAAAACTAAAAGATCAAAAGACCAAACTGCCCCTCATTAACTAATACACTTAACAGCAACATAAACATAACAAAAACATAACTAGACAATTACGAAGAGTACAATTCATTCAACACTCCCCCTTGAATTGCGCTCTAGCAACTAGCCCAAGTTGAGCTCTCAAAAACTGGAATTTGTCTCTGGGAATAGCTTTAGTAAGAATGTCAGCCAGCTGTTCACCCTTGCTGCAGAACTTCAGATCAACCAGCTTCTCTTCAATAACATCCCTGATAAAATGATACTTGAGCTTGATGTGTTTTGTGAGATCATGATCAACCGGATTTTTGGCTATGACGATTGCAGATTTACTATCACACAGAATTTCAGTTGCCTTGGACTGCACGCATCCAATATCTTCCAGAATTCTTCTAATCCACACTGCCTTAGTAGCAGCTTTAGAAGCTGCTATATATTCAGCCTCTGCAGATGAAAGAGCCACACATTTTTGCTTCTTTGATATCCAAGTGCACATACCAGTTCCTAGAGAAAAGATACCACCTGAAGTGCTCCTCATATCATCTTGACACCCTGCCCAGTCACTGTCACAATATCCTGACAGTTTCACTTCCACACCTGCCTGATAGAGAATTCCATAGTCTTCTGTGCCTTGAAGATACCTTAGAACCCTCTTTGCAGCACCAAGATGAGCCTGAGATGGCTCTTGCATGTATCGAGATAATACACCAGCACTGAACATAATGTCTGGTCTGGTAGTAGCTACATACAGTAGACTCCCAATTAAACTCCTGTACATGCTTGCATTTGCCTTTTCATAGCCATCTTCCTTGGAGAATTTTTCATTAACAATCAGAGGTGTAGCAACTGTATTACACCCAAGCATACCAAACTTCTTTAACACAGTTTTGATATAGGCTGACTGAGACACAAAAATACCCTTTTTAGATTGATCAACTTCCAATCCCAGAAAATAGTTCAACAGTCCCATATCGTTCATCTCATATGAAGTCATCAGCTCAACTTTGATATCTTGTATCATCCCCTCATCATTTCCAGTGATTACTAAATCATCAACATAAACTGAAACAATTAAAATAGACATACCCTTCTTCAAAGTATACAAGGTACTTTCATTCTTGCTCCTTCGAAGACCCTTAAGCTTGAAGAACTTATCAATCTCAGCATACCAAGCTCTTGGTGATTGTTTAAGACCATACAAAGCCTTTTTCAACAAGTATACTTTATCTTCTTCCCCTGGAGCTACAAAACCCTCAGGTTGAGCAACATAAATTTCTTCTGCAATACTGCCATTTAGAAAGGCAGACTTCACATTAAGCTGATGTATCTTCCAACAAAGCTGAGCTGCCACTGAGAATATGATTCTGATTGTCTCTAATCTTGCCACAGGAGTGAATGTTTCAGTAAAGTCAATTCCAGGCTTCTGTGTAAAACCCTTTGCCACCAAGCGAGCTTTATGCTTTAAGATTGTTCCATCTGGATTTAGTTTCAACTTATATACCCATTTAACTCCTACCACTTCTCTCTGGTGAGGTCTTGCAACCAGCTTCCAAGTGTCATTCTTTTGTATCATATGCATTTCATCTTCCATGGCCTTTCTCCATGCTGGATCACTTTGAGCTTCATCAAATCTTTCTGGTTCTCTACTGATTACATTGACCATATTACAAGTGGCATATAAATCCTGCACAGACCTCATCTTTCTAGGAGGAGAATCAGTGTCATAAAGTTCATCATGTGCCAATTCTGTTGGATAAGTAACAGCTTCATCATCATGAGCATGATCTGCTTCAGTAGGAATAGAAGTATCACCTGCATCAGGAATACTAACCGGATCATCATCTTCATTAGAAATAACATCTTCTTCAGGTGGTTGATCTGGAATGGCTTCCAACTGAAACCCTGAACCCCAGTCACCTACATTTGTCTGATCAGCAGGCCAGGTCCACTGAAAAACTTCATCAAATACCACATCCCTACTAATCAGTAGAGTCTTATTGGCAAGATCATAAACTCTGTAAGCTTTGGAAGCAGAACTATATCCCACAAACACACATTTTTTACTTTTCTGATCCAATTTTGATCTCTTTGCTGCTGGAATCAACACATAACATAAGCTACCAAAAATCTTCATATGATCAACACCATGTTTAAAACCACTCCACAATTCTATTGGAATTTTATCCTGGACAGCTTTGGTAGGACACAGATTAAGAATATAAGCTGCAGTACTCACAGCTTCTGCCCAGAAATGATTAGGCAACTTCTTCTCAGCCAACATTGCCCTAGCCATCTCCATTATAGTTCTATTCTTCCTCTCCGCAACTCCATTCTGTTGAGGACTAAAGCCAGCAGTGAGCTGTTTCCATATCCCTTCCTCAGCACAGAAACTTTCAAAAGCAGTAGATGTATACTCTCCTCCTCTATCACTTCTAATTTTTTTAATTTGTCTACCACTTTGTTTCTCCACCAAGGCTTTGAATTGCTTAAAGACAGAAAAATTCTGAGCCTTCTCCTTTAAGAAGTACACCCAAAGCATTCTTGAAAAATCATCAATGAATGTCAGAAAATACTTACAACCACTGAAAGATGGAGTCTTCATAGGGCCACACAGATCTGTGTGCACTAACTCCAGCACCTCCTTAGCTCTCCAGACAGCTTGCTTTGGAAAAGGTTGTCTATGTTGATTACCCAGTGAACAACTTTCACACACCTCTCCAGTTAATTGAATACTTGGTAATCCAGTCACCATTTCTTTGTCTTTCAACTGCTTTAAACTATTCAGATTTAAATGTCCTAACCTCTTGTGCCAGAGATCAGTTGTTTTACAATTCCCTGCTGTGGCTAACAAAGACATCTCCTCCATGTCTTGAAAATCAACTAGAAAATTCCTTTGTAATCTTCTTTTAAAGACATCCCAGCTTGAAAAGCCGACTCCAAGGACTGAGATTGAGATTGATCACCCCTTCTTAATCTCCTCTGCTCATGTGCTTCAAGAGATCCAATAATCTCCTCAGGTTTAATCACAGATAAATCTTTAGACTCTTCAACAGCAGCCACCACTACATCAAATCTTTTTGGGAGACTTATCAGAATTTTCTGAACAACCTTTTTATCTTCTACCTCCTCCCCTAAAATCCTCATAGCATTCACCAAGCTGATAACTTTGGCATAAAACTCCTTTATAGTTTCTGATTCCAACATTCTCAAGTTCTCAAGTTCTCATCGAAGATTTTGAAGTTTAATAATGACAGTTCGGCTATCTCCCTCGAACTCAGAAGCCAAAATATCCCAAGCCTCCTTAGAACACGAAGCTCGAATGATTCTTGGGAAAATAGAGGCACCAACACCATTCTGTAACCTTGAGAGAGCTTTGGCATCAAGGACTCGCTTACTAGCCAGATCCTTCATTTCAGTAGGATTTAACGTGTCTTCATCTTCAGGTTCTTTGTAGCCTTTGCTCACAATGCTCCAAAGGCCCTCAGAGAGTATGAAAGTTCTCATCTTTACCTTCCATGAAGGATAGTCACTGCCATCAAACATTGGAATAAAAGAAGCCACCTTATCATTTGATGAAGCCATCTTCACCACCTTTCAAGTTCTTAACTTTCAAGTGCCGGACTCTTCGAACCTCGCTCTGATACCACTGATGGATCGACTCGGACAGAAGCAATCAGGCACACACTTTCTCAGTCAACTTATCTCAAGCCCACAACTTGCATAAGCTACTCCAGTTTTCTTACAGGACACGAGCAGACAAAAGAGAATAAAAACTAAAAGATCAAAAGACCAAATTGCCCCTCATTAACTAATACACTTAACAGCAACATAAACATAACAGAAACATAACTAGACAATTACGAAGAGTACAATTCATTCAACAGTCCTCTCACTTGGTTTGGATATATGCTTGACCATTTTTCTAGCATCAACCTAAAGGACTCTTTATGTCTTTTTAACTACATCTGGAACGCCCGAAACAAAACAGTTTAAGAGGATATTTTCATTTATATGACTGACATAAGATTCAAGGCAAATCTTCTTATATCGTCTCTTGCCAGCACTCGACACTACGCAGCTGGAGCTTCTCGGGCCAATATGGGTGATGCAATTCGATGGAGAGCTCCTAGTTTAGGGAACGTCAAGATAAATGTCGATACAACATGGTCGGCTTTCAGTACCTCGGCTGGTGTGGGAGCAGTTATGAGGGACAACAATGGCGCTGTTATAGCTGCTGGATACAAGAATATCTCCACGATAGGGGAGAGCTGTTATACTGAAGCTATGGCCTTTATGTTTAGTTTGGAACTAGCAGTCCACATGGATATTACCAGCTTCACTTTGGAAGGGGATGTCTTGATAATTGTTGCTGATATTCAAGCCAAAAGGGTGGCCCGAGCTCCCTATGGTTTAATTGTTGAGAACATCATTTCATCTCTGCAATACCTGGATTGTACTGTGGAATTTTGTAATAGGTCTAGCAATCATTTAGCTGATTCCCTGGCTCATTTGGGCATGAACTCTAATGCTCTTCACTGGAGTATTGGTCATGTTCCTCTAGAATGTACTGTTTTCCTTGACCCTGCTTCGACAGGTTAATTTGATTTCATATTTCTTCAAAAAAAATCATTATCTATAGTAAGAAGTTCTACGATAGACAAGTTCCAAGAACAGATTTACAATGAACTACATACCTGCAACACCCTTAGAGATATTCCATGTTACCACACATTTGAGTAACAATTCCGTTCTTGTAATTCAAGTATGTAGAAAGAAGCTGATTTGAAAACCTCTAGGATTAGATAGAAGACAAATAGACCCCCATGACCCTCTATAATAATTTCCTTGATGTACTAGGAATAACGTTACCTCCTTAATGACATTCAGCATCCAAATATAACAAGCAGCTGAAACCATGCCTTGCTGTAACTAAGTATACCACTAAGTAAACCGTGAAGAGAAGGCATGTTCATCAACTACAAGCATGCGTGGGTAAGTCATAGTAAAATGGGTATAAAACTTGGATGAAAAAACCTCCGTTAACAAACAATAAGTGGTCTTTATCTATAATTAACGTTTATTGTTCCCAGCACTGGCAAGACAAAGTTCCAAACCATTTTGTGCAGATATACAAAATTCTTTCCACAAGGAAAAAAAGAACATACTGATGACCAATAGATGATAATTTAAGAAACTTGTGATATAAAGGCAAAGTCCAGTTAGCTCTTTGAACAAAACAAGATCCAGCAAAAATGAATTGAATAACATAATCCACGCAGAAAATATCAAAACTTGGAATTTCTTCCATCTCGTCAATCTTTCTAGGAAACAAACTAAGCAAAAACTTGTTACAGAAAGAAAAACCAACACCTCAGACTCTAATGCCAAAAATAAACAAAAAATGAAGGAAGTTGCATTAGGAAGGAATTCCCATTTGGATTCTGTAAATCATGAATGTAAATTACTATCAACGTGTAATCCAAAGATTTTAAGCTGATAGAGTGAGAGAGAACAAACCTCCATAATGCCTTCATCGGTTTGTCCTGTAGCTTCCATCCAAAAAAACTTGCAAGAACGAAGTTGAAACAGATTTGAAAGATAAAAGATCTAAACTTGTTATATCATGGAAAAGTCCAATTAACTCTACATTCTTGCTCTGCATTCAAGCTTCCCCTCCCCTCTCTCCTTCTTCTCTTCTGTGCCACCCTCCTCTCTCTCCTTCTCTTTTGATTCCCCTTCACAATCTCCTCGGCGAGATTGACCTCGAAGTTGTGCCTCATTCTAGGGTTTTGATTTATCAATCATTGATCTGGAGATTGCAAAGACACATGAAGAGCATAAGAAGAATGAAGAAGACCTAGGTTGCTCTTGACTTCGTCCACTCTCCAAGATTGATACACGTCTTCGTCCACTCCCCAACTGTTGTGAGTTTGCGTCCGCAGTCCCACATCGAGGACTCCTGAGCCCCCGACCCATTTATAAAGACACGTCTCTCTATCTTGTTATCGAGTTTTGGGCATAGCCCGGGCATGTTTACAGTCGACCCACGATTTCTATGTGTGAGTGACTGTTGGGCTTGATTACGGATTGATTTCTCTGGGGCTAGAACTATAACACCAATGCCTTAACCATTTTCATATGATTTTGGTGATTACCCATGTATTCAATTAAGAGATTTTACATCGATACTAAATCCCTAGTCGAGCTGAGAACTGTGTTGGTATGACCTCGATAATGGCCCTCCAGATCTAGTTGTGGCTTGATAGAAGAAAACAGTATTAGAGAAACACAAACCAAATAATTTTTTTAAAAATTATTGTTAAAATTTAAATTCAAAATCATTTTTAAAAATTTAAAGGAATCGAATTTCGAAACACACGCAAGAATCTTTCACAACCAAAATCATGACAACAAAAAACAAAAAAACATTTAAAAAGAAAATTCATAGAACTATTGATTCATTATTTTATTGATATGATACACAAACACAAATGATAGTGATAATTTGCAATTACCTATTCCATGGGTTGTTATCGGTTCGAGTTTTAGAATCTCTAAATAGACCCGTCGAATAAATATTCCATACACATTGAGTACACTCACCATCGATAGGAGCATCGTAGATGTCAAACAAATGAAACTCTCCTGGCCACGAAAAACTTCAATAGAATTGTGTGATTGTCTTAATATTAGACTTAAAGCTAAAATAAGATCATTGGGCATGAGAGACTAAATGCTCTCCAAGATCATTATCACCCAAGCGATAGTGGATCTTGAAGTTTGTGTTCGAATCGTCCAACTTGTTGATGACATGAACATGTGATGTTTTTGGCCATTCCCTGCATCACAAGCACTAATGCATAATGAAATGAGCACCATTTTATATCCCATGAGGTTATATCCCATGGGATCCCATAATTTATTCCATTGTATAATACAATGGAATAACATATTTTATTACAGTGGAATGCGTACTATTACAATGGAATACGTTATTTCACTGTGCTAGAATCTGTTATTCCATTGTGATAATACAATGGAATAACGTATGAGGTATTTCATTGTAATAATACAATGGAATAACATATTCTAGTACAGTGGAATACATATTATTACAATGAAATACGTTATTCCATTGTAATAAAATCTGTTATTCCATTGTAATAATACAATGGAATAAAGTATGGGATCCCATGGGATACAACCCCATGGGATATATATCATTTTCCAAATGAAATTGACACCAAAAACAACACTACGTACTTAATGAAAGTGGCAAGCTGTCTCAAATACACACGCTCGTAAAAATTGAAATTTGGGTTCTTCTATTTGTATCTGTTACATACAATCAAGGGCTGAGATTTACATTGAGCATTTTGACTTGTTTTATGCATATAACCCATTCTATCTCTTCCTTGCCACAACGAGGACTTCCCCTGCCCAGACAACATCGAACTTCTTCTCATTCCTTGCGACATCGAGGACCACACAAATCGCGATTATTCTCCTTCTCTTCCTTACATTGGGCATTTTGACCTGTCTCATCCCAAATAATTGAATAATGGTAATCTGAGATTAGGAATTTGAGGTTGTGTGATTTTTGACATTTGCAGGTCTGACAGCCACTTTGATTTGAGCAATTTCTTGGAGAATCGTCAAAAGTGTACGTTTGGAGAGCTTTGTCCAGGTCACTGCTTTTATATACATTTATATTCAATTATGAGTGACATAAATGTAGGAGATGTTGAATTCTCAGAAATGGATATTGGTTCCGTCATTCAATAGTTTAACGTATATTTCTCAAGTTAGGTGTGAGAAAATTCCAAAAATTGGGCAAGAGTTTGAATCCATAGTTGAAGCCCAACAATTTTACAATGACTATGCTAGGGAGACTGGATTTAGTATGTGATTGTCGACGACTAATAGAAACAAATTTGATGAAATTATTAGGAAGGAATTTGTTTGTCATAAAGAAGGGAATCGAGCTGAGGGGAAATCATCTGACGTTGTTCGAAAACGTGGGATAACTAGGGGAGGATTTTTAAGGCTAAGATGGCTATTGTATTAGTCGGCTTCTAATCAAACTTTTGTTGTTTCTATATTTTCTGAGGCCCATAATCACGTGCTAACAACACCAAGAAAAGTGCATATGCTAAGGTCTTATCCTTCCATGTCTAGTGCTAAGAAGCTTTGACACAACAATTTTCTACTACAAATGTGTCAATTCGCCAACAAATCAGTACTTTAGAGTTAGAGGCCGGAGGTATGGAAAATATTGGGTATATTGAAAAAGATTTTTACAATCCAAGACGTGATGAGGTGAAATTGTATGTTGGGAATGATGCTCAGATGTTGTATGAATACTTTCAAAAGAAAAAGGAAAAACATGAAGATTTTTATTATGCAATCACAATGGACTCAGAAAACAAGATCACTCATTGTTTTTGGGTAGTTATAGAATGGAAAAAGGCATACCAAGCTTTTGGAGATGTAGTAGTGTTTGATACTACATATAATACTAACAGTTATGGTATGATTTTTGCACCTTCTGTTGAAGTCAATCATCATAGACAGACTACACTTTTTGCTTGTGCATTCTTAAGTGATGAAATGACAGAATCCTTCATAAGGTTATTCCAACAGCTGTTGATAGTTATGTCATTTGGTGCACCCAAAATGATTATAACGGATCAAGATCCTGCAATGAGTAAAGTGAACGCACAAGTTCTCCCAAACACATTGCACAGATTTTGTATGTGGCATATATTGAGTAAATTTTCTGAGAAGATAGATGCAATTAAGTGGAGAGATTACTATCAACAGTTTCATCATTGCATATGGAATTCAGAGACTCTAGAAAAGTTTGACACTGAATGGGCGGAAGTTATCGAAAAAAGTGACATCCGATTCAAATGTATCCCAGTATATATTAATTATACATTCTCTGCAGGTATAGAGTTTTACATAACATGATTATACAAAATATATTTTTTTGGGCACAGTTTTGTAAGCTTTATTGTGCTTTATTACAGGTATGTCAAGTAGTCAAAGAGCATAAAGTTGTCATGCTTTTTACAAAAAAAAAAATATGTCCAAGAGAAATATGAAGATGGATTTTGTGGTTGGGTTTGCAAGAGCTTTGAAGCACCAAAGACACCAAGAGCTATCTCTAGACGACAAGGACATTAATGAACAACCGGTCACCAAAACTATGTGGCCTATTGAGAAGTCGAGGGGTGAGTTGTACACACAAACGATGTTTTACAAAATTCAGAATGAGTTGTTCCAAAGTGTGGCTTCTATGGCAACGGTTGATCATGAAGAGGGATATTTATGCTTCTACAAAGTTGTGCGAGTTGATGGGGTTCAACATGTAACTACAAGTGCACGAACGGTAGTTGAGGACAAGTCTGCAACTCATTTCACTTGTAGCTGCAAAAAAATTGAGTCGTGTGGAATTCTTTGTTGACACATATTCACGAGTTTCAGCGAAATACAATTACATCAGCGACTACCTAAAATGTTTGTGTTGCGTAGATGGACCAAAGGTGCAATAACTTTCACAACATCAAATGCAGAAGTTGTGGATATGAACACCAATTGTGGTACAAATGTTGTTCACAAAAACAATACATTGCGTAGACAAGCTTCAAAAATCATTGACGCAGCTTTGCTCGATGAAGAATCATATAAGGTCACAACCGAAATGTTTCATACTCTTCAACGCACACTCAATTCATTGACACTGAATTATGGAGGACAATCTTCTACACCTAGTGTAGCTCTTTCAAAGAGGGTTTATAATGAGCCTGACAAAGTTAGAGCAAAGGGTTGTGGAAAGAGCCTCAAGGGAGGGAAATAAATTGCAAGTGAGAAAATGAGGCGTTGCCATGGGTGCGGTTTAACTAGACAAACACATGACAAAAGAAATTGTCCAGTCCTTAATAATATGTAAGTATGATGGTGCAAGCTTCCATATTTATTTTTGTATACAGATTAACTTAAATTACGTAACTATGTATTTTAATTGGTGTAGGTCCATCACAACCAGGACAAAATTCATATTACAATGTTGGCGAGGACTCTGACAGTTAGAGCTCCTACTTTGATGATCTGAAGAGAAGTTAAAGAAAGGATTGCAATTTTATTACTAGTCTAAGCTGGGATTTGATATTCTGTCATGTTTAAATTTTGAGTGTGATTTGCTTTGATTGTAAGAGACATGGATACAATTTGGATCTTGTTTTATCATGTGTGTTTATTGTTATTTTGGAACTCAGAAAATTCATGTAATGCTCAAACTTACAGGTTTATGGTATTGTTTTGCCTTTTTTGAGAGTTGTGACAATAAAAACTGATTGAATATAGCAGGATTTCAAAGAAGCAAGAGAAGCCAAACCGTGTTTGGTTTACTGATTCAGGATGAGTTATATTTGTTTCGCCTTCATGATGATGGTCATGGTTGTATTATTCAAGCTTGAAATACAACCTACAGGTACTGGTAATATGAGATTAAGAGAGAGAGATTGTGTGATTTTTGGCATTTGCAGTCGTGGCGGGCACTTTCATTTGAGCAAGTTTCACCTATGCCTGTAGATGGCATGTCTTTGCCCTGAGTTGCTCACTTACAATGGTGCCAAATTATTGGCTTGGCCCAATGCTCGACACAAAAGACTTACAATGGTGCCAACTGAATTGCTGCACACAAACAAATGGAAAATTTCCAGACAAATTCAATAAATCATTCACTGGAAACACACATTGAAAATGTATTGTTAATCCCATTAGAGCATAAACATTCCAAGAAAAAAACTCATGAAACTAATTAGGTACACCAGAAGGTACCAAACACATGAAACAAAATTGCCTAAACCCAGAAATTCCAGATAACATGAAACAAACCCATGAAACCAATTAGCTACACCAGAAGCTAACAAACACATTAAACAAAATTACCTAAACCCAGAAATTCAAGATAACCTTAAACAAACCCATAATCTGGGCCGACTTGGTTGGGTCAGAGAAGTCGCGAATCTGGGAAGAAGGTACGATTGGGATTCAAGAACCTCTTGAATCTGGGTCGGAACTCGAGTTCATGAAACCGGATCAAAGATTGTGTGTTGGAGTAGCAGAGAACTTGGGCTCGGACTGGGTCGGAGATGGTGTGTTGGAGAAGACTCTTGAATCTGGATATCCGGATGGCGATGTCGCAAGGAAGTCGATTTGTGTAGTCCTCGTTGTAGCAAGGAAGAGAATGAGAAGAATCGCGATTTTTGTAGTCCTCGATGTCGAGAGGAAGGAGAAGAAGTTCGATGTTGTCTGAGCAGGGGAAGTCCTCGTTCTGGCAAGGAAGAGAGAGAATGGGTTATATGCATAAAACAGGTCAAAATGCCCAATGTAAATCTCAGCCCTTGATTGTATCTGACGGAGAAAAATAGAAGCCCGCAAATTTCATGTTTTACGGGCGTGTGTATCTGAGACAGCTTGATGAAAGTGAAAGGTTCCATATTTGACTATTTTCGTTTGTGCTAGCAATAAATAACAATACAATATCACTTTTGGTACGCAACATTTGACCAATGAATTAAAACGGGCATTAATTATTTTATAACCAATTCAATGTTTAGTTGATGTAAGTTGTGTTGATTAATCCTTCGATGCACACAATAAGTTCATCACTTCTCTTCATTTCATCGTATTTGAAACACAGGAACACTGAATCATTGTATCCTCCATTTGTCTCTCAAAGAAGGTGTTTCAATTAACATATCTTTTTGCAATTGATCTGGGTTCTGCTCGTCTCTCTCGACACGTAACATATCTATTTGGACATTGACATCATTCCTGGCTTCTTTGCATTGTGTACTCCATGTAAATGTAAAGCGGGGTTGATTGCACAGGAGCACCAAATTCGGATCGAAACCAGAGGCATTGATAAGTTTATTTGACGTTAAAATAGGAAGTGGGGGCAGGGGGATGTATATACAATACTTTTAAGAGCACATGCAATGGTAATTATATAACGGAGACGGGATAATGTATTGAAATGTGTGTTTTTGTCGATGTGTCTGTATTAAAAGATGTATTTTGCTAATGTGACTTTATTGAGATATTTGTTTTGTGAAATTTTGTTGAGGAATGGATGGAGGAAAGGAGAATTGTTGGTTTGAAGTGGCTTTGATGGTCGTTTTGTTCTCTGTTTTCCTGTTGGGTTTTACCTTTAGAATCAATTCCATGTTTGTTCCTGCAAGTATTTTTGGATGGAAGCTACAGGAAAGCAGTGCCTTTTTTTTGTGTTTCTTCCTCTTGATTGTAATTCATCTATATACCTTATTATTGTTTAGGAATCTCAATTACCGATTTTTATATGGGTTTAGCTTTTCAAAAAAAGCAAATTCAAATCTGAAAATTCGGTGTAAAGAAGCTTTTACTGAGATGAGGAAGTTAACTATGATAATTCTTTCCAAACTGAAGGAGCTCACAATTCAACTCTCACACACCCAACAGCTGTAGCGTAATTTTGCAGTACAACATAATCATTTCCATGCTTAGAAAACAGGAAGTTCTTTTATTTTGACTCAACTTAAGGAAATCAATGACGCTTATAGTAGGTGGGATAAATTAATTATAGGCATCAGGGTTGGCCAAGAGATATGCTTCAATAAGCTTGAACACTGCGTTGGCTTTTTCTTTGTCATCATTGAATTTGTCCTCTGGAATCACAGCATCACCTTTGAGGTGGTACGAGGCGGTGGTCTTCCAGATAGACCCTCCAGTCGGAGAAGCCACGATCTTGTTTTCCAAACTGATCTTCTCAATAGGACCTTGGATGGCTTCTCCTTCAATTATGTTGTAGTTGTATGTGAGAGTTTCTTCGTCATAAGATTCAATCTTAAACTTCGAATATGTATCTGCGTATTCATATATACAGTTAATTAAAAAACAATACTTAATGAATTCTAATTAATTAATAGTAATTATATATATATATGCACTGTTTCACATGTGGAAGCTCGTAACTTAATCTATTATGGATGTCTGTTGTTTTTTTGAACTAGTGAGGCTCCCATCATTTTCACTTTTGAGCATATGCAGTAGTCGAACATCCGTCAATTACACTTAAATGTTATGGACCTTCGCATATGAGAATTGATAGATGTGTGTGTGATACATACCTCCAACATTAGTGACTTTTTGGACAGTTCCGGGACCGCCGTTGCCCTCAGTGTTTTCAACACTTTTAATGGTAGGGATAACCTTGGGGAAGAAGTTGGCAGCATCGACATGGGCCTTGAATAGCCTGTTTGGTGTGACTGCGAGGACTCGCTCTGTTTGTTTTGTGATAACACCCATTATAGGAAACTGAGATTAGTGCTTGATTTTGCTGGGAGTTTTGCTGATTCGAGTTGTATGGTAAATTATGTGGAGATTGCTAGAGGGGGCTATTTATAGGTTGATGGGAGTAGGTGTGTCCAAATCCGTCCGCAACCGAGGAATCGATCCGAACCGTGGGTTTTCAGTTTCGGTTTTTTGGTTAACGGTTTCGGATTCGGTAATGAATTTAAAGATTTTTCTGATATTTTTTAGATTCTATTTTTCCGGTTTTGGTTTCGGATTTAACTGGAAGAACCATATAAATTTTATTATGTTTTATATATTTACTTATTTAAATAATTAAGGTTAAAAAATTAAAGAACTAGGCCCAAATACAATTTCTAATTATCCATTAGGGCTTCAAATAGCATCTCCTCCCTCACTATTTCACTCACTTCATTAAAAATAACATTATTTATGTATTTATATTATTTTAACTTTTGGATTTCTAATAGTGTTAGTCCTCTAATTATCCTCGAATTTTTTTTTAATCATACTAGATTGATGAAATATTTTTTAATCCTCAAAACCAAACTTCAATCTGAACCGAATCGAAAAACTTCCGTTTTTTCAATTTGGTTATCCGATATATATTTTTTGGTTATGAATTGTAAAATGTCATAACCGAATCAATTCAAAAAATTCGATTTTAGTTAAAAATTGAGCCAAAAGCCGAACGGACATCCCTAGATGGGAGCTTCGAATATCTAGATAAGAAATTTGTTGTGTTTGGCAATCGAGAATGATGGCTTGGTAGTGGGTCAAGAAAGGCTCCTCTGATAAAAGTATGGTTAAAATTTTCCTAATTGTGGATTGATTGAAGACTTTGTATGGGAAAGCAATGAAATATGAAATGAAAACTTACTTCTTAAATCACTATTTTAGAACCTATTATTTCAAAATCTTAAAGTCATTTTGTTTTAAAATTTTAAAATATATGATGTAATGTCTAAATAAGATATGTGGTTGAATTGATGTTAGAATAGAGATGACATAAAATAAATTTTTGAATTACAATAAGGAAAATTGTATACTCTATTTTAACCTTTTGAGTAAGAGTTTAACATGTTCCAATGGATGGTCTCGGATATGCTGCTATTCCTTTTTGCTATATTGTTCTTAGTTTTTGGTTGATTTGGGTCGCACAATAGTTCTCTAACGGTAGGGGAAAAAAACCACGTTCATTGTTTCAAATCTCGAAAACTTCGAAGAAAAAATAAATATAATTTTCAAACCAAAAGATAAATATTTTGCGACTCAAAATCAAGTAAATACTATGAATAATAGAAAGAAGAAAAATAGGAATCCTGCTATTATCATAGAGAATTAGAGATTAATATAATATCAATCAAAATGAAATCTTCAATACACCACTCTACAAGCTTCAATTGGATCCAACCTGTCTCAAAATGAAATCTTCAAGGATTAGAAGTCTCATTATTACCCATCGACACTTGGTATTGCTTTACATTTAGAAGTTCATATTTCTAGCCAGTTCATGCAGCGACCCTCATACAGAACACTAATGTTTTTAAAGTTATTTTTTCCAGATATAATGAAATAATATTTTAATGCTACTGCAAATGACTAGACATTTATGAGTTGTCCATAAGCGACTAGAAGTTCAAAGTTAACCTAATAAGGGGAGATGATCAAAGAAATATTAAATTGTGATAACCAAGGACAACACAGTTACCTAGAGGAAAACAGAATGCAGCTCCAAGAACCGAACCTAGCACGACATTCTTTGCACGACACCTGAGAGATCCAGGCACAGGAATGAACAAACAAAGACGCAATTAGACATCAATAAGCCGGTACTAATTGTGAGATTATAGAAAGGTTCGAAATTACCTTGTTTCATTCATCACTGTAATATTTATAGATTACATTTGGGGTTTGGTTTATCTCCTTGTACATGATAAGAGTATATCCAAGAGATAACAAACTCCTAACAAATAGGGTTTGTTGTAAACAAGAACTATTAACAAACCATTGATATTATCAAATGGTAACTATTCTAACATCCCCCAAGCTCAAGAAGGGACTTCCCGAAGTTGAAGCTTGGACCAGAAATGATGAAATCGTGAACTTGGAAGTGATTTTGTAAAAACATCTGCAACTTGTAAGTCCCCTGGAACATGAAGTAACCGAATGGTACCATTGCGCACATCTTCACAAACAAAGTGAACATCGACCGCAATGTGTTTGGTGCGACTGTGAAAAACAACATTCTTTGCTATTTGAACTACACTGACATTATCACAGAAGAGTATTGGCGGCGAAGACAGCTTAATGTGTAAGCTTTTGAAGAAAAGAGATGAAGTAACCATAGAAGTTCAGCAGAGGTCGTAGCGATATCTCGATATTCGGCTTCTGAATTGGAACAGAAACGGTCATTTGCTTCTTTGCTCCCCTAGATATCATATTTGGACCAAGAAAAATGGCATAGCCAGTGGTGGAGCGTCGACTGCCAATCAGCTTTCGTATGCCTCCAGATTCTCTCTATTCCTATCAGCTTTCGTATGCCTCCAGATTCTCTCTATTCCTATCAGCTTTCGTATGCCTCCAGATTCTTTAATGTGGATTCCAAATCAAAATGGCTTCTTTTTGGTCAACTCTGCTTACAAAATTGTCATTTCTTGTTCAGAAGTTGAAAGCAACATTCCAACTGTGGACCTTCCTAAAATTCCTTGGTCAAAATTATCAAAGCTTCATCTCCCTCCAAGAGTTATCAATTTTGCTTGGAGAATGGAAAAAAATGGGTTAGCAACTAGAGACAATTTACAACAACGAGGTATGGAGATTGATACATCTTGCCCTTGTTGTCATAATGGAAATGAATCCATTTTGCATCTCTTCTGGAGTTGTCCTCATTTTCAGTAACTTTAGGGTAGTAAAAGAGCTCAGTTCAGAAATGTTTTAAAGTCTGACCCAAGTCTACTCACTTGGTTTGGATATATGCTTGACCATTTTTCTGACATCAACCTAAAGGACTCTTTATGTCTTTTTAACTACATCTGGAACGCCCGAAACAAAACAGTTTATGAGGATATTTTCATTTCTATGACTGACATAAGATTCAAGGAAAATCTTCTTATATCGTCTCTTGCCAGCACTCGACACCATGCAGCTGGAGCTTCTCGGGCCAATATGGGTGATGCAATTCGATGGAGAGCTCCTAGTTTCGGGAAGGTCAAGATAAATGTTGATACAACATGGTCGGCTTTCAGTACCTCGGCTGGTGTGGGAGCAGTTATGAGGGACAGCAATGGCGCTGTTATAGCTGCTGGATACAAGAATATCTCCACGGTAGGAGAGAGCTGTTATACTGAAGCTATGGCCTTCATGTTTGGTTTGGAACTAGCAGCCCTATTACCAGCTTCACTTTGGAAGGGGATGTCTTGATAATTGTTGCTGATATTCAAGCCAAAAGGGTGCCCCGAGCTCCCTATGGTTTAATTGTTGAGAACATCATTTCATCTCTGCAAGACCTGGATTGTACTGTGGAATTTTGTAATAGGTCTGGCAATCATTTAGCTGATTCCCTGGCTCATTTGGGCATGAACTCTAATGCTCTTCACTGGAGTATTGGTCATGTTCCTCCAGAATGTACTGTTTTCCTTGACCCTACTTCGACAGGTAAATGAGATTTCATATTTCTTCAAAAAAAAATCATTATCTATAATAAGAAGTTCTACGATAGACAAGTTCCAAGAACATTTACAATGAACTACATATCTGCAACACCCTTAGAGATATTTCATGTTACCACACATTTGAGTAACGATTTCGTTCTTGTAATTCAAGTATGTAGAAAGAAGCTGATTTGAAAACCTCTAGGATTGGATAGAAGACAAATAGACCCTCATGACCTTCTATAATAATTTCCTTGCTGTACTAGGAATAACGTTACCTCCTTAATGACATTCAGCATCCAAATACAAGCAGCTGAAACCATGCCTTGCTGTAACTAAGTATACCACTAAGTAAACCGTGAAGAGAAGGCATGTTCATCAACTACAAGCAAGTTGTACAAGCATGCGTGGGTAAGTCATAGTAAAATGGGTATAAAACTTGGATGAAAAAGCCTCCGTTAACAAACAATAAGTGGTCTTTATCTATAATTAACGTTTATTGCTCCCAGCATTGGCAAGAAAAAGTTCCAAACCATTTTGTGCAGATATCCAAAATTCTTTCCACAAGGAAAAAAAGAACATACTGATGACCAATAGATGATAATTTAAGAAACTTGTGATATAAAGGCAAAGTCCAGTTAGCTATTTGAACAAAACAAGATCCCGCACAAATGAATTGAATAACATAATCCACGTAGAAAAGATCAAAACTTGGAATTTCTTCCATCTCGTCAATCTTTCTAGTAAACAAACTGAGCAAAAACTTGTTACAGAAAGAAAAACCAACACCTCAGACTCTAATGCCAAAAATAAATAAAAAATGAAGGAAGTTGCATTAGGAAGGAATTCCCATTTGGATTCTGTACATCATGAATGTAAGTTAACATCAACGTGTAATCCAAAGCTTTTAAGCTGATAGAGTGAGAGAGAACTATTACCTCTGTAATGGCTTCATCGGTTTGTCCTGTAGCTTCCATCCAAAAAAACCTGCAAGAACGAAATCGGATCGAAGATTGTGTGTTGGAGTAGCAGAGAACTCGGGCTCAGACTGGGTCGGAGATGGTGTGTTGGAGAAGACTCTTGAATCTGGATCTCTAGATGGCGATGTCGCAAGGAAGTCGATTTGTGTAGTCCTCGTTGTAGCAAGGAAGAGAATGAGAAGAATCGCGATTTGTGTAGTCCTCGATGTCGAAAGGAATGAGAAGAAGTTCGATGTCGTCTGAGCAGGTGAAGTCCTCATTGTGGCAAGGAAGAGAGAGAATGGGTTATATGCATAAAACAAGTCAAAATGCCCAACGTAAATCTCAGCCCTTGATTGTATCTGACGGATAAAAATAGAAGCCCGCAAATTTCAAGTTTTACGGGCATGTGTATCTGAGAGAGCTTGATGAAAGTGAAAGGTTCCATATTTGACTATTTTCGTTTGTGCTTAATATCATTATATACCACACAGATATATATATATACAGAAATGCTGACATACGGACGCCCGTATGTGAGCATTTTACGGACCTCATTTAATTGCCTACTCCAAAAAGTGATTCCCTTGTGGGGCCCACTATTTAGGGCCCCACAAATTTGAATTTCATGAGTTAAAAGCGGACGCCCGTAAGTTTAAAACTTACGGGCGTCCGCATGGGAGTCTCACTGTATATATATATATATATGTGCACTTTGACAAACATATATAAATAAATAAATAAATATTTATATACCTTTTATAGCTAGCAACAACAATACAATATCTCTTTTGGTACACATCATTTGACCAATGAATGGGAGTAGGGGTGTTTGGTGTGATTGCAAGGACATGCTCTGTTTGTTTTGTGATAACACCCATTATAGGAAACTGAGATTAGTGCCCGATTTAGCCGGGAGATTTGCCGATTTGAGTTGTATGGTTAATTGTGTGGAGATTACTAGAGGGGGCCATTTATAGGTTGATGGGAGTAGGGGTGTCCAAATCCGTCCGCAACCGAGGAATCGATATGAATCGTGGTTTTTCAGTTTAGGTTTTTTGGTTAACGGTTTCGGATTCGGTTATGAATTTAGAAATTTTTCAGATTCAGTTTTTTTGGTTTTTGATTTAACCGGAAAAACCAAATAAAAATTAATTATTTTTTATATATTTACTTATTTAAATAATTAAGGCTAAAAATTAAAGAACTAAGCCTAAATACAATCTCTAATTTATCCATTAGGGCTTAAAATAGTATCTCCTGCCCCACTTTTTTCTCCCTTACTATTTCACTCACTTCATTAAAAATAGCATTACAACATCGACTGCAATGTGGTTGGTGCAACTGTGAAAAATAGCATTCTTTGCTATTTGAACTGCACTGACATTATCACAGAATAATATTGGCGGCGAAGACAGCTTAATGTGCAAGTTTTTTAAGAGATAAATTAACCATAGAAGTTCAGCAGAGGTCGTAGCTATAGCTCAATATTCGGCTTTTGAATTGGAACATGAAACAGTCATTTGCTTCTTTGCTCCCCAAGATAACATATTTGGATCGACAAAAATGGCATAACCAGTGGTGGAGCGTCGACTGTCAGGACAACCGGCCAAGTCCACGTCCAAAAAAGCCCAGAGAGAAATAGAGGAGACCTTGTGAAACATCAACCCAAGTTGTGATGTGCCTTTAATATACCAAAATATTCGTTTGATTGCCTCAAGGTGGGTCTCTGTTGGACATTGCATGAATTGACATACATGATTAACAGCAAAGGATAGATCGGAATGGGTCATGGTTAAATATTATAAGGAGCCCACCATTTGCTGATACACCGACGGATCTTTAAGTGGGCGAGAACGATAAGTAGATAGTTGGAGGCCAGTTGCTAGAGCACTCTTTACACTCTTAACATGTTGTAGGCCAAAATGATCAAGAAGGTGGTGACAAAACAATGGGTGTTTGAACAAGAAGATTGGGTTGGACAGCAGAGGGACCATTAAATGGATCTGAACTTTCAGGAGGGTCTAATAAAGCTGCTGGAAATTTTTTGAGGTGAAAACCAGGCCGAGATGAAGCAGAAACCATGGGTGTCTTGGAGAAAGTTTGCTAATCAAAAGATACATGTGATAAGATTTTAACAAACAATAAAAATAGAGCTGATGTACTTGCAGATAAGCCAGAAATGGAGAGCGGCACTCCCTTTCATAGAATGTCATAAAACACTCTTGAGAATGGGCTAGACAAACCCTAGGCCCTTTTAAACCAAAGCAACCAACAAAGACTTAAACGACAGAGTTTTTAGAATAAAGAAAAAACACAGTAACTATAAAACAAACCAAAAGAGAAATTGCATTAACTCCAACACTCCCCCTTGATGCTATTTCTCCTTAACACCAAGTCGAGCACGCAGGTTAGCAAATTTGATTTTCTGAAGACCATTGGTGAAGAAATCTGCCCATTAATCACTGCTGCCACAATAAACAAGATCAATAACCTTGTCACTCACAGCTTCTCTAAAGACATGGTATTTGATTTTTATGTGTTTAGTGTGGCTATGCAAAACAGGATTCTTTGACATGCTTATGGCAGACTTGCTATCACACAAGATGTGAGTAGGACCCTTTTGAACTTCACCAATTTCACGCAAAATCTTTCTGAGCCAATTTGTAAGATTCGCAGCATGGGTAGCAGCCACATATTCAGCCTCAGCTATAGACTGAGCAACAGAACTTTGCTTTCTTGATAGCCAAGAAAAAACTCCATACCAAAAAAGGAAAGCATACCCAGATGTGCTTCTCATGTCTTCAGGAGAGCCAGCCCAATCACTGTCAGAAAAACCTTGCAGCTTGCCATCAGGCTGATGCAAATACAAAATTCCAAACTTTGTTGTGCCCTACAAATATCGAAAAATTCTTTTAACCCCACAGATATGATTTTCACTTGGAGCTTGCAAGAATTGGGATAACAAATTTGTGGCAAATTCAATGTCTGGGCGAGTCGATGACAAATATAGAAGGCTCCTAATCACACTTTTGTACAAAGTAGGATCAGCTTTTGGAGACCCATCCTTTCTATAAAAAAATTCATGAGCAACAGTAGGAGTTGATACAGCTTTGCACCCTTCCATACCAAATTTCTTCAGCAACTCAGTAATATACCTGTGTTGACTAATGAACACACTCCCTTTTTGTTGATCAACCTCAATGCCCAAAAAATACTTCATTAAGCCTAAATCATTCATCTCAAATTTTTCTTTGATATTCTCCTTGAAGTCTGCTATAAGCCCTTCATCATTTTCTGTAACGATTAAGTCATCAACATATAAAGAAATAATAACCTTTCTACCTCTAGTTTCTTCCTTCATATAAAAAGTGGATTCAGTAAGGCTTTTTATGAATCCCTGTTCCTGAAAATAGTCATCAATCCGACTATACCAAGCTCGAGGAGCTTGCTTAAGCCAGTACAAAGCCTTCCAAAGTTTGAGAACTTTAGACTCTTCACCCTTTTTAACAAATCCTGGAGGTTGCTGAACAAAAACCTCTTCCTCCAGAAGGCCATTCAAAAAAGCTGATTTTACATCCAAGTGGTAGAGCTTCCATTTCTTCTAAGCTGCTAAAGCAAACAACAACCGCACAGTCTCCATGCGTGACACAAGCGCAAATGTTTTCATATAATCTTTCCCATATTGTTGCGAATATCCCTTAGCAACCAAGCGTGCTTTGTACTTGGATACAGTGTTGTCAGGATTCAATTTTGTTTAAACACCCATTTGACACCAATGGCTTATTTATCTCCAGGAAGATCCACCAAACTCCAGGTATCATTCTTTTCAATTTGCAAAATTTCTTCTTTCATTGCTTCAACCCACACCAGACTACTGAACGCTTCAAAAAGATTTCTTGGTTCAAGAGAGGTTAATCTACAAGTCTCACAAACATCATCTATATCTCTGTATTTCCAAACAGATGAATCTGAGTTGTCATAAATATCACTGATACTTCTGTATTTCAAAACAGGAGAATCTGAATTTTCATCACTTGAATCCGCTGGAACACCAAGAATAGCTTCTCCACGAATCTCTCCTTCCCCATGCTCAGAGAGCCGATCAATTTCCTCATCAAGCCCACATGAATTATCATTCAACTCCTTTTGATTCTCCTTACACACATCCACCCCTTGTTGAACCTCAACCTTTCCTCCAGGAGGCAGATAGGCTCTGTTGTCAACCCAGTCCCACACGGCATCCCCATCAAATTCCACATCTCTAGCAACAACTAGCTTCTTGGTATCAAAATTCAATACACGATATCCTTTTGACTGAGAGCTATACCCAAGGAAAATACCTTTGTCGCATTTTTTGTCAAGTTTCTTTCATTTGGCATCAGGGATATGAATATAACATACACTACCAAAAACCTTAAGAAGTTTGGCAGAAGGTTTGATACCTGTCCAAGCTTCGAAAGGAGTCTTTTCTTTGATAGCACTTGTAGGAAACCTATTGAGCAAGAACACGGCAGTATTGACTGCTTCGGCCCATAGCCAATTGGGTAGTTTTCTCCCTAATAACAAGGTCTTTGCCATCTCCATAACACTTCTATTCTTCCTTTCAGAGACTCCGTTTTGCTCTGGAGCATAGCCAACAGTGAATTGATGATGAATGCCACTCCTGTCACAGAATTCTTCAAATTCTCTGGAAGTGTATTCAGCCCCTCTATCACTTCTGACAATTTTAAGCTTCTGACCAATTTGAGTTTCTACAAAAATTTTGAATTTTTTAAACTTGCTGAGAACTTCAGATTTGTCTTTCAAGAAATAAATCCAGGTCATCCTGGAAAATCATCAATGAACAAGACAAAATATTTGTTACCTTCATTAGTAACAGTGTGCATAGGTCCGCATACATCGCTATGTATAAGCCCGAGAAACTCATTGGCTCTCCACACAGAATCATCATGAAAAGGTCTTCTTCTTTGTTTACCCTCCATACAGTTGCTACAAATAAGAGATTTACCAGTGATATTTGGAAGATCAGAAATCATATGATAGTCTTGTATTTTCTTCATACTTTGTGAGCTCAGATGACCAAGCCTCTGGTGCCACAAATTGTGATCCCTCTCAGAAGCTCTCAAAACAAGTTCAGTTTTCTTCTCAGGAAAATCTTCATTAAAATTCACCACAAAGCTTCTTTTCCTTTGCATCTTCACAGTTCCAATAAGACTATCTCCATCAAGGATTTGACAAGCTTCCCCTTGAAACAACAGAGTAAAGCCTTTTTCCATTAATTGCCCTACACTCAAAAGGTTTGAATCCAATTCATGAACATAAATAACAACACTAATTTGATAGATCCCTTTTATAGACCGAACTACTACGGTTCCTTTCCCTTCACTCCTCACAACTTCGCCATTGCCCAGAACAATATTTCTCTTGTCAGATTTATCAGGACTTTTAAAAATACTAAGATCAGCACTCATGTGATTACTTGCTCCTGAGTCAAGAACCCAAGTAGTACTTTGTTTTTCAGTGGGCTCAAAACATGTTACAAACAAGAATTCGTCATCATCAGAGGCTTCCCAGGCCATATGATCTTGCTGCTTCTCTTTGTCCTTCTGCCTACATTCTTTTAAGACATGACCAAACTTTCCACAACCCTTACACAAAGGTTTCCCTTTATTCCAACAGTGCTCCTCAATATGCCCTTCATTCTTGCAATTACTACACTGTGGCTTTGTTTTGCCCCAGCAAGAATCCTCCACATGCCCTTCTCTTTTACAATAGTTGCAAAAAGGCTTTGAACAAGATGATTTATTCCAGCCTCCAGAGGACCCACCAATACTCTTCTTTAAATGTTCTTGTTCCATTTTCATTCGATATGCACTCTCCGAATGCTCCATATTGAGACTTCTATCTTGACCCGAGTTTCATGTGCCTCTAGTGATCCTTTTAGATCACTGACAGTCATCGTCTCTAGGTCTTTTGTTTCTTCCATTGTTGTCACGATATTATTGTACTTGGGTGTCAAACTGATTAAAATCTTTTCAATCACCCTCCTATCAGGCATGTCCTCACCATGAGTCCTCAATCTGTTAACAATATCCATAACCTGAGTGTAGTATGCTGTAATAAGCTCGCCTTCTTTCATCAATAAATTCATCAACTCTCATCTCAGACTGTGCAGCTTCACAACACGAACCTTAGAATGGCCCTAAAATAGTGCTCATGATATCCCATGCCTGCTTAGCACAGTTTGCGCTAGAAATTCTTGGAAAAATAGATTCGGCACTATGAATCACTAACAAGGCTGTATTATCAAGTTCAATATCCTTTTTAATCTTGGTTTTATCAATCGCAGTCTTCTTAGATGCACCCCATTTCTCGGTGGTTGACTCACTTTCATTGTTGTTAGAAATACACACTGGACAACCTTCCTCAATATACTCCCATAATCCCTTGGATTTAAAATAGATTCTCAACAAGTTAGACGAGTAATCGTACCTTTCACCAGAGAAAATGGGCAATGCACAGGTAACAGGTTTTGCTGGATCTGACATCATAATAGGCAAGCAAACATAGAAGAGAAACAGAGTAACCACGAGTTAGCATGGCCCTCGTTAATCTACGGCTCCGATACCATGATAAGATTTTAACAAAAAATAAAAATAGAGCTGATGTACTTGCAGATAAGCCAAAAATGTAGAGCGGCACTCCCTTTCATAGAATATCAGAAAACACTCTTGAGAATGGGCTAGACAAACCCTAGGCCCTTTTAAACGAAAGCAACCAACAAAGACTTAAACGACAAAGTTTTTAAAATAAAGAAAAGACAGAGTAAATATAAAACAAACCAAAAGAGAAATTACATTAACTCCAACAACATGACGAGAGATATAGACACGGCCAGTAAGAGGATCAAGACACATATAGCCCTTATGATGAGTACAATAGCCAAGAAAAATACATCGAATGCTTTTATAATCAAGTTTTCCATGGCCAAATGGTGTCATACATGCAAAACATATGCAGCCAAAAACCTTAAGATGAACATATGAAGGTGGCGAACCAAAGAGAAGAGAAGATGGAGTTGATCCATTAATAGACTTGGAAGGGAGCCGATAGATCAAATACACAGCGCAGTAGATAATCCATATTGCCAAAAATCTTTTGAAAGTTGAGCATGGGACAATAGAATGAGACCGATCTCAACAATAGCTCGATGATTGCATTCAGCGAGGCCATATTTTTCGGGTGTGCCAGGACATGACATGATGTGGGAAATTATGTGTGGAAAAATATGTTTGAAGAGAAAAAGTCATATATTCACCCCCCACCATCAGTTTGGATAATTTTCACATCAGCGTGATATTGGCAGCGAATAAAATTGATGAGAGAAATAAATAAGCTAGCCACATCCGACTTATGATGCATAGGAAAAAACCATGTAAATCTGGAAAACTCATCAACAATAATTAAGTAGAATCGATAGCCATCCATGAAAATAAAAGGCAATTTGGAAGACTTGCCCATTTTACAACTTGCACAAATATGTTTATTGAGAGAAAAAGATAAATGTAATGACGACGCAATAGAACCCAAAACTTTAGAGAAGGGGTGTCCAAGTCTGGCATGCCATAAATCACCATCCACTTTATTGTGCATCAAATTGACATTGTAAACAGCGAAATTATTGGAAAGTTGATAAAGAACCTCATGATTATGCCCAGTTAGCAGTGTCTTCCCGTCCTGCAACGCCTTAACAACAAAGCCCCATGGGTAAAAGATAACAAAGCAGCAATTATCACGAGTAAACTAAGAAACACTGACAAGTTTCTTGCATACAGAGGGTACAATAAGAACATTCTCAAGTCGAAGAGAATGTGAGAGAGGAATTTGAGCAGTATGTGAAATAGATAAGCCCTGGCCATTTCCAACAAGAACTTTAGCTGAACCAGAGTATGGAAGAATACCTTGGGCACCAGTAAAATCTGGAGCAACATGAGTGTTGGCACCAGTGTCAGGATATGATAGCACACCTGCTGGGTTTGATTTCAAATGTCTGTGCAACTCGACCTAATTCTCGTTCACGTTCTTCATCTTGAAGATGGTTTAGTTGGGTTGGAATCTTAATTCTTATTATTGGGCTTCATATCATGAGTTATCATTATGGGCTTCTTTTTGTTCTTTGTTTGTTAAATGGGTTTTTATTATTGTTATCCCATTAGTCAATTGTCTTTTATTCTTTTATTCATTCCTGTATTGTTTCCTGTGTTGTCTCAACGGCTATTTGTACTTGTTATAGGTTTTGCTCTATAAGAGCCATCTCTGATACATTGTTAATCTCACGTTTTGAATGAATACATTTAAAACTTTCCCCCTCTTTTCTGATCTTCTTCTTTCTTCCTCTACTCTTCTCTGTTAAGTCTTCTGCCTCTACAAATTATATCATGGCATCGGAGGGTTTCGATCCCAATTTTTCACAAGCAGTAAAGACAATGCTACAAACAACTCACCCAAATACCAATCCTTTTCAAAATCCCTATAGTTCTTTGCCAACAGATTTGTCCATCACCAAGTTGATAACTTCTGAGTTGAATGGTAGTAATTATCATTCCTGGAGTATTCAGTTTATTAATGCCTTGGAAACAAGGAACAAATATGGGTTCATAGATGGTACTCTTCCTATTCCTGCTATTACTGATCCTAACTATCAGAATTGGAAACAATCAAATGGTCTTATCAAGACCTGGATCTCTAATGCTGTTGCTCCTAGCATCCTTCAAAATATTTCTAACTGGAAAACAGCCCAAGAGCTCTGGCTTGATCTTAAACATAGGTATTCTTCAGTCAATAAGACTCGAGTATTTGAGGTTATGAGGGAGATCGCCACTATGAAGCAACATACTCTTACTGTGACAGACTACTATTCCAAAATGAAGTCTCTATGGGATGAACTTCAAGGGTATCAAGCTATTTCAAATTGCAAATGTGGCATGTGCAAATGTGTTGATGAAATTCTACAACCTATATTAGTTAAAAGAGAAGATGAAAAGGTTATGCAGTTTCTTATGGGGTTAAATGACAATTTCAATGCTGTGAGCAGTCAAATTCTTCTTCAGGATCCTTTTCCAGATGTTATTAAAGCTTACAACATGGTCACTCAAGAGGAAAGAAAACAGAAAATTCAAGATAAAGTGCCAGTCATCTCTCAGGAAGCTATGGCTATGGCTTTTCAGAAATTTTCCAACGGAGGTAACACAGGTGGTTTCAAACATAATTTTAAAGGTGGTCAGGACAAGAAGCATTTTCAAAACAACAAGTCTAATGCCGCCAAGGATCAGTTCTGTAGATATTGTAAACTCACTAATCATACTATTGATAAATGCTTCAAGCTGCATGGTTTTCCACCTAACTCCAACAAGAGGCCTAGGCCTAATAATTCTGGAAATTCTTCTGGCCAATCCTACACTACTAATCAAGTGAGCACAGAAGCTGATTCTAAGGCAGGACTTGACCTCATTTCAGAACAATATAATCAAATACTTGCTTTTCTGAAAACCAAAGGTGGCAAACCTGAACAGGGGTCTGATCATACTGTGGCTTCTGTCTCAGGTAATCATACTTTCAATCCCAATAAATTTTTAACTAAATGGTTAATTGATAGTGGTGCTAGTCATCATGTGATTTGCCATCCTTCTCTTTATGATTCTTATTATCATGTGCCTAATTCTTATGTGCATCTTCCTAATGGTGATAAACATTTAATCACACACATAGGCAGTGTTAAAATTACTGAGAATATTATCCTTAGACATGTATTGTGTGTGCCTATTTTCTCATACAACCTCATATCAGTGAGTAGTCTAACTAGAGATAATAATCTTAATATACTCTTTACAAAAGAAAACTGTGTAATGCAGGAAGTAGGCACTTTGAGGAAGATTGGATGGGGAACAATGCATAAAGACTTATATCTCCTCAAACCAACTCTTAAAGCTTCTTTAGAGCATTCAATTTCTGTAAATTCTTCTGTAAATTCCAAAACTTGGCATAGGAGGCTAGGCCACCCTTCTAAGAATATTTCTAAGCTTACCTGTAATCTACCTATTAGTGATAATTTTGTATGCCAAGAATGTACTTTTGGGAAAATGAAGAGGAAGCCTTTTGTCCTTAGTAATACTATTTCTACTGCTTGTTTTGAGTTAATACATATTGATATTTGGGGACCTAATGTTGTTTCATCTCTCGAAGGTTATAAATATTTTCTAACAATTGTAGATGATTATTCAAGAATGACTTGGGTCTATCTTATGGTGTCTAAAACTCAAGCTAGGACATATATTCAAGCTTTTATTACTTTTGCTAAAACACAGTTTAATCAACACATTAAAACTATTAGATCTTACAATGGTTTGGAGTTTAAAATGGATGATTACTTCTTAAGTTTAGGAATACAACACCAAACTACTTGTGTTTACACTCCTCAACAAAATAGAGTGGTTGAGCGTAAGCATCAACATATTCTAAATGTGGCTAGAACTTTGAAATTACAAAGTTCTGTACGAGAAACCTTCTGGTCTCACTGTGTTCAAACTGCTGTTTTTCTTATTAATAGGCTTCCTAGTAGAACTTTAGATCATAAATCTCCATATCAAATTTTATATGATAAACCTATTGATTATTCTTCTTTCAAAGTATTTGGTTGTCTTTGTTTTGCTAAGATAAATAAGAAACTTCATTCTAAATTTGAACCAAAAGCTAAGGCTTGTATCTTTCTAGGTTATCCTTTAGGAACTAAAGGTTACAAACTCTTAGATTTGGAATCTTATGAGGTTTTTAATTCTAGGGATGTCATTTTTCATGAGTACAATTTTCCTTTTACTAGTAAGATACCAGCCATGGATTCTACTCATATTACTTCTCAACCAGCAAGCACATCACAGCCTATTCAAGAACAATCAAATGCTACTAGAACTAGAAAGAAACCAGCTTATTTGTCAGATTATGACTGTAATGTTGCTGCCTTATATGCTCATCAATGTGACATTCATTGTCATGCATCTCATGCATTACATACAAGTTTCCTTGCTAATGTAGCTCTTTATAAAGAACCTAGATATTATAAAGAAGCTGTTAAAAATTCAGATTGGTGTCAAGCCATGAACTTAGAAATTCAAGCTTTAGACAGTAACAACACTTGGACCTTGACTACTTTACCAGAAGATAGGAGAGCTATTGGATGTAAATGGGTATATAAGGTGAAATATAAGGCTGATGGTTCTCTGGACAGATTTAAAGCTAGGTTAGTAGCTCAAGGTTTTAACCAAAGTGAAGGTTTTGACTACAAGGAGACTTTTGCTCCGGCAGTTAAAATTACAACTATTAGGATTTTCTTAGCCCTTGCAAGCATGTATAAATGGCATGTCCATCATTTAGATGTTCACAATGCTTTTTTAAATGGAGATTTAGATGAGGAAGTGTATATGAAGCTGCCACCAGGGTATAAAACACAAAATCCCAGCTTAGTTTGTAGACTAAATAAGTCTATCTATGGTCTTAAACAAGCTAGTAGACAATGGAATGATAAATGTAAGAATTCTCTTTTAGCCTATGGTTTTAAACAAAGTCAAACAGACTACTCTTTATTTTTTTATAAGAGAGGATCTAGTACTGTCCTACTCCTCCTATACGTTGATGACATGGCCCTAGGGGGTAATGATCTTCAACTAATTCAACAAATTAAAACTTACATTGCTACTTGTTTTAAGATCAAAGATTTAGGAACTTTAAAAAAATTTCTAGGTCTAGAAATAGACTATACTCCTACTGGTATAGCTTTATCCCAAAAGAAATATACCATAGATCTCATAAGAGATACATGTCATTTTAATGCTAAGGTAAGTCATACTCCTATAGACACAAATCTTAAACTTTCTATAAATTCAGGAACTCCTTTGGATGATCCTTTACAGTATAGGTGTTTAATAGGCAGATTAATGTATTTAGTTACAACTAGACCGGACATAAACTATGCTGTTAACCATTTAAGCCAATTTATGAAGACTCCTACAGACATTCATCTCAAGGCAGCAAACAGAATAGTCAGATATCTCACAGGTACAATTAATCAAGGAATTTTTTATCCTACTACTAACACTTTGCAGATTCAAGCTTTTTCTGATGCTGATTGGGCATCACGTGTTGATACAAGAAGATCCATTACTGGCTATTGCATCAAATTGGGGAATTCTCTCATTTCTTGGAAATCCAAGAAACAAGTTACTGTATCTCGCTCCTCTGCTGAAGCAGAGTATAGAGCTTGTGCTACAACAGCTAGTGAACTCACATGGATTCATAGTCTTCTCACAGAGTTAAGAATTTCCATCAAGCTTCCTATGATTTTACATTGCGACAATCAAGCGGCCATTCAGATGGCAAACAATCCAGTTTATCACGAAAGAACAAAACATATCGAGCTTGATGTCCATTTCATCAGAGACAAGATTCAAAACAAAATGGTTCAGATGGCTTACCTCAAATCAGCAGATCAACCAAGCGATTTGTTAACCAAAGCTCTTTGTGCTCGTCGACTTCAATACCTCATAGGCAAGCTGAACATGCTCGATTCGCCTGCCCAGCTTGAAGGGGGATGATAGCACACCTGCTGGGTTTGATTTCAAATGTCTGTGCAACTCGACCTAATTCTCATTCACGTTCTTCATCTTGAAGATGGTTCAGTTGGGTTGAAATCTTAATTCTTATTATTGGGCTTCATATAATGAGTTATCATTATGGGCTTCTTCTTGTTCTTTGTTTGTTAAATGGGTTTTTATTATTGTTAGCCCATTAGTCAATTGTCTTTTATTCTTTTATTCATTCCTGTCTTGTTTCCTGTGTTGTCTCAACGACTATTTATACTTGTTATAGCTTTTGCTCTATAAGAGCCATCTCTGATACATTGTTAATCTCACGTTTTGAATGAATACATTTAAAACTTTCCCCCTTTTTCTGATCTTCTTCTTTCTTCCTCTACTCTTCTCTGTTAAGTCTTCTGCCTCTACAAATTATATCAGGATACCAAGCAGTATCGTCATGATCACCAAGATTGAAAAAAGCTTGAGGCAAGTCAACAGAGGCAGTAGTTGACAAGCATTGGTTTTGTGATTGGAATAACCACACTTATAACAGTACATGCCGGAAGCATCACCGGTTAATGGAGCATCCCGAGAGCGAGAAAGGCCATGCCCACTAGCACCAAAACGGGCACGGTTTGAAATGGGATTGTTGCGACCAGAACCACAAGAGGCATGGCTACGAAAAACAGTAGAAGAGGAGCGGGTGTCCTGCACTTTAGGAGTAAACACAGCAACAGAGTTCAAAGTAGTAGTTTGATTGCCAAGAAGTCGGTGCTCATAATCCAAGAGTAGACCAATAACAGCATCAATCGAATGAAGAGTAGGAGCCAAATGAATAGCATTAACAGCGACATCATACTCCGCGGGAAGTCCTTTAAAGAGGATAAAAATGAAATCATCATCCTTAATTGATTCTTGCGCCATAGAAAGCGCGTGAGCAATAGACCGAGCTTTGTTAACAAAGTCAATAATAGATGACGACCCTTTAGAAAGAGAATGTAAATCATATTTGAGACTCTGAACGCGAGCCTGAGTAACAGTGTCTTAAAGAGTGGACAAAGTGGTCCAGATGAAATGAGAAGATTCACAGCTCACAACTTGAGAAAGAACCTTAGGAGATAAAGAGGAAGCAACCCAGGCAAAAACCATTTGATTCAAATGAAGCCATGCAAGAACCGGTGCATCCGTAGCGGCAGCACTAGGTTTGGACAAAGAACCACCAACAAAGCCAAGAGAAGGCCATGACAACAGAGAACAGGAAGCACTTGAATTTTCCAAAGAAGAAAATTAGTAGAAATTCCTCTCCCTATTTTTATCCAGCATTGAACCTGGGATTGTTTTTATAGGTTTTTCAGTGTCCGTCCTGGTACCACTTAGCCAAATTGGTTGATTTGGGTCACAAAATAGTTCTCCAACAATAGGAAAAAAATAATCACGTTCATTAATTTCAAATCTCGAAAACTTTGAAGAAAAAATAAATATATTTTTCAAACCAAAAGATAAATATTGTGCGACTCAAAATCAAGTAAATACTATGAATAATAGAAAGAAAAAAAAATATGAATCCCGCTATTATCATAGAGAATTAGAGATTAATATAATATCAATCAAATAATTTTAAAATAATTTGATTTATTCTTAATTTGATTGATTATGATAATATTTTTTGGCCATTTCTACTTTCTAGGAGCTACCTTAGCCGCCCGCCTTAGTAGACCATAGTTAAATCATTACCAACTAAGGTCAAATCATTTCAAAGTATAGGCCCGCGAAAAACACCCCCAACCACTACCACCACCACCTTCCAGATGCAATGAAATAATATGTTAATGCAAATGACTAGACATTTATGAGTTGTCCATAAGCACTAGAAATTCAAAGTTAACCTGATAAGAGGAGATGATCAAAGAAATATTAAATTGTGCTAACCAAAGTCAACACAATTACCTAGAGGAAAACAAAATGCAGCTCCAAGAACTTAACCTAGCACGACATTCCTTGCACCCCACCGGAGAGATCCAGCAGATTTTCCCATTGATTGGAATTACATAAACATTAGAATTGGATACAAAATACGCTATGAAAATATAAAATGAACAACAAAATGACAAACAACACAATATATAAAGAAGCTTTTACTGAGACGATAAAGTTAACTATGATAATTCTTTTCAAACAGAAGGAAAACACAATTGAACTCTCACACACCCCAACAGCTTCAGTGTAATTTCGCAGTACAAAAAAAGTAAAACAACTCAAGCACTTCCATGCTTAGAAAACAGGAAGTTCTTTTATTCAAACTCAACTTAAGGGAGTCAAAAGATGCTTATAGTAGGTGGGACAAATTAATTATAGGCATCAGGGTTGGCCAAGAGATATGCATCAATGGCCTTGAACATTGCGGTGCCCTTCTCTTTGCCTTCATTGAGTTTGTCCTCTGGAATCACAGCATCACCTTTGAGGTGGTACGAGGCGGTGGTCTTCCAGATACACCCTCCAGTCGGAGAAGCCACAATCTTGTTCTCCAAACTGATCTTCTCAAGAGGACCTTGGATGGGTTCTCCTTCAATTATGCTGTAGTTGTATGTGAGAGTGTCTTGGTCATAAGATTCAATCTTGAACGTCACATATGTATCTGCATATTCATATATATAGTTAATTAAACAAAAATACTTAATGAAATCTAATTAATTAACAGTAATCATATATATATATATATGAACTGTTTTACATGCGGAAGCCCGTAACTTAATCTATTACGGATGTCTGTTGTTTATATGAACTAGTGAGGCTCCCATCATTTTCACTTGAGCATATGCAGTAGTCGAACATCCATCAATTGAACTTAAAAGTTACGCACCTCAGCACCTGAGAATTGATATATGTGTGTGTGATACATACCTCCAGCATAAGTAACTTTCTGGACGGTTCCGGGACCCCCGTTGCCTCCAGAGTTTTCAACACTCTTAATGGTAGGGATAACCTTGGCGAAGAAGTCGGCACCATCGACATAGGCCTTGAACAGCCTGTTTGGTGTGACTGCGAGGACTTGCTCTGTTTGATCTGTGAAAACACCCATTATAGGAAACTGAGAGTAGTGCTTGATTTAGCTTGGAGTTTTGCCTATTAGAGTTGTAAGGTTAATTATGTGGAGAACACTAGAGGGGGCTATTTATTGGCTGATGGGAGCTTCAAATATCTTGATAACAAATTTGTCGCCTTTGGCAATCCAGAATGATGGCTTGGTAGTCGGTCAAGAAAGGCTCCTCTGATAAAAGTAATAGATAACTGCCAAAATTTTCCTCATTGTAGATTGACTGAAGACTTTGTATGGGAAAGCAATGAATAGAATCTATTATTTGAAACTCTTAAAGTCATTTTGTTTTAAAATTTTAAAATAGGTGATGTAATGTCTAAATAAGATAAGTGGTTGAATTGATGTTAGGATAGGGATGACATAAAATAAATTTATGAATTACAATAAGGAAAATTACGTACCCCATTTTAGCCTTTTGAGTAAGAGTTTAACATGTTCTAATGGATCGTGTAGGATATGCTGCTATTCCTTTTTACTATTGTTCTTACAACAACCACGTTCATTGATTTCAAATCTCGAAAACTTTGAAGAAAAACTAAATAGATTTTTCAAACCAAAAGATAAATATATTAATCCCTCTATTCTCATTGAGAATTAGAGATTAATATAATATCAATCAAATAATTCCAAAATAATTTGATTTATTCTTAATTGATTATCAATTTAGAGATAAAACCTCATTACATGATATTATGATAATATTTTTTGGCCGTTTTCTACTTTCTAGAAGCTACCTTAGCCGCCTGCCTTAGTAGACCATAGTTAAATCATTACAAAGTATAGGCCAGCCCACCCCACTTTCCCTTGCCATGAAAGACGCTCTCTGCGCCCGTATATGTTATCATGGTTCTACTTATTCAAGTTTCCTTCAAGCCTTTCAATTGCAGCGCCTACACCACTCTTTGCTTCTGACCTTTGAAACGCAGCCTCATTTCCTTTATTTGCTTTCTCTACAAGCTTCAATTGGATCCAACCTGTCTCAAAATGAAATCTTCAGGGATTACAAGTCTCATTGTTACCCATCTACACTTGGTATTGCTTTCCGTTTAGAAGTTCATATTTCTAGCCAGTTCATGCAACGACCCTCATACAGAACACTAATGTTTTTAAAGTTATTTTATCCAGATGTAACGAAATAATATGTTAATGCAACTGCAAATGACTAGACATTTATAAGTTGTCCATAAGCGACTAGAAGTTCAGAGTTAACCTAATAAGAGGAGATGATCAAGGAAATATTAAATTGTGATAACCAAGGCCAAGACAATTACCTAGAGGAAAACAGAATGCAGCTCCAAGAACTGAACCTAGCACGACATTCCTTGCACGCCACCTGAGAGATCCAGGCACTGGAATGAACAAACAAAGACGCAATTAGAAATCAATAAGCCGGTACTAATACAATGGCTGTACTTTAATGCTGAAAGCCCAAGATATGTAAAGCTATATAACTAATGTGAGTATATTGCATTGTTATTTAGTGAATCAAACTTCCTAATCGAGTAATCAGAATTGGTGAATGAGATATGGGTTATTTACTTATCAAACCAAATGTTGCAGCAGTGGCTGAGCCAGCCCCAACGACATTGAAAACATCATGCACACCCCGTTTCTCAGCCAGCAGATTTTGCAAACCACAAAATGTAGCAGTGAACATCCCAAGTCGCACTCCACCAACAATCGAGCCACGAACAACCCTGATATACCTCTTCTCCATTGCATCTCTCATTAGTCTATACTGCTCACGCTTGTCTGGAGTGCTCCCAAGCTTCAACATTAGCTCTGCATCCTTGCTCTGCCCAATATGCACAGTCGTCTAAACTTTTGACTTTCTTAGTTTGAGATAGTAAAACAGAAGCAAATAATTGGAAAAAAAACGAAGTAAAAAACTCTCGTGCACAAAAATATCGCAGTGGGCAAGTCGGAGATTAGCAAGATGTATGAAGACCTTAGCCTCCCATAATATGTGGAGAGTCTGTTTCCCAGAGCAAAAAAAACAACCCATCAAGTTAAATGTGTTTTGCATATGATTGTTCCTGGAAGGGGGAAAGCCTAGCAAAAATGTCTATCTCCATTAAACACATGCAATGCTGGAAACATGTGCCAACCTAGAGCCTTAGAGTGTGTTTGGATATTATTTTCTTTTTTAGTTTTTAAAAACGATTTTGGGTATAGTTTTTAGAAACACTTTTTAGAAGAAAAAAAAATTGTTAAAAAATTCATTTGGTTGGTGATATTTGACTTTGTTTTCGGAAACCGAAAAACATGAAATTAAAATTGAAATTTAATCAAATGAAATTGAAATTCATCCAAATAAAACTCAAATTTAACAAAATGAAATTCAAATTTATCAATCGGGTAAAAATGAAGGTTATTTTGGGTCAACACCGGAGCAAAGCCGTCCAGTGGCCGGACGACGATGTCGGTGAAGAGAGGCGAGTCATCGTTGAGACTGAGAGAAGAGAGAGAGAAATAAAATAAAATAAATTCATCTTAATTACAATTATGTCACTTAAAAATCTTACAAAACAACAAAATATTATTTTGGTTTTCTAGTTTTTAAAACTGAAAAATGAAAACTGTTTTTAAAAAAAAAAACTCAAAACAAATTAGGCAAATGAATTTTAAGCAATCATTTGATTTTTCAAAACAGAAAACTGTTTTGAAAATCATTACCAAACACACCCTTAATATTAACAATGGTACACATAAGACACTGTGCCTAATTTCAAATGCCTTTTTAAAGTCAAAATATTCAAATATGACAGTGGCACTAATGGCATTCAGCATTCACAGGCACAAATTCTCGTTCATTCACTTGTGGCATTTAGCATTCACAGTCACAAATTCTCTCTCATTACTCTTTTTATTGCCTTTAACTTTCTGTCAATGTAGTAATTATCTTGGAAGACAACAAAGACAATCCGTACATCGTAGCTAAATGCCATCATAAGCTGTTACTCATTTTAAACCTCTTATGCTATGATGACAATGTAAGAAATTGGATATTGGAGACATCACCATAAGTATTTCAAAATTCAAAGACATTTGAAGCTTGTATAGAGACACCAACTTACAACTGAAGCTGACGCCTCCTTGCTACCTCCATATAGCATGCCTGCAAAGATTCCTACAACAGTTGCGGTGCCCCAATTGACGGTGCCAGCCAATCTTGGTGTGTCCTGATATGGATAAAACTAAATTAGCCTCCAGTCCATAAAATGTAGTATTTTGGCATGTGAGTCTATATATAATCATTATCTATATTAAGAAGTTCTACGATAGACAAGTTCCAAGAACAGATAGACAATGAACTACATACTTGCAACACCCTTAGAGATATTTCATGTTACCACTCATTTGAGTAACAAGTCTGTGCTTGTAATTCAAATATGTAAAAGCAGCTCATTTGAAAACCTCTAGGATTGGATAGAAGACAAATAGATCTCCATGACCCTCTATAATAATTTCCTTGATGTACTAGCAATAACGTTACCTCCTTAATGACATTCAGCATCTAAATATAACAAGCAGCCGAAACCAAGCCTTGCTGTAACTAAGTATACCACTAAATCCCATGCATATGGATTTTTACATGAAGCCGTGAAGAGAAGGCATGTTCATCAACTACAAGCAAGTTGTACAAGCATGTGTGGGTATGTCATAGTAAAATGGGTATAAAACTTGGATGAAAAAGCCTCCGTTAACAAACAATAAGTGCTCCTTATCTATAATTAACGTTTATTGCTCGCAGCACTGGCAAGACAAAGTTCCAAACCATTTTGCGCAGATATCCAAATTCTTTCCACAAAGAAAAAAAGAACATAGTGATGACCTATAGATGATAATTTAAGAAAATTGTTATATCATGGCAAAGTCCAATTAGCTATTTGAACAAAACAAGATCCAGCACAAATGAATTGAATAACATAATCCACGCAGAAAATATTGAAACTTGGAATTTCTTCCATCTCGTCAATCTTTCTAGCAAACAAACTGAACAAAAACTTATTACAGAAAGAAAAACCAACACCTCAGATTCTAATGCCAAAAATAAACAAAAAATGAAGGAAGTTGCATGAGGAAGGAATTCCCATTTGGATTCCGTACATCATGAATGTAAATTAACAGCAACGTGTAATCCAAAGCTTTTAAGCTGATAGAGTGAGAGAGAACTATTACCTCCGTAATGGCTTCATCGGTTTGTCCTGTAGCTTCCATCCAAAAAGACTTGCAAGAACGAACTTGAAACAAATGTGAAAGATCTAAACTCTTTATGTAAAACCCAACAAGAAAACCGAAAACAAAATGACCATCAAAGCTGCTTGAAACAAAGTACCTATGAGGCTATGATACGTCAGCCGGAAACTTCTGCAGCCTCTCTCATGAGCACTTCGATCTTACTTCTTCACTTCTCTCATGGCCGACGTGGCTATGATTGGTCCTAACGTGGGCCTCCCTTTGGCCCAGTTAGGCTAGTACAGCTGTATGGGAACCAAAGGAGAATTTAAGGCTAACTGGGCAATCACAAATCTTGCTTTTTAACTTTCTAATTTATCAAAAAATCACACACAGAGTTCATGGGCACCAAAATTACTTAATTACCATCCATTTTTCTTCAAGATATCTTCTATAGAGGTTCTCATGTCCATGAACCTTGGCTTTGGCTGCACTTGAATCTCAAATGTAGCTTTTGAGCTTTCAAATTTACCCAAAAATCATACACGGAGTTCATGGCACCCAAACTTCTTAATTACCATCCCTTTTTCTTCATGATATCTTCCACAAAGGTTCTTATGTCTATAAACCTTGGTTTTGGCTGTACATGAGTAATCATAAATGTAGCTTTTTAACTTACTAATTTACCCAAAAACAACTCATCCAAATTCCAATTTCCATCTGAGATTCCAAAGCTTCTCCCACAATCACATCAATCATACTAAAAATTGCAGAGAAAAGGACTATGCCTTCAAAATGAAACATTGATTAAACAGTAGATTCAAAATGAGAGAATTATACAACATGAAATCGCATCCATATTATTAAACAGAGGTTGCTGCGTTAATATAGAGGAAAAAACAATGTATATCATCCTATTATCTACTTAAACTTGCCACGGTTCCGAACTTCTGATCCATATTTCTCTTAGACAATGAATTCACCAGACAACAGAGATCCAAATCCATATTAAGTTATTAACACAATATCGTAAAAAATACCCACAGATAACCTCAAAAGTGCTTCTTAAAGGATAATCTACTTCACGAGGGCTATGGTTCTCATACCTTTTATGAGCATCCAGCAGCACAATATGTTATAATAACTTGGTTTACATGAATCAAGATACGAAACTATAACTAAATGTAATAGCTGAAAGACTTACTGGGTCTTTTCCTTCCTGGTGGTTGATACTTTGGCTGGTTGAGAAACTATTTATGCACGCCAAGTGTTTGTTTTAAGTTCTCAATGAAAAGCAAGCCTAAATTTGATTCCAAGAGACAATGGCTGAGAAACGAAGCACTAATATGCAAAAAAGACAGAAAAGACGCTCAAAGGAAATAAAGACAGAGAATAGGCAAATGAAAGGTGAAGGATGATAGTTGGGTGGAAGAACAGCGCTAAACACCAAACCTGAGCAGAGGATGAATTTTGTTCCGTCAAAAGCTGAGTTCACCCAAGCAGGCGGATGATGAAGAGCAAACAACCAAGCCGGAGAAAACCAAAGCAGATAAATTCCCCACTTACCTAAAAAAACGACAACGATGAAGAAGATAAAAGAATCAAAAAGATTGAATGGAGATGAGTGCTGAAGGCGCATGGGATATAAATCGAGATATCACCCACAACCAAAGTAGGGAATCGGTGAAGCTGACCTTTCCGCGACGAAAGTTTCAAACACAGGGCTGAGTTCGATTTAGTAGAATCGAAGGGGAGTCCGATTTGTAAAAATTACAATTAATTTTAAAACTTAAATGAATAAACATATTATAATAGATATCAAAGGGCAGATTATAAATTATAATAGCTTATCTACGAAATCATTCATGATTAATTTATAAGTTTTATAAATATGTATATTATTCATTAAATAAATAAATATATTTATTAAAAAATTAAATATACTAAAATAATAATTTTTTATTTATTTTTTATTGTTAATTTTATAAATGATGTTAAAAATAATAACATATATATTATAAATAATATATAATTAATAATATATACGGGTATAGGGCGGGTTTAATTTCAACAAATTCGTCTCCGCCCCGTTATTTTCGCCATAAAAATACTTGTACTTATTATCCGACTCGTTAATTAACAGAGGCATACTCGTATGATTTAGAACGAGTTGTGTAGATGCCCATTCAGCACAAATATTTTTGACAACCCTAGTCGCTAATAACCAACAATGGAAAAGTTGATGACGTAGGTGGTGGTCACACAATGAGAACAACATCGTTTTGGGGTAAAGATCGAAAATTGCTGGACATACACAGACGAAAGTGGGGATGACAATTTTGCCCCTCCCCGACCCAATGTGCCTCGTCTTGCTTTGCACAGATTTTTCTTTACCCAACATTGGGATAAGGAGGGAATGGGGCAGAAAAATCCAAACCGCATGCGGGGTGGGGCGAGGACGGATCAATCCCTCATTCCGCCCTGCAAGTAACCTGATACTATCTATATACACACACTTAATCAATACTAGTAAATAGTAATCACCCTTAGTTATTTTATCAACTATTTTAGTTGTTAATTTTTGTTCGTTGTTAGTTATTTCGGATTATAAAATTTTATGTTGTTGTTTTTTATAATAATATAAGAAATGAAAGGAAAAAAAAATTGTCAGAACTTCACTTGCAGGTGAAGTCTGTGACTTTCATTTCATTTGTTTGAAAGAACAAAAACAAAGACAAAGACAAAGACAAAGCAAAGCAAGCCTCTCTACACAACTTTACAGCATTTTCTCTTCAATTTTCAAGCCGATCTCTCCAAAAATTTCCTTGCCATCTTCAAGGTTTTAATTTTTAATTTCATTTTCATTTAGCAATTAATAATATAACTTTAAAAAGTCAAAAAAAATATAAACGAAAGTTTGATTTCGTGACCTGCGGTTTTCATAAATAGACAGTTTTTTTCTTCTTTAATCGTGGTTGTTGTTTTCATTTCCAATACAATCACATCATAAAAAACACACATTCTTATATATTATTCCTTCACCCTTAAAAATCTATCATTGCAATTGCCCTCAGGATTGCCCTACAAAATCATTAGAAAGAGAACTTGGCCTCATATTTTATACTTTTTTTTAGTTTTTAATTTCATTTTCATTTAGCTATTAATAATTTAACTTTAAAAAGTCAAAAAAATACAAACGAAAGTTTGATTTTATGAACTGCGATTTTCATAGATAGACAGTTTTTTTTTGGCTAATCGCGGTTGTTGTTGTTGAACAGTCTAATTATAGGTACAGTTCAATAAGAGAATCAGCCTATTTTTCATGAAGTTCTCTCATTGATTTTTATCAAAAATTAGGGTTAAACTGGTTTGATCAGCGGATCGGACCAGTTCTAATAACATTGTACATAACAACCATATCCATCTTCATTGAGAATGAAAGGTCATTCACATTTCTATGAGAATTGTCAAATGTACGTTATTTTTTTTATCATATATCTTTGATAAACATTTTTTGTTGGTCTCATATTGTACAATAATAATGGTCCAAATATTTTTCAAAATGTTTTAGAAAATAAATACAACAATATCATATATAATTTAAAATTCAATAATATATTACTTGACTTTATTTAACATAACATAAAAAGAATAATTTTAGATTCTAATAATATAATAATATATTATCATAATAGTATTATAGTATATAACAAACAAGACTCACAAAAGGTTAGATGTTCTCTAACTCATGGTGAGACTTGGATCTTTCTCTGGAGGTGGTCAACATTTCCTATATTCAATGGAATCTGTGGGGCTAGGAGTCAAATATCCACGTAGCAGAAGCCAAAGAAGAAAAGCGCAAGGACCTCGCGAGATGAAATGGAGAAGGATGGGCCAAGGAGGAAGGGATCGGGCGAACCCCTCATGTCTAAGGGGGATGGGTCGAACGCCTGCATGCCGAACCCTTTATTTAGTGAGAGATCGGCCAATTTCCAATAATTACAAAATTGATTAAATTATATTGGAATTAATTTAAGTATTAATTAGGAAACCAAATCTCACATTAGAGGAAATGATTTCAGACCCTTCCCCTATAAATATAAGAAGGAAGTCACAACAAAGTGGGTATTCTTTCTTTTTAGGGAAACAGACAAAAGCTCTATAATATTGAGAAATTAATTGTGAGATTAACTAAAGTAGGAGAATTGATTCCGGATCACCTCAAATTTTGGAAGAGTATGAACAATCCTCCTTGGTGACTTTTTGACACTACAAAATCTATGCTCAAATTCACGGAGGACATCTACTCGACAATGGAGGAAGATGAGATCCTCATACTCTGCTCTGAACAATCGAAGAAAACCTAGAATCCTTTACCAACAGTGTTGTGGGAAAGCTCCTAAGAATGCCTTAAAAACAACAATGAAAAGAGCTTGGAGAGTCCCTGAAGCCACCAGCATCTTGGATGTGGTTACCAACCTATTTCACATCATCTTTCCAGACGAGTTCTCAATGGTTACTGCTCTTGATGAAGGTCCCTGATTTTTCAATGGTCACCTACTTGCTTTAACCAAATGGAAATTTGGAATGACTGCATTGAATGTTTTCTTTGAAGAGATAGCCATTTGGGTTCAAGTTTGGGGTCTTCCCCTGATTTTCCACACCTCTCAGTTTACTGAAATGATCGAAAACCTTATTGGGGTCTTTTTCGATGTGCTTAAGAAATTTAAGGAAACCAAAGCTGGTGCGATCTCTGTTGATTGCTATGGCCTCTGGATACAGGTGGGGGCCAACTCTAATAGTAGGTCTAGATCTACAACAGTCCATGATGATGGTGTCTCAAGCAATGCTAATTCAGAGCCCAGTCCCCTAGCGCCTCCTCATGAAAAGAAACAAGGTTCATACCATTACCACCCAACCCCATCCTATTGGTTCTCAAGCCCAATCCCGCTCTACAGCCCATAACCCAATCACTACTAACCCATCTCAATGAGCCTCTACAGCCCATAACCTTGCCACCACTAAATACAAATAGACGACCCATATCCAGCTCTTTACCTCAACATGAGCCCATTACCTATGTCGAAGCCTACAACTTGATCTTTGTATACCCAACCCCTCATTATTGTTCGGGAAAATTGTAGGCCGGTACATGAAATGGGAAAGTTAGGCAATGAGGTATGGCGCCAATTTTTTGTTCCACTTTTAGTCATTATTTTTGTTGATTTCCGAAACTGACCCTCTCTCACAAAATTCAAATTCATTTGAGGACATTGAAAAATGTGATACCCATGTGTCAGGCGTGATACCCAAAGTTATTGTACTTGTCTCACAAAAATTCAAATTCAAATTATATATAAGTGCCTCGTGATATGTGATATCTCGGTATCCCAAAATTCATATTTTTTTGATTGCCTCGTGAATCGTGATTCCATAACAGGCGTGATACTCCGTTGTGATTAAAATGTAATACCTTTGTGATACACTTAGTGATACCCAAAGCCAATTTCAAATTTGTGATACCCAAATTCAATTACAAATTCGTGATACCTAATTACTCATATCCAGTTGAGAAACCTCTCCAAGCACCAGAACAACACGACTCATCCGGCAACGATCTCTATGGAAAATTTTTGAAAGTTACGATGTTTAGTCCTATGTGATTGCATCATTATTTTTGTCACCATGTCACGCTTGATAATCTGTGATACGTTTATGATTATATGATACTCATCTAGACCATGTTGAACACAAAGATTAATCTGTGATACGTTTATGATTATATGATACTCATCTAGACCATGTTGAACACAGAGATTTCTTGTAAGAATGCTGCTTCAAATTGATGACAATCTATGATATGCAAATTGCTTTGTGATACCCGAGTGATATCTTTACGATATCCACCAATGTAAAGTAAGAGTATCACATAATCAATACTACTAAAACAAACTTCCATGTAACCAAAAAATATAACACCATCAAAGTATAAAACTCACTAAAAATACATACATTACAAAAAAAAACTAAAAAACAAAGAATCTAAAGAACAATACGAAAAAGGAAAACACAGTCCGGTATAATCTATGATACCCATCTAAACCATGTTGAACACCTAGATTTCCTCTGAAAATGCTGATTACTTTGTGATACTTGCGTGATATCTCTATGTGATACATATTTCAAAATCTTGTTATGCAAAACTTTGAAAGCTATGATTGTTAACCAATTTCAATTTCAAATTCAAATTGTAAATCATTCAAACTGTAGATGGCAAAATGACGTGATACTCAACGCCAATTTCAATTTCGTGATGCCCAAATTCAATTACAAATTTATAATACTCAATTACTCATGTCCAGTTGATAAACCTCTCAACGCACCAGAACAACGCGACTCCTCTGACATCGAGACGCTACTCCTCCGGCAATGATCTTTGTGATGCCTAAACACTGAGAATGTTACTTGAAATTGATGCACTAATTGTAGCTTTGTGATACCTCTGTGCTATCTCGATACATTGATGATACCAGTGAAAATGAAGAAACTGTAAACATACCACATTATAGGTCTTGAGGTTGTTGGCCGTATTGAAGAACTCTCACTGAGTAACGACAAACTGGAAAACATAAGAAAAATATGTGACCCACAATTTTATTGAAAGTAGGTTTAAGTTCACTTCAAGGCTGACAAAATCAATCATAGAAACCCAAGTGAAAAAAAGTTATAAGCAATAAGAAAGATAATGAAGATGACATGTGTCGGCTTATAATGTTTTATCTTCTTTAATCAAGGAATCTTAAGGGTATCACAAAAATACTACTGAAAAAGCCTTCCCTGCAGCCAAAAAAATAAAACCAGATATCAACAAAACATAAACCTCACAAAAAATACATACAGTACCTTGGAAGACAACTAAAAAATAAAAAAAGATACATCTCAAAGTATCTTAAAGGTATCAAAAAAACAATAGTACTGAAACAACCTTTCTGCAAGCAAATCATCGTCAGCTATCACTATTAACACCGTCCGCTATCACTATAGCCAGGAGATAGTATGAACAAAATCACCAAGGTATCGTGCGAATATCACATAATAAAAAAATACTGAAAAAACTTTCTTTACAACCAAAAAACAAAAAATCAGCAAAACATATATCTCCCCAAAAATACATACATACAGTACAGAAAACTTACAGCAAAACATATACCTCTCCAAAAATACATATATATAGTACAGAAAACCTTAAAAGCAAAGCATTTTAAGAACAATGTGAAGAAGAAAAAAAATAGAAACTCAAAATCAATCTACTGAAATAAACTTCCATATAACAAAAAAACATAACACCAACAAAACATAAAACTTTCAAAAGTACATCACACCCCAACATAACAGGAAATACTTCTAAAGAATTCTTAATCATGAGAAAAACACAGTCCGCCATCACTACAAACAACATACAGTATGAACAAAATCACCAAGGTATCATATGAGTATCACACGAGAATAAAAAAAAAACTAAAAATGTCATCCTTGCAATGAAACAACAAACAATCAACAAAAAAATAACTTTGAAAAAAAAATATAGTGTAGAGAACAAAAACTGAATAGATCTTCACCCAAAAAATGAATACTCAACCGATACCTACCCAAGATCGACCGCCGACGAAGACACCAAGTTAGATCTAGCCCTCGCGTCGCCGATGGACACTCATTCTCTCTCGACAAAACCAGCAGCTCCACCACCAATAACATTACGTACGTGACTCTATATCACTCAAAAAATGAAGACCCAGTCGATACCTACCCAAGACCGAACGCCGACGATGGTGGTCGTAGATCAACCTCCAAAATCTGAAAAAATGCAACCTAAAACAACCAGCAGCTCCACCTTCAGTAGCACTCCATACTTGGCTCCATATGACCCAGAAAACAAACACCCAACCAAAGACAAAACCACAACCCTTCTCTCTCAACAAACCACATATGAAACCCACACAAGCACTGAAGCATTTAAACCACACGAAATAACCACCAATATTCAAAATGAGGGCAACTTTGTCATTAATTAAAAATATCTACACTTGCAATTACAAAACTGCCCTTTTTTTGACCTCACAGCAAATACACAATCTTATTTGACTCTTTTACAAATATGTCAATAAAACTAGACTTAATGGCAATTTCCCCATTATTGTTCCCACTTCCCACACCACAACAATTTGAACCTATCCTTATCCCAAACACAATCCGTCAACTCCTTTGGATACAACGATCAACTGGGCTTGTCCTAGGAAATCAAAACTAACCCTCAGGCAGTGTGCTTGGCTATGCAACAGTATGTCCGTTTTGACCTATCTTAAAGATCATATTATGGGCAAGAAACACTCACGTGAATTCTTGGATGCTACTGAAAACCATCCTGGTGATTTGGTGGTGGATTCTTGAATGAATAATGTTAAGCATCCTTGTGTAAATGATGGGAAATGTATGGCAGATTTATCTGATATATTGACGGTGGTTGAATAAGATTGTCATGCCGATCACAATGAAAATCTTATTTTGGAACCGTTTGGGGCTTGGGAACCTTCGTGTAGTTCATGCTCTTTGATGTGTAATTCGTCATCAAACGCCAAGTTTTTTTTGTTGTTAAACAAAGCTCGCCCAGTCAATGGCTACGAGACCGCAATTATTTGTCTTGATCATGGTATTTCTTTGCCCCGCGAGAGGCTTGGTGGTGGTCTTTTTCTTCTCTGGAATAATGATATTGATGTTACTATATTCTCTTTCTCTGCCTCCAATATTGCTACTTCTGTGAAGTCCTTTGATGGTTTTTTCGGGCGCTTCACTAGTTTCTATGGGCAACCCCTCCAAACTTTCACTTATAGCAAGTATGGATAAAAGGTAGAAAACCTAACTTTCATTTCCACCTCAAAAATCACTATCATCACTTTACATCCTCTTGAATACAAAATGAAAACATTGACAAAAATTCCATATAAAATATAAACACAAACTATAAAGACTAAAATACACATATCCGAACCTACAAAAACAGTAAAACAAAACAAAAGACTGAAAGAATCAACCAAGCAAAACAAAATGTATTCAAACATGTCAATAAATCAACAAAAATCGACATACCTAATCTCTAATATGATCAAATAAAAAAAACTTAATTGAATTCGTTGAATTTTTTTTTGAAAAAGATCGTTCGCATGATCTATATAAACCATCATCTTAAAGGAGAAAAAAGTTTGAAAATCACCTCACAAAAAAACACCGAAACTCTAATCACGAACTCGAAATCAGACTAGATGAGATAACAGATCTTCTAATCAATAAAAAAATGACTGCCAAATCGCAGATCTTGTTCCCGAAAAAAACGAGGGAAAATTTGAAAACGAGTCTATAATCAATTCTAAACGGAAACCACCATTTATTACTATTACCTCAGAGTTTATTTTAGTCATTAAAAATTATTATTACTTTATTTTGGGCTTATTGGACTAAAACCCTGGGCCCAATGACTTTTTAGACTATTCCACCAGTGACACCAAATTATAAAGAGGGACCTAACAATAATAATTGCAAAATGGGGGTCCGTCATTCCAAATAATTTAGCCAATTATATTTAGTTCTAATCTTTGATTTTGTGGTATGAAATGGATCTACCAATTTGTTTTTGTTGCAGTGGGGATGTAGGAAAAATTAATACTGGATGAAAAATGTGAAAACAATAAATAATGACGTGAATTGAAGCCGCTTAAGTTGAATCAAAAATTTAAGCTAAACACAAAAAAGTGAAAACAACATATTTGAGAGAATTCATGACACTTTTAAAATGACACTTTTTTTTATTACGTTTTTTAATGTAAAAGAGATTTTTCCTTCTTCGTTTTTTTTTTTGTGCTTTTGTTTTTCTATGTAAAAGAACTTTAAAAGACTGCAGATACAAGCGACCTGAGTTTTTTCTTCCAGAATTTTCGCTATGAACTCCGTCGCCCTAAATTCCGCAGCTAATTTGGGCGATGGAAATATTGTTTCATCGCTAAAACATTGATACACAAATATGAAATTCCATCCCTAAATTAGCGATAAAACATAACTCTTAATTATGACGAAAAACATTTGTGATGGAACACAAAATTCCATCGTTAAATTAATGATGAAGCGTTGAACTTTTCTAATGAAATTCATTTACAATGGAATTTTCAGTTGCAAACTTTTTCCAATTATTTTGTAAAAAAATTTACGGCTTTTTTTATTTTTTTATTTGAGTTCCTATGCAAATGATAATTTTGGGATGAAAAAAATAATAAAAAAAACCAATTTTCTTGTACTGTTTCACTAAACTATGATTATTACACCAGTAACACTACTATTCTGGTGAGAATCTACGATCACCACTATTTTCGAGCGTACACTTGATAAACCTATTGAAATTGTGTAAATAACCTACAAAATGTCCAACCCAATTACATAAGAAAATAATACAATCGCATGCGTAATAATGATATAGTACTATGAGTGCGTTTGTTTCGCATTTCGCACAGCTTAAAACCGTGGGATCTATAACTTTTTACACAATATTTTTTATAACTTTAAGTACATCATTTTTTACAACTTAAAACTATGAAATACAATTGTGAAACAAACGGACTTGCCCAGATTCAACAACTTCAACAAACTCTCCAACTATTCATCTACAAATTCTATTTTGCTTAATTTGCATTTATAACTTAAAAGAATAGTACTAGGTTAAATACACTTTTCATGAGTTGAGTCCGTCCTTTTGTCTCTTAATCGAGCCAAATCAATGAAACTATTCTATTTAAAAGGGTTAATGTCCTAATAAAAATAGTAATAAAAGAATGTTTAAGCAGATTATTTTTTTATTTTTATGTTGTGATAAGGTGAACATTATTGGAATAAATTTATCTAAATGAGACTTAAATGAGTTTGAGACTATTATAATACTATTACTAAGTATTACACTTCTAAAGAATATGCGGCTTGAGATTTGGGGCGTTGCTCGACTGCTCGTCTTGTCTCGCCTCACCTTGAGACACCCCTGACAAAAAAAATGTAATCAACTTAGAATAGTTGTTCAATCATATTTTCTTTTGAAAGGCAAGCGTTCCATTAATAGAGCTGCTTGCTCAACTATGCATTTCCAATTTTCTTTTAGAATATGAACATGATTGATTGATTTCAAGTTTCTCAACTAGAGATTTTGTATTTATATGTAAAGTCAAGATAAAACAAGAAAACAAATGTGAATTCATAAATATATTATTTTTATGTCAAATCCGTTCCAGCTATCTTAATTGCTTCTCCATACACATGGTCAGATGATCACTAGTAAAATGACAAAAAATATTAACTTTTTTAATAAATTATGAATACAAGAAAGAACCATTCGTACTGGTACAACGATTACAAAACAACATGGAGATAATTTTATTTAATTACACCTCAAATTTTACTAAATCCCACTATTTTTTTGGTTCTTAAAACGCCATTTTCCCCCTCTTCTACCCAATGTCCCCTTCTTCCATGTTTCCATGGATCGTGCCGTTTTTCACTGATCCATAATTTACCCATTTCAATCCACTCGATTTCCTTATCTGGGTCTCCCTTATGATACCCAAAATCTCGAATTCTAACATCCAAGTTTCCTCTTTTGGGCTTTGGTTTCACATCTTGAGTTCGGTTGACCGGCATGAGTTTATCAGCGGATTCGATCACAGAGTTGGTGAATCAACTCCTCGAGTTGATGAAGGGGATTTATGGGTTACCGGAGTGCAGAGGAGTTTGCAAGAAGATGCATGGAAATTTGGTCCGAAGAATCAAGCTGTTGAGCCCTCTGTTTGAGGAATTGAAAGACAATTATGGAGCTCTCACTGATGAAGATATTCGAGCACTTGAGGCACTTAGAGTTGCATTGGATTCTGCCATGAGGCACCTCAAGTGGGTCATCGATGGAAGCAAGGTGTATCAGGTATTGATTGTTTAAAATTTTCTGTTTTGTTGGTGAGAAAATTAAAGGGAAACTGAAAGTAATATTTGGGTTTTCTATGTTCTGTGGTTTTCTCCTACCATCTGGTAGAATACGGACTACCTAACTTGCTCGATGTGGTTGTCTGCTGATCAATTTATTGGCCTTTTAGTATCTTCCCAATTATTGCTATTATTTTTCTATGTAGTTATTATGATCAGAACATACATTAAATAAAAAAATATTTGTTAATTTCTTTAAGAAAACTGCCTAGTAAAGCAAATTTATGACCCATTAATATGTGGGATGTTAAGTGGCATACATGTGTTTATAATCAATGACTATTTTACATGCAAGGTGAATTTGGGATGAAATGGAAGTCGTAAATTCGGGTTTGTTGAATTGTTCTTTCTTTAATTGAGAGAGGAATTTTTTTAAGCATATTTCTCTTTCCAATTTGCAAGATTCTAGGGGAAAAAAATGCCCCAAGAAGCTCCAAGTTAAAATCATATTCAAAAAATTGGTAATTTACCATTTGTTTTGTATGCTCCACTTGTAGATAAGGAATTTTTGTGTGAGATGCTTGTTTTTTGTTGTTGTAAGTTATATAGCATACATATAGAACTTATTGAAGTTAGATCAACCCTTGCTTGTATTTAGTCTGTTTATTAAATTTCATTTCTCCATCTTCTCAGCTCCTGTTAGAAAGACGTTTTTTTATTTGATAGTGTCACATTTGCGGTAGTTATTTATTTAATACATTCTCAAAATATTCTATCCTCTAATACAAAAAGGATGGATTGCAATAATAACTGTAATTGAACTGATCTAGAAAGGTCTGTACTTGGGAGCAAAGTGCAAATGAAACTAGTCATAAAAGATCCATGTTATTTTATCTTCTGACAGGTTCTTATGCTATTTTTTTTTGTTTAATCATTCATCAAGTTACTGATATTGAATATCAAAGGTTATTAATTTAACGTTTTTAGGAAGTCATTGAGTTATTAGGGTTGTTGAGATTGAGACTAATGCGATCAATCCTCGCGATGTTGCAGGCAATGCAGAGGGATGACATTACAGATCAATTTCACCATATTACGGCACAGATTGAGGCAGCATTGAATGAGATTCCTTATGATAAGCTGGATATAGCAGAGGAGGCTCGAGAACAGGTACTTCTACATCCTGATTGACATCTTCACTTTGCGTAGGAATCTGTCAATATTTCATTTGCATTTTAGTTATTCTCTTGAAAGAAGTATGTGTAGACGGATATCTGTGTGGAGTTTCTACTTCATAATCGTCAGTGTTTCTTTTAATTATCAGATTGACCTTGTGCATTCTCAATTCAAAAGAGCAAAAGAAAGACTGGACTCCCCTGATTCACTACTAGAAAGAGATTTAGCCATTGCTCAGAAAGAGAAGGATCCTCAACCTGCAATCCTAAAAAGACTTTCAGAAAAGCTACAACTTAAGACCATCAATGATCTAAAGAAAGAGTCAATTGCTTTTCATGAATTGATTATATCAAGTGGTGGAGAAGCTGGGGATTTTGTTGAGAATATGTCATCCCTCCTGAAGAAGCTAAAGGACTATGTACAAATGAATTACCCTATAGCTGACATTTCTGAGGGTGAAAAGGTGTCAGTTAAACACATATCTCCTCTTATTCCAGATGATTTTCAGTGCCCTATATCTCTTGAATTGATGAAAGATCCTGTCATTGTCTCTACAGGACAGGTAAACTACCATTTGGTTTTCAATTCATAGTTTTTGATGAGCGTTGATAGCCATTATTCATCAGAATTCATGATATCCTTGTGCAGACATATGAAAGAACTTGCATTCAGAAATGGCTGGATGCCGGGCACAAGACTTGTCCCAAAACCCAGCAGACGCTGTTACACACGGCCCTGACACCCAACTATGTCTTGAAGAGTTTAATTGCTTTGTGGTGTGAGAGCAATGGCATTGAGCTACCCAAGAGCCATGGAACCTGTAGAAGTAAAAAAGCTGGAGGCCATTTCTCAGACTGTGATAAGCCTGCTATTGTTGCGTTATTGGAAAAAATAGCAAACGGGGCTACTGAAGAACAAAGAGCTGCTGCGGCTGAGCTACGATTGCTGGCTAAGAGGAATGCAGACAATAGAATATGCATTGCCTTGGCAGGAGCTATCCCACTACTCGTAGAGCTATTGTCGTCCACTGATCCTCGGACCCAGGAGCATGCAGTGACAGCGCTTCTCAACCTTTCTATAAACGATAATAACAAGGCAATTATTGTCATTGCAGGAGCAATTCCTGAAATTGTAGATGTCTTGAAAAATGGCAGCATGGAGGCAAGAGAAAATGCCGCTGCAACACTTTTCAGTTTATCAGGTTTAGATGAGAACAAAGTGGCAATTGGAGCAGCTGGAGCCATTCCAGCACTAATAAAGTTGCTCTGCGAGGGGACTCCAAGAGGAAAGAAAGACGCTGCCACTGCTATCTTTAATCTTTCAATCTATCAGGGAAACAAGGCAAGGGCTGTTAAGGGTGGCATTGTACCGCCCCTAATGAGTTTGCTAAAGGAGGCTGGAGGTGGAATGGTAGATGAAGCATTAGCAATTCTTGCTATTCTTGCAACCCATCAAGAAGGGAAGATTGCAATTGGTCAGGCTGACCCAGTTCCTGTCTTAATGGAGTTCATACGGACTGGTTCCCCACGCAATAGGGAGAATGCTGCAGCTGTATTATGGTCACTCTGCACAGGTGACCTGCAGCAGCTGACAATAGCTAGGGAGCTGGGTGCAGAAGAGGCACTGAAAGAACTGTCAGAAAGTGGCACTGATAGGGCTAAAAGAAAAGCTGGAAGCATGTTAGAGCTCCTTCAACGAGTTGACATGTCTGTAATACCTTAGTTGCAGACTTGCAGTCATTCACACGTGGAACCGTATGCTTTTTTTCCTTTTCAAGAGACGAAAAGGGTAGCTGTAATATAGATGGGTCAGGTGTATGCGAAGAACCGATGATTGGAGTGTTTTTCCTCAATGAAATGCAAGAGAACTCAATGGCTCTTCTGCTTCTGAGTTGGTTCAGCTTAAGCCTTCTGGGAGGACTTGGTTCTTTTGCAAGGAGAATTAGTGTCATATTACATATTACCTTGTGTGTAACTTTGACTTGTCTTTGTCATGTCATCTGAGAGTTTTAGATGGAATATAGCCGAGTCAAAACCCGGATTAATTTCATTAAACTGTTATTATTTATTTATTATTATTGTGTTTTGATTGAATTTATTAGTCTAACGATATATAATTTTATCTCAAAAATAATTAAATTCATATTAAAAGAGACATCAGTGTATATTGAAGGATCCATAACTTGCATGCCCTTTTCATTTGATTTTTTTTAGGAGAAAAAAAAAAGTGCGTATCCAAGGATCTGTAACTTGCATGCCCCTTTCATTTGATTTTTATTTAGGAGAAAGAAAAAAAACCCTTGGACTCGTAATCCATCAAACACGATCATGATTTTTTTTAGGGACAAGTAACGAAATAATCCATCTATTTTTTTTAAAACAACCAATTGAAAACCTCTACTTTATTTTTGATCAAAGAGATCATTATACTTTCAGTTTTAGACCACGTTTTCCCTTATAGCTATTTTCTGTTAATAAACGCTGACTTGGACTTCAATTGATGACCTGGCTTTATTAAAAAGAATGAAAAATATTTAATTAGTGTGCTGATGTGTAATATATTACTGTAATAAAAAATAAAAACTCCCCTCTCTCTTCTCTTCAAGCTCCACCACAATCACCACTGCAAGATCTGCTCGGAGAGTATGTTTAGAAGTCAACAGATTCGGCTTAGTGAAAAGATCCCTATTTCAAGTCTCTATGTTACACACCTGCCGCCCCTTGTCAATCAAAGCCCAACCGACACCCTTGCGGGCCGACTGTGACCAAGGCCCATGGGCTGAAATCCCATGAAAATCTTGGCTGGTGGTAGAGACAAGGTCCGTACTAATAAGCACTTCAACCTCCCCCTAATCCTCCAATGTGGGACGCAGGTGTATAACACTCTAATTACGGCGACTCAGCATCTTTCCCAACCTTACCAACGAGGAGTTAATCGACCGACGTAACCGAGACCAAGAAAGGAAAAAAGAACCAGAACCTATTTTTATCTTGCTGTGGTAACATTGAATACATCGGAGAAGGGGGTGGCTGGTCCATCTAGGGTTTTGGTTGTCCTTGTTCTATTTGTTGCGTGATCTGGTTTTCAATTGTCCTTATTTTGTTTGTTGACCGATCTGTTTGGTAAATATTTATATATGTTGACTTCGTGAGTTTCGGCGGACCCGTTGATAGTAGTAGAAGACTTGAGTTTCAGAGAAGATTAATTTTATCTGAGAAGAGACAACCACAGTTTGATTTTTCATTTCTTTTTGGTTTTAAAAATAATTCATATCATACTTAACGCATATTTTTACCCTTTTTAAAAACTGACATTTTATTTGTTAACTGCCACATCATCCATATTGGACGGAAAATTGAGAGAGGGGCTAACATGGTATGCTATTTAAGGTAGACAGATTTTTTTGATCCGGAAAAAAATAAAAGTATTCAAGTGACTATTTTTTTAAAAATAGATGAGTCATTTCGTTACTAATCTTTTTTTAAAAAAATAATAAAAATTCATAGACAGTTAAAAATTTACAGCAGGCAAAGCAATCCCATTTCAGCACGGGATTTGGGTCTGCAATCCCTTTTGGCTACAATGTTTGAAATCGCTTCAATCCAAGCCATCCATTTCATCTCATGGATTTAGGAATGCCAACTCAGCATCATATTAAATAAAATAAAAAACTTTTATTGAATGGTTCAACTGATAAAATAAAGGATGATGATAAATAGCCTAAGTTTTTGTAGTCCAATATTAATATGCTTTGTAAGCATATGACATGAAAAATTAAAATATCATATTTGAAAATCCACAACACATTTTTTTGTTTTTTTTCCCTCAAACAAAATTTTAAAACACTCTCTCTTAAAATAAATATTGGATTTTAAAAAAAATTACATATTCAGAATCAACAAAGTAAAGATTTATCCAACAAGATTCATCATTAATAGGTTCTATTCAATCATTTTTAATTACATTTTTTTTTACTAATATGTGAGTTACGTAAATTTCAGTATTTATTTATAGATACTGATATGAGCTCGTATATCAATTTTCATACTATAACCTAAACAATAAGTGTTAAGCCCTAAGGAGAACGAATTCATTAAATCCTAACAGACTCGTGTATCGAATTTTCATGCGATAACCTAAAGAATAAGTGTTATAAACTTCAAGGAGAATGAATTTACTAAACCCTAACGAAATCGTGAATCCAATTTTCATGTTGAAATCATAAGGATTCAAATTCGCTACTAAAATCTTAAATGTCCTAAGAGCTAAATACTAGGGTCCTAATACTAAACCTTAACGACTTTGAGTACCCAACATAATTTTAATAAAAATACAAAAAATAACAAATATATATTCTACTATCATAGTGTAATAAAATTTCAACTCAAATAGATAGTTTACACATCATATATATGAATGTAAAAAAAAAAAACGCAATAAAAACTATTGTCAAGAAATTTTATTAGAAAGTTTTTACGGGTTGAGTTCGAATATGTAAATTTTTTCAAAATCTAACATATATTTTGAGAGATAAAATATTTTAAAATTTTGTTTATGTAAAAATAAATAAAAAATATACTTAACTGAGTTTTTGAAAAAATCCTACATGGAATGCCATGTAGACTTGGATTGAATTGGACTACTAAAAATTAAGTTCTATAACATTTTTGAAAATAAAAGCCAACATAGTGAGAACCCCTGGCTGAACATCGGATGTTCAACAGAGTTTCCTTCTAATCGCAGCTTGAACATCGGATGTTTCTCTACAGAATGTCTCAAGATATCCTTCAAACAAGCGCAAAATAGCTCACGTTTGTAAAATCTATGATGCCAAGAAGATTGTTAAACTGTATAACATAAATTTCTCCTGAGGTACAATCAAGCAACACAAGCAAAGGGCAAGAAATGCATCAGCATCGCATTCTCAACAAAGTATGAGTACCGGCCAAGCAACCAGAAGTCCATCTCTGCTTCAGGCCATGAACTTCACACAAAATTCTCAAACTCAACCCATGTTCTCCATATATGTCTCTATCAAAGTATTGCCGTTAATAATTTTTGTCGTCGCGACAATCAAATCATATGCCATACTCTCCTGGAGTAGAGGTTACCATCAAAGACCAAAATAATAATAATGTTAATATCAATAAGAATTATAACACAAAATACTAGGACAGATGGAATAAAGGAAAAAGCATGGCCTCTGAAAAACAATGCGTAATCATACAAGACTGGTGAAATATATTTGGGGCATTTTGGAATTGATTGTTAAGCTATGCAGAAAGGTTTTGGACAAAAAGACGAGAAAATAGAACACATTAACATGAATATACATTCCATTGGAGTGTAAACATACATCTGGAAGTATAGTGCATCTCGATATAGGAGAGAGAAGAAAATGCCTTTCCGTCACACCTTCCATTGTTTGAAAAACATAAAGAACATTCAACTCGGCTGACCCACAAGATGCTCTTCCCATCTAGTTATTTTACACACCTTAAAACTTATAATATTGGTAAATTTATTAAGAATATGCTTTTTAATTCATGAGTGAAAAAAAACAAGACAGCCATCTTCAAGGTTTCTAAATATTGCCAGTTAATACAACAATTTTATAAATCAGATTCTCATTTCCTTAAATTCGAAACAATATTAATGATTCATACGAGACTAGAATTGTCCAAGTTTTTGATAACTAAAGAAATCATATATGAAAAACAGTGATATACCTGAGCACTGAGAAACCGTAAAGCAGCAATTTCTGCAAAGGTTACCCCTCCGATGAAGGCGATGAGCACTAAGGAACGCCGTCCGACCGCTACCCTGAAACAATTTTAGAAGCGTTACATTAAATGAAAACTAAATACTGGATCAAAATGTCAAACTATCAAGGTGGAATAAATGTACAATAAAACTAGAAATACAATGGTTGGTGGAAAAAAAAATTGAGGCAGAAGTTTCTCTACTCGAAAAGCATTAGCAAAATATCGAACTAGGGAACTCATTTATTTGGCAAGCCTAAATTCACAATTATTAGCCTTTTATAGTTTTAAAAAAAAAAAACCCTCAATGTTTTCCACTTTTTAGATGGGCTTTGCATATCTCTACAAAAGCACATCGAGTCACTGACGCACTACAAGAACATAAATTAAGATAAACAAAATGAAATAATATAAGCAGCATCACTAAAACAGGACAGGTTAGGACACACACTTATTGACGGCTGTTGAAGCACCCTGCAATGTGTCATACGATGGACTACTTGAGAATCCACCCTGCCAAATTGTAGAAACTATTGGTTACTAAAACATACCCAGAAGAAAAAAGTCGATACTTAGATGAAGATGGAAAGTTGAGGAAGTCGGTAATTGCTTTAAATCATCGAAATATTAAAGAGGAAAAAATATCAATAAAATAAAGCCTGAGATCTAAAAAGCTAAAATAAAAAGAAGGCAAGCAAATGTACTGACTCTCTTTGTCTCTGAGTGGGGTCCAGGCAGCAATTTCAAAATATCTTCAATAGGGCGCCTGTAGGGTAAAAGCATATTCTTTAGAAAGACAACAAAAAGAAACAATTAAGCAACCTTTTTAGTATTATGTGGCTTATTTTTTGAATATGGTATAGCATTTTATGGCTTTCTTCTCAGCACTCCGCATCAATGAAACAAATGTAACTGTGAAGCCTTGTAGAACCAAATTTCTCTTCCAAGCTTTGCTCAGTTTAAAAAGGTAAAAGATTATATATATTTTTTCCTATAAAATCACTAATATGCAAAATTCACGATCAAACAGACAAAAGGGGTGAGACATAAGCTCGCCGACTACATATTAGCAAGAATTATGCACAAGAAATTAACCTCACCATCCAGATCGAACGGCATGCTGCACAAGGCGAATACTGAGAGGAGCATATCCAGAAAAGACGTATGCAATATCATTGGGGCTGTCACAACTTCAAAAGTTAGTAACAAGACATGGATTATAAAACAATTCCACAGGTGTCTAATTCGCTTAACATACACGTAACATGAGAATTCATGCCAGAATACCACACAGCAAGTGGCCATAACGTGTATCTCTTAAAACTAATATGTGGATTTTATATTACTGCCGTAGATGTATATGATCTGGAGTCTGGACTTAGTGACCCGCTACATGCTCATGGACAATATCCACCCACGGATTTCTGGGCAATATAAATACAATGGATTGCAAGAAAAACTTTTACCAAACATAAGTCAACTTGATGTTGATTAAGCCCACCATAAAGCATGCTGGTCATATTATAAGAATCTAATAGCACCTAAGAAACATTAACAGATCACATGATCAAGAACAGTCAAACATACTTGGCAGTGTCAGTATCTTCAACTACAAGTTGCAGAGCACGTTTGATGGTCTGCCAGTTGCTTTTTGTCTCCTGAGAGAACCAAACTAAGATTAAATTACCAATTTTGTGATTTCGTTTAACTAAAATACAAAATTCTGCAGTTATTCAAAGCGATATGAAGGTTGACAGATAGTAACCTGCTTCTTAATCAATCCCGCTTTTTCTAGATTATTCAATAGAGCAATATGCTCAAATCCATAGCTGTGGAGTAGCTCCCTCCTACATAATTAGTATAAAAGTTTTAAATACCCACTTGGCACAAGAAGCTAGTAAAGGAAAGGGCAACATCAAAACTACAGAAACCACGAATGAAGGAGTGATTCAAAATGAACTTATGAGAGATATTCTTGCCTTAAATAATCAAAATGCTTTTTGGGCAACCCATAATTCGTAACTGAAAGCAAAATGAGAAGCCGGAGGACACTAACAAGAGGCTCCTGCTTATGGATACTTTCTTCAATGTACTCGAAGCATCTGCTAGCATGAGTTATATTAGTTTTGGTCAGAAATGAGGAAACAAAAATTCTACGACACGTGGAATGCATGAAAATCGAGAAAATAACTCCAAGAAATCACACAAAGATCATTTGGGCACCATTTAGGATGGAAATGCTATTACTTCTCATTGATCAAATGATAAAAGTACCTCTATGCAAACCACAAGACACTTTCGGATAGACTACAAAAAAGTAACAGAAGCATGATAACTACAAGCATCAGAACAAACCAAAAAGAAAAGAAAAGAGGGAAACAACCAGTGCCATGCGTTCCAATTCACTGGAAACTTCTAAGCAGAGGCACCCCTTCGCCAATTAATCACATCCATTCGATGGTCAGCTGAAAGCTTGTTAATGGTAGAATACTAGAAGGAAAATAAAAATGCTAACCTAAATAAACAAACAAAAGAGCCTCTCTACAAACTAGAAATGACAATGAGGGCTTAATCACACCCATCTCACAATTAGACTATAATTCATATATCTTTTATCATATCTTTCCTTCAACTTCATTTTTTGTTTCGGGGCCACCTGCTCTCGCCTTTTATTTTATTGGAAAATTGATTTATTAAGGCACCAAGTGTGTTCAACCCCAAGGATAATAAGGAAGAAAAATTTATACCATCAAGTACAATCTCAGAAGAAAGGAACACCAAAACTTCAGACAATTAAACCAACAATCCAAGAAAACATCAAAAAAAGATTCCATTTCATTGAAGAGACTATTGTTCCTCTCGATCTAGATCATCCAAAAAACGAACATGGGAATCAGCTGAAATAATTCTCCTCTAATGCTTGTTCCAGCCTATTGGATCTCCCGGTTCATAGTTCTTTATCCATTGAAGAGTTTGTAACCAACTGAAGACCCATCATAATCAGACATTTGAACATATTTTTCTGGACAAAGGATCATGTAAAAGAAGGTGACTGATTGATCCCATACAAGTCTTACAAGGATACAATCTATTCACTAGAGAATAGCACCTTCTTTGCGAATTATCAATAGCCAAGATTCTTCCCAAAACAACGTCCCATCAGAAGAATACAAATTTAGGGGGAGCCTTAGACTTCCAAATCCATTGCCAAGGGAAAAAATAATTACCAAGAAGCAGCTTATCTTTATCATCTCTATGAGATGACACATAGAAAATGATATTTCGCCGGCTTCCAAAAAGCACAATTTTGTACATGAAATTCAATATATGTTAAAACAACTAACTGCTCCGTTCAAACAACTAACTGATCCGTTCAAACTCATCCATAAACAGTGCCTTCTTGATAAATTCTTAAAAGAAGGTCAATAAAGGTAGCCACCATTCCTTCCATATTTCACCAATGGAAAAAGCAGTTTATTTTCATCAATCCTACAAAAGACCAAATGTGATCTAGGAAATGGTACATAAATTAGCAAAACTCTTCCACAAACATTAAAAGCTTTGGAAAAATGCCAACAAAGAATGTTGACATAAATTGATTGGGGCAAATTCAGTTGTTACAGGGACCAGTATTCTATTAGCAAGTCACAAAGACCATAGGTAGAAATCAAGTACCAGAAACCTATTACACAATAAATACTGACCACAAAATACAAGACATGGTTAATGAGTCGATGAATTTATGGAAGTATAGGGAGCATAAAATCATCCCTGAAATATAGTTATCCAAACATTATACAAATTCTACTTACATGTCATAACTCTGAGCCTCAACAAGCGTGTGCTCCATGTCAAGTCGTCCAAGAAAAGACTGCTTTGACGTAAAAGTTGAAAGATGCTGAGCAAGATTTATGTGCCTCTGCAGCAAGATGGTCAAATAAATGCAATTTAAATTAATTGAACCACCTGAAAGACACCACAGTGAGCTTGTTGGGAAGGAGATTATGAACAGAGATTGAGAGACTTACAGACATTTCTGGCAATGAGTTGAGCTTCCTCACAAAATCCTTTAGTTCAGAAACAGACTGGTCCTGTATGCACGACATGGAACTATGTGAGAAATTGTAGTAAACCACTCCACTATCCCAAAGGCGTTGAGGGAGCTAGAGTTTAAAGAAGGGGACAAGAAAGAGAGAGCTCACAGTTGTTACCATCTTTTTATTGACCACATCTATCCTTATTAATTAAGAACTCATCTTTTTTAGGCTTGTTATTTGGTTTTTGTACCATGACCCTGAATTAGAGGTTTTCCAACATGAAGGCTATCTGACCATATTAGACATCCAAAATTTTGTTTATGTGCTTACAAAATATATATTTCCCCTTAATGTTGCCTCTGTACAGACCACAAGACACGCTCTGACTGCATTTACATTACTCTCTCTACTGAACTTTTAATGGAACGCTGTAGTAATAGTTTGATAGAACCCGCGGGACACATTAAGAAATTCCCAAGTAAATTACAAGTGATTGCAACAATCAATATTGCATATAGGCAATAATTCACTTACAGTGGTAGTCATCTCTGTGTAGTCCTGCTTCATGGCAGTTGCTTTTTGACGTAGGACCTGCAATCATACTGCAGATGGCAACTGAGGAGATGGAACTCCAAGGAAGTGATATTGAATTCAGGAAAAACTGCAATTTGTTTATATTGCCATTGCAGTATCCAAAAAATGATAATTTAAAACATTGAATATCGCAAAGAGGAAAGAAAGATGAACCTGGACAACAACTTCAAAATTGAGATCGCGAATCTCCTTAAAGAGCTTGTCACTACAATTTAAATAACACAGCGTATTAATATTCCAGACGAAAAGCAAAAGGAGAATGGAGAAAGGATGGAAAGACCAAAAGAGCAAGTACCCGAAACCATAGTAGTGAGGCTTTAGGGCCCCATTTACAATATAAGTTCCCATGTACCTAGAACTAGGTAATAACTATGAACATAAGCTGATGTTATGCCAACAGCAGCCATTGCAAGAATTGTTTTTCATAAATAATACCCAATTTCTATGTCCACAGGTTTCAATATGCAATTATGCACATCAGGTATAGGCATCCTGGTTCATCTAGCACCTCAGAACCTACATGCCACATCACTGGGGCTCAGCTGAATGGAATGAAAACAATGAACAGACTCACCAGTTTTGCATTTAATATAAAGGAAACCATTACCTTGAACTAAGCGGAACTTTGATCTTTTTTCCCTCTTGCTGGACACCCATAATAGCTGACTCCACCTCCACAGAACCATTGTTGATGTGCAGCAACTGCAGATAACCTATTAGAGACAGCTCATAACAAATCTATTTAAACATAGACAAGTATCGTATCTATTTAACCACATATAAGTTGGGTAACCTTTTATCCCATGAAAAAAAATAGGGATTTGCCTAAATAATTCAGCTGTAACAAAAACAAAACTAAAGTTATCCCAAGCATGCTCTCTTAGGTTTGATCCTCCTAACAGTTTCAGGTGATCCCCATTAGCCAAAGTAGACACAAAAGGGGGGAAAGGGCAGTCTCAAAACTGCATAAATAGACTACAAATAGATCATGTCGTCAATTTAGCATTTTTTTTCCTTCACAAGATAACCGAGCTTGTAGCCTACCGATAAAAACATTCAACGATACAAAGCCACTTGCGCGACTAAAAACTCTCAGAAATTTCCTGTACCAACAGCCTACCTCATCCAGCAGTCCTTCATATGTTAATTGAGAACACATAGGAGTAACCATGTCCACCTACAACCAAGAATTGGAAATGTTAACTGACTCTACAAATTGTCTACACAGTTGAAGTTATAGATGTTAATATGTACAATAAAAGAATATAGAATCGAAAATGAAATGTGGACTAAGTTAAAAACATCAACTGGTCAATGTGAATATGAAGTACAGACAAACCATGACGATCAAAGAAGTGTATTCTAGGATTCTCGTCGACTATCAGAAATGTTATATGTTCTTATTGTCTATATACATATATTAGTCATCATTATATTTAGTCATTTATCAACTTTTATTCACTTATCATTTTTCCATCCTGTAACAGTATGTTGCATAATGGAATAGCTAAAAGCCCTAGCTTTGGAAGCAGGAAGTCCATTCACAAATAAGATCTGCATCAGACAATTTGGCATTGACCTCAGACAAGAATATCATATGCGATCACAGCTTCCTAGCCATACGCAAATAAAACTGCAAGTAGAGGCTCCAGGACGACGTGCAGCTAATGTTAGCAAGTGTTCTGAAACTGAGGTCCAACCCAATTAGCACATCTAGGATATCCAATAGAAGTTCAAAAGACATCATTTCACCAACAGTGTTTTTGAGTAAAGGAATCCATATATAAAAAAAGAAGAAGAAAAAACTATCAATTTCCATCTCTACTGTGGCATTCCAGGTAAGTTACTCCACTTTCTCATCAAGCCAAGACACGTGTAATTTAATTATCACAAGACTAACTCCTATCTCTGACACTTAAGAGGCAATCGTTTCAAAACTTAAAATACCCTCAAGCGCCACCAGATTTTTGAGTTCACATTTTTGTTAATTTGTTCTTTTCTGGAAGACATGATAATATAAGAAACAGCAGCATATCATGTTGTACACATAACATAGATTGCAAAGTGAAATAGTGAAAATTCCTTTTATATTAACAATTATCGTTGGCACATCTAAATTATAGACAATGTCAAAATGTTAATTATCACTTGTTGTGCTTGAAGATTTTCACTTTCTCAAATGTAGGATTATTCAATACCATAACTTCTTTTGCCTTAACCAGAAGTTGTCTGCTGTACATGTTACAATAATTCAATCATTGCAGTAAGTTACACAAGAAAGTTACTTGATATTGGCTTGTGTATAATCATTTCTTGAAAGCTGATGTAGAAACTATCAAAAGATATGTGCAAAACAAAAAAAGTTATTTACCTCCCTATCTATAAGTATGAGAGTATTTATCTCTAATATACTCCTCTCACTCTGCAATAGTAAAAAGGTAATTAAGTGGCAGGCAACACAAAAGTATTAAGAAAAAAATTAATTAATAAGACAAATAGGCACAATAATTTACATAAAGTTCAGAATAATTACATCAGACAGGTTCACAGGCTCTTCTGCTTGCATGCGATTGAGAATGTCAGCAACACGTACTGATGCTCTGCCTTTGGCCCTCACATTTGGTATAACTCCAAAAGAAAACTACAATTCATAATTTTACCATAAATGCTACACTCATGATTATAGAACCGTACAAAATGTACAATCTTAACCGTATGTTGATAAAAAGTGAATTCCTATTGTCTCAATATAATATGAATATGCTTTTATTTATGTTTTCAGGCAGCATTATGATGGTTCAAACTAAGAGTGCAGGAGGTCAAACAAACCTCAAGTTTGTGCAAGGCCTTTGCAATATGCCAAAGTGAACTGGTGTTACCATCAACTTGGCATTCCTATCATTGGAAAAATAAATAAATACCCAAGAATCTGAGACATAAAAAACATAAGACAAAAGGAGCTCTCCACGTACTTTGTTAGAATAATCAAGTTCAAATGATAATACATCTTCATCCATTGGAATCATGTACAATGGGTATTCCCCAATGGTAATTAAATGATGAACTTTCTCCTCCTCAAGAATCTGCATACCAAAAAGAAAGACTTTTTTAACTCCTTAAGGTGACAACAGAATATAGCTATGGTTTAAGTAAATGGAAATGCATACCTTCTCACAATCAACCCCACGGTGAGGAACAAAATAAATATGGTACTCTCTCTGGAGTCCTTTCGTTACATCAGAATGAATGTGAGAGCATATGAATCTCATCAAATTAAGATTAGAATGGACAAGGTAAACCACTTTTATGCACTCTGTTTGAAGAGGCTCCGGAGATAGAAGTCGCAATTCTACCCCATGTTCCTGTTCCACAATCAAACACCAATCCCAACTTAGAAGTTACAAAACATAACTCAGTATCATCAAAGTTTCATCTATTGGCTACTGTGCTCTCTCCACATGGATTATTACTTACAGATGTGGTTTTGGCACATATCCTTCTTTGTGAAGGCAAACAAGAAGTTGTGATTCCATTTGCAATTAAGCCAACACATGCTCATCCAACCATCACAAAACATTTGAAGAAAAAGATATTACCACAAGAATTGAAGTCTGGATGACCAAAGAGATAGAGCCACTGAGCTTCTTATCAATGACCAAGCACTTCTTTCCCCGAATCTGAAAGCCTCAAAGCATCAAGGAAAAGCTAACACGTCCCATAAATAAAAACCAATTTACAAAACTGTGAGCAAAACTCTCAATACAGCCACTGACTCTTTTAGCACTGACTTAAAGAATTTTCAGTTTATTAGGGATTTTAGAAACGTAAAACTCATACAAGGCTTAGTACAAAAGAGGAAAATGAACTAGTTCGACTTACACCCTTGAGGATGTTAACGAGCTCCTTCTGAGACTGGTCCCTGTAAATAATCATCAACAACAAAAAAGTCGAAAAATAAAATCATGAAATGCAGTTACAATTACAATTTAATTAGCCAGGGCAGAAAAGATAGTGTGCCTGCCTAAGAGCCTTGAGATTGAGAGGAGAATTATCTAAATTTGGAATCTGAGCCATGGATCGTCTTTCTCTACTCCCCTATGCTTCATGAAAAGCCAGTGTAGATGGTAAATCAGCAGATACGCTTCGTCTTCCTAAAGAGACCGGTCGATCGGTGCCAGCAAATCAACTTTCTTTGCAGGTCGAGAATAGTGGGCCGGGCTCTAATAAAGGTGGGTTGGATCGGCCTCCTTGGAGCAGCTCCCCTTAATTGATAGTGTCATATTAGGTTGATTATATTAGGGTGTTAAAAATGCTATAGGACCGTTATTCACACACAAATTTGGACCCAAAGCAAATTTAAAAAATATATATATTTAAGTTTACTAAGTTATTTTTATATAACTTATTTTAAAATCTGATTAGTTTTTGCACCCATATTTTTTCTCAATATAATGAAATTCTTTTTTGGATTAATTATACTTTGCAGCACTGAAAGATATGGTTTGTAAAGATATGGTTTGTTACATTTTGGTCACCTTATGATTTTTTGTTATGAAGACTTCACTTGAATTGTAAAACTGAGACAATATCAAACACCCAGGCAGAATTTGTATAGCAACGATTAGGGGTTCTGTTGACGTGAAATCTTACTTGTCTTACATGTCACGTGGTGTTTATATGGCTGATGATGTGTCACTAGGGCAACATCAAATGGAGCCCAAACAAAAAAGATCTAACCTAAAGGGTCACCCACCCATCAATCTCCATTTTCTCAAAAAACGATACATCATCATCCCTATTAGAGACAGATAATCGGAGACGAAGAGTAATCTTCAACAACTTTGTGCCTTCATCTTCTGGTCAGGTAAGTAAATCATCATCAAAGCTTCAATTTTCTTGTCTGTCCATGTTGTATTCGTTTTCTACTTCATCATTGTCTTTTTGGCTTCAATGGTGTGTATATTGCACAAAATGTATGCGATTTTTCATACTTTTTATGAGAAAAAATGCATAGTTTTGTCTGTTTATGAGTGTTTTGTGGTCCGTACTTGTAGTGATTTTAGGGTTTATGTGATCCCTACTAGTTTTGGCATTTTTCTATTTTTGGCTTTTGTCTTGATCTATATTTCTGCATGGGTACATTAGTTCAGTGCAATTATTGGACTTTCAGGTGTAAAAAATGGTGAATGAAGTTGCAGAGGTTGAAGGAGGTATAGATCATGGTGAAGAGCTTGATGATGAGGTTCTCAATGCCTATGTAGCCAGTGTAGAGCATGAACTTTTATAGGAGGAGATGAGGATGGAGAAGGGGGATGATTTTGGGGATGATTCTCGAGATGAATATGGTGATGGTGACTATGATGAGCTTGATGAAGAAGAGAGCTAATGTACATGTTGAAGAAGCTGATAAGGTTGGTAACCTGCACAAACGAGAAAGATTCATGATCATGAGATGCAGAACAATAAACAAGTGTTGGACTCAAACAGCTAAGCAAAATATAGAACAAGGAAAGGAAATTGATTGGCTAATTATTATTTTCAAAAGGGGGCAATACAAGTGGATCTGAAATCTCAACTCAAGAATCCCCTTCTTTCAAATAAAGTCTAGATTTTGTATGAATTTATGAGGTAAATCAGTGAGGCTTTTTGTGAAACAATTGAGATGCAAACAATCCCCCTTCATTATTACCTTTCAAATAAACCACTAAAATCCCAAGAAAAACAGCTAAAACACTCATTAGGATTGCAAAATCCATCAGCTGACTAGAAGCAAACAATCCTGGATCCACATCTCAAAGACTGACAAGCTTCACAGGAAAAGGAGAATCAACAAACCCAAACAAAACAGGGGTATCTCAATCAAAACTCAAAGAAAAAGAAAGCAAGAACCAAAGCCATACCTGGTGTTCATAAAGGATTCCAGTGTGTGTTCTAGGTTTCCTCCACAGAGGAGCTCCGAACGTACGTGGAGGAAAAGGAGGCGGCCGCGCGTACCTGGTGATCTTGGCGGAAAGCCATGCATATTTAGGATGGAGGATCAACGTCAGTAAATCCTTTTAGTCAAGACCAGATGAGTTTATTACAAAATAAAGAAAACAATTTTAGACGAATTTCTAGACCAAAACGGTTTTTGCCTCAATTCGGTCTTTTTCGGCATCGGAATGAGGCAAAATCGGTGGTGTCAGATTCGACTTGGCCGAATGATTTCAATGCCACCGGTCTCACCTCAATCCGACATCGAAAACAGCTGCATCGAGCATCGTTAGAGATTCCTTGCGGCTCACCAACGGCGATAGAGTTTCATTTCAACCGCAGTAAGTCGGACTTTACTCCTCTTGCAATCGTGCTTCTTTTGAGACCAACCATGACCATTTTGGTGATCGAACAGAAAAATTAGGCAAAAAAACATCAAAAGGCAAAATACTTTTTGGAAACTTTCAAATCCTTAAACAATGCCCAGTTCCACGATGGGAAACACCAGGCAAGTGTGCTACACTGATATTATATTTGAGTTTCAGAAATTTTGTTCAACTAACCAGCTACTTACTGTTTTTTTAGGTGCTTGAAATCAAATGAGCAGGCCATTTGATGGAACTCCATCTTTTCATGGACATTTTTTTTACAATAACCTTTAATTTTCACCACATGAAAGTAAGTTTTGATGACTTCATTCTGCGACTTGGCAGAATCCCTACCGCATGGTAATCTGGTTAAGGCCTACACAACGTTGAAGGGTCGTCATTTTCTTAGATTATGCCAAAAAGTCATTTTCCCCCTTTCCGTCCAAGGCCAGAATAAGGATTGCTGTCAATGAATCCCCTCTTTTCTGGGGTTCCCTTCTCGTGTAGGTCATTATTGTGTCTCTATTTCAATTCATCTGTTACAATTAATTAGGTTTAGGAAAAGCCACGGACTTTTATATATATATATATATTAGTAGCTGGTTTTAGCCTGTAATTTCTCTAACGAAGTTGGTGAAAAATAAACCTTTCCCAACCGATTGGATTTTAGTGAACAAAGAGGTGAGATCATCATACAGATGCAGCACCATTTGTAATAAGATTTGAGGGGAGGGAGCGATGTTGGATCTAACATACCAAGAAGGCAACACATTGATCTGGACTCTGGATTACGGTGTACGGAGAGATTAATATGTACTATTTTTACAAGGTTATTGGGCTTTAATTGGGTTAGTTATACTTTATAATATGGAAAGATAGAGGCTGTTATTCTTGGTCACCATATTTTCATTTGTTACAAAGTCATCATTTAAATGGTAAGCGTTTAAATTGTAAGCGTCAGATAAAATGGTCACTCGGTCAGAATTTGTACAATATCGGTTAGGGTAACCATGTCAAAAGATAATTATGCGGCAATATAAAAAATATATAAGTAAGCGTGAGATAAAATGGTCACTCGACCAGAATTTGTACAATATCGGTTAGAGTTAACCATGTCAAAAGATAATTATGCGGCAATATAAAAAATATACTTTTTTTTTAGTGGTGTAGAGTTGCTTATATATGGCATTTATCATTAGTCTCATTATTTTTCTTCCACATCCTCCAGCGCTAGGGGTGGTTGATGAAAGAAAATTGACGATGAAATCATAGCCAACAATTTAACTTCAAAAATCCAAATAATAAGCATAAATTTTAAAAAATTTTGCTTGCATAAAAGTACTAAAGTACAAACTCAAATGATTGATTAGTCCGATTAAATCAAGTTTGGACAAATCATATCCAAAATCCAGATTCAAATACATATTTTGTCCGATTTAAAACCTATTCCGACTCCAAACACACAAATTTATCTAATTTATTTGTTCGAACTCTAAACTGAATTGAATTATGATCAATTAAGTACGTTTAAAAATTCAAATCAATCCGGATTCAGACTTGCAAATATTTCCTATGCACTTATAATTTCCGATACGAAACTGATTTTTTGTCACCCCCACCTATTTTGCCCTCAGTCCATGTGACATGAAATAGCCTTAATTATCCATGAATGTAGGGCTTTTGTTTGAATAAGAGGGGAGAAACTCGAACTCAATATTTAAAATTCCATAACTCAACTCGCCAATTGAGCTACTCGAAGGTTCGTAAATGTATGATTCCTTAACATCTAACACTTCATATTAACGAATATCATACCAAAAAAAAAAAAACTTGAGAGGCCCACACAATTACGAACTTCTTTTCATCCTCAATCCATTTGAAGTATTTGATGTCAAGGGATTCTAAATGTCTGATCAATATTCAATTGGTATTTCACATGCAACATGAATTAGGGATAACATGGAATCATAAAAAGGAGGAATGTAACATTTGCTATTTTTAAAGACGGCAACGCTGTCCCTCTCTACTCCAAGCCCTGCCTCCACAACCTCCCTCGCATCGCATGCTCCGCTTCCTCCTCCTCCTCCACTTCCTCTCTAGAATTCTAAATCACATTTGCCAATAAATTTTCGAATTCACAGCATTCCAACCAAAACCCATTTCAGTTAGACTAGTAAGAGTTTAAGCAAAATATTAAAAGTACTCAACATTCCCAAGACTCGTAGACTACTTATCTCAACTGCATTTTCAAATGTTAACTAATAATATTAAAAGTATCCGAACAAAAATGCCGAGGTGATAACTTTATTACCCAACTTTCATAAACATAATAAGTTGTAATGTGACACAAAACAAACATGAAATTATGTAAGTTGTAAATTTTATTGAAAAAAGGCTGCACTCAGCAGAAAACTAAAAAGTCCTTAATATTTCATTCAGCACAATCAAAATCGATATGGCAGCGAACTGACCTCCACAATGACAGAACATTGCTTGAGAACAACACTACCAACAGCTTCTCGTGACAAACGAGGAACAAGTAGGCCTCATCAACTTGGCCAGAATGCTGCAAGCAAGTTGATCAAGATAAACACAGTCAGTGTCACGAATTCAGCATTCTAGCTCAGTACAATACCTTATCTCGGTGTGTTGCATCAAATTCTAGCTGAACTCACTTTAATCTAATTAGTAGTAAATAATATGCTGGAAGAGGGGGTGACCCAAATGATCGGGCTTCGTGGGCCTTGGGCCAGCCCACGGGCCATTTAATGAGGCTACTATATCTCTTCCTTTTTCTTATCTTTTCTGGTACCTTTTGCTCAAGTACAACAGGGTGCTCAATTTAAAATAAGCCAGGAAACAAGAATAACATCGGGGAGAAAAACCCGAATCCATAAGTATCAAGTATTTGGGAAGGGGAAAAAAAAAACTGAAACACAGTACACAAAAAAAAAAAAAAGTATCTACTGAAGTTTCTTGCATTAAAATTTTGAGCATGTAAGAATTAAGATGGTCTAACTTTTGCCAATACTGACCATAAACATAAAAAGGTGAGTTTGGCCTCACTTAGATCTGAAGGCCGATATGAACAAACTGCCCCATGAAACTGTCTCTTAAAACAAAAGAAAAACAAGGATTTTGCTGTTCTGCCCTGCCCAAACCACCCCCTCCCTCCCTCCCTCTCAGGTACTCACGAAGAATAAACATAAAGAAGATCACAGGAGGACCCTGCCTGCACTCAAAAAGTAACTCAAATCAATATTAGATTTTGCACGAAACCACTCTCTCTGAAGACTGACCTAGTCTCTGAGGCTCTGAGCATTAGCAGAACACTAACTCAATATTAAATCAGGAATCAATCAGAAACCAGTCCTTTTTCAATTATCAGTTACCATAGCAACCGTTTCTTCTCTGTCATTCTATGATACAGTAATACCTACTTTAGATTTTGAAAGCATGGTATGGGGATGTTTATGTTGTGAAATGTGCATTGATCGTAAGAACATTTCACACAACTTATCAAAGTAGGTTCAAAAGAGGTGAACTTTAGAAAAGGCAGGTGTGTACCTAAACCTTCATGACACTAGAAAATGTGACCTGAAGTTAATAAGATTAAGGAACCAAAACATTTCCTACAATAGGTGCATGCTCATCCACTGCACATCTATAATATTAATAAAGTTAGCTACCAATAAAAATAAAGAAAACATTAAGCTGCATATAGATTGGACAATCTTCCTTCATTACGTAATCCAAAATATGCGTGTGTGAGTTTGCAGCATCACATGTATAGTTACAACGTACAAGAAACACAAGGAAAAAAAAATGTCCATGAAAGTAGCAATCTCAAAATCAAAAATTTACTGAAGTGTATACGGATAAACAAACAGTAGAAGGAGCACACCTTATAGTAATGTTTGTCCTCGGCAACTTCCAGCAAAATATTGGATGCCTTGATGGTGAAAGGAACACCGGTAGAAATTCAAAAACCTGCATAGTCTCAGATTAGTCCAGCATGGTTTTCTATAAGAGTATTAGGTTCTATCAACTTCTTGCTCAAAGCATCAGCTTCTTCTGTCATTCCAGCATCTGCCACCCCTTGAACTAAAGTAGAGTAGATTTCCTGATCTGGTTTGCATCGACCTGAGATCATCATCTCCAGAACTTTTATGGCGATGTCCAATTTCTTAATTCTACATAATCCCAGTATTACCAACTTGTAAGCACTAAAATCGATCCTATGGTTTCTCTTCTTTGTCTCCTTCATTATCTCCACAGCCTCCTCAACTCGATCTAAATGGCAGAACCCCCAAATCAAACAACGATGGGTGATGTCATCAGGAGTGATTCCATTTCTACTCATTAGACCATATAATTCAATCGCTTTATCCATACTGCCATTTTTAGCCAATCCATCAATCACTATGTTGAAAGTGATTAACCCAAGAGAAAAGCTGCTACTGCTCAGAAATCGAAATAACCTGAGGGCCTCATCCACCATTCCTTCTTTGCAAAGAGAACGCAAGAGAGTATTATAAGTAACAATGTCAGGTGAACAATCCCTTGAAACCATTTGATCAAAGAAAGAGAGGGCACGATCCAAAAGCCCATATTTGCATAACCCATTGATCAAAATATTGTAAGTAACCACTGTAGGAGAGTGAGAAGTTTCATTCATAATGGCAAGGATCTCATCCACCTCACCCCAACATCCAAGGCCACAGAGTGAATGGAGAAGGGTGTTGTAAGTTACAATATTAGGTTCTATTCCATGAGAAAGAATACTATGTATGACCAAAACCGCATCCTCATATTTCCCATGTTTACAGGCAAAATTAAACAAGGAATTATAGGTGACAAGATCTGGATAACAACCCTCAGCTGCGAAATCTTCCACTACTTCCAATGCCCGTGAGGTTCCACAGTGCTCGCATACAAGCTTGATAAGAACAGTATAGGTAATTACAAATGGAGGGCATCCCTTTCTTAGCTGGTCCTTCCAAAATCCAACAGCCTGATTAAAGTTCCCATTGTCAAACATGCACCGGAGTATTGTGTTATAGGTAATCACATCTGGAGAGCAACCGCTCAAACTCATGTCCTCAAAGATATTCATGGCAGATCTTAACTTCCCCCTCTTACACAAACCACCAATCATCATGTTGTAGGTTATAATATCTGGAACTCCACCAGACATAACCATGCTTTGCAGGACTTTTGTAGCTCTATCTATATGCTCCATGTTGATAAGACCCCTGACTATGTTTATGCAAGAAGTAAAGTCAGGAATCTGATTACGGCGTACCATAACATCAACCAACCTTATTGCATGATTTAACTTCCCACGTCGGCAGAAACCCATAAGTATTCCATTATTGGTCTTTTCATCATTATCTACAAAGGGTACATCTAAACACAGCGTTCCAGAATTTGCAGGCCTCTTTGAATTCCCCTGGTCTAACGGTTTCCTCTCCCTACCTAGTACACTACGGTCCACACCCCATTCTTTTTCGTCAACTTCATCCCCACTATCAATACAAGAATTTTTCAGCAGCCCTCTACACTGCACAGGAAGCAAATTTCTCCCCGAACCATCTCCCCTCCATTGCAAACATAATCGAGTTCTGCAATTGAACTCCAGTGAACGATTGCAGAGAAAAGTAGATACTCCAGTAACTGAGCAATTGACAATGCCTTTATGGAGGCTGCCTTCTCTGAAACAAAATTGCCGACCATGGAAACATTTTGCCTCAACTATAGAGCTGTCTGGGCTAATTGCATGCCACATCTCTCGAATAAAGTTACCAGAAATAATCTCAAGTCCCAACTTGTTATACAGCTAGCAAAGTACATGACCGGTAGCCTCCATTACAATCCAATCCAATCCAAAACTGACAAATCCCTGGTCTCTTTGTTGAACTTCCAAACAGAATTGAAAAATAAGAGTCTCAATGAATGATTCTTCTAGATTTCTCTACTCTTAGAGATGACATAATCATCATTGACTGTTAAATTTCAAACAAACAACAGCAAAAATCGAAGAAACCATTCAAAGAGGGACAATAAGATCGATGGACTAGTATGAAAGGTTAAGAAAATATTGAGAGAGTTACCCGATAAACAGAGAAAAGGATGAAAGTGTGCCGCCAGGGAACTGTTTTAGGGTTCATAATGCTTGCAAGGCAGTAGTGTTCGTCGTCGTTTTGGATTTCGGTACCTCTAACCGTCAGATTAACAAGTTAGATCTTATCCGTTCATTCATTTATTGTGAGGAACTATTGGGCTAATCTTCCACACACACAAAAAATGATCGAACGGTCTGGTTTTGTTTCCTTTCTTAGGTGAAATAAATTTGCTCGTATCCAATTACATTTTTGCGTTGTGGGCCGCACATTTACTGGACCAGCTCAGGATAAATCGGGCCATTGTGGGCCTCTAATACTCTTAACCATCGTAGTAAGAAAATTTTCACGTTGTATCCCAGTTAAAGATGAGATCGTTCCACTCCATCTAACTAGTTGACACCTCTTAATTGTGGGTGAAAATGTGTGATAGTCATTCTAGTTTTGATTAGGTGCGTATGCGATTCTTTAATATACAACTTCATGGAGATGGAGATGGAGTCATAAATTTCGGATCTCAACCATTTTTTGGAAGTAAAAAATAGTGCATGAAAAAGAACTCTAGATACATACATACAAAAGGAAGAGAGCTCAAGCTGATTATGCAGCAAGGCCGGTTTACGTCTACAGCAGTTTGAGTTAAGGTCCCTGAGCTTCTGTCCTAAAAGCATTAGAAACTATGACATTGCATACCCCATTCAATGGCATTTGACCATTGAATGTTATGGTGCATAATCCCTTTCATATGAACTGAGGAAAAGGTTGGAAATGAACCATGAAATTCAAACAAGAAGAATATCAGCTTGCCAAACTTGAATTTTGAGAAGCTTATGGTGTTTGAAAACCACCAAAACATTGAGCAGATAAATTAAGTGACTACTCTAAACCCCAATGAAAATAATTATTGGAGAGCCATTCAACATTTGTTTATGATCAGTGTCAAACTATAATTGTATAACAAACAACAGAAGTATACAAGCAAAAGCGGCTTCAAGGATGCCCCTCAGCCTCACCTGATCTAAGGCCGCCATTTAAGCTGCCACCAGTCCGTTCTAACCACACCTCCATTTTTGCTTCTCTGTTAGCCTTGAACTCATCATAATTTTCTGGTAGTGACAGCAAAGTAGTATTAAGTGGCAAGCGAATGGTCTCCATCCCTTCTTTCTCTTCTCCTTCTTCCTCTTCTTCTTCTAGCTCGTTTGAAGAGCGACTTGACACAGGCAGTTCATCAACTTCAATGTCTGCCTGAGATAAATTACTGCTGGCAGTCGTGACTGATACTGGCCTATTATGCTTAGGTAGTAGTTCTTTATCGCCTTGGGTCTGTACAAGTTCTTTCGGATCAAGTTGTGGCCATTTGAAATTGTTGGCCTTTTGCTTTGCGGACTTGAACACTGTTGAAAAATAACTGTCCTTTGTTTGGTCATTCTGCCGGGTAGAAACTGCAGAACGGCCCCACATTGCAGGACCCCAAGAGCTGCTTCTTCCCCCATTACAACTTGAAGTCGGATTATGGATTAATCCTCTTCTAGGTTGCTTCTTAGACATGATTGCTAAAGATTTTCCAATGTCTCTAATCATCTCTTCAGCAATGGGGAAGCCACACTCCTTCACAGAGCCCAACATGGCAATAGAATCTTCCAAATCTTCAGTATGCAATGTTGTTTCTCGAGATTTTTCCACCACATGATTCTTGAGATTAATGACATTAGGCACTGTGTTTTGAATGTGCTGCTGTACAAAGTACAGCCCCAGTGAAGGTTCATTTGCGATGTATTTAATCATATCTGCCAAGCATTCATTTAACTCCGCAAAGCCATCTACAGTGGAAAATCCATGCATCTTGTAGAAGTGACTGACAACTCATCCCTGGAGGCAGAGAAGATTAAATAAAAGAATGAATAACAATGAAAAAAATGTAACCAAGTATAATCTACTCTACTCTCAATATGATTTTACTCATCACCTGTGCTTTACGCCGAAGAGAAATTACAGTGACCATATTACAGTGTAAACAGCTAATTACAATAGTACTATGGAAGAGGAATTTTTTTCCTAAAATTCATCTTAAAGATAGTCCCCCACCAGTATGTTGGGTTTGTGAAGTTAATGCCTTGTGAAGCGATACATAATCTCAGCACGACCGTGATCTTCAATTAAAAAATGACCATTCAAATAACTAAAAAAGGGTGAGAGAGAACTGTATAAAAATCAATTTGAATGGGTATCATCACATATCCATAACTTCATAGATACAGGATTGATAGGAATCCCTCCTGCAATCCTTAAATACAAACACTAACCTTCCTTAAGCTCCCCCTTCCCGACGCAGAAAGCTCACTCCAAGCCCCAGTTTTCCCAGCCCACGGGCTCTAAAATGTCATTGGTTAAGCTGGCTTGCATTGGACTAAAATATTATCGAATGCTAAAACACTCGGTGGGAATCTTCATATAGGTATCTCCAACATTAAGTAACAGGCAACAGCAAGATAGTTGTGTGCGGTGCATGCGAAAAGAAAGGTAGGGAACTTAAAGAATTTTTCCAGGACCTAATATATGGCCATACTTATGCTAATGTCATCTGTGCAACATACAATATAAGCGATAATGAATAAAACCAGAGAGAGAGAGAGAGATTTCCGGAAATGATGCTACAATTTAACCTCAAAACATCTTTTATAGTGCTACAATGGCCTTTGTGTACATATGACCTGAGTAGCAGGGGTGAGAAGGCTATGAAATCAAAAATAACTGGCCCAATACACCCGGAGCAATCATGTATGATCCATTAATTTCTCCCTTGGCCAAAGTGCTTCCCCTGAGGAAAACTTTTGAAATTGTTCTACAATCGATTACAGCTGATTCAAAGCAATTGATAGACAAAATAATGAAAGTAGGATGTCAGGTGGGCATGAACAGAATCACGAATAGTGGGCATGAACAGAATCACGAATAGTGGGCATGAACAAAGTTTCTATGGATTTTGGGTGTCGAGGGATTGATGAAACAAAGATAACGATTGATGAAAAGAAGAGAACTGTAACCTTAAAGTCTCTCTAACGCCTCCTAGGAGTCTCTACCTGAAGAAAATCTGATTGAGCGGAGCCTCACGACCAAAACAAAACAAAAAACTTTTGCAAGAGAATTGAGTCAAAATCTCAAAGTTCATTACCTGTACATAAATAACCAAATCCCAATTCTATAAGGAAAAGTAAAAGACTTTTTTTTCTATTTGGAAAAGAAACAAAGTTGCTAATTCCTATAAGAAAAGGGTTTCTAATTCAACAAGAATAATCGAAAACCCTAAATACTAAAGGAAACTTCTAAGTACTAACAGACCATAAAAATACCACGGACTGAATAATCACAATTTTCTTTGAAAATCAATAAATAGATATCAGCTTTGGAAATCTGTCTGCTCCCTTCTGGATAATGACACATTGCAACGCTAGATGACTTGATAATTGCTATTCGCAGACAAGTCTGTAATGCTATCAACCTCTAGCACAATGTTTGATAATATACTACTATATAATAAGTAATTTAACTAGTCAACTGCCATTGGACTCAATGATTATTAGATGTAACAGTATTTAAGGCATAAACAAGTCTCACAAACCATAGCTACCAAAGCTAAGGAATATAATTAACCACCACTTCCATATACAGAACCACTCAGAACTTAAGGGGTGGTTTATTAAGCGACTCCCTTTGGTTAGGCAGACATATGTTTTAGATGGTTCATATGTAACACTAGAAAAAGCAAAACAAAGGGAAAATATATAAGGGGAAGATCTCTAATAAACGAAGATTAAGAGTGATTATATAGATGCTCAAAATTAATGTTAAAAGACTAATAGATCAGTAAAACCCAGGAATGTAAAAATTTCGGGTAAGCACTCAATAGTTTTCTGCTTCATCCTACTATCCAAATATGCAACTATGCCTGCCAACTGTGAATGCTTATTAAAAAGCTGTAAACTCCGGAACAACAAAATTCAGCTCAATTTAAGGCCTAAGGCTACATCACATTAGAAACAAAAGACAGTGGACTGACAAACCCATTCTTAGCAATAATTTCAACTCTTCTGAGTCGTTTCATCAATGTCCTCATAGTTTCCATAACACAATATCAAACACCTTGAGCTGAAAGTCTGAAACCTACATATTTAGTACTTTCAAGAAGACATCATGCATAAATAAAAAATAATAGGCATTCAACTACATATGATAAAGCCAGTACAGCACAAACTACCATTTCTAAAACCAAAAATACACATCATTATATATATTGTGTTTATCAAAAAAAAAAAAAAACATCATTAAGTTACTCCATATTGAAATGAAACATAACTTCAAATACATAAAAAAATATATTGTTCTAAATGTTCAGCATCTCTTCGAATCCAATTCAATAAGCGCAAAATCAATACAATACTTATTATAATACTAGCCAAAAAAATAAAACGTTAGTTTACAAGTTTACCTGAGCTTCAATTGACACCCAAAATAGTGTAGAAACATATTCCCAGCCCATTTCTTATTCAAGAACATTATTCATCCAAGGTAGACATCCAAATACAATAAACAAATGGACTGGATTGGAGTTTCTCGAATCTTTCAGTCTCCTAATCAAAATGAATCTTCCAGTCATTTCATGGGAATTATTAGTTCTGTTTTAACATGCATCTTCCTCCCAACCAGAAATCTACCTTATTGACAGAGCGATAATCCTGTCACAAAAAACAGAGTCTGCGAGCCAGCAGTTTCTGTTAAACTGAACTGTAACCAAATATCAGGAATTTGTATCGAATCATCGGTACCCACCCACATGAAATAATCACATCAGCAACAAAACCCAGCTCCCGAAATCATTTCAACATCGCAAAGGCAAAAAGAAGCAAGAAAAAGAACGAAATTTAAGATGTTGGAGATGAGGAAAAATGACTCACAGGACGGATTCGCATAAAAACCTTGGGATTTTTAACCATCTGATGACGGAGCTCAAATTCAAACAAAGAGATTACTTCAATTAGCAGGAAAGGAGCTTCCTTTTCCTACAGTACATCGAAGAACTCTCTATCTCTCGCTCTTCTGTCCAGCCATCGTTGTCTAGTTTTCTTGTTCTTCCAAATCATAATTGACATGTGAAATCAAGTCACGCTATATAAGACACGGTTGGATAGACATGTTCTTCCGCTTTTTGCAAATCTTCTGGGTGAATTTGATTTACTAGAAGAAGAAAAAAAAAATTCTTAGAAAAAGACAAAAAAAATGGCAAAAAATAAACATTTTTTAATATAAAAGCCCTTGAATTGATCTCATATAAATATTGTAATTTTTTCTGTAATTAAAATAATCATATACCGGAAACGCAGCCCTGTTTGCGGTGAGCGGCAGTGGAGACAAAAAAAAATGGTTCGCAGGCAGAGCAAGAAACAGAGCAACAGCGATAGCGATGAGGACGACACCTTCTACTACCGTTACGCCTCCACTTCAGCTCCACAACAACAGCCCACTTCCTCGTCTTCGAAGAGAGGGGGCTCCGGAGGCTTAGCCCCGTCGAAATCAACTCTCTACGTCTCAAACCTCGACTATTCCCTCACCAACTCCGACCTCCACACTCTCTTTTCTACTTTCGGCAAGATAGCTCGCGTCACCGTCCTCAAGGACCGGCTATCTCGCCAATCCCGCGGCGTCGCCTTCGTCCAGTATGTTTCCCGTACCGACGCAGCCTCTGCCGCCTCCCAAATGCACAACAAGATCCTCAACGGCCGCACCATCACGGTCTCTATAGCTGCAGACAATGGCCGCGCTCCCGAGTTCATCAAGAAGAGAGAATACAAGGATAAATCGAGGTGTTACGAGTGCGGAGAACATGGACATTTGTCCTATGAGTGCCCCAAGAATCAGCTGGGGCCCAGGGAGCGGCCGGTTCCAAAGAGGAGGGGAGGAGTCCAGGTGCGGAGGGAAGAAGAAGAGGGATCGGACGGTGGAGAGGGATTCGAGGATGATAATTGGGCGTCGGTTGTGGATAATGGGGCGGAGCAAAGGTTGTTGAAAGGAGGGGGAGATGGGGCTGGGGATAGGAAGAGAATAAAGAAGACCAGTTATTTTAGCGATGAGAGCGGTGAGGACTGATAAATACACGTTGCAGGTAATAACAATCATGGCTGATGTTGCCAACTTGGTAGTGTCTGATTCTGTTTGCAGCCCCTCTCCTTTTTCCGGGTTCTGTGATAGATGTAGTGTATGTTGTATATATGTGCTTGGATTCTCTTGAGTGCTGCTTAATACTTTGAGAGCTTAGTTTTAGATTGAAGTTTCTCCTTTTTTGTTGTGGCATATATATGTTATCTTAATGTTTCGCATTTAATGGACGAGAGCAAATGGTTTACAGACCAGCAATATAGAAAGTGATCTGTTTGTTTTCACAATTATCGTTGTTTAAAGAACCTTAACGCAAAGCATTGTGGGTGATCTTTTGCTCCGCCTGATTACTTCCTTGGTTTACGGACATTGCTGGAAAGGGATGTAGGGAAGATGTTGCTTAATCTTCTAAAGGACGGTGTTTCCTGGGGGATATCTAACAATAACAAGGCAAAGGTTAATGTTGAGGAATCAGGAATATGAACGATATATTTTGTGTCGTGAGGATCTGTGGATTGGTTTTTCTTTAAGCTTTATGTAATACGAATTCAGTGAATTGGCAGATATTGAGATTTATGTGAGAATCTGGCTTTCTTTAGCTTTATCGTAATCTCCTCTTTGGGTTGCACCTCCTTGGTATCTGTTACAGCAAAAAAAAAAAAGCTTCTAAAAGGAAAAAAAAAAAACCCTTATGATATGGAGGTACTTTTCATCATCTCCCTCGTATTCTCTTTGGTTGGGAATAGTTTAGGAGGATGGAGACCTTCCCGAAATGAGAGGTTTGGAAGAGTAAAGAGAGATTTGTTTTCTTTCCCCATCCCATCATGCTCGAGGTTTTCGTCTTTCTCATTTCTTGTTCATTTTTCTTCAGGTTGTCATCTTCTCTTAGATTCAAGATGTACTCATTGTTGCACTAGATAGAAATTGGTATCAGGTCACGGCTTCCTTTTTCAGTAAATGGGAAGGAACTTTCCCTGGCTGCTCTTCTCAGTGAGCTTAAAGAGGGTGGTGAAGAAAGAGGATGTACTCATTCTTGTAGTAGATAGAAATTGGTATCAGGTCACGGCTTCCTTTTTCAGTAAATGGGAAGGAACTTTTCCCCGCTGCTCTTCTTAGTGAGCTTGATAAGTGCCAGAATATACATTCTAAAATTGATTACATATAGGCATTTATAAATGATTAAGGTTTAAAGTGATGTATTTGTGCATTAAACTCCAAATATTATTTTGGGCATCACTTTATTATTTTAAATGAAATTTTGCTTCCTTGTCATTTAACCTAAGCAATTGTGAAATTCTTGATCTATAAGTAAAAATATGTCATTCATATCATCATCATTTTTCCAAAATAAATATCATGATATTTGTATGTGTGATATTTATTTGTATAATATTTATATGTGTGATATTTTTTATTTTATTATTTTTGTATTTAAAATATCATGATATTTACATAATATTTTGTCTATAAAAGGAAATGAGGTCTTTGATGATGGAGGATTGCAAGATTTCAAAATTCCAAAATTCCAAGATTTGAAGAATTGAAGAAACAAAGCAAGAAGAAGAAATCTTTTGGAGGAAGAACAAAGAAGGAGAAAAAGGGTTGTATTCCTTAGCTTGTATTTCTTATGTTTTATATTTTGCTTGATTATGTATAATTAAACTTTTGTAGTTAGGGCTTAACTTTGAAGCCCTAAACATGATTTCAATTATATAAGTTGTGTGGTGTGGATTGCAAATTTTCTTACAAGAATGATGATTTTGATTTTTCCATGTTATTTGAATTCTAATATTTTTGTTTCTTTGATTAGCTAACTTTGAAACATGTATTAGAGTTAAATGTTGTAGAACAAGATCAATTACCCTGTTGAATATGTTCTTATTTGCAACATATAATTTGGTTAAACGAATTATGAAAAATCAATTCTTGAATATCTAAGTACAAACACCATGTATTAGGATTCTTGTAACATTCATATTCTCTTTTCTCTTATTGGGTTTTTAATTGTTAATTGATGCAAATACCATGCAAGATTTCAATTAAGAATACACGTACTGAGGTAAACACCATGCACTGTACATGCACCTAAGAGAGAATCATACAACTTGAGTTTGACCATGACCTTGTTGTGAATGTTGTCATTATATTTTTATTGAAAATTTCAATCTACCATTTCTTATAAATTGTTTGATTGTTTTGTGGTGGATAGTGAGTCCTAGCAAGGATTTTTAGAAATTGAAACTCGTCACTTAATATTCTTATTTTTAATACTAATGTGTTTGTTTTATTCTATGTTATAAGATTTAAACCCCCCTTACTGTTATGTGTAAATTATATTCAAGTGTTAGGTTGTATATTTATTAATATCACTCCTTGTGGGATCGACTTTTACTTGTCAATTATATATTATTTGTACAGTTATAAGATTATATTAAATTGTTACTAACGACATAACAGAGCTCAATGAGGTTGGTGGAAGAAATGGACTTGGTGTAAACATGGTCGAGAATCGGCTTGTTGGCATGAAAAGTCGTCGTCAAGCTGGTGGGACAATTCTGCCTGTGAGCTTGCATCATCGAAAGTGTTGGACGGATGGATATATGATCAATGTCTAGAAGTACTTTAGTGCAGGGAAAGATGCCTAAAACTTGAAAACTAAAAATGAAGATGACCATTCCCCTTCATAAGAACTGTTCATCGAATTGATCGAACTGGCCAACCTCATTCGTTCAGGTGCAATGCTATTTCAACATCCATAGAGGACATTCAGTACATTCCTGCGCTTATTAGTTAAAGATAATGGTAGTGCATGTTGATGGACCGACAGAATAAATTCAAGATACAGCTCTTAATGCGGGCCAGTAGCAACAACAAAATTCTGTGTTCTTTTGTACTACTAAATTCCAAGATGAACAAAAGTGTAGCTTTTCTATCAACAATGGGAGAACGAATCTCAGGCCGACGAACCCAGGTCTCTGATATAGCTGGATGTCATTCGCCTATTTGAATCCTGGTTGCTTCCCAGTCTACATGGAGATCAAATAATAGAATAGGGAAAATATAATTTATGGGTCAAAGAAGGGGAATGCGGGTCTATAAGCAATGGAACATCAGTTTACCAGCATTTCATGGTCCCCCATAATCTCTTCTATCAACTCTTGCAGTGGTTTATTGGCACTGTTGGGCACAAGAGCTGCAAATACAGCCGGTTCTAGTCCTGCATATATACATAGCCAACATCTCAGGGGAATCGCGATGCTTGTTGGAAGGAAGAATCTGATGTATCATCACAAAACATTTCAGCCATAACTAGCCAATAAATAACAAACAACAAGTACCCACATACTCAGAGATAAGTAATCGAGGGTGGGCGGGCGAGACGGTACATGCTTCATCCATGTCATTTTTTATGAAATCCATCGAAGGTACTGGAGGCATGTCCTTAAAATGATTATCAATGAAGAAACCAGTCCAGATAAGACTAGTTTACATATCTGATTGTTTATAATGACCATTTTCACATTATGCAGTGCTGAACAATCTGTGAAACTTACATATTCAGTATTTAACATTATCACCTCGGATTTTGAGTTTAACTAATATTTGTGATTAACTAATTTTCGATTTGAAAAGGATGCTGAATACCAGTTTCAGGAAAGGCATCAATGAACATCATCGTCTCCTCGCCACTAAGGCCGGATAAGAAGCAGATTCGAGGTAGAGACTTTGCAATCTGCAGAAAGGAAATGCTCATGACATTCAGGCATATGAAAGACAAGTATGAAATGAAATCTTATATATAACACTCCTTTCAGAAAAGTAAATGTGTGTAAAGTGTAAGAATCAGAAAAGTAATAGAAGGAGATTATCATTATTTACCAATTCCTATACCAAAGAATACCAAAGTGAATGGTAATATTCTAGAAAGGAACGTCCTCATTTTTTTGATTCCAAAATCAAAATCCTAGTTCCATCCACACTTTTAAGTAACACAGCGAGCAAAATAATATAATGGAATTGTTCAATTATCATGTAAACGAAACGAGGTCTGATTCGAAGAAAAAATGAACATTCCATCAGACATTTTCCATTGACAGAAAGGAATTTTATTCGTGGCCTAGACAAACATGACTAAACCAGGGCGTTCAACAAGACAGATCAATATTCTACTTGTAAAAAATTAAAAGGGACTGAGAAATAATCTTAATAATACAGTTTGGGCAGATTAGACTACCCAACTGCAGCTTTGAGCTATAAATCCAGCTACAAAAGGTGAGCACAAGCATGATCAAGTTTCAACCTTCACTGCCTCTAAATTGGCTTGCTTTGTATGCATTGCTTCCCATAACGAACGATTAATCATCTCCTCAGTACAGAAAATGACCTGGAATGACCAATATGACAATGAATAATGAACAATGCAGCAGCAAAGAGGAACAGTGATGGTACACTAATTTCAAGTGTACATGTGTGTGTGCAGGTTAATTTCAAGAGTACATGTGTGTGTGCAGTTTAAAGGTCAAAAGGTAGGCTTTTCCACTAGACAGAGAGAACAAGCAAGAAGTAAGAGTCTTACCCCACATAATATGTGGAGAGGCTGTTTCCAGCAGTTGAACATATGACCTTTATGTTGCACCCATACAATCTCATTGGGCCACATTTTCGCCCGTGTGCGTGCATGTGTATGTATAATAACACAAACTGTCACAACATAAAATAATATCATGCCAGTCGCTGAAACCATCTTTCAATTATTTTCCTCCAACTGAGTTATAAAACTAAATAAAAAGGTATTACACTACGGAGATACGGAAATTTCCAAAATAATAAAACATTCTTAAGAATTTGAGGTGTCCTGGGTTCTCTTATATTGAATATATTCAGCCATCAGTACTACTAGATACATTTTTGGAATGCCATTGGGGAAAGTTTCAATGAATTGTCTATTAATTGCTCAATCAAACATAAATGGTGGCATGTATATATTATTACCTCAAGGAATTCACCATCCAGTTCTTTCAAAAGCTTCTTTATCTGCACCAGAATTATCCATACCATTGAAGGGAATGTTAGAACCAAGTTTCTTGGCATCAACATACTAGCAAAGACTTGGGCACAAAACAATATTTCACCACATTATCTCATTGATCCAAGATAATCAATTACAAGCCTGGTTCTTTAATTTCAACTCGACATTTGACCCCAATCCCATGATGGGAAAATAAAAGAAACCGGCAATTTCAGGATCACTTTGGACAGACCCATCTTTGATTTCCCATAGTTATACAAGCCTCAAGTGATACAAATATTTAGTGCTTGCCCTCCATTCTTCCCCAATCAGATCAAGTGCATGGCCGGTAAGGTCTGCCCACACCAATACCATATTAAATTTTTTTAACAAATATTTCATTAGACTGTATAGCGAAAGGATTTTACATAGGCCATGCGTGAATACCATATTGCAGACTGTATGCTATACTCATTCCATTAAGTAAGGAGCCAATTATTCTTTTATGTTGAATGATAACTATCGAATCATACTCCACATGCATACTCAGATACTCCTCCAACTTCCAAGAAAAATAAACCCAAAATCTTACAAGCACAAATGAAATGAAATGAAATGGAGAATGAAAACAAGAATTAAAAGATCTAACCTTTGCTGCCTCCTCTACTTCAAAGCCCAACAGCAGCAAAGCCTAAAACTCAAGAAAGTTTTGATCATTAGCCTCATTTATGTTTGGTCTTGACTGAAACAAGAAAGACAACATACATAAACACATTTGCTTCAAATAATCGAATTTCATACTTTGACATAAGATTAAGCGTCTCAAACGTCTAGAATTCCAATACATGAAAAAACAACAGATATAGAGCAAAAAGTCAAAATATGGAGAAAATTGAGTTCAATAATTTCAGTTCCCATGGAACTAATAAGAGCTATAGATTCACTTGTCCTTCAGATAATAAAAACAAAAACAGAATAGAACTAACCAGAACTTACAGGAGGGCCATATACAGGGTCATCAGTATTTAAAGGAACGAACTTTGAATCTTCAATTAATTCAGACGGAGCTCCTGAAACATGTACACAGAAGAAGAAGTAGTAACTTCTTTTGAAATATGTAAGATTTGAAGAAACAAAATTGAGCAAACAACTGTCTTTACATAAAAATAAAAAATGTTTCATCACTCCAAATTCTGAACACAAACATATAACAGGTGACGGAGACAATCCGCACTATCAGACTTTCATGGTTTTTCGATATATTCAACTACAAACAGAAGAAGAAGAAGGAAAAACCCAAGTGGGTAAATTAGCTTCCCTTGAAAAAGGAAAAAGAAACCCAAATTACATTTACATTTACCACTAAGCTAGCAAGAAAGGGAACATCACCTTCGGCAGATGCTCTTGGAGGGAAGTATTTGAGCTGCACATGATGCTTACTACTTTCGGCAGATAAGGAAGAAAAAGAAGATACTATGGAACCCTGTGCAGCAAGGAAAGGATTTGGTGAGGTTGAGGAATTTAAAAGAGGATAATATTTTGCAAAATAACTCAGGAAGGACGCAATAGCAGAAGCCATTAGTGATCAGTTCTCTTCCTTATCCTCCAGGAACTGGATTCTCTCTTCAGTTTCTTTAGGATGGGGTTCGGTCTTCTCCATTTCTATGGCTGCACCCAGGTATATTTAAGATAGCCAGTCTTAATCCTCCACGTCAGAGAAGAATTTATAATCTCATTTCTGTCTCGTGATTTTTTTTTTCTTTGAATAAAAGGAAGAGATAGAAGTTTATTAACCAAAATTCGTTAATTTGAGACAATTTAACTGCTTGGTTTACAAAAATATTTTCTATTTTTCAAATTATTTTTTATTTTCCTTATTTAAATCTTTGACTTCAAATATCCAAAACATAAATCTGTTGTTTTTTGGGATTTTGAAGAAAATATGATCGAAACACTTAAAAAATATATTTTGAAAAACAATGCAACCAATCACAATCCCATTTTATTTATTTTAATGTTCTTAAAATCGAAAATACCCTCAAAACGCTCCTTAAGACCCTGAATTCTGAAAAATAAAGGGTGGAGCTATTTGCACACCAACAATTATCGATCTCACCCCAAAAACACAAAAAAAAATGATTATCTCATGATAGCCCAACTCAGATCCGATCTAACTCTGTTTCCACCTCTCTCTTCGCCACTCTTCGGTCGTCTCTCTTTCTTCGCCACTCTTCGGTCGTCTCTCTCTCCGCCCCTCTTTTTTTTGGTACCAACGATCTAACCTTAACTTCTCAAAGCATCTCCAACGGCGTAAGCGTATGAGGTCCGAACCCTCCAACTGACAAAATGCGACCTCCTTTTCTAGCTTTTAAGTTGCCAACAGAGGTCGAAAATGGAGTCGCAAATTTGCGACCCCATTTTCAGTTCCCAAATTTGCGTCCCTTGAAGGTGAGTCGCAAAGCTCGTGCCAACATGACCGTTGCTCAATGGTCCATTTCCACATCCTATAAAGCTGAGATCGCGATCGGAATCAAATCGAAGGCAAAGATTGCTTGACGACTTGATCTTCTTCCTCAACACGATCTTGTTCCAACAATCGACTTGCCCATTTCATCGTCAATTGATCCTCCTAGAAGGTACGATTTTGTGTAATTTTTTGAATGCAAGTGTCTGTGTCAGTCTTCGATATCTTGTAGTTTTGGTTGGTTTGCCTAGGGTTGAATGTTCTAGAGAAAGGGATGATTTGTATCAATTTTGAATCTGTCTTCCGGATATTTTGACAATCTCCTTTTCGGCATCGCCATTCAAATCCTCTGCATTTTCTTTCCAATTGCTCTTATATTTTTGATACTGAAAGATGCGATGGGGATAGCAACATAGTTAACAACTGATTTCTTCCAATACAAAGCAAGATAGCTAAGAAATTACAACTATGCACAACTATTTTTTCTTCTTCTTCTCCAGCTGTTGAGATTTGGAGATGTAGGCGATACAAATATAAAGTACCTAGCTGTATAGAAATTAAAACGTTACCTTTAGAGGAGATTGAGTCTTCTGATATTCCCCTATTTTTTGGATTTGTAGCATAATTTTGATGAATTATAGAGACTTTAGTTGCAGTGATGAGTCTGTATTGTGCATTTTGTGTTTGTTATTAGAGAGATGTTGAAAACATTTTAAAGTGGTATGCAAACCACTATTCAAGCATGCAAAATCATTTTGCATCCCCATTTTGGAGATGCTCTCATCAGGGACTTCATTGGTGGTTTCAATTATGCTAGCTTATGAGCCTAGTTAGTCCGATGAAAAGCAAGCCAGCTGCCAAAGACTCATTTGGAGAAGAAGAACAATATGGGCATCGTAGCAGTGGAGAAGACAGTAGAGGAGCTCCGCAACAAAGAATGACAGATCTAGACGCGTACCTAGGTGGCACAGATCCAGATCCCTTCTATAAGATAGCGGAGGAGCTCCGCAACAAAGAATGGCAGATCCAGATCACTTCGAATTGCAAAGCCATCCCCTTCTAGTGTTCGAGATCTAGATTCATACCTTAGTGATTGAATTTAACAGTTGGCTTTGCATATTTTGAACAAAACAACTAATTCCTCAATGATTCCTCTGTGAACTCGTCAATAATTCCTCCATGAACTCATGAAGATCTGATTTTTGGAGATTTTGCTATTAATGGTTTTGGTCCCTTTGGAGTAATGAAGTGAGACCGATAATTATTGGTGTGCAAATAACCCTACCCAAAAATAAAACTGGTTAAGAATTGCATCTGTGCAGAAATAGCACAATTGCCAGTCGCCACACAAAGAAAGAGGATAGGATACAATGCCAGAGGCCACACTGTTCATGGCAAGTAGAAACTTTGCTATATTCTTCAGCTTCAAATCTGTCGAATCACGACATTCTCACAGAACGTTTAATTAAACAGAGCAACTTGAAAACATATTAACATCCACAAAAGCATAATGTCCTTGATTATTCTTTAACCACGGATAAACCCCAAACCTGACAAAGTTTTACCAAATTCTATTGGAGCAGCTCACATTATTTAAAAGCATAGTGAGTCACCAAGACACCATTCCTACTTTACGCACAACTGCATGGAAGGGTGACTTGTAGGAGAAGAACTACAGGGAATCACATGTCTGCAGCCAATGTTTCTAGATCAGCAGCAGGTCCGGACAGTGTGCCCTGAGTCCACCTCTTCAACATCTCTAATGCAGCCTTTGGCTGGTCCATGGGAACCATGTGACCTGCATTGTGGACCTGTTGGCAGGAATATCATAAAACTTCATCAGCACTAGCACTTAAAGATTGGAGAGAGAGAGAGAGAGAGAAGGGAGAGACCTTGAGGAAAGCGAGAGACCCATAGCTCTTGAGTGCCCCAGCTTCTGAACCATCAACTGTAAAAGCCACTTCAGGAGATGCCACAAACTCTTTCTGACCCGACCACTCCATGGCATGAACCCATCTCGAATTACCTGCTCACATAAGATTCACTCTTCCACATGTTAATACTAATATTATGCCATCTGGTCTAAAATATTAGATTCACTTCTCTGCAAACTCATGTAACCAATTGTCAGAGGCATAACAACATACCAAGCCAATTGCAGATGAGATCATATTCTCCAGCATATACAAGCAGTTTGACTCCATCCTCAAGAAGATCAGGAATGCCAACCTCAAGATTCCTCATCCAGTCAACAAGCATGGCCTGATACACTGTCGGACTACAAGAGACAAAGTCTATACCTGCAGCAACACCAAGCGCATCCCTAACGGATTTCTGGCCCAGAAATTTCTCTAAGTTTGAGAAGTCATAGCAAAGGCTCCCCTCACATTTCTTTCGAATGTCATAGTACTACAGAAAGCAGACATAGCTTGTCACATAAACCTCTCATTTTTGTACTTTATGCACTCACACGTTGTTGCTAAGCAACATGTTTCAAGACTCAAGATATGGCCATATCATAGAATCCACTTAGAACTTTTTGTGTCAATTAAATGCAGAAAGAACACAGTAGGCAGCAGCTGGTCATTACAAAAGCACCGATGGCACCGATGGCATCAACATGAATAATGTTTTTGCGGACTCAAAATTCGAACAAAAAAAATACTTAGTTTTGGCATTTCATCAGAAAAGAATATTGCATGTGTTGTCGCCAATGCTACCGAATACGCTTATAATGCATTTCAAATACAGTCTCTTTAAATGGTTTTCTAATGTGTCAACAATTTTCGACACCTGTGTGTGGCAGGGTCAGGGCCATTGCCAAATGTACGCAAACTTTACCAACACATAATATGTGGAGAGATTGTTTCCAAAGAATCCTATGACCCTCTAAGTTGCACCTGCAACTCTACCCTAGTTTATATCCACATAATGCATCAACAATTAAGAGAGAGAGAGAGAGAGAGAGAGAGAGAGAGAGAGAGAGAGAATATCATAGGAGTTCATACATTAGTACCACCATTAAGTGCCATGATGCTACTGAATATGGCATTGCAAACAAAATATGAAGCCATGCAAGAGACTGTACCATCAGTGCCTGAAATACAAAACCATAAGCTTAAGCAGAAATATCGATAAACAAGTTAACACCAAATAAATAATGATACCATTTTTTACTATAAAGAACAAGAGATATCTCCGACAGAAGAACTTTTATTTTTCTGTTTCTTCCTTCTCCTTTGGGGTGACACCCTTTTTTATCTTAAATAAATTAAAGAAATCCTTGAGTCCTTGAGAATGAGAACAAAGGTTTTTTTATTTTTTTATTTTCTTTCTTTCTTTGGGGTGGGATGGGGTCAGGCAGAGGGACGCGGAAAACAAAGAGCAATCTGAGATAGAGTTACCACAAAGCTTTATTGCCAATTCACAAACTGGAATGACTTTGTTGATACGATTGTAATCTGACTTCTTAATTATGCCCATCTCCAATGCGTAATCTGTGTAAGCTTTATATTGAATTGCAGGATCAGTAAGCCCATTACCAATGGCAAATCCCTGTGGAACCAGTTTGTTGAAAATCTTGAGATAAACTGAAGTTAAACCAAATAAATATAGTAACATGCTGGAATTAGTGACATACTTTCAGGTTTATATGGATTCCTTCTTTAGCTTTGTTTCCTCTGTGGACTCGAGAAGCAAAAGCAGGAATATAGTGCCCGGCATATGATTCTCCAATAATGTAGAAATCATTGCGTTGAAGCTGAGGATGCTCCTCAAAGAATGCCTGATATAATAGAAGCCAATTTAGTCTTACACTTGAAATTGAGAGACATAATTCAATCAAGATTTGTGTTTCTCATCAGTTATGACTCATTAAAATTGCATTGAGTCATCCTATTAATTTGAAACAGGGGTAGGAGTGGGGGCAGGGAAGGGGGATATAGCCTACCTGTAGGAAGTCATATAAATCATTGCTAACTCCATCTTCATTGTGACGAATGTCACGCCTATCAGAACTATAACTAAAGCCAGTTCCAGTAGGCTGGTCAACATATAGAAGGTTTGATGCCTGCAAAATACCATTAGCATTCTGTTACTTCTCTCCTTTGAAAGAAGAAAAAAATTCTGCAATAGTGCTCTTAAACAGACAGTATGGTAAGCCCAGAGTTCTGAATTTCAGATCAAGTGAAGCACAAGACACGGAAAAAAAAAATGAAACTGTATGTAAACATTGTGTTTCAATATGTATGCAAGACTCTAAAACATAAACGTATAAATAACACCTACACATGAAATGTAGTTATGGATTATGGTATTACTACAACCAAGGCACGTTAAGTTTGGAGGAGATTGACATCTAGTACCTACACAGGCAATTGTGGGCATCCGACATTTTGAACTAACCTTGACTGGAAAATAAATACCCACAGGATGACTATTAGATCTAGTCAACAATAATAATGGTGCAGCAAAGATGATGCCACAAGGCATTATTATAATCTCTATAACTATCTCAAGATAGCAATACATATCTCTCAACAGAGTGGATAATACATGATCCACGGCCAATGTTGTGAAAGTCCAGTCGACAAATCATTCAACCATCAGAGCAGATCCTTCTAAGAACACACACATCAACATAAGCAACAAATTTGGCATCTCTTTAAGAAGAACTAAAACATGCTTCAAGTTTAATTTCAGTCCAGTAGGATAAATACTTACAATTCAACCCTCACAATCATATGCCTAAGTATGAGCAGATAAGTTATTCTTAGGAAAAAAAATCTCATCATGATCAAATTTCATTTCATTTCCTATATAACAAACATTTTCAAGCAATTGTTTGGAAAAGAAAGATCCAGAAGGTTCCAGGCAATCAAAATTATATACAGAAACGCATATTCAAATTTGAAAATTATGTAAATATTTTTCATCAACATAAGTACTGAAACAAATTAACTTCCATATATACAACCAACATTAGTACTAGTTCCCTTAAATCAGAATAATAGAGATGATAAAATTGGAATGAGTATGATAAACAAACAGCCTGATGCTGTTAAGCTGTGGCTAGGTGAAAGAACATGCACTAGCATCAGTGTCAAAAACATTAAATCTAACGAAGACTAGAAGGCTTAGTTTAAACGAGAGACCTGGTCCCAGCCATACTCATTCCATAGAAGAGACATATTATCTGCAATATTGAAGGGACCATTTTCATAAAACATAGCCAATTCACTACTGCATCCTGGCCCTCCAGTTAACCAGATTACAACAGGATCACTCTTGCTGTTGCGTGATTCAAAAAAGAAGTAAAACAACCTACAAGAAAAAAAATAAAAGTCAGAAAAAGACTTAAAATTTTTGGAAGAATGTAGGCCACACGGACTTAAATATCGGAAATAAAGTAGTAGAAGTAGGTTCCAAACGAAGAAGTCTAAAACATGCTATTTAGCTATACCGATGTGGGGGAGCTAGTATGTTACTATGTAATTAGGATCCCCCTTCCCTCTAACCCACAAAAAGTAAATTCTCAGAGATAACATGACTCAATTTATAAAATGTTGCATGATTCCTAAACAGGCCTTGTGATTCTTATTAAGGAGGCTGGGCGACCAACTAACAAGTTTAGTTCTGAACGTTAGACAACTAAAAATATAATTAAGCACTAAAACCAACCTCTGAGAGCTCATTATCGACTAACAGGAATGGAAAAAAAAGGCTTCCAATTTTTATTCAGTGAGAAATATAAATATATAATCAGTATCCCTGAAGCTATTTTCCATGTATTCCCAAATCCCAGTGAAAAGCAAGAAAAGAAAAGAAAAAGAACCAAGGATTTCAGTCTCAGTTAAAAAAATTTAGGAAGCAAAAGAATTTCATTTTAAGGTTCGGTCTAGTAAAAGCCCGAGGAAATAATACCATTCCAAGCCTCCGCGCATGACACACCAATAAGAGAAAACCATTAACCTCAAACTCAAAGGAAATCACACAAGTCTCCACTAAAGTACACGGAAGAAAAACGCAAATAGATAGACAATTTCAATCTTTATCGCATACCTAGCATCATGCGAGTGCGCAATCTTGTAATACCCAGCGTGGTGTCCCAAATCCTCCTCAGACACCGCAGTCTCAGCCAGATTTGGAAACCTAAATTTCCTCTCTACGATCCTTGGTGCAGCAACGGAATGACCTTCAATAAAGTTCACATCCTCTTTTGGAGACAAATTCAGCTCCCTAATCATCTTCTCCGCCTGAACAGACGGGAAATTCGGCCTCGCGAGTTGAAGATCCTCCATCATGTTCGCGCTCGACAGAGACGAACAGAAGAGAAGAGACAAAAGAACCAGAGAGAGCAAAGTCGGACTCTCCATTTTCATAGCTTAGCGAGAGAAAAGTGAAATTTGGGCGAAAGAGGAAGAGAACGGAGGTTATAAAGAAGGACGAGAGGTAGTTGCTTGCTGCAACTAACAGTCTATGATTCTGGAGAGTGTGTAAAAGACGGTTTTGGATTACGATCTCCATAGAAACGGAACACGCTCGAGCTCGTTGCTTGTGGTAAGGATCGCGTGAAATAGCAGCCTACAGTACTAAGAGTGAACGCAAATTCCGGAGCGTCTAAACCTATTTATTGGGTCCCATTTTGACGTGGGATTATTGAGATTTCGTATCCGCTTTAGAAATGCGGGGCCTACAATGTCGTATTAAAGGAGAAGCTGGCTTGTTCTTCAACTTGACAATACCGATTATTTGACAGTTCATTGTTTTTACCCTTTATAAGCTAACTTTATCAAATGAAACTTTCGGAAGAAATGTCATAAAAAATGTTATATGCTGTAATCTTAAACAACTCTTAATAAATCATTTTATTATAATTTCGTATTATATTATAAATTTATAATATAATATCATATTTCATTTTTAATATTTTATTGTAATATTATATTTCATTGTATATTTATAATGAAATACGATATTACAAGTAAGTGAGTCTCTAATTGAGCGACAATCATTATACATATAAATATCGACCCTTTCAATAGGGATTGAGGTGAAATCCATCATCTCCAATTCATCCAATGAATAAATAAAAAATACGATATTACAATAAAATGAGATAATATGAATTATTTAATCGTGTACCATTTATCACTACTGTTCCTATATTCCACATGATGATGCTATCTTCTCCATTGTGCTACATATGAGGACAATTTCTAGGGAAAATACTCAATAATGTGAATCCAGATGAATGACTTGTGTAAAAAGCAAGTTGGTGGGAAATCAAAATTTCCTCCTCTACTATTTTGTTTCCCGGTCATCAAGATTGGACAAACTTTTCATAAGCAATATTGTTAACGGATTATTGAATATGTCCAAGTAACTTCCCGTATCCAACACGCATACATCACGCTTACACCCACACCACACGTATATAAATAATATATCATATATATGTCTAAGGATGCCAAAAAAATCCATTGCCAACTTTGCTAGACTAACAATGGAGATTGAGATAATATCCAACCAATGTATCAAACCTACATCACCAACACCCCATCACCTCAAAACCCACAAGCTCTCTCTTCTTGATCAATTAGGCTCTCAAGCTTACTTTTCTATACTCCTCTTTTATCCCATGAATCTAGTCACAGAAGATCAGCTTAGAAAAATTAAGGTGGTCTTTCAAAGATAATTAGTGTTAAAATGGCCTCTGTCCGAGACATTAAGGGCCTGTTTGGGAGAGGTATTATAAGGGGTTAGCTTGATTGCAAACCCCTCCAAACCTTTATTTGATGTGAATACCTCTACCTCAAGGCGTTCAGAGGGGTTCACGAGTCCCTCCCAACATCTCCCAACACTCACTTTTCTCAATCTCTCAAAATGAGGAGTTGGAAGGTGTTCACTCATAAAAACACCTCCCAACCTCTCTCAATACCAAGCAAGATTTTACTTTTATGAACCCCTCTCAACCCCTCCCAACTCTCATATCAAGCATAACCTAACTCGCTACTACCCCTCGCGGGGAAGATTAAGGATGATCGTTCCATTAGTTGTAACGACAACGGGGTGTGTTATATCAAGACTAGAGTTAATTGTGGTTTGGTCGATTATCTTAAGCAAACTGATCTCTCAAAAGTCCCTAAATTCCTTCCCAATGAAAACTTAGGAGGTCATGTTGTTTTAGTACAAGAAAATGTTTTTACATGTGGTGGTGTTGCAATAGCCATTGCTGTTTCACACAGGATTTTTGATAGAGCAACACTAACTACATTTCTAATAACTTGGTCTGCAATTGCTCGAAACTCCAGCACAGCGACTATCCTTTTTCATAACTTTAATGCATCTTCATTATTCCCCTAGAGCATCACTCTCCCATAAGATGTAACTGTTAGGTCAAACATTTTTCTCAGAACAGGCAGGGCTATTACCAGACGATTTGTGTTGATGGATCCACCATAGCTCATCTTAAGCACAAATCAAGTTCACAGAACCCATCGTGAGTGGCGGTCGTGTCTGTGCTCTTCACTAATCGCATAATGGCTGCTTGGAATGCAAGGTCAGGTATGCATAAGCCTGCCATGATAACACATACAGTAAACTTGTGTCGGAGGGCAATGCCACCATTTCCAGCAGGTACTTATGGGAATCTTTCTTGGAAGGCATCCACATTAGTAGAAGGTGAGGAAACAAAATTGGATAGTCTGGTGTGCAAGATAAGAGAAGGCATATCAAGAATCGACGGTGATTATGTGAAGAGACTTGAAGGCAATGGAGGATTGTACAACATTTTGAAGGGTATTAAAGAGATGAATGAGTCATTTTATGGTGGAACATCAGCACCTGGTGGAATTGGACATATTGGGTTCAATAGTTGGTGTAATTTTGGGTTTTATGGTGTTGATTTTGGGTTTGGGAAACCTTTATTGGTACCCTATGTTGGGTTCGTAGAATCGAAGACTACGTACAGGAATGTGATTGTTCTTATGGATACAAAACAGGGTAATGGAGTAGAAGCATGGGTGAAAAAGAAATGGGCTTACTAGAATAAGATAAGGAGCTCCTTTCTCTTGTCTCTTTAGATCCAGCAAGTCCTGTGGATTTGGGTGACTCGAATTCAGACTCTTTTTTGAAAGTCAGGTTGTCATTTAAACTTTCTGCATGAATGAATAAAATGAAATTCTACTATGTTTTAATTTGATGCCTCTTGAAAATCACCTTGGTATATTTGTAAAACTAGGCTCATCAAACTGCGCAACTATAAACCCCTTTCTCTCGTCTCGACTTACAACTCAGCATTCAACTCTCCTTTCTCAAATATTCTCTCTAAAATACCTTGGATAGAAATAGTTGTGGGGATTCATGCCAACCATCCAAATTTAAGTTCGAGTTAAGTATACGCAGAGTCAAGTTGTTGTATTTAAAGGAGTCGAGCCAAGAGAATTTTGGTTCGGTCTGAAAAAAAGAAGAACCACAAAGGGCTCAAATCTCCTTATAGAGAGAGCGAGATATCAACGTCCCAATCTACTACGGCCGTACATTTCTTTTGTAATTTGGATGTTTTTGTATGCCCTACATTAAAAGCAGACAACAACACAAGGCCGTACTCTTTTTTTTCCTTTCTTTTAAGTGACAAATAAAAATCAGCACCGTTTTATATCCCATGAGGTTATATCCCATGGGATCCCATAATTTATTCCATTGTATAATACAATGAAATAACATATTTTATTACAGTGGAATGCGTACTATTACAATGAAATACGTTATTTCACTGTGCTAGAATCTGTTATTCCATTGTGATAATACAATGAAATAACGTATGAGATATTTCATTGTAATAATACAATGGAATAACATATTCTAGTACAGTGGAATACGTATTATTCCAATGAAATACGTTATTCCATTGTAATAAAATCTGTTATTCCATTATAATAATACAATGAAATAAAATATGGGATCTCATGGGATACAACCCCATGAGATATATATCATTTTCCAATAAAAATTACTGACAATCTAGAACAAGCCATGATCTATGTCTGAATTTTCATTTGAGGGCCTAAAACGAATTAGGAATTTGGCCAAAAGGTGGCAAAGCCACTAGGCACTAGTCCAGTGTGAATTGACGTTTTGAATGAGCTCACCAAGTTTCACGCAATTTCAAGTTTCAAGCTTTTGATTTCTACTGGACAATTTTACTCTTCGGGCAGTTCACAAGGTGCCTGAACCTTTCAGCAACATGTTCTACATCAAATTACTTCACTTGGATCTCTTGCCATTGAATTTTAACTTAAAGCTAATCAAGCTAATCTATCGACCTGAATGTTGGTTATCTTGAAGTGGTACCGATAAAAAAGAAAAGTAATGAGAATTGAGAATTTAGTGTCACAAGGAGAACAAACCACAAAAGGCAAGTTAGGCGATGCCACCGGAGCAATAGAATGTGGCCTCTGCATCAAATTTTCAAGTAATCCTAAATGCCTTTTAATACCATGTTTTAAAATATTAACCTTATCATAATAATCAATGGCAGTAAAAGATTAGCACAATCTGGCCAGTTTTATGGTTCATTGGCATTGGACTGAGTGGCTACTTTCCAAGGAAATTGAGAGGTTGTTGATAGGTAACTTCCAATGGCATTGACGTTAAAAAAAACACTGCCAACACATTTGTATTAGCAGGTCCAATGATGATAAACTAACAAAAGAAAACAGAATCTTTAGATGTTTGAATATGTAATGTGTGTTGTAGAAGAACAAGCCAGCTTCTGGGTCTTTCTTTTTTCACTTGCTTAGGCTTAGGCTTGTCAAATCTACTGGGGACGAAAGTTTTTTGAATTCACCAATAACTCTGGAGTTTTCAAAAATTTCACTCCTTTTAACTTTTTCAATCGGGATTTTCACAAGATCACCATCGAGTTATCACATGTGGTTTTGAAGCTAACCACCAACTTCTCACAAACAAGAGAAACTTGAATAGAGTTTACAAGATATAATAAGCATAATTTCCACTCAAAGTGTTTTGATATAGCTCGCGGCCAAGGGTAGGATTTATATTGAAGGGTATTTGAACCTTTTTAAATCAAGAATTGTTCTAGTACTTCAAAGTCTTCAATCTTGTAAGTTGTCACTCCATTAGAAATTCAATGGCAATGATTTAGGAAATGAATTTCTCCAATTTTGAATTTGGTAGTTCCATAATATTCTTCATAATGAGCATATATTTTCCATCTTTCTGTTGTCTTTGCATTCTGATTTCTTGACACCAACAACAATCTTAAAATGTAATAACTTGCCTCCTACTCAACCTTGCGTGTAACTCATTTAGCAAAAAAGATCAGATGTTACCTTACTGAAGTCTGAGTAAATTAAAAAACAATGACCAAAACAGGTTCCGTAAGCAACATCCAGCTTTTCTTCTATGTGTAGCCAAAAGGGGGAAATAAATGAAGGATGGGAAGAAAGGAAACTAAGCCCATGTTTACTTAAGAAGCATGACAAGTATTAAATAAAGCAGACAACTTATACAACAGAAGAATGAAAAAGAAAATACTTATGGTACTAATCTGAAGTTACAACCCTAGCTCAAATCCTAGCTTTGATTTGAATTCTTATTTGAGCACAATCAGAGGATGCAGGTCTTTGTAAAAACGGTGACGAGAAAGACGATAGTATCCTCGCCAAGTCCACGCTCTCAGGCTTCGCAGAGGTATGCAGATCTTCCGCATAACCATAACTGGCAAAACTATTACTTTGGAGATATAATGAAAATCATTACATAGAAGGTGTATGGGCAAAAATCGTCCTCTTACGAATAGGACTTTGTTAGCTCACAGGTCTGTCCATTTGACACTACGGCTTGTGAGCCCGTACGACATAAATGTCTGTTAGCTCAAATAAAGCTTGTGAGCACCAGTCAAGCTTGTGAGCCCGTACAACATAAATGTCTATTGGCCTAAATAAGACTTATAAGACCTAGTCAAGCTTGTGAGCCCATACAATATAAAGGTTGGCGAGCCCCACACTTAATTGAGGCCCACACAACCTTTTTCAGGAGGCCTACAGGCCCAAATGAACAAAGTCCATAGGCTCATTCATCATATTAGCCTATTAGGCTCCACGGAGGGGCTTTTAGCGGTTTTGTCCATTTGAGATAGAAAGTCAGTCTTTTGGCATCAAAACAATTTAAGGAGCTTATACTTGTAAAATTTGACATAAAATAACAATAAAAGTATACACCGACCAACGTTGATGGTTCGAAATTGCTCAATCCTCTCGATAAAGGAGCTTTTATCGGTTTTGTCTATTTGAGATCAAATGTTGCTCTTTTTGACAACGAAACAATCTACGAAGAATTTACTAGTAAATTTGGACATAAAACAAAAATAAAAAGTGCACACTTATCAACTTTGATGGTTCGGAATTGTTCAATTATCTCGATAGAGGTGTTTTTAGCGATTTTGATTCAAAAGCCCATTAAGGCCCGCATGTCATACATGAACAATAGAAGCTCATCAATCTCTATAAAGCCCAAAGGCTAGGCATCAATACAAACAACACTAAAGGTGTATTAAACCCAGGCCCAACGACCCAATACAAGTCTAATGCTCGACTCCTTGTAATGTAAGATAATGGAAGGCACAGCCCATCTCTGTCACAAAATGCAAAAACAATTTAAGTGTCCCTTAAAAATTGTCCCTGTAACCCAATGAATTTTTGCGTATACAACTGTAACAGGGCCATGGATTCTAAAATCCCAGGACAAGAGGCCCTAGCCATCGGACCATTTCAATTTCAAATTTCACAAAACCTTAACATACACCACACACGGACAACAAAATACCTTACTATTTGATCCTTTTCCATTCTTTGTGGACGTTCAGATTGATCCCTAACCCATTTTCTTCTGCTCTTATGCCAAGCGATTGCAGCTATATGATGAATTGAACCATATCAATTCAAATAACAACATGCAAAGTATAAATCATGTCTTGACAAGAAATATGGAAAATGCTTTGATGTGTAAAGATGAATTGAGCCATATCAAGTAAAGGAACAACATGCAAAGTACGAATCAGGTCTTAAAAAAAAAGAAAACAAACAAACAAACTATAATTTGATGTGTAAGCAGATCCGGTATTAGTAGGCAAGATGAGCTTGTAACTTACAAGAAGGTATAACACGTACTAGTGGCAATAGCTTCATGCGGTGGAATTACATAAATATATCAATGGGTTAGGTTTATTATGCCTAGGTGGTTATGGCCAGCCTAATCGTCCATAATTTTTCTATAGACTGCACAGAAAGGGGCAGTTTTAGACAGATTTTTATGGAAATCCTATGCAATCACGGATGCTTTAAAATAAGCACGATCCAAATTTTAATTAGAAAAAGAAGTGCTATTAAAACTTACGGCCGACTGAACAGCTATAATTGAATGGCCAAAAAAATTGATTCAATCCAAAAGTCCAATAATTTAAGTTCCCAACCTTAAAAAATGTTAAAAGATTGATCTGGACTCATCATCACTACGTCGTTGTAGCATCATGACCCACCAATGACCAATGACCACATCCAACAAAATGGATCACATCTACTGTTTTCCAGCTCTTCATTTTTATCTCCCTCGGTCGCATTTCATCAAAAATTTAGACTACAAAGAGAGCCACCGACTGCCGCCGCACCGAGCGCCTGATTCGGTTCCATTTCCGACTTCAGAACCCGCAACCAAGTTATTGTCGGTATCCGGGTTTCAATCTCTCCTGTGATCCCACAAACCAAACACTGCTGGAGCTATCAAACTCCGAAGCTTCACTATACAGGTCATAAACTATTCCAATCTCCGTTGTGGCGGTTCGGGCTCCAGTTGAGTGACCAGGTTACGAGCAGACACTGTCTTCAGATCTTTAGTGAAGATCACTTGGGATAAACCAGGTTGCAAGAAGTGCAAGTCAAGCATGGACGAGGAGAAAACGCGCGAGTGAAAAATTGGACCCTATATATGTTGACTGGTGAGAACTAGCCTTTTATAGTTTTACCTCATATTAAATAAATCCATCCTTCGAATTTTTTCCTATTTTGTGGCATCATATTACTGCTAGTAAAATCAATGAGGGGAGAACAAGTTGGTCACACTTTTTATTATTATTTATTTTTATGTTCTTTTAATTAGCAGATTTGTATGCAAAAGTAAATAGAGGAATAGTGTCTTAATAGTAATCAAATAGCCCTGATCTTAAGCAAATATTGAATACGTACTAGTGCTTTGATGGTGTTGTCACATCAAATTAAAGGAAATTTGGTTTCATATGAAGTTTCTTGGAAATTGTAGTTGGGAGGATGTCCTCCACCCGCTTAAATCTTATCCAGCTGACCTAAGACTCTTGACTCTTGACTTATATAGACTTGAGGTTGAGGGCGTCTATAAAATGATAGGCAAGCAATCTGAGCGATGATAATTCAGAGAGAGAGATGGTATCTATCCACTTGTTTCAGATCTAAATCTTGGAAGAAAGTGTGGAAATAATGGAGATACTTCAATTGATATCTTTAGATCACGTCCACCCTCATGATCTCATCTTCTGTGAAAAGGAAGTCGTACACCTAAACGATCGTGAAGAAATTTTTTGCCGTGCCTGCTCGGAATCGTTACTGGATACTAGCTTTTACTATTGCGGTGAGTGCTATTTCTTTCTTCATAAGACCTGTACAGAGTTTCTTCCTGTGATTAAGCACCCCTCGCACCTTAAACATCCTCTGATTCTTCACGCGAATTCACCATACGGTCCTAAAAGATCTTACTGTGATATGTGTGGGCTAGATATTTTCGGCTTCCTTTACAATTGCTCTGATTGCAAGTTTGACCTTGATATCAATTGTGCTATGCTTGCACGGTGCTTCATTCAACCTGAAAGTCATAAGCATCATTTCACCGCGTGGTGTCAGTCATATCCATTTACATGTAATTTCTGTGGCATCATTTCGCGTCGGTCTGCATCTTTCTCAGTAGAATTGCTCCCTTGGATCTGCACCAACTGCCATGTTGTAGTTCACAATAAATGCATGTCACTGCCATTCACAGTCCATTTACCACAACATGATCACCCCCTCATCCACACTTATTTCATTCCTGGAAGTTTATTTATTGCTTTGATTTGTGAAATTTGTGGTAAGGAAATGAAGAGAGAATTTGGATGTTATTCTTGTCAAAATTGTTCTTGTGTTGTCCATGCCAACTGCGCGATGGATAATGTGCAAAAGGTGGGTCAAAAGTTCTGGGCAGAAGAAATTGAGGCTACAGAGGACCGATTACTTGAACAAGAGATTGAGCATTTTAGTCATCCTCATCATAAATTATTTCTGGTACAAAATGATGTTCATGGGATCGAAACAAAATGTGATTGCTGCATGAGTCTCATCTCTTGTCCCTTTTACAAGTGTCTAGAATGTGATTTTTCTCTTCACATCACCTGTTCCAAATTACCCAAACAAATCAATCACCCAATTCACAAACAACACCCCCTAACTCTTGTCTCGAGCGATGACAATTTTTGTTTCCAGTGTTACCTTTGCTATCAATTGTTTCATGGCTTCGCCTATTGTTGTCTAACTTGTAAATATCTCGAAATTGATGTCCGATGTGCTTTAGTCAATCCTTTTGAATTATACCACGATAGCCATAAGCACCCCCTCAGTGTGTTTACCCAAAGCAATAGTTGTTCACAATGTACTTCTTGCGGCCAGGATAACGTCTTGTATTGGCTCCGATGCAAAGAACAGTGTCCCTTCGCATTGGACTATAGATGCGCCACACTACCACGTGCATTCAAGTATGAGTACGATGAACGGTGGAGTCCCGAGTTCGAAGCGTGCCTTTGGCGCAGTTTCGGTCATTCTTGGTTGATTTATCGGAACGCACCCAGCGGTCCCTGTCGTTGTGTCGCATAACCTGCGACTTACATTCTACCGGCATCCCGAGGGCACGGGTCGGTAGACAGGCCCTTTGGTCCTGCCCCAACCAAAGTATGAGTACGATGAAAATTCTCTCGTCCTCTCATACCATGGAAATGATGATTCTAATGGATTTCCTTATTGTGACATTTGTGAACAAGATAGAGATCCTAAACTTTGGTTTTATGCTTGTCCTGATTATACCGAGTGTCCGATATATGTTCATCCCGATTGTGCTCATGGTGTCTGCCCCTACGTCAAGCTTGGAAGCAGTATTAAGGTTCCCCGTTTGCATGAACACGAGCTATTTTTCAACCCGAGGAGCCATGCTACGTGCAACGGGTGCGGCTGCAATGTTGAAGAACTGTCCCTTGACTGTAACAAGGCAGACTGCGATTTTAGCATTCATTACGAGTGTGCCTGCGCAAATTTAATGCGGCCAATCTAAAGAGGATACTTGAAGATCTGTGTTGGACTTTAAATTTGACTAGTTGGGGACCCGCGCTTTGCAGCGGGTGTGAGTCAATTGTATAATTTGTGAAAAAAATAGAAGTATTTCTAAGAAAATATCATCTTTAATGCGATCATGCATGAAATTCGTAAAAGAAGATTGCTGAAAAATGATTTCATCCAATGTATTCTGTGAACTTTATTTACAATTCATCTATTAAAGCACAAATGAATCACTTTACAAAAGCCTTATGCAAAGGGGAAATCAAAGACAATAAAAAAAATGCATGATCCCTAATGAAATCATAATGGGCACAACTTATCTGAGTTACTTGGATGGAGCCTTCAATCATCCACCTTTAACACAACTTATCTGAGTTACTTGGATGGAGCCTTCAATCATCCACCTTTAACAGTTCATCATAAAATTTATTCATGACCCAAAGAAAATTCAAATAAAAACTTTATTGACATTAATCGTATCATAGAGCAGACAAACAAATCACGTACATAAGATTGAAGATCGAGGATCTATTCACCTGGTTGTTCTGTCAATACTCATACTATGCTCAAGCTTCGGGGAGTTCTTTTTGGTTACAGACCTTGAAATTTTTGATGGTTTTAAATTTTGCTATTTGACACACAAAGAGACTCGAATGAGGTAGTGTGCGAAATGGGTATCAGACACAGAGATGCCTCGAATGGAATGTCCCTGCATGCAAATGAATAATAAAATTGACATATGGATATCGTTATATTGGGAACATGAAGGATGAATTTAAGAGAAATGAAAAAGATTAAATTAATGAATTACCTCTGTAACAATGTTGTTCGAATATCCAAGGTATATAGTGCATGATTTGCAGAGCCAGGTTCCTTTCACCTTGAAATCAAGTAAATAACAACAATCACACAAAAACAAAAGGAAAAAGAAATTAATAATGGAATATTGATCAAAATATGTATTTGTTTCATACTTTCATATACCATGATGTAACCGGCATTGCCAACGTCGAGTTCTTCCTTGACCAATGACGCATACTTCATTAATTTTCTTTAATCCTGAAAATCTTGACCAAGTCCACTCTACCAAAATCCTCATCATTAACTTTTAATTAACAGCAAAATACAATGAATTTATTCAAAATAAAAAGTAATTAACCAAAGGCAGTTTGCATGTCAAAGAAAATTTGAAGCCATGCATCAAAGCTTTCATTTGAAATCTGATCCCAGATTATGAGGAATTTTACAACTTAAGCAGATACAGAGAGAAATCATACAAAAGAACTTAATGAATTTCGTGTAACCTAGTTTACAATTGAGTAAGTCCACAAACACCAAGAAACTCATGGAAATTGAAACCTGTCACAACTCACAAACATAGGCAGAAAAAAGAAGAAGATATCATCCCAAAAAAGCTTAAGAAATTTAGAGAGAAAAACTGGAAAAAAATAGGAACGAAGCAATAAGATATGGAGGCGAACAGCGCAAACAAAAAAGGCTTACAAACCATACTTGGCAATCATACGGCTCACAAACGGAAGATCAAAAAACACACATGTAAAAACTTCCAGAGGAGAAAGGAAAAAAATCAAAACTTGCAGAGGAGAAGAAAACCCATTGCTTTTTCAAACTTAGGAAAGCCGTTGGATGAAAAATCATGAAAGCATTTGTTAGACACGTGTAAAAGGTATAAGTGAAGAGGGACAGGAAAAAAAAACTTTTCCAAACAACCACTGGATTGAAAGAAATTGGACGGTTGAGGAGTGACCTAAACATCATGTAACACAAAAGTTCTCTTTTTTGACACAAAATGAGACATGTGTAACACTATTTGAAAAAAGAAGACAAAATTTTATTTTTTTAGTATTTTTACACAAAATGAGGCACGTGTAAACTTGAAATGGAAAACAAAAAAGTTTTACTTTTTTCAGAAACCGCATGATCGCAAAAATAACGTACAATCGACGGTTCACAAATAGACAGACGTGACCCACTTTCGTGAGTACAGAAAATAGGCTCCTACTTGCCACAATATTGCACCGACACTTCGAATCTTATACTAGACTAGATAGAAGATAGAAGATAGAAGATAGAAGATAGAAGATGTTGTTCATAGATTCAAATTTTTTGTTTCTTACAAAATAACAATGGGGGCGCGACAGGTATGTTGTTGAGAGCTGATAGGTGGTTTCCGTCAGTGGAGGGTAGGTTGAAGTGCAATGTTGATGTAACCTTGTTTAAAGATATTAACAAAGTTATTATCGCCTCTCTCTAACTCTCGTCTCTCTCGCCTCTCTCTAAAAACAAAGACAGATTCTCTCTAGAGGAGGAGGGGGAGGCCTTTACCTTCCTTTTTTCTCCTCCTCCTCCAACCTTTTATTTATGCTTGTCCACATGTTTTTTATCCTTTCAATAACTTCCTGACTCGGGATGATTTTGCTGCGAATTCGTGCAGATCTGCTAGATTCTTGGAGAGAAGATGTTTTTAGATGGTGGTTAGAGGTCTTCTGACCTCAGATCTAGCATTGGATGGACCTTATGGAATTGATCTGGAATTTTCAGGCGCCCTCTTCAAATATGCCATGATAGTAGCAGACCTTTTTAGATTTAGCATTTTTGGGGTGTTTTCTACCATTGTGGAACTGATTTTCTTCAAGTTTATAGTTATCTATATGTTCTTTTGGTTGATTTTATCCTCTGCGTGGGTTGTCGGTTTCTCCCCATTTCATGGGGTTGTCTCTCCTTTGGGAGCTTTTACTTCTTCAGGAGATTTCTAATGAAATTTATGTTTCTATCAAAAAAAAGAAGAAGATATTAACAGCTTGGGATATGGTGATGTGTTGCGCGACTCAAATGGTGCCATGGTAGCAGCTTCCCATGGGAAGTTGATGGGTCCAATAGATTCATATCTTGGTGAAGCTCTCAGTTTTTGTGAAATCTTGAGTTGGGTAAAGGAGTTAAATCTGGTTAATGTATCGTTTGAGATTGATGCGCGATTGTTTGTGACAGCGTTGGAGAGAATAGGTGGGGATCCTTCATATTTTGACCTTATTGTGGACGATTGTAGGGCTATTTTGGCTGAGTTGTTAAACTGTAATGTTCAGTTTGTTCGGCGATCAGCGAATCATGTTGTCCATAGTTTAGCTAGGGCAGCGTTTTCTGTGTCTGGTTGCATGAAGTGGCATGTTGAGCCTCCTCCTTTTATTGTCGATATTCTTTTGTCAGATTCTGCTCTCTAAATAATAGATCAATCTTTTTCTCAAAAAAAAAAAAAAAACTATGGGTCTGACAAAATTTTTTTTCCCAAGGGTAGCTCACGTTTTGGGCTTACTGTTTGTTTGCGTACTTGTAGTTCATAGATATATCTAGGGTTGGAGTATGTTTGATTGGTAAGAACAAAAATGATTTCAAGAAGGGAAAAAAAAAAGTGAACGATGTGAAGATATTTCCAAATTCAAAGATAAAAAACTAGATTTTTTTTTTCTTTTTCTTGCATAGATTTCAAATAATGCTGGTCCTATGATAACCCTTTGGTTTCCTCGAAATGTTTCATTTTTTTTTTCTTTCTTTAATATCATATCGGGGGCAGCTCAAAAGTTGGAAAATTCGTTGGAGTTGCTAGATTGGAACCCATTTGTTTTTTTAGTTACTAATTTGTAAAATTTAAATTTGCAACATTTCAATATTCATAGATTGAGTTGGAACGTACAACTCTTTCAATTACCTGAATTTGCTTGAACCTGACCATATGGTAATATTCTGTATCAATGTGGCTCCTCTTAGCCCATTCTCTACTCACATCCGTATAATCAATGTGACCAGCCTAATTGTCCATAATTTTTCTACAGACTGCACAGAAAGGTGCATTTTTAGACAGATTTTTATGCAAATCCTATGCAATCATGGATGCCGATACAATAAGAAAGATCCAAATTTTAATCAAAAAAGGAAGTGCATCTAAATTAATGAGGTTTACTCTATTAAAGATTTTTTCCCAGGTTCTCATATTGATCCCTAACCCATTTTCTTCTGCTGTTATGCCGAGCGATTGCAGCTATATGATGAATTGAACCATATCAATTCAAAAAACAGCATGCAAAGTATGAATCATGTCTTGACAAGAAATATGGCAAATGTTTTGATGTGTAAAGATGAATTGAGCCATATCAAGTAAAGGAACAACATGCAAAGTACGAATCAGGTCTTCAAAAAAAATACAACAAACTATAATTTGATGTATAAACAAATCCGACATTATTAGGCAAGATGAGCTTATAACTTACAAGAAGGTATAACACGTACTAATGGCAATAGCTTCATGCAGTGGAATTACACGAATATATCAATGGGTTAGGCTTATTATGCCTAGGTGGCTATGGGCAGCCTAATCGTCTATAATTTCTCTGCTCAACAATAACATAATGCTCATGAGAAAAGGTCAGATGAAAAGTGATGGCTGGAGTATATTGTATTCGATACATTGGAGGAAGAGGCTTCATATATTTAGGTTATGGCCAGCCTAATCGTCCATAATTTTTCTACAGAATGCACAAAAAGGGGTAGTTTTAGACAATGTACAGACACCCAAAGTTTTTTCCAAGATTGAATTTTCCTCATAAATATTGTGTCACATTTTATTTATGTTTAATATTCAAATTTTCAGACATGCTGCAGAACAACCAAACAAAATTTTGCTAATAAAATGATTTGCCTAAGAAAATGGTGACAGATGAAAAATAATAATAATTATGTTAGTAAATGAGCTATTTTCAAAAAGTCGTTAAATTTTAGAAAAGAGATTGAAGGCGCAATTACTTGTACTTGTACTGATCACAAAAAGTAGCAGCTGATACTCAAAAAGTAGACTCCCAGTGAAAAACACAGTTAAATGTTGGAAAAACACAAAATCAAATAAATTTCTCCCTCATTCAGACGCATTTATCTCTTTTAGTCTCTCTCTCTCACATTCAAACACGGGTCTTCGAAATCCAATCATCATTTTGACCGGAAAATTTCTAGGTCAGGTGCACCTCAACTTAAGGAGTTCAACGATGGTGGCGGTGCACGAAGATGTCACCAGAGTCAACTCGATCTACCACTTTCTCTCGCGATTGACCACCTTCTTTTTAACATTTTCCCGACGGTTTAAGAGGCTGTTAGTGGTGAGTTTCGTTGTTCGGAGCCTGAGATATCACTTGAAAATAGTGGTGACCGGAATAGTGATTCAACGACAGTTTTTGAAAGTTGTAAGTGATAATATAATACGACACAAAGATAATGTAATATGACGCTATCGCCATGTGTTCGATCTTGTTTTTTAGATTTATTATCGATTTTTAATTTTTTGAAATCAGTCGTGTTGCCATTGGTGGTCGGAAGCCAAAGTTTCGTCACCCATCGATAAAGGAGAGATGATGCAGCATATAAACGTCTGTGTCGTTTTACATTGTTTCAATTTGTAATTACATTGTTTTACCTTTTTATTACGTTATTCATGATGAATGTTATAATTAAATGATTATTTGAGATGTTTTATCTTTATCTTTATCTTTAAATACATTGTGTTTCAAATGATTTGCATAAATTAGTTTTAGGATTACAAAAATAATAGCTAAAAATGTCCAAAGAAAACACTCGATGAAGCAGAATAATATGTTTTTCATTGCCTATGGCTATGACTAATAATAGTATGCTTTTCATTACATATTTCTAATGGATGAATTTGTTTATTTTTTAAATTTTTATATTTATCGACGGATTACTGAAGGATTTATTTATTTATTGATGGATTGCCGATTGATTTTTTTACGGGCGAAAAAATTACCGACGAAACAATATCTATCAGTAAATCCGTCGTTAATTTAGTGATAGAAATACATTTCTTCGGCATTTGATTAGCTAAGAGAGTTTTACCGACGAATTTTGGTTTGTCGATAATTCGTTGGTAATATTGATTACAAACAGAATTTCCTAAATTACCAATGAAAAATTCGTCGATAACCTGTGAAATTCTTGTAGTGCATTGTGGAGTATAAAAGTGTGATGCCACGTGGCTGTTGAGAGACAGTGGACACCTAAAGGCTGCACGTGGCACAAGACAACAAGACGTATTGGGAGTGTGATACGTAACTTGAACAACCTCATCCCGCCTTTGGTGATGATCATGATCTCGTCAACTTACCTTCAAAATTCAAGTGTAACTTCTTTTCAAAATTCAAATGGAGATTGCATCCATGATGCAAGGAGAGAGGTTACTTGATTTTATTATAAATAGCATCACTTGTAACCATTAAAGAGGGGAATAAGAAATTCAGGCTCCACCGTGGACGTAGGCATTCTTACCGAACCACGTAAATTCTCTGTGTGCTTTTACTTTTAATTTAGTTCCTTAGCTGTGATCATTCAACCCAAGAAACTCAAACGTCGGTGCGGATTTTTGCATCGACATGCATAGTCGGTCCTTGGCTTGTAACGACAATTCTTCTTGAGTTCCTTTGCAAGCCACATCTAGATCAGCAATTCAAGTTATTGGTGGCCACCAAAGCTCGAGCTTCCATTCAGTTTAGCAAATGGCTCACATTTACTGTTTTCTTGCTTTTGATTTTACTCTCCCTCCGACGCATTTCATCAAACATTGCAACGCCACCGCTTGCCACCGCACCGAGCCCTTGATTCGGTTCCATTTCCGACTTCAGAACCCGCAACAGAGTTATTGTCTGTATCCGGGTTTCAATCTCTCCTATGATTCCACAAACCAAACACTGGTGGAGCCACCAAACTCTGAAACTTCACTATACAATTCATAAACTGTTCCAAACTCCATTGTGGCGGTTCGGGCTCCAGTTGAGTGACCGGCCGGGTTACGAGCAGAGACTGATCTTAGTGAAGATCACCAGGTTGCAAGAAGTGAAAGTCAAGCGTGGACGATGTGGGTTTGAGAGCAACACTAGCCAACGCCGTCTAGCGAGGCGTTTGATACAGCATCTACGCTGGCGGACGCGTAGGAGTATTTGTTTCCACGGTTTCTGTTTTGTTTACTCTCAAAGTTTCCTTGTTTTTTCCTCAGCGTCCGACTTGACACTCACATGGGCGAGGAGAAAAAGAGTGAAAAATAGGTCCCTATGTTGACTGGTGAGAACTAGCCTTTTATCTCTTATGTAATAACTTGGTTCATGCCCTGGCGTTGCTCCGGGTCCTCAATTTTTATTCTTTAATTTATAGATGTTAAGATGTTATATTTTTTGTATTTATAAATCTTATAAGTTATTTTCACATAAATTTCGGTTAGTGATTGGTTTGGTTTCACGATATTTTTTGTTCATGTTGAATTGGTTAATGAACATTGTAAAGATTATAATTAACTAAAAATGAAGACATTAGGTTTTATATATATTTTTTAAATAGAAAATTGATCTTGTCAACGCTTGGCTTTTTCTTACCATGATTTTTTTAATGTTGGATAAGTGATTTTTGTTTGTGGTGTGAGTGATTGACGAAAATTGGTATACAAAAAACGATGCCATTTTTAACATTTAGATTTGTGTATGTTTGGGAAAATTTTAGCTTTGTGAAGACAAAAAATACAATATCTAGAACATTAGGGAATTCTGATATGCAACAACAAAAATAGTCATGGGAAGATCAACAAAACTATTGAAAAAAGACACAAATTACTGCACAAATATGTAGTTATTCCATTTTTTTTATCCCAACAAAAAAATGAGGCTTTTGGAGTTGTTGGTGTATGTTAAAAGTCATATATATTAATTGCATTATTAATCAAAAAATAGGACACTAAACTTAGGCTAAAAGTACGGTCTAAGTAGAAGTGTAGAAATATAATGTGAGTTTATGGCATGATTGATGTCAAATATGTTTGCAAGTCAACTTATTTTTCCATTTTTATAATATAAGAAAAAAATTAAAAAAAAAATAAATTGATTGCAGCGTAGTTTTTGTTTTGATTGCAGCGTAGTTTTTGAAAGCAAGAATAAATTGAAACATAATTGTATTTCCCAATCGATTTTTTTACTTTTGATTTTGCTGTTAAGATTTGAAAAACAATGTTTAAAGTTTTAATTACAAATGATTATTAAAAATTGTTCAAAATAATAATATTATGAGACTACATTAACAAAACGCATAATAATAACTTCAGAGATTCGTGAATGTGGAAAACCAAACGCATTTTGTTGAGAATTGAGATTTTATTCTAACGAAATTCCATCTCATGCTCACGAGGTAAGGATCAAAGATTTTAGGTTATAAAATGATTGTCAGAACTAAAAAATGAGTAGAATTGTTTGCGTTGATGTTCATGTCAGTAGAAGAAAAATGATCTATATGTCATCTCCATTCGTTATCATATTAATGTCCATTTGTAGTCACTGTAAATTAGAGTGTAGGATTAGCTTATCATATTAGGCCATTGTATCTTTTGATTGATCTGATTGTTCAAAGTTTGTTGTGGCATTTGGTTTATAGTTTCATATGATTGATGAAGATCACATTGTCACCTTTGTTTTATCATATCTATCTTGATGTGTCTGAATTTTAGGATGTCTGAAGAAAATTAGAGGCAAAAAAAGGAATTCAGCCTTCTATCAAATTTATAATATTCGGAAAGAAAGTACAAATTGTAGGATGGCTAGTGGAAAAAACTGCCTGGTGGTTGAAGATGGTTTAAGTTAACCATCAGTTGCGTTGTGTTTAGCTTGTGTTTGTATGCCAAAAAAAAACAAAGAGCTGGAGTAGCATATAGTTTTTCCAAATTTCCTGGTAAGCTCCACAAGAAAAATCTATTTAATATATCTGGACATAACCCAGTTGATATTTTATTTTTTAATTCGATATTCTCAGTCAAAGTTGGCTTGGAATAAAAGGGAGAGTTATATTCTAATGTCAGATTTCAATTTTCTGGCTTTTTTGTTCCTCGAAGGGCCAACTACCCAATTATTTTTAGTTGTATTTCAAGTTTTCTACAGTCTGTAGGGCCACTATAAAATTAGAAACAGGAGTGCTTATCTCTGGCGGACCAAATGGATACAGGACTTCTACAGCCTCGGCTCAATAAACAAAAATGCATAAAGCAACTACATGGACATAATGGTTTTTATCGTAGACATCCAGTGGAAAAATATACCCATTCTACAAGTTTGAATAAATAAAAAAGCCCATTTGTTTTACATACAAAAATTTACATTGTAGAAATGGTTTTTGATGACTGTCTACATTATTGGTTTGGTTACATCATTCAAAAGCACCATGTAACTATATGTTCTTCTCGATAGGTCACAAAATAGATTATTTGAGATAGAGAAATATACCTATACTCCATTTCTTCAACTTGCCTGGGCATGGTTCTATTCATTCTCTATGTTGTTGGAGTATTTTTTGCCTTCAGTTTTTTGCTTCTTTGATTTTCTGCTAACTCCACGAGCATTCCTATAATTCAACAATGAATGTTGTTAATATTTATTATTTTATTGTTGTGATATTATTGTCTAAATTGTAAATGTAATGTGAAATTAATTTCATGTACTAACCTCATTTTTTTGCACGTGATTTTTGACAACGGTAAATCATCATCGGAAGAAAGCTATTCGATGTTCAAGGTTTTTCCTTTCAGAGCAGTGTTATTTTTTGTTGGTTCACAAACAAAACTTTCTTCCATCTTGCGCTTTCTTTTATCTTTGTTCTCTGTAGTTTCTTCTCCATCCTCGATGACCTGAGACACTTTAAAAGTGTATGTTTTCAGATCGTCATCTCTGCTACCTGATGATATAATGAATTTATATGTTTTTCCCCTGATCTCCTTCATTACCGGTGGCACAACATTCTTGTATGATCCTGGGAGTTTTGAAAGAGTGTGGGCTGACTGTTTAACCAAACGCTCGACGTGCTTTCCAAAGATGAGAAAATTGGCATTTCCAGTTTGATCCGCGACAGCCAAATTGAGTTTGTACCTATTTTGATTATGAATTTTAGTGTATTTGTATATTAATGTCGTAAATGAATGTACAGTTATGATTGATATTTGTTTGCTTACCAAGGTATAGCCATGTTTTCCACAGGTCCACATTTGTTACAGATTTGGTTGAGATGCTCATTTCCAACACCAGTTCTGCACTTTGGACAAGCATTGTACCACCACCCTCTTGAGACATCAATATCTGTCACAACTGCTCTACAAACACTCTTGGAGTTCTGCTTGCAAAATGAAAAACTTTTTAAATGATGCTCCTGTAAATTTGTACAATATATTTATAACGATTCTTACCTTACTATGCCAGTTATGCTGATTGAGCAATTCTGCTATGGTTTTCTCTTCAATGACTTCGTCCACATTTTTCTTGTTTATCTCTTGCTTAGCTGTTTTGAGAATACTCACTTTTTCTGCATACTGCATTCTGCAGTAATATTTTTTGTATGTAATATCAATATATAGTTTGGCTTATAAGCAAGAAAATTTCATAATTTCACTTTTTTTTTACCTTTTGCGGAAATCGCAGACTTCTTCGATATCTAAATCAAGGTATATTTTTGTAGCGGATGTGCTAGATAAAGTTGTTTTAGCTGTGTTATACATAGAATTTTGTTAGCTTTGTATAACATCATAAAACACAAGTTTGTTTAAATCTTATAATTACACAAACAAAAGTTAATAAACAATATTTGTCTAATTTTTAACAATCAGTAACTAATTGTTAGTTACAGATTTAATATACACTTCCAATTTTTATCAAAGGTGAATATTCAGTTTTTTTTTTTTTTTTTTTTTTTTGGATAAAGAAAGGTAATACCTTGGAAAGATCTTACTGTCATTGCTGCAAAAACAGCAACAATAGGTTCCTCAGTCTCTGAAATATAATCTTCCATTTCGTTGAATTTTTCAGCTACGACACCCCACAATGTGATTTGAATTTTTTCCAAACTGTTTCAGGTGCTGATATCATTATTTTAAATTCTATTTGAGATAAATTATTAATAAATTTTTTTTGTACTTACCTTAGCGATTGTATTATCACTTCCTGTGTCTTTACCATTCTGCCATTTATATATTTGTCTTCTATTGCACCAACTGATTTGAGGTTCCCTACCACATCTGTTTTTTATTTTTTTTGAAAAAGAAAACTGCTTCATTCAACATCAGTGTCGACATGATTACAATCAGCAAGATAAACTTGCACAACAGTAGGTGGCACCTCGCCAACCAGCACAGTGGTAAGAGGTGTTACACGACCCAACGAAGCTAAACTATCTGCAACTTTATTACACTCTCTTGGCACATAAACCACACTACAGGAAACGGTGCTCATCAATTCTCTGAAATTATTTAGAACATGCCCATATATTTCATAACTCCCATTAGGATGGTTGATGCCAGTGACTATTTCCATAGCATCTCCTTCCACAATCACATTCTGCAGTCCAAGAGAAATGGCCACTTGAAGGCCAAACAAGAACGTTGCTGCCTCCATAGTTGACGCACCACCTGCAGACATAATCCTTTTATGTCCAGAAGCAATAGCCTCCCCTTGGAAGTTACACACAATACAACCCACACCCCCATAAGGAGCTCCCACCACCCAACTTCCATCAACATTAACCTTAAACGTACCAATCGGGGGGCGCTTCCAATGTTGATCATGTCTTCTAGATGTCACATGAGGCGTTGGTGTTTGAGCTTCCTTAAATTCTCTAAGGAGGTTACTGGACATTTTAATGACATCGTGAGTATTTAGCAGCTTCTCACCATCTTCTCGATGTACTTGCTTATTTCTAGCAAACCATAGATGATATAACATCGAAAAGATATAACCAAGGTCATATGTGCTAACCTGATTCATCATGAATATCATCCACTGCTTGAAGTCACTAAACTCATGCCCATAAACATAGATCGGTATAGAACTTTCCATCCACATGTCAATAGCGTAGGGGCAGTCTTTAAAGGTGTGTAGACTCGATTCAGGTTCCAAGCCACACTTAATACATTGAGGATTCAGGAGAATACCCCTACCTTGAATATTACAGTAGGTCGGCAAGCTGTCATGGCATAATCTCCACGCAAAGATTTTAATTTTATTTGGGATTCCCAACTTCCAGATCTTGTTCCATGATATAGCAAGAGGGTGAATAGGGGAGTAGCTCTCATCTGCATAAAGTCTCCTAGCTAGCCAATACGCCGACTTGACAGTGTACCTCCCATGCCTGTCCGGGTGCCAATATAATCTATCTGGGGCCTACATGCCATATAGAGGAATTTGACTGATATTGGCCACATCCTCAGCCACTAATAGAGTATTTGAAAGAGCTATATTCCACCATGGGGATTCACTATCAATGAGGTCTTTAACTTTCATGTTGGGATCACCTCTAATTTCTTCAGAAATTACTCGGCCAGTAGGGGTATTTGGTATCCATGCATCACGCCAGACATAAGTTGACAAGCCATTACCAATTCTCCATCGTAACCCATTTAAAAGAAGCTCTCTGGCAGCAAAAATGCTAGACCACCCATAAGATGGGGACGAACCCCTTGGGGCTTCCAAGAAGCTCGTATTAGGAAAATACCGAGCTTTGAGAACGCACGCACATAATGAATCAGGATATTGGATTAATCTCCACCCTTGTTTAGCTAAGAGTGTCATGTTGAACGCATGAAAATCCCGGAATCCCAATTCTTCTTCATTTTTATGATCACATATGCGCTTCCAGCCCACCCAACCAAGCTTCCTCCCTTGAGAACCTTGACCCCACCAAAAATTCCTCACTATTCTGTTCAAATCATAGCAAAGGCTAAGTGGGAATTTGGAAACACTCATTGCATAGCAAGGCATTGCTTGCGCCACCGCCTTTAATAGAGTTTCCTTCCCTGCTTGAGAACGGATTTTTTCATTCTATCCTTTGGTCTTGGACCACACTCTCTCTTTAATGTAGCTAAACATGGCTCTTTTGGATCTTGTAATGAGAGTTTGGAGACCCAGATACATGCTATTCTCTGCCATCCCAATCATGGACATTTGCCGCAATAATGACTGTTGAAAGGGGAGGTCAACATTACGGCTAAAAAGAATGGATGATTTGTCCAAATTAATTCTTTGCCCAGAGAGACTTTCATACACCCCAAAAATGCGAAGAACCTCAGCTGCCTCCATCTGATTTGCACGACAAAATAACAAGCTATCATCCGCAAAAAAAAGGTGGCCAATTGAGGGCGCTTCTCTGCTAACCCGAATGCCATGTAACCTATTTGCTGATATCGATTGCCGGATTAAATGTGAAAAACCCTCGGCACACAATAAAAAAAGATAAGGGGAAAGAGGATCTCCTTGCCGCAAGCCTCGAGAGGGGCGAACCATGCCACGCACCTCACCATTTATCATAAAAGAGTAGGAAACCGTCGAAATACATGTCATTATACGATCAATCCATGTAGGAGCAAACCCCATTCTAGCCATAATTTCCAACAAAAATTTCCATTCCACCCTGTCATACGCCTTACTCATATCAAGTTTGAGGGCCATATATCCATTCCGCCGCCCCCTCAAGCTTTTCATATAATGAATTGTTTCCGAGGCTACAATAATATTATCTGAAATAAGGCGCCCCTGTACAAAGGCACTTTGGGTCTCTGAGATAAGATGGGGAAGCACTTCTTTCAGCCGATTACACAAACATTTTGAGATCAGCTTATAAATCACGTTGCAGAGGCTGATTGGCCAAAACTGAGCAATATGAGTTGGAGAACCCACTTTAGGAATCATAACGATCAGCGTATGGTTAATAGGGTCATGAAACTGCCCCCTATTCAGAGAATGCAATACAGCCGACGTCACCTGAGGTCCTATAGAGGACCAATATTTTGATAAAAGCATGCTGACATACCATCAACTCCAGGAGCCTTAGTTGGCCCCATTTGAAATAGAGCCTGACGTACATCTAGCTCAGAGAAATCAGCCAGCAGTTTCATGTTCATGTCACTAGAAACTCGTGCTTCAAAATCATCAAAGAAACCATCAAGAGATGCAGGGGAAGATGAGCTGAAAATAGACTGAAAATAACCAGTCACCTATGAATCAATTTGACTAGCTTCGGTACACTATTCCCCTGCAGAATTATAGAGCCCAGTAATGGTGTTCCTCATCCGCCTCTGATTTGCTTTTTGATGGAAATATCTCGTATTCCGATCACCAGCCCGTAACCATTCTTGTCGAGATCGTTGTTTCCATCTAATTTCCTCCTGCGTATATAATTCACATAAATCAGATTCAAGATTTCGTTGCTCATCATTAACTTGTCCCATTCCCTTCCTTCGCCGGAGGAAAGACAGTCTATCTTCCTTTTCCCGAATGAGCCGAGGTATGCTACCAATCACAGCAGCTTTCCACAGAGTCAATGATCTTCGACATTGATCAATTCGGGAAACAACAGAATACAGGTCACCCTCTGCCGCAATGGAATGCCAAGCATTGGTAATTGTAGTTTCACAAGACTCTATGCGTGTCCAGTGCTCCTCAAAATGAAACCTGGGTTGTCTCCGCTTCGATTGGACATTCCTTAGAGAGTTCCTGCACGGGAGAGATAACACCAAAGGACAGTGGTCAGAAGATTAACAAAAGTTGCAGTCAAAAACTTCGAAAACCATTGATATAAACTTTATTTTTAATTAAAATGAGAATGCTTCTTAAGTGTATCTCATCAGCTATAATACCTGGTATGTGTTGATCAAAATCAGAAGTTAACGTCATCATACCTTGTCGTCAACTAACAGCAAATCTAAACTTATGATCTGGTCTTCACGCATTGGATTTGTGGAGTTCCATATCCTTGCCACTCGACATTTGATTTTATATCCTTTTTTTCCTGGTTCTAATTCAGAGAGTGGTGTTTGCTCCATGCTTGGCACTTGTTTTCCTATGATTAAAAAAAAAAGTTTGTTAGTTTACATTCTCTTCATTTATAAAAATATTAGATATATTTTTCTTTCAATAAGTATTAAGGAAAGTAAAAAATTGTAGGCCTTTTGTTTAGTTTAAGATTGTAATAGTCAACTTTTATGGAATTGCAAATCCCATAATTCTCCTCCGAAGCCTTCCTAACTAAATGCTCATCTATAAGAAGTAAAGCTGATCATCAAACCCAAATGAGTCATAAAACGGACCAAAGGAAGAAAACATTTTATTCGGAGGAAATTAAGAAAGTCGCTAACAGAACAACATTGTGGGAAGAAGGTGAACAGAAGAATTTAAACGATGATGGAAAAGTAACAAACCTCACCGACCGATTGAACGGAGGTTGCGGAATCAACAAAGGCGAAGAGCACGACAAATGAAATTATGTAGCTCGAATCGATCTAGATAGTAGAAAGGTAAACGTAAGAGCAAATTGCAGGCAATGTTATCTGAACTTGACGGGAGAGAAAAAAAAACCCTGAGAGAAGCAAGGAACACTTGCTAGAGAAATCGAAAGAAAGGGCAATATAACAATTTGAGAGAGTTGAAGTAAGAGCTGCAATTTAGGATCTTACCTCTTCAGAGCTTTTGCGAACAAATTGTGTTGATTGAATTTGACGCTTGACAACTGATATTTTTGTTGATATAGACAACTGGGTTGTTTTGTGTTGTCTAGTCTTTATTTTTAACTGTGGTTACTGCACAGTTGTTACTGCAGATACATGAATCTCTTTGCAAGGGTTTTTGTTTTTATCGTGTGATGAGTTTTTAGTCATTGTTTTTGTTTTTCGTGTTCTAACCTCATTTCTCCATTTTTAGTTTTGATGAATTTGTTTGGTTTTTTGGCAATTATTAATTTCCTCTATATAGCTCAATTTTTTTTACTGATTCTAGTTATACCTAATATATCTTCCCCAGGTGATAAGGGAATTGGGATGTACAGGGTATGTATTACTTGGCTCTTTCTTAGTTTTTGGTTGTAGAAAACTTATCCACAAAAAATGTATATCACACAGTAGAATATTTAACTACAAAAACCATAAACAATTTTTTTTTGAGAGAACGAATAATTCCCTTACATAGCATGTTCAACTTCCAGAATAAAAATAATTGTTTCTTTTCCGAGATAGCGAATGTTTTTCGAACAAAAATTTCAAGCAGCAAATTACACCAAATTAAAAACAAATATGATGTTGAAAAGCAAATTACATGAAAAAGGCAAAATCGAAGCACAAAATGACATTTCTAAACAAACTTCATTTTCGAAGTTAAAACACCAAATTCACAAATGTAAGATGAAAAAAAAATTAGATCTATTTTTCCCCAAAGAAGTAATGCAATGACATACCTTCATGATCTCGTTAAGAAGCGAGAGATAATAAACTGCAAAGAGCTTGGGGTTGTCGGCGACAAAAGATAGTAGGGCTATTGGTGGCAAGAGTGTTTTGCCTAAGAGAGGTGAGAGAGTGAGGTTTAACAGCCCGTTTGTTTAGCGTTTTGGACCACATCTCATTACATTTTGATGTGGTCCATTCAGTATTTCAACCCAGATGCCAAACACAACATCGAATATTGCGTTTTGAACCGCGTTAATGTGATCCAAAATGAAACGCATGACTAACCGTACGTTTCTTTGCGTTTCTTTTTAGTTTACCATCATCGCCCTTCCTTTCTCAATTGTGACATCACAAACGTAAATTTGATACTTCTTCTCCTGCTCGCGGGCAAAAGGTGAGTTTCTCTCTCTTTTTCTGGTTCTTCTTTGTTTCCATTGATTTTTGTATTAACTTTTGTTTTCATCTGCATCTGACATGTCGTTTGCTCCTATTTTGGTATGGATGCAATTGAAGTCAAACAATCGTGAAAAGGCAGATCTTGCCTCTTGTTTGAGAATGATTATCGTGGGACTTGTAAACATCTTAAGAATATGAAAACCATAAGAAACAAAACAAAGAATGGATGTAATATGGTAGACTAATTGAAAAATGAAATTCGAACAAAATGTATTTTAAAGACAACCTTTTTGATTCTGAATTTTTATGGCACAAGGTAGTTGGGCATTTAAATAGCTATTATTCATTTCTTAACAAAAATATTTTACAAAAGGGAAATCACCAGCCTTAAAAATCCTAAAAAGTAGTGTTTTGAGCTAAATATTTTTGACAAACAGCAAATATTTGGATCATGAATTTGAGAGATTAATTGAGAACGTATGAATCTACCTCAAAAGCAGAGGCATAGATTGTCTGTGCTTTGATAAATTTGATTACCACCACCTTTGAACTGCAGAAACATTTACCATCAAAATTTTTATCAAATGTTTGTTGAATGCAATAACAAATTTATTTGACACAAACAGATTGAGACTATTACCTGGTTGTAAACGTGAACAAACCATTGGTACAAAATAAAGATCACCAATCGAAAAAAGCCTATATGAATAGTTAAATCCGGAAAATGGAAAGCAATTCAAGTGTTTAAAACTTTAAATAACGTGTAATCAAAAGTCGTGATAGCCACTGCAAATATATGACTAAATTTTAAGTTCTAGTTGGCCTTTATTTGTCGTTTTAATATACATTTCATAAAAATTAACCATTCATTTTTTTTTAACCATGTTTTCATGTTTCTACCCCACATAATCTGAGCATGGAATTTTTTTTTTTTTTTGAGTAACACATGTCATGTCAAACAGAAATCACCAGAAGAAGCGTACCTCAAAAGCAGAAGAAGCGCACTTTGTATGTGTTCTGATAAATTTAATTAGCTATACCTTTCAGCTGCAAAACATCGACCACCAAATTTTATTATGAATTTTAACCAAACTTCTGTTTAAAGCGGGTAAAAAAATTACAAAAAAACTAATTGAACATACTACCTAGTTGTAAACGTGAAGAAACCATTGTCACACAATGAGGATGACGAATACAAAAAAGCTCGAAGAAATAGTTAATTTAAAGTTAAGAGCTAAAATTTTATGGGGTTATCAAGTAAATAGAAATAAATGCATTCCAGTTTAAAAAACTTACGTTGTGTTATTTAGCTGTTTCGCTATGTTTTTTTTGTTTTTTTCCATATGCATTGAGTGCTTATAATTGGTGAACTTGAAATACAAAAAAAATATAATTGGAAATCATGATACAAAAAATTATATAACCCAACACTAATGTTCCACTTATTCCTAAACCCTAAAAATAATTGTATGAGTGCTCTAAGATAGTAATGTGCCCTCACGTCGCCGGTGGACACTCATTCTCTCTCGACAAAACCAGCAGCTCCACCACCAATAATATTACGTATGTGACTCTATATCACTCAAATAATTGTCCGAGTTCCTAGAACAATAGATAGGAGCTGCAAAAAATGCAGTTTGTTTAAATACATCCTCAAATATAAAGGCGGAAAATGATGTGGAAAAAATTCTTCTTCTTTGAAACTCGAATAAATGGGAATGGAAGTCAGCGTATAATCGGTTTCAAGAAGCATAAAATTGGAATTAAAAAAGTCTAACAATCAAGAATTCACCTCACAATCGAAGCAGCAAATCCCAAATACAGGCACCTGGAAGTCCGAGTTGCTAGAACAAAAGATGGGAGCTGCAAAAAATGCAATTTGTTTAAATACATCCTAAAATAAACGGGCGGAATATGATGTGCCAAAGCATCTTATTCTTTAAAAAGCTATTAAAACAACATTGACAAAAAAAGAAAAATGAACGGCCTAAAAATAATCAGACATCTATAAAAAATAATATATGAAGTCCAAAGATATCATTAAAAAACTAAGAAATAAGATGTACAGCATAATGGAAAAAGTAAAATAATAATTTATATGCGTATATAAAATACTAATCAACATGATTTTCCTAAGACATTTAACCATGTATTCAAAAATAAAAATAGCAGGCATAATTGAATATGCTGTTGATTATGCATTTGACAAACAAACAAAAGCAATCAGAATCCAATAAACAACAATTCACAGCCGCAAAGCAAATAATAAACCTATGTATAAACAAAGCAAGCAAGTCTGACAGATGTTTTTCAAAAGCAAGGAGGTCAATTCATGAAAAATCATGATTGTCCAGAGTTAATTTTTTACCAACCTTACGAATTTTGAGATCTCTAAACCAGAGAAATGTCCACCGGATGAGGCCAAGCTTTTGAAGGGTATTCAAATTCAGAAAACCTGATAAATGTAAACAATAAAGTATAAATAACAATGAAATTTTGAAACTACTTTTGAAGGGTAGTAGCAACAGTAAAGTAGTCTCAGAAATAGTATCCAATTATATTAAAAAAAGATCCACCAAAAGAAGCTCAAAATAAGTTTTTAGAAATGTTCAAACGATGTTATCTATAACTGATGTTTAACATGTGTTTTAACTTTCTTATATCCCAATTTACAATTAGCAGTGATTGGGATGCATCCTGAGCTTTGCATATTATGAAAAAGCCTCACACTATATTATATTTCACAGACCTGAGATGAGATCTGGTACTGAGGTTTTTGTGGAGTTCGGACATAGTGGAATCACCAGTGAAAACCTAAAAATAAGCAGACAAAGCAGGGTAAGAAACAACTGATCATGCAATTGATTCTCAACAGATTCTGAACTGGTCATTACAGTGTTAAAGAATAGTATATTTGATTTCATAAAGCAATAGCATGTAAATAAAAGATTACCTTCCAATTGAAAATCTGAGTTCCGCGTGCGAACTGATTGATGCCGATGCAAAAACCAAATTCAGTTAGTTTAATGTCTGATCATTGCAAATGGAGACAGGGGAATCATGAAATGGATAATTATTGTTTCTTAGGAAAATACGTTGAGAACACCCATAGCGCCCAATACGAACCACTTATTTTTTATAGATGTCTAATTGCTTGATAATGGTAGGTATTATACTATTATCATAACAATCCATGGAAAGATATGCATGTCCACATTATATGAAATGCAATGCAAATAATTCATTTCTATTAAGTGGAAAGGAGGAGACCAAACAAAGCTATTAGACTCACATAATAGCAAGATGTGAAAGGAAACTAAATTGTCAAAGACTGTTACTTGAAATAACTCACTGTATATGTTGCTCAGGGCTGTTGAATTATGTTCTCTAAGCATAAAGGCAGTTGGAGGTCTCCCAAGCAAAGAGACAACTGGTCGTCCTTCTACTGAAGCCGAGTATCATTAACTCACTTCCACAGCCTCAGAAGTGATAACAAATCCTTTCCGTGAGCTACGTCTCCCTCTCATTGTCCCACCTATTCTCCGCTGTGATAACCATTAATTGTTGTGCTTATAGAAACCTAAACATATGTTTGTCTACTGCTGCAAATGATACATTGCTGGTCAACAGCTTCAGAACTTTTGAGCCAATCAGCTACACATAGGAACAACTGTCATCTAGCATGAACAGTAACATGAGCTGCAATTGCAATCATGGAAATAAAAATCAAATAAAACCCAGGCAATTGAAATCAACACTAACCATAAATTGAAACCAAGAAGGAAAAAAGGAACTAAAAACTTGAGATTCTTCGAAAGTTGAAGGAACACATGGCCCTTTCAGCCTTTATAATATAGCCCCAAATAAAAATAAGCACAAAGAAAGAGCTATAACCCGTCAAATGCGTATATGTAGAGAGCACCAAGATAGCCTTGAGCAGAAGCACGCCAACACAAAGCCAAAAGTCTGGGAAGTGCAGAAGAAGCTGATCTTAGTGGCATAGTCAAGCATGAGGTGATTCAGATCAATATCTTCGGGGATAGTCCACCATGAGCTAATTCAAATCAAGTGTCATTCATATACCAGGTTGAAATTGTCCGCGCTTATTACCTCTCTAGAAATCAAAGTATCATCAATATGCTCCAGAAATGGGGCCAATGTTGGGATCCAGATTCCCAGTCCTCCTCACCATCTCTCCCAACCCATGTATTATGTAAGCTGCAAAACTTCTAGAGGTACATCAACCTGAAAAACTAAAGTCATTGAATGTGAGAAAGAAGATCTATCGACTACGTTGGCCTATACAAAGTATCAAAAAAAAGGGGAGATGTATATTAAACATTTATTGGAAGAAAACACTAAGTGGGTGATTATCAAGAACAGAGTGTCAAAAAAAATGAGCATAAATACAGAAGTATGTTTGAGCTATTAAACTTGAAGCTTCATTTCCATAAGGAAGGAAAAAATTAAAGCTTAATGAAACAAACCTCATAGTTAAACTCCCACCATGTGTAACTCCATTCAAACTTTTCCACACTATGAACTAATCCAAGCGTAGCATGTTCAAAAGCCAAGTCAAGTTTGGGTTCAAATTCAATTACCAGTAAAGCTCACCTTGACCGAGAGTAAACTTGAAAGAGGTGTCTTTATCCCTTCTCAAATTGAACTTAGCACCATCCAGTAAAGTCCTAGTGTAATGAACTGCAATTGGATTCCACAGTCATATTAACCCTAAAAGAACTGTAAAGCATTACATAGAAAGCCAAGTCAAGTTTGGGTTCAAATTCAATTACCAGTAAAGCTCACCTTGACCGAGAGTAAACTTGAAAGAGGTGTCTTTATCCCTGCTCAAATTGAACTTAGCACCATCCAGTAAAGTCCTAGTGTAATGAACTGCAATTGGATTCCACAGTCATATTAACCCTAAAAGAACTGTAAAGCATTACATAGAAATCCAAATGTTTAAGCCATTACAATACCATCATAGGAGATTTCGTAATTATTGCGAAAAAAACATACATGGTTGGACTGAAGTCGTAGACACCACAATAATGAATCACCTGCAAAATTGATCAACAATCAATAAGGTGTCAGTCGCTGGCTCCAGATCAAGAAATTACCATGGTCATGCTGATGATAAACCCCATAGTAATAGAAGGAACAGGCACCCGTGAATACCCGAATCACCTGTACGTACGGTCAAGAATCACAGAGGAACGAAACGCGCAAAACGAAAGCGAACAAAAGTTCTGCAATGAAGCAAAAAGTGAACCGACTCATCCGAACCCAAGAAGCATCGCATGAACTAAGCAACGAGGTAATCAAAGCTGAAAAATTCTGCCGAACACTAAGGGAAGAAGAGGAAGGTGAACAGAAGCACAAACACGACGATGGAAAAGTAGCAAACCTCATCGGCTTACCAATTTTGAGAGGCAGAACTGGTCCCCAATCGCAATGAACACAGGCGAGGAGTACTAGCTAATCGGTGACCAAATCAAAATCACATTGACATGACAGAGATTCATGAACCTGGAAAAGAGGAAGGAATGGTAGAGCTAATTCTGCAGAGGCATACGAAGTAAACGGCATCGCAATGAACACAGGCGAGGAGTACTACCTAATCGGTGACCAAATCAAAATCACATTGACATGACAGAGATTCATGAACCTGGAAAAGAGGAAGGAATGGTAGAGCTAATTCTGCAGAGGCATACGAAGTAAACGGCGTCGTTTTACTGGGCGAATCGTTTTAAAAAACAGAGGCCAGGCGCGCGAGTATGAAATAGGGTGCGGACTCGCCGTATTATAGTTTTTAATAGATAGATAATAAACTTTGGCATCATATTACTGCTAGTTAAATCATGGGTAACACTAAATACGCTCTTGGGTGTATTTATCACAACCCTTGAATCAATGACTGGAGAACAAATTGGTCACACTTTGATCTTTCTGGTGTTTTAATTAGCAGATGTGTTTGCAAAAGTAAATAGAGGAATATTGTCTTAATAGTAATCAAATATCCCTCATCTTAAGCAAATAAAAGTGAATATTTAGAGTCCTAGTAAAATCTTTTTCTTCTGGTTCTTGTCCGCCACTAGTGCTTTGGTCGAGTCACATCAAATTAAAAGAAATTTGGTTTTATATGAAGTTTCTTGGGAATTAGTTGAGAAAATGGCTTACAGCCGCTTAAATCCTAGCCATGATGACTTGACTTTCAGATTTGGGGTTGAGGGCGTCTATAAAATGATAGGCAGGCAATCTGAGTGATGATGATGCAGAGATATATAAGCATCCACTTATTTGAGATCTAAATCTTGAAAGAAAGTGTGGAAATAATGGAGATGCTTCAATTGATATCTCTGGATCACGTCGTCCACCCTCACGATCTCATCTTCTGTGAAAAGGAAGTCGTACACCTAAACGGTCGTGAAGAAACTTTTTGTTGTGCCTGCTCGGAATCGCTACTGGATACTAACTTTTACTATTACGGTGAGTGTTATTTCTTTCTTCATAAGACCTGTACAGAGTTACTTCCTGCGATTAAGCACCCCTCGCACCTTAAATATGTGTGGGCAAAATATTACCGATTTCCTTTACCATTGCTCTGATTGCCAGTTTGACCTTGATATCAATTGTGCTATGCTTGCACGGTGCTTCATTCAACCTGAAAGTCATCATTTCACTACGGGGTGTCAGTCACATCCATTTACATGTAAGTTCTGTGGCACATACGATGATCGGTCTGCATTCTCAGTAGATTTGCTCCCTTGGATCTGCACCAACTGTCTTGTTGTAGTGCACGATAAATGTAGGTCATTGCCATTCAGAGTCCATTTATCTCAACATGATCATCCCCTCATACACACTTATTTCATTCCTGAAAGTCAATCTATTGCTTGCATTTGTAGAATTTGTGATAGGGAAGTGAATAGAGAGTTTGGATGTTATTCTTGTCAAAATTGTTCTTGTGTTGTCCATGCCAACTGCGCCATGGACAATGTAGAAAAGGTGGGACAAAAGCTCTGGGAAAAACAAATTGAGGCTACAGAGACCAATTACTTGAACAAGAGATTGAGCATTTTATTCATCCTCATCGTAAATTATTTCTGGTACAAAATGATGTTCATGGGATCGAAACAAAATGTGATTGCTGCATGAGTCTCATCTCTTGTCCCTTTTACAAGTATGAGGTGAAACAAAAGCTATATTTTCAGTGGCTATTGTGAAACAAGATTCATCAAATTTTATGTAATGATCCATGTGGCACATTCTCATTTGTCCAATTATTGATTATTTTAAAAAAAAATTATATTTCCATGTATATATAAAATGCCAGGTGGCAAGAGTTATTCACGGTCAAACTGCCACGTTGGCAGTTTGACTGCCCAAAATAGGGTAAATCTGCCCGAGTGATGTGAATGTAACAAAATGGAAAGTACGGTGATTAAGTTGGAACGTTTGAACATTAGGTGACTAAAATGGAACATGGCCTATCTTTCGATGATGTCATGTTATATTAACCCAATTATTTCTGGTACAAAATGATGTTCATGGGATCGAAACAAAATGTGATTGCTGCATGAGCCTCATCTCTTGTCCCTTTTACTAGTGTCTAGAATGTGATTTTTCTCTTCACATCACCTGTTCCAAATTACCCAAACAAATCAATCACCCAATTCACGAACAACACCCTCTAACCCTTGTTTCAAGCGATGACAATTTCAGTTTCCAGTGTTACCTTTGCTTTCAATGGTTTCATGGCTTCGCCTATTGTTGTCTGACTTGTAAATATTTCGAAATTGATGTCCGATGTGCTTTAGTCAATCCTTTTGAATTATACCACGATAGCCATAAGCACCCCCTCAGTGTGTTTACCCAAGGCAATAGTTCTTCACAATGTACTTCTTGCGGCAAGGATCACTTCTTGTACTGGCTGCGATGCAAACAACAATGTTCCTTCGCATTGGACTATAAATGCGCCACACTACCACGTACACTCAAGTATGAGTACGATGAAAATTCTCTTGTCCTCTCATACCATGGAAATGATGATTCTAATGGATTTCCTTACTGTGACATTTGTGAACAAGATAGAGATCCTAATATTTGGTTTTACTGTTTTCCTAATTATACCGAGTGTCCAATCTATGTTCATCCCGATTGTGCTCATGGTGTCTGCCCCTACGTCAAGCTAGGAATCAGTATTAAGGCTCCCCATTGGCATGAACACGAGCTATTTTTCAACTGGAGAAGCCATATTCAGTGCGACTGGTGCAGCAACGATGATCAAACACTGTCCGTTGAATGTAACAAGGCAGACTGCAATTTTAGCACTCATTACTATTGTGCCTGTGCAAATTTAAAGAGATCAATCTAAAGAGGATGCTTGGAGATCTGTTGGACTTTAAATTTTTCTGTTTCTTACAAAATAACAATGGCTCTGGCATTTTTTTTTTCTTAGTAAGGGTAGCTCACGTTTTGGGCTTAGTGTTTGTTTGCGTACTTATACTAATTGTTTCCGTACTTGTAACATTAAATTAAAGGAAGGTTTTATATGAAGTTTCTTGGAAATTAGTCGGGAATAAATGGAGAAGGAGAATTCATGTGATGAATATTCACTAATTCTCAAATGAATTCACGTAAGAACCCCAAGACTGTTTCAGATTGTGCTAATCTTCTTTTGCTTTTGTGTTTTAAATCTCTGATAACATCATCATCAAATCCTATGAACCCCAAAGCTGGATACAGAGCTCTTCTATACAGAATAAAGATCAAGAAATCCGGGATTAAAATCACATAAATCAGTAAATTACAAGCCTATCTGAGAAACAGGAGAATCTACAATCTCTGAGGAGGTGCCAACTTCCCATGAGAATCTTCAACCTTAGCAGGTGCCACTTCCAGTAATGACTTCGGCAGTTGGCGGTAGTGCGGTATCAAAGATTGATGGAGTCATGATCCTCATGAAGACACTGTGACAGCCAGACGCACGCAAGAGACAAGAGATTTGAAAAAGAGACGTTGTCCTTGCGGATTGCGGTAGAGGGCAATAATTTTCGTCGATTTGGAGAATGCGAGAACTGAGATCTGAGAAGTCACTCTTGTCCAGCATGAGGTTTTAAAATAACTGGCTAGACTAGTGGGCTTGATACGTTTTCGCTGGACTAGATAAGTGCTGGGTAATGTAGGCTAAATAAGTGGGCTGGACTCAACTGGACTACAAATATATGTGTACGAGTCCTAAAGTTTTTTCAAAAAATTGACCTGAGCTACATCTCACCAAAGCCCTAACATGGCTCTGCCCTTGCCGACTTCGTAGGTGAATCTACAACCTTGGAGGTCTCAACTTTGCAGGAGATCTATAAAAAATACGACAACACTCCGTATGCACAGATCCTAGGCCAACTCTAGCACCAAAAGCTACAGATGACCAGCGAATCACTCGAGTCCCTGGACATAATAATCAGCTAGGGGACTATAAATGAGATCATTTGAAGGCTAAATGAGAGCATGCCATTATTGCATATTTCATTTTTATAGCACAAAAAGATGTTGAGTAGATAATGGAGAAGAAAGACATTTGTCCCAATTTTTTTTGAAATCAAATGAAAATTGGCAAGTGAGGATGATGACATCCAATCACAGAAGGGCAATCATTCCAATAGAAGACAACATTTGATACGTACACTTACCGACAGGAAGAATTAAGTGCAGGATTTCGCACATAAAATCATGTGTGGGACACTCGCATTGTCCTAGGATTATGTGATGGTGTACTGCGAGCTCCGCATCTGCACTCTATCCAAGGGTGAGTGTGATATCCCGCACATAAAATCACGTGCGGAGTCCCCCACTTGATCCCTTTCACACTTACCAAAGCTTTCAAGTAAACTCTAATGTTGCTTTTGTAACCATTAGTCTCCAACATTCACTTCAACATCTGAAAAGTCTTAAAATATATATATAAATTTAAACATATGCCAACTAGGTTATAAGAAAAATCAGCAATTTATTAGGCTTGCTTGAAAGACTGAAAATTGAGGAGTTTTTTAATTGACTAGAAATTAGAGTTTTTAAAAACTTTCTATATTTGAGAGACACTAATTTTGGTCTCTTTTTGTTTTTAATTTTTAATTTGATCGGTTTTTAAATGCTGTTAATCGATCACTTCTAGCCAGCAACAAAGAGCAATGCAAATTGGGATAGTAATCCACAATTGCCTCTAGCGATTCCCCTTAACCTTCATAACATAACACGGTCCTAGGCGCATAGAAGGGAGGTTGTCAAGCGGAAAATATGTGTCGGCATGTCATATGGATAAATTCGATATCCGTGGAGAATATCCAAAATCCGATGAATAGGATATGGATTTTAAAAAAATTTATCCGTAATATATGGATATGGATATGGATTTTGAGAAATCCGATCCAAATCCGATCCGATGTCATCCCTAGTGTTGTTTACCTTTAGTTTGTACAAAATATTAAATTATCTTTATATTTTTATTCTTTTTTCTTTCCCCATAGTGTTCTGATAATCCTTATTAAGTAATCCTACAAGTCACCTGTCCAACAACGCCATACCATACTAGGGTTTATGTATGCTCCGTCCATTTGGTTAATGCCATCAATGTTCTTAGCTATGTGAATGGCACACCTAGCGTTTGATAAAATGCCTAACTTGTATCATCACAATACCAGACCGGTTTTCAAGACAAATTAAGCAACAACGATTAATTCTCTGCAAAGATTGCAAATATTAACTTGATTATTTAAACAACACACAAGCAAAAGTCTGAGAAAACTCTTTTCATGGGTTATGGCCAGCCTAATTGTCCATAATTTTTCTACAGACTGCACAGAAAGGGGCAGTTTTAGACAGATTTTTATGCGAATCCTATGCAATCATGGATGCCGATAAAATAAGCAGGATCCAAATTTTAATTAGAAAAGGAAGTGCATCTAATTAATGAGGATTATTACTCTATTAAAGATTTTTTTTCCAGGTTCTCATATTGTGATGCAGAACAGAAGTTTATAAAATAGGTTTAATCAGGTCGAAATCTTGGAATCCACCAAGTAATTAAGAGAAAGACCTAAAAAATATTAATTTTATTCATCAAAATCTCCGTGCCAAAACGGCTCACAAACCTATAAATATTAAAAGTTGAAAACCCAAATACAAACGAAATTACCAAAAAACACTAAAGTTAAACAAAATAATAGTAGACAACCTAGTTTGACTAAGAAATAATTAATGACAACCTTGCGTGTAACTCATTTAGCAAAAAGATCATATGTTACCTTACTGAAGTCTAAGTAAATGATAAGTGTCAGAATATACATTCTTATAGTGATAAAATACTACCAAAGCAATGCCAAGAAATTGTGCTTAAAAGCTGAATTTTCAAGATTATTGTACTTAAGATCTTCTTGGAGGTTTTGCAGGTTAAAAGGTAGTAAGAGCTGTCCGAATGAGATGTGATCTTCAGCAAATTTTTAGAGGACACTTCAAGCTTTGCAGAAAGTGCTGGTTCACAAAAATCGGAGTTCGTTTAGGCCTCTAAAGGTTGCCTCGAAGTCAAGTTTGAAAGTTATATCCGAAGCAGAATTTTTGTTTGCAGACCAGACCTTTAGAAGCCTATAACTTGAGCGTCCGATGTCCAAATTGAGTGATTCAAGAGCCCATAATTATCTACACATTTGTATCTACAATATTGCTGAAGGGTTTGAGTTTATAATAGGCTTCGTTTAGGCCCAGAATGCAGTTGCAAGATTAGTGTGTAATTAGAAGTTTATGTCATTGATGATACCATTTCCATTCAAAGAGTGGAGAATCCACCACACGAATTTGATGGACAATCCACAACCAAAAGATGGCACTAACTCCTCCACTATGTGCTCATTTTCTCTATAAATAGAAGGAGAAGGAGCTAGGAGAAGGGGCTAGGAGGAGAAGGAGTAGAAGGAGAAGAAGAAAACAAGGCTTGTGTTTGTACTTGTGTTTTGTAATTATGTTTTTTTTTTGTTTCATGTTTTATTTGGTTATGTATAACTAAACTCTTGTTAGTTAGGGCTTGTCTTGAAGCCCTAAGCATGCCTTCAATTTTATAAGTTGTGTGGATTTCAATTTCTACAAGCATGATGATTTTGATTTTTCCATGTTATGTGAGTTCTAGTATTGTATTTCTTTGAGTAGCTAACTTTGAAACATATATTGGAATTAATTGTTGTAGAACATGGTCAATTGCCTTGTTGAATATGTTCTTTCTTGCAACATATAATTCAGTTGAAAACGAATTATGAAAAATCAATTCTTGAATACCTAAGTACAAATGTCATGTATTAGGATTCTTGTGACATTCATATTCTCTTTGCTCTTATTGGATTCTTGATTGTTGATTGATGCAGACGTCATGCTAGATTTCGATTAAGAATACACGTAATGAGGTAGACGCCATACACTTTACATGCAATTAAGAGAAATTTATACAACTTGAGTTTGGCCATGACCTTGTTGTGAATGTTGTCATCATATGCTTGTTTAAATTGTTAGTCTATTATTTCTTATAAATTGTTTGAATGTTTTGTGGTAGATAGTGAGTCTTAGCTATTGTTTTCATTAATATCAATTCTCATTCTTGTTCTTAACGTCAATTTCTTTGTCTTAATTTTTATCTATTACAAGATTTAACCCCCCTTTCCCCCCCTTTTATAATTGTATCAATTATATTCAAGTGTTAGATTGTATATCTATTAGCATCACTCCTTGTGGGATCGACTCTTACTTGTTCACTATATATTAGTTGTACATTTGTAAGTTTATTTTAAATTGTTACTAACGACATAACAGTAAATTAAAAAAAAGGACCAAAATAGGTTCCGTAAGCAATATCCAGCTTTTCTGCTATGTGTAGCCAAAAGGGGGAAATAAATAAAGGATGGGAAGCAAGGAAACTAAGCCCATGTTTACTTAAGAATCATGACAAGTATTAAATAGCAGCCAACTTGTACAACAGAAGAATGAAAAAGAAAATACTTATGGTACTAATCTAAAGTTACAACCCTAGCTCAAATCCTAGCTCTGATTTGAATTCTTATTCGCTCAAAATAAGAGGATGCAGGTCTTTGTAAAAACGGTGACGAGAAAGGCGATAGTATCCTCGCCAAGTCCACGCTCTCAGGCTTCGCAGAGGTATGTGCTGGGTTTCAATATCTCATACATAGCGGAAGTTTAAAATTTTATTGAAACCCTCCAGAGAATCCATGTGAAAGGGCATAAATCGGTGATTAGAAGTTACCTCTTGAAGTGCAGAAAACGACCGATTGCTTGGCTTGAATGATCCGAATCAATCCGCGCTATCCAACCGAACAGCACGCCTCTAGGTATCCACACGAACAAGCCAAAGATCACCTCTTTCACGTTCTGCTAGTAACTAGGAGAAGAAGCTCCCAATCGGTTTTTCTCTCAACTCACCAAGAAGTGCGGCACACCAAAAGGTTGTGTTCATTCCTAGGGTTTCTCTAACCCTAGATATTCCGTGAGTCAAGTAAAACCGAAAAGGCCCAAATCTCCTTGAAGAAAGAAAGCCCACGTTTTTGGGCTCTTGACCATGTTCAATTAATCTTATTAATTAAACCGGTAATGGACCTTACATAAAGCCCTAAGCCCAAACGTAATATGTTATTCTTAAATAACATAATCTTTGACTTATTCTATGTGTGTGACCCTATAGGTTCTCGTTATGTTAGCAGTGAAACTAAAATCATATTCTAGCATCACAAACAATGAGAGGTATCTAGCAACACATCATTGTTATCCAAATAACGAGAATGTCAATGATTCGACATAACCTTAATTTGTGACCAATTTATATATAGTCCCTTTGTCCTTAATATCTTGATTAACATCGAGGCATGGAATGTGTCATCCTCGTATATGTTAATCTATGTATTTCTTGATTCCGAGTAGACTATTAAAAAACAAACGAAATCAATATCACATATTGATTCATTTGAGCACGGCCATGCATTTCTAAGTCTCACTCAATCAAGGGGCCCACGGATATTACTCCTGTTATAGAAAAGGGACAAAAACCATCTAGGTCACTCACATCCCTCCACATGATTCGTGATATACCCAATCACTGACTTTATAGCCAACCCTTTTACAAGTGACGTTAGACAGTATCAAAGTATATAACTCCTCATGTTGGGAACCGTAGTGATTTCAGGTTAAAGGAAAACATATATCATTGTCACTATGAGAATAGCTTATGACATTCATATAACAATCCATGCAGTATTCTCATGTTGGGTCTGTCCAGTACTTCCCGTTCTCTAACAAGTACCTATGTATTGATTTGATATCTCATATCCATGACTCGCAAGATTTAGTCATCAATCAACCTACATACTAGTCTCAACGTATTAATGTTATCCCATTTAACAATAATACTCGACTAGGGACGTTTAGGAATAGTGTTCTATATACATCTATGATGATCTCACGTTCAAGTCACACACTTGAAGTCTCATAGCATCGAACCAACTATTCTAGGGATATTTATCATAATCATTTATATAGTGCAGATAAATAATCCATAACAAATAAAGTACCTCAATATAACATAATAAATGTATGCTAATACAATCATCCCATGATTGGCTCCTAGAGCATACACCAACAGTATGCAGATCTTCCGCATAACCCTAATTGGCAAAACTATTACTTTGGAGATATAATGAAAATAATTACATAGAAGTTGTATGGGCAAAACATCGTCCTCTTAGGAATATGACTTTGTTGGCTCACATGTCTGTCCATTCGACACTACGACTTGTGAGTTCGTACGACATAAAGGCTGTGTTGTGAGCACCAGTCAAACTTGTGAGCCCGTACGACATAAATGTCTATTGGCCTAAATAAAGCTTATGAGCCTCAGTCAAGCTTGTAAGCCCATACAACATAAAAGCTGGCGAGTCCCACACTGAATTGAGGCCCAGACAATCTTTTTTCAAGAGGTTTATATGAACAAAGCTCATAGGCTCGTTCATCATATTAGTAGGGATGGCATTGGATCGGATTTCTCAAAATCCATATCTTATCCTAAATAAAAAAACGTATCCATATCTATATACTACGGATAAAAAAAATCTAAATTCATATCCTATCCATCGGATTTCGGATATTCTCTATGGATATCGGATTTATCCATATAACACGCCGACACATGTTTTGCTAGCCTATGACACCAATTAGAACTTCATGATTCATAAATCTAGAAATATAAACCAAAGTCTAAAGTATAAATAATGTCAAAAATCATCTAACAACATAGAAAATTTTCTAAAATCAAACTGTAAAGTCCATAAAACGTCATAATCAAAATGCTTACATCAACTGACAAATTCAAAATGAATAACATCTTCAATAAAGTTTATAGACCTCATCTTCATAAAAATTGATGATAATGCTATCATTTGTCACATGTTAATTTATAATGTTATTGTTAGGTTTAGTGTTTACATTATTATGTTTTTAGTATTCAGTACTAACTTTACTAATTAGGATTTTAAAAATATTAGTCAATTGAATATTTGAATTAGTAATATGAGATCATATCCCATTATATAGTGTTATTACAAATTACAATTAATTCATATTACAAAAAAAAAATCTACATTGACAATTATAATATGTATATAAATATATTAATGACATTAATTGTCAATTACATAATTGTATATGAACTATATTATATGCGTGTGTCGGGTAAAATCAGATTGAATATAATTAGATCGGATCAAATATCTGCACGTTCGGGTTGGATCGGATACGGGTTTTGGATCGGATATGCCTAAATTCATATTCATTATCCAATCAACGGATTTTTCTACTGTTTGACCGGATCGGATCGGATCGAAAATCCACGGATTCGGACACATTTATCATCTCTACATATTAGGTTGGTCAGCCCATTGGATTGAGGCTCATATTGCCCTTCTATCTTAACGGGCTTGCTCGACACCATGATTCAAAAGCTCATTAAGGCCAACATGACATACATGAACAACTAAACCTATCAATCCCTGTAAAACCCAAATGCTAGGCATCATCAATACAAACAACACTAAATGTGTATTAAACCCAGCCCAACGACCCAATACAAGCCTAATGCTCGACTCCTTGTAATGTAAGATAATGGAAGGCACAGCCCATCTCTGTTCAAAAGGTGCAAAAACAATTTAAATGTCCCATAAAAATTCTCCCTGTAACCCAATGAATTTTTGCATATACAAGTGTAACAGGGCCATGGATTCTAAAATCCCAGGACAAGAGGCCCTAGCCATCGGACCATTTCAATTTCAAATTTCACAAAACCTTAACATACACCACACACAGACAACAAAATACCTTACTATTTGATCCTTTTCCATTCTTTGTGGACGTTCAGATTGATCCCTAACCCATTTTCTTCTGCTCTTATGCCAAGCGATTGCAGCTATATGATGAATTGAACCATATCAATTCAAATAACAACATGCAAAGTATGAATCATGTCTTGACAAGAAATATGGAAAATGCTTTGATGTGTATAGATGAATTGAGCCATATCAAGTAAAGGAACAACATGCAAAGTACGAATCAGGTCTTCAAAAAAAAAACAAAAAAAAAACAAACTATAATTTGATGTGTAAGCAGATCCGATATTAGTAGGCAAGATGAACTTATAACTTACAAGAAGGTATAACACGTACTAGTGGTGATGATGCATAATTTTGCAACCTCCGTGCCTCCCCCGTGCACTTGTATGAGGAAGGGATAAAAGGCGCCTTTTGGGTTGGAGGCCTGCTACAGCAAACCTTGAGCCCAACCCATTTTGAAGACCTCCGTGCCTCCCCTGTGCACTTGTATGAGGGAGGGATCGAACCCTTGACCTCATGTAAGCGGGAAGGAGAGCTTGGTGGTAGTGTCTCCTTCCCGCTTACATGAGGTCAAGGGTTCCATCCCTTCCTCATACAAGTGCACGGGGGAGGCACGGAGGTTGCAAAATTATGCATCATCAAGTGGCAATAACTTCATGCGGTGGAATTACACAAATATATCAATGGGTTAGGCTTATTATGCCTAGGTGGTTATGGCCAGCCTAATCGTCCATAATTTTTCTACAGACTGCACAGAAAGGGGCAGTTTTAGACAGATTTTTATGAAAATACTGTGCAATCACGGATGCTTTAAAATAAGCACGATCCAAATTTTTAATTAGAAAAAGAAGTGCTATTAAAACTTACGGCCGACTGAACAGCTATAATTGAATGGCCAAAAAAATTGATTCAAGCCAAAAGTCCAATAATTTAAGTTCCCAACCTTAAAAAGTGTTAAAAGATTGATCTGGACTCATCATCACTACGTCGTTGTAGCATCATGACCCACCAATGACCAGTGACCACATCCAACAAAATGGATCACATTTACTGTTTTCCAGCTCTTCATTTTCATCTCCCTCGGTCGCATTTCATCAAACATTTAGACTACAAAGAGAGCCACCGACTGCCGCCGCACCGAGCCCCTGATTCGGTTCCATTTCCAACTTCAGAACCCGCAACCAAGTTATTGTCGGTATCCGGGTTTCAATCTCTCCTGTGATCCCACAAACCAAACACTGCTGGAGCTACCAAACTTCGAAGCTTCACTATACAGGTCATAAACTATTCCAATCTCCGTTGTGGCGGTTCGGGCTCCAGTTGAGTGACCAGGTTACGAGCAGACGCTGTCTTCAGATCTTTAGTGAAGATCACTTGGGATAAACCAGGTTGCAAGAAGTGCAAGTCAAGCATGGACGAGGAGAAAACGCGCGACTGAAAAATTGGACCCTAGGTTGACTGGTGAGAACTACCCTTTTATAGTTTTACCTCATATTAAATAAAATTTGAATTTTTTCCTATTACTGCTAGTAAAATCAATGAGGGGTGAACAAGTTGGTCACACTTTTTATTATTATTTATTTTTATGTTCTTTTAATTAGCAGATTTGTATGCAAAAGTAAGTAGAGGAATAGTGTCTTAATAGTAATCAAATAGCCCTGATCTTAAGCAAATATTGAATACGTACTAGTGCTTTGATGGTGTTGTCACATCAAATTAAAGGAAATTTGGTTTCATACGAAGTTTCTTGGAAATTGTAGTTGGGAGGATGTCCTCCACCCGCTTAAATCTTATCCAGCTGACCTAAGACTCTTGACTCTTGACTTATATAGACTTGAGGTTGAGGGCGTCTATAAAATGATAGGCAAGCAATCTGAGCGATGATAATTCAGAGAGAGATATGGTATCTATCCACTTGTTTCAGATCTAAATCTCGGAAGAAAGTGTGGAAATAATGGAGATACTTCAATTGATATCTTTAGATCACGTCCACCCTCATGATCTCATCTTCTGTGAAAAGGAAGTCGTACACCTAAACGATCGTGAAGAAATTTTTTGCCGTGCCTGCTCGGAATCGTTACTGGATACTAGCTTTTACTATTGCGGTGAGTGCTATTTCTTTCTTCATAAGACCTGTACAGAGTTTCTTCCTGTGATTAAGCACCCCTCGCACCTTGAACATCCTCTGATTCTTCACGCGAATTCACCATACGGTCCTAAAAGATCTTACTGTGATATGTGTGGGCTAGATATTTTCGGCTTCCTTTACAATTGCTCTGATTGCAAGTTTGACCTTGATATCAATTGTGCTATGCTTGCACGGTGCTTCATTCAACCTGAAAGTCATAAGCATCATTTCACCGCGTGGTGTCAGTCATATCCATTTACATGTAATTTCTGTGGCATCATTTCGCGTCGGTCTGCATCTTTCTCAGTAGAATTGCTCCCTTGGATCTGCACCAACTGCCATGTTGTAGTTCACAATAAATGCATGTCACTGCCATTCACAGTCCATTTACCACAACATGATCACCCCCTCATCCACACTTATTTCATTCCTGGAAGTTTATTTATTGCTTTGATTTGTGAAATTTGTGGTAAGAAAATGAAGAGAGAATTTGGATGTTATTCTTGTCAAAATTGTTCTTGTGTTGTCCATGCCAACTGCGCGATGGATAATGTGCAAAAGGTGGGTCAAAAGTTCTGGGCAGAAGAAATTGAGGCTACAAAGGACCAATTACTTGAACAAGAGATTGAGCATTTTAGTCATCCTCATCATAAATTATTTCTGATACAAAATGATGTTCATGGGATCGAAACAAAATGTGATTGCTGCATGAGTCTCATCTCTTGTCCCTTTTACAAGTGTCTAGAATGTGATTTTTCTCTTCACATCACCTGTTCCAAATTACCCAAACAAATCAATCACCCAATTCACAAACAACACCCCCTAACTCTTGTCTCGAGCGATGACAATTTTTGTTTCCAGTGTTACCTTTGCTATCAATTGTTTCATGGCTTCGCCTATTGTTGCCTAACTTGTAAATATTTCGAAATTGATGTCCGATGTGCTTTAGTCAATCCTTTTGAATTATACCACGATAGCCATAAGCACCCCCTCAGTGTGTTTACCCAAAGCAATAGTTGTTCACAATGTACTTCTTGCGGCCAGGATCACGTCTTGTATTGGCTCCGATGCAAAGAACAGTGTCCCTTCGCATTGGACTATAGATGCGCCACACTACCACGTGCATTTAAGTATGAGTACGATGAAAATTCTCTCGTCCTCTCATACCATGGAAATGATGATTCTAATGGATTTCCTTATTGTGACATTTGTGAACAAGATAGGGATCCTAAACTTTGGTTTTATGCTTGTCCTGATTATACCGAGTGTCCGATATATGTTCATCCCAATTGTGCTCATGGTGTCTGCCCCTACGTCAAGCTTGGAAGCAGTATTAAGGTTCCCCGTTTGCATGAACACGAGCTATTTTTCAACCCGAGGAGCCATGTTTCGTGCGACTGGTGCAGCAACAATGATGAAGAACTGTCCCTTGAATGTAACAAGGCAGACTGCGATTTTAGCATTCATTACGAGTGTGCCTGCAAAGATTTAAAGTGGTCAATCAAAGAGGATACTTGAAGATCTGTGTTGGACTTTAAATTTGACTAGTTGGGGACCCGCGCTTTGCAGCGGGTGTGAGTCAATTGTATAATTTGTGAAAAAAATAGAAGTATTTCTAAGAAAATATCATCTTTAATGCGATCATGCATGAAATTCGTAAAAGAAGATTGCTGAAAAATGATTTCATCCAATGTATTCTGTGAATTTTATTTACAATTCATCTATTAAAGTACAAATGAATCACTTTACAAAAGCCTTATGAAAAGGGGAAATCAAAGACAATAAAAAAAATGCATGATCCGTAATGAAATCATAATGGGCACAACTTATCTGAGTTACTTGGATGGAGCCTTCAATCATCCACCTTTAACAGTTCATCATAAAATCTATTCATGACCCAAAGAAAATTCAAATAAAAACTTTATTAACATTAATCGTATCATAGAGCAGACAAACAAACCACGTACATAAGATCGAGGAGCTATTCACCTGGTTGTTCTGTCATTACTCATACTATGCTCAAGCTTCGGGAGTTCTTTTTGGTTACTGTTAACGTGAGCTGTATATTGGAATCAATAAATTATACTATAATTAGATTTCCTATAATCGCTATAATTAGATATGTATTAGGAAACATGTGCTGTACACGTAACATAGAATTAGGGCTCTTGTATCCTCATGTAAACTATATATACTCCTCTCTTGAGGAAGATGATATACACTGAAAATTAATACCTATTGTTTGTCAGTTACATACCTTGAAATTTTTGATGGTTTTAAATCTTGCTATTTGACACACAAAGAGACTCGAATGAGGTGGTGTGCGAAAGGGATATCAGACACAGAGATGCCTCGAATGGGATGTCCCTGCATGCAAATGAATAATAAAATTGACATAGGAATATCGTTATATTGGGAACATGAAGGATGAATTTAAGAGAAATGAAAAAGATTAAATTAATGAATTACCTCTGTAACAATGTTCGAATATCCAAGGTATATAGTGCACGATTTGCAGAGTCAGGTTCCTTTCACCTTGAAATCAAGTAAATAACAACAATCACACAAAAACAAAAGGAAAAAGAAATTAATAATGGAATATTGATCAAAATATGTTTTTGTTTCGTACTTTCATATACCATGATGTAACCGGCATTGCCAACGTCGAGTTCTTCCATGACCAATGACGCATACTTCATTAATTTTCTTTAATCCTGAAAATCTTGACCAAGTCCACTCTACCAAAATCCTCATCATTAACTTTTAATTAACAGCAAAATACAATGAATTAATTCAAAATAAAAAGTAATTAACCAAAGGCAGTTTGCATGTCAAAGAAAATTTGAAGCCATGCATCAAAGCTTTCATTTGAAATCTGATCCCAGATTATGAGGAATTTTACAACTTAAGCAGATACAGAGAGAAATCATACAAAAGAACTTAATGAATTTCGTGTAACCTAGTTTACAATTGAGTAAGTCCACAAACACCAAGAAACTCATGGAAATTGAAACCTGTCACAACTCACAAACATAGGCAGAAAAAAGAAGAAGATATCATCCCAAAAAAGCTTAAGAAATTTAGAGAGAAAAACTGGAAAAAAAATAGGAACGAAGCAATAAGATATGGAGGCGAACAGCGCAAACAAAAAAGGCTTACAAACCATACTTGGCAATCATACGGCTCACAAACGGAAGATCAAAAAACACACATGTAAAAACTTCCAGAGGAGAAAGGAAAAAAATCAAAACTTGCAGAGGAGAAGAAAACCCATTGCTTTTTCAAACTTAGGAAAGCCGTTGGATGAAAAATCATGAAAGCATTTGTTAGACACGTGTAAAAGGTATAAGTGAAGAGGGACAAAAAAAAAACACTTTTCCAAACAACCACTGGATTGAAAGAAATTGGACGGTTGAGAAGTCACCTAAACATCATGTAACACAAAAGTACCTAAACATCATGTAACACAAAAGTTTAACTTTTTTGAGACAAAATGAGACATGTGTAACACTTGTTTGAAAAAAGAAGACAAAAATTTATTTTTTTTGGTATTTTTACACAAAATGAGACACGTGTAAACTTGAAAAGGAAAACAAACAAGTTTTATTTTTTTTGGTATTTTTACTTTTTTCAGAAACCGCATGATCGCAAAAATGACGTACCATCGACGGTTCACAAATAGACAGACGTGACCCACTTTCAAGAGTACATAAAATAGGCTCCTACTTGTCACAATATTGCACCGACACTTCGAATCTTATACTAAACTAGATGGAAGATGGAAGATGGAAGATGTTGTTTATAGAAGCAGATTTTTTGTTTCTTACAAAATAAAAATGGGGGCGCGACAGGCATGTTGCAGAGAGCTGATAGGTGATTTCCGCCGGTGGAGAGTAGGTTGAAGTGCAATGTTGATGTGGCCTTATTTAAAGATATTAACAGCTTGGGATATGATGATGTGTTGCTCGACTCAAATGGTGCCATGGTAGCAGCTCCCCATGGGAAGTTGATTGGTCAAATGGATTCATATCTTGGTGAAGCTCTCAGTTTTCGTGAAATCTTGAGTTGGGTAAAGGATTTAAATCTGGTTAATGTATCTTTTGAGACTAATGCGCAATTGTTTGTGATAGCGTTGGAGAGAATAGGTGGGGATCCTTCATATTTTGACCTTATTGTGGACGATTGTAGAGCTATTCTAGCTGAGTTGTTAAACTGTAATGTTCAGTTTGTTCGGCGATCAGCGAATCGTGTTGCCCATAGTTTAACTAGGGCAGCGTTTTCTGTGTCTGGTTGCATGGAATGACATGTTGAGCCTCCTCCTTTTATTGTCGATATTCTTTTGTCAGATTCTGTTCTTTGAATAATAGATCAATCTTTTTCTCAAAAAAAAAAAAAAAACACTATGGGTCTGACATAATTTTTTTTCCCAAGGGTAGCTCACGTTTTGGGCTTACTGTTTGTTTGCGTACTTGTAGTTCATACATATATCTAGGGTTGGAGACTTGGAGTATGTTTGATTGGTAAGAAAAAAAATGATTTCAAGAAGGGAAAAAAAAAGTGAACGATGTGAAGATATTTCCAAATTCAAAGATAAAAAACTAGTTTTTTTTTCTTACACAGATTTCAAATAATGCTGGTCCTATGATAACCCTTTGGTTTCCTCAGAATGTTTCATTTTTTTTTCTTTCTTTAATATCATATCGGGGGTAGCTCAAAAGTTGGAAAATTCGTTGGAGTTGCTAGATTGGAACCCATTTGTTTTTTAGTTACTAATTTGTAAAATTTAAATTTGCAACATTTTGTTGAGATGTCAATATGACATCGTTTTACTTATATCTATTATTTAATCGATGTCCTAAACTCTGTCGTTTTAGGAGTAGCTAGGTAACCGTTGTTGACAGGACAATTGATGTTCTGCTTCTTCTTCTTTTCTTTCGAGCCGTTGTAATGGCAGAGCACGTCTTGAGCTCTCCATATATATGTTCTTTAGGTTCTTTTCTGGATATCACTTTTGCTATCAATGAAAAGCTTGAGTTGTTATTTCTTACATTTGCGAAACAATTTCATGGTATCGGAGCAGGTCGTGAATGGCCCATACCAAATTTCAAACCGAGAAAGAGAAAGCTTCTCCTAGTTCTTCTAGTTCTTCTGAGACTTCTGAGAAAGCTACTCCCAAATTTTCTTCAAAACCTACCTTTGCTATTCGTTCCCTGATGGAGAACAACATGAATTACCAGCATACCAACCAACAATTGATGAGTCAAAATCAAAACCCTTTTCGTAATCCTTACTATTTGACTCATTCCGATTTTTCTTCAAACCTAATTTCATTGGTCTTGACTGGAGCAAATTTTCATTTATGGAGTACCCAATTGGAAACAGCGTTAAAGGCAAGGAACAAAATGGGCTTCATCAATGGAACATTGCCTATGCCAGAAGAAGGAGAAGCTACTTACCAGGATTGGATTCAGTGTGACAGTTTAGTGAAGAATTGGATCACGAATTGTGTATCGCAGGACATCCTTGTAAGTATTTCTACCTCTAAAACTGCTTGTGACCTTTGGGCAGATTTGAAGAACAGATATTCTTCTGCGAATTCGACAAGGATTTTTGAGCTAGCAAGATCCATTGCTACAATCAAACAAGGGAGCTCATCTGTAAACGAATACTATGCTAGGATAAAATCCTTATGGGATGAGCTTGCCCAATTTAAGAAATTATCTGTTTGTAATTGCAGAAAGTGTTCTTGCAATGTTGAAAGGGAGGTTCTTGCTGAACAAAATCAGGATAGGCTGATTCAGTTTCTCATGGGTTTGGATGACAGTTACGAACATGTCATCAACCAAATTCTCTTGATGGATCCACTACCTGATGTCAGTAGAGCTTTTGCCCAAATTGGTCAAGTAGAAAAGAAATTAATAGTTCACACCAACAAACAAAGTGTTGCACAAAAGGATGCGCCTTCTCAAGAAACAATGGGTATGCAGGTCAATGGAAGAGGATCTTACAACTCTAGAAATGGAAAAAGGAACCAATCAGAGAAAGAAAAACTTTTCTGCAAATACTGGAAGAAGACTAACCATACAGTTGATAAATGTTTCAAGTTGATTGGTTATCCAAATTATGAGAATCCTGCAAAGAAACTGAAACAAGGGGCTCCTGGACAAATTGAAAGGAGAAACTACAATGTGAACCAGGTAGATTCTTATATGCCTTCTTTGCAGCTCTCAACTGATCAGTGCCAGCAAATTATGTCTATCTTAAAAGCAAACTCAACTACATCAGATGTCAATGCAACATCAGTTTCTTCAGTTGGAGGTAACCATTCTTATGTTTCTAAATGGATATTAGATATTGGTGCTTCTGATCATGTGTGTTGCATACCTAAGTATTTTCATACATATAAAACATTGAATAATGCTTATGTGACTCTGCCAGATGGAATGAAACATAGGATTAGTTGCATAGGTGACATTAGGCTTAAGAATGGAATAATACTTCATGAAGTACTCTGTGTAAAGAGCTTCAGACTTAATCTGATTTCAGCAAGCAAGTTGGCTGCAAACCATGATTTCAAGTTAATTTTCTCCAAAAAATTATGTGAATTGCAGGACTCAATCACATTGAGGAAGACTGTAATGGGAATCGTGCTTGATGGTTTGTACCACTTGCTTGACCAGCTGAAACCAGAAAAGAGAAATGCAATCTCTGATAAGAAAGATGTAGCTTTTGTGAATTCTGTAAACAATGTTTTTTTGTGGCCTAACAGATTAGGACACCCATCTGTTAGGATGTCTGAAATGTTGCCAAATATTTTGAAGGCAGATTGTATGGAGTGTGATATATGTCCTATGGCTAAGATGAAAAGAAATGCATTTGCTATTAGTCAAACTAAATCTTCAGCTTATTTTGAGAGTATACATTTAGACATGTGGGGACCAAATGGGACTGCCTCAATAGAAGGTTTTAAATATTTTTTAACAATTGTTGATGATTTTTCGAGGGCCACATGGATTATTCTCATGAAAGTTAAGTCTGAGGTCAGAGAACACTTAGAGTATTTCTGCAATTATGTGAAAACTCAATTTAGCACTAAGATCAAAATAATGAGGTTTGATAATGGGATGGAGTTTCACACGATAGAATTTTTCAAGAAAGAAGGTATTATTCATCAAAAGACTTGCCCATATACACCACAACAAAATGGTGTAGTGGAAAGAAAACATCAACATAAATTGAATGTTAGTAGAGCAATTAAGATTCAAGCTCATATACCAGAAGATTATTGGAGTCACTGTGTTTTGACAGTAGTTTATTTAATAAATAGGTTGCCATCTAGGGTTCTTGACAAGAAAAGCCCTTACCAGATTTTATATAATAAAGAACCAGATTATAACAATCTTAAGGTGTTTGGATGTTTATGTTATGCCAAGGTTCTTAGACCTGTAAGTTCAAAATTGATGCCAAGGCTAAGCCTTTTGTGTTCTTAGGCTATCCTGCCAACACAAAAGGATTTAAACTTTTGGATATAGACACAAATGATATCATTATATTTAAGGATGTTTTGTTTTATGAAAGTAGGTATCCTTTCAAGGAGAAGATGGAAATGTGCAGTGATGACAAAATTGATCAAACTAAAGATATAACCATTATTGAGGATGATCCAACTGTAGAGAATAGTCAGTCTATGAAAAGGAAGAAGTCAGCTCCAGTATACTTGAAGGATTATGATTGCAATAATGTGGTACAATATGATAAATCTGCAATGCTTACAAATTCAGTTTCTCATGAACATTTTCTGGCTGCAATTACTTCTCAACATGAACCTAAAAACTCCGTTGAAGCTTTTAAATATGCTGAATGGTGTGATGCCATGAATAAGGAAATATGTGCTCTTAATGAAAATAACACTTGGTCAGTAGTGAAATTACCAGAGGGTAGAAGGCCTATTGGATCAAAAATGGATATAAAAGATAAAATATAATGCAGATGGGACTGTGGAGAGATACAAAGCTCGTCTTGTAGCTCAAGGATACAATCAAGCTTATGGTTTTGATTACAAGGAGACCTTCTCCCCAGTAATCAAAAATGGTGATAGTCAGAATTTTCTTAGCTCTAGCTGCTGCAAACTGTTGGCATGTACATCACTTGGATGTACATAATGCATTCTTGAATGGGGATCTTCATGAGGATGTTTACATGAAGATGCCCCCAGGATATGAAACCCATGATACAAGTTATGTATGCAAGTTAAATAAATCTTTATATGGCTTGAAGCAAGCCTCAAGGCAATGGAACTTGAAATGTAAGCAAGCTCTATTAAGTTTTGGTTTTTATCAGTCAAAATGTGATTATTCTTTGTTTGTATATCGTGAAAATGGTCATTGTGTCATATTGCTTTTGTATGTGGATGATATGGCTATAGGAGGTGATGATCTATATCTAATTAATAAAGTCAAGAAGTATATCCAGTCTTGTTTCAAAATCAAAGACTTGGGAGAATTGCAATATTTTTTGGGTTTTGAAGTTAATAGAACTAACAATGGCATGACTGTGTGCCAAAGAAAATATGTTTTGGATTTGTTGCATGATTGTAATTTCAAGGACTACAAGGAAATAAATACTCCAATGGACACAAATTGCAAACTCTCAATTACCCAAGCGGAACCTCTTGAAGAACCAATGCTATACAAAAGGCTGGTTGGGAAACTCATGTACCTGACGTTGACAAGGCCAGATATAACATACATTGTGAATACATTGAGTCAATTCATAAAGAGTCCCACAAATCAACATCTCAAAGCTGCATACAGAGTACTTCGATATTTAAAGGGATCTACAACTCAAGGTCTTTATTTTCCAACCGAGAAGATAACTCATTTATATGCTCACTGTGATGCAGACTGGGTTGCATGTGTAGATACTAGGAGATCAGTCACTGGTTATACCATCTCTTTAGGCAAAGCTTTAATTGCATGGCAATTTAAGAAACAAACAGTGTCAAAATCCTCGGCTGAAGCAGAATATAGGTCAATGGCTTCTGTTACCAGTGAACTTATATGGATCAATGCCTTGCTTGGTGAATTTCAGAGTCCCATCAGAAGGCCAATTCCTTTGTACTGTGACAGCAATGCAGCGATACATATAGCCAACAATCCGGTTTATCACGAGAGAACAAAACATATCGAAATTGACTGTCATTTTGTTAGAGAAAGGGTGGAAAGGAAACTGATAGAATTGAGGCACATCAAGACTGCTCAGCAACCTGCAGACATGCTTACCAAACCTATGACTCTAGCTAAGTTGCAAGAATTCTTGTTCAAGCTTAACGTGATCAAAACTCATGTTAAGCTTGAGAGGGGGTGTTGAGATGTCAATATGACATCGTTTTACTTATATCTATTATTTAATCGATGTCCTAAACTCTGTCGTTTTAGGAGTAGTTAGGTAACCGTTGTTGACAGGACAATTGATGTTCTGCTTCTTCTTCTTTTCTTTCGAGCCGTTGTAATGGCAGAGCACGTCTTGAGCTCTCCATATATATGTTCTTTAGGTTCTTTTCTGGATATCACTTTTGCTATCAATGAAAAGCTTGAGTTGTTATTTCTTACATTTGTGAAACAATTTCACATTTCAATATTCATAGATTGAGTTGGAACGTACAACTCTTTCAATTACCTGAATTTGCTTGAACCTGACCATATGGTAATATTCTGTATCAATGTGGCTCCTCTTAGCCCATTCTCTACTCACATCCGTATAATCAATGTGACCAGCCTAATTGTCCATAATTTTTCTACAGACTGCACAGAAAGGTGCATTTTTAGACAGATTTTTATGCAAATCCTATGCAATCATGGATGCCGATACAATAAGAAAGATCCAAATTTTAATCAAAAAAGGAAGTGCATCTAAATTAATGAGGTTTACTCTATTAAAGATTTTTTCCCAGGTTCTCATATTGATCCCTAACCCATTTTCTTCTGCTGTTATGCCGAGCGATTGCAGCTATATGATGAATTGAACCATATCAATTCAAAAAACAGCATGCAAAGTATGAATCATGTCTTGACAAGAAATATGGCAAATGTTTTGATGTGTAAAGATGAATTGAGCCATATCAAGTAAAGGAACAACATGCAAAGTACGAATCAGGTCTTCAAAAAAAATATAACAAATTAACTATAATTTGATGTATAAACAGATCCGGCATTATTAGGCAAGATGAGCTTATAACTTACAAGAAGGTATAACACGTACTAGTGGCAATAGCTTCATGCAGTGGAATTACACGAATATATCAATGAGTTAGGCTTATTATGCCTAGGTGGCTATGGGCAGCCTAATCGTCTATTATTTCTCTGCTCAACAATAACATAATGCTCATGAGAAAAGGTCAGATGAAAAGTGATGGCTGGAGTATATTGTATTCAATACATGGGAGGAAGAGGCTTCATATATTTAGGTTATGGTCAGTCTAATCGTCCATAATTTTTCTACAGAATGCACAAAAAGGGGTAGTTTTAGACAGATTTTTATAGGAATCCTATGCAATCACGGATGCTGATAAAATAAACACGATCCAAATTTTAATTAGAAAAAGAAGTGCTACTAAAATTTATGGCTACCAAACAGCTATACAGCTATAATTGAATGGCCAAAAAAATTGATACAAGCCAAAAGTCCAATAATTTAAGTTCCAACCTTAAATAATGTTTGAAGATTGATCTGCACTCATCATCACTACGTCGTTGTAGCATCATGACCCACCAGTGACCAGTGATCACATCCAACAAAATGGATCACATTTACTGTTTTCCAGCTCTTCATTTTCATCTCCCTCAGTTGCATTTCATCAAACATTTAGACCACATAGAAAGCCACCGACTGCCGCCGCACCGAGCCCTTGATTCGGTTCCATTTCCGACTTCAGAACCCGCAACCGAGTTATTGTCGGTGTCCGGGTTTCAATCTCTCCTGTGATTCCACAAACCAAACACTGCTGGAGCTACCAAACTCCGAAACTTCACTATACAAGTCATAAACTATTCCAAACTCCGTAGTGGCGGTTCGGGCTCCATTTGAGTGACCGGGTTACGAGCAGACTGTCGTCAGATCTTAGTGAAGATCACTTGGGGTAAACGCTCACATGGGCGAGGAGGAAAAGAGTGAAAAATGGGACCCTATGTTGACTGGTGAGAATTAGCCTTTTATATTATATGTTATAAATCCATCCTTTGAATTTTTACCAATTTCGGCATCATATTACTGCTAGTAAAATCAGTTACTGGAGAACAAATTGGTCACACTTTGATCTTTCTGGTGTTTTGATTAGCAGATTTGTTTGCAAAAGTAAGGAGAGGAATAATGCCTTGATAGTAATCTAATATCCCTCATCTTAAGCAAATATGACGGCCCTAGTAAAATCTCTTTCTTCTCTTTGTACTTATCATTCTTTTTCCCCACTAGTGCTTTGGTGGTGTACGTCACATCAAATTAAAGGAAATTCGGTTTCATATGATATGAGAACAATTGAGAAGTTTCTTGGAAATTATTAGGAAGATAGACTGCACCCGCTTAAATCCTACCCCATGTATCGACTTGACTTAAAGACTCTTGACTTAGACTTGAGGTTTAGGGCGTCTATAAAATGATAGGCAAGCAATCTGGGTGATGATCATGCAGAGAGAGATATGGTATCTATCCACTTGTTTGAGATCTAAATCTTGAAAGAAAGTGTGGAAATAATGGAGATGCTTCAATTGATATCTTTAGATCACGTCCACCCTCACGATCTCATCTTCTGTGAAAAGGAAGTCGTATACCTAAACGGTCGTGAAGAAATTTTTTGCCGTGCCTGCTCGGAATCGCTACTGGATACTAGCTTTTACTATTGCGGTGAGTGCTATTTCTTTCTTCATAAGACCTGTACAAAGTTTCTTCCTGTGATTAAGCACCCCTCGCACCTTAAACATCCTCTGATTCTTCACCCGAATTCCCCATACGGTACTAAAGGTTCTGACTGTGATATGTGTGGGCAAAATACTACCGACTTCCTTTACAATTGCTCTGTTTTCAAGTTTGACCTTGATATCAATTGTGCTATGCTTGCACGGTGCTTCAGTCAACCTGAAAGTCATAAGCATCATTTCACTAAGTGGTGTCAGTCATATCCATTTACATGTAATTTCTGTGGCACATATGAGGATCGGTCTGCATCTTTATCAGTAGAATTGCTCCCTTGGATTTGCACCAAGTGCCATGTAGTAGTTCACAATAAATGCATGTCACTGCCATTCACAGTCCATTTACCACAACATGATCACCCCCTCATCCACACTTATTTCATTCCTGGAAGTTCAACTATTGCTTTGATTTGTGAAATTTGTGGTAAGGAAATGGAGAGAGAATTTGGATGTTATTCTTGTCAAAATTGTTCGTGTTGTCCATGCCAACTGCGCGATGGATAATGTGCAAAAGGTGGGTCAAAAGTTCTGGGCAGAAGAAATTGAGGCTACAGAGGACCAATTACTTGAACAAGAGATTGAGCATTTTATTCATCCTCATCATAAATTATTTCTGGTACAACATGATGTTCATTGGATCGAAACAAAATGTGATGGCTGCATGAGTCTCATCTCTTGTCCCTTTTATAAGTGTCTAGAATGTGATTTTTCTCTTCACATTACCTGTTCCAAATTACCCAAACAAATCAATCACCCAATTCACGAACAACACCCCCTAACTCTTGTCTCGAGGGATGACAATTTCTGTTTCCACTGTTACCTTTGCTTGCAATGGTTTCATGGCTTCGCCTATTATTGTCTGACTTGTAAATATTTCAAAATTGATGTCCGATGTGCTTTACTCAATCCTTTTGAATTCTACCACGATAGCCATACGCACCCCCTCAGTGTGTTTACCCAAGGCAATAGTTGTTCGCAATGTACTTCTTGCGGCAAGGATCACTTCTTGTACTTGCTCCGATGCAAAGAACAATGTCCCTTCGCGTTGGACTATGGATGCGCCACACTACCACGTACATTCAAGTATGAGTACGATGAAAATTCTCTTGTCCTCTCATACCATGGAAATGATGATTCTAATGGATTTCCTTATTGTGACATTTGTGAACAAGATAGAGATCCTAATCTTTGGTTTTACAGTTGTCCTAATTATACTGAGTGTCCGAACTATATTCATCCCACTTGTGCTCATGGTCGCTTGCCCTACGTCAAGCTAGGAAGCAGTATTAAGGCTCCCCATTTGCATGAACACGAGCTATTTTTCAACATGAGTAGCCATGTTCCGTGCGACTTGTGCGGCATCAATGATCAAGCACTGTTCGTTGAATGTAACAAGGCAGACTGCAATTTTAGCATACATAACTATTGTGGCAGGGAACGTTTTAAGAGATCAATCTAAAGAAGATGCTTAAAGATATGTTGGACTTTAAATTTGATGTTGTTTATAGACTCAAATTTGTTGTTTCTTACAAAATGACAAAGGGTCTGACATTATTTTTTTTCTAAGGGTAGCTCAAGTTTTGGGCTTGGTGTTTGTGTGCGTACTTAAGCTTGTAGTTCATAGATATATCTAGGGCTGGAGTATGTTTGATTGGTAAGAACAAAAATGATTTCAAGAAGGGAAAAAAACGAGTCAACGATGTGAAGTTTCCAAATTCAAAGATTAATAACAAGAGGGTTTTTTTCTCTCTTTCTTCATAGATTTCGAATGAGAAATCAAATTACAGTTAATAAAGATTTTTTGTGTGCTATTTATCCATTAGCAAAACAAAAAAGGCTTCCATTTTCTGTTAGTCACAGCAAATCTTTATCTCCTTTTTCTCTTATTCATTGTGATATATGGGGACCCTACTCTACTCCCACATATCATGGTCATCGATATTTTCTTTGCATTGTGGATGATTTCACACGTTGTACATGGTCTTATTTGATGAAACATAAATCTGAAACTCAACAACATCTTAACCTTCTTTAAGATGGTTAATATCCAATTCAAGTCTAATATTCAGACCATTAGAACTGATAATGGTTCTGAATTTTCATTACCTTCTTTTTACACTGAACAAGGTGTCCTTCATCAAACTTCTTGTGTAGAGACTCCACAACAAAATAGTAAGGTTGAGAGAAAACATCAACATTTACTAAATGTTGCTCGAGCTCTAAAATTTCAGTCTGCCATACCAATGCAATTCTGGGGTGATTGCATACTCACAACTACTTATCTTATCAACAGGACACCTACTCCTTTGTTAGATAACAAAACCCCATTTGAAAAATTGTTCCAAAAATCTCCTACTTATCATCATCTCAGAGTTTTTGGTAGTTTGTGTTATGCATCCACTTTGCATAGACACAAAACCAAGTTTGATTCAAGGGCTGTCCCATGCATTTTTCTAGGATATCATGCAGGTGTCAAAGGTTATAAGCTTTATAATCTTCATACTGATTCTATTTTTCTGTCCAGAGATGTCATTTTCCATGAACATTTATTTCCCTTTGCTAATCCAGAGTTATTGGCCTCTTTGCAAACATCTATTCACTCCACTCTTCCTCACACTTCTCATTCTTCCTCTCCACAACCAGTTTATCATTCTCCTATTTTAGCTCCACCATTACACACCAATTTACATGATTCACCAACTCTTGTTACACAACCTGACCTTATATCACCTATACAACAACCTCTTGTCCTACCTGCATCTCCTATAGTTTCATTGTCATCTACTTCATTACCTTCTACATCCTCTCCTCCACTCCGAAAATCTACTAGAGTTAGTCATCCACCTACCTATCTCAAAGATTTTCATACTTCTCTTACGACTGGTTCTTCTTATCCTCTCACATCTTTTCATTCCTATACACATCTTTCACCCACACACCAGGCTTATGCAATGCAAGTTGTTAATCATTTTGAGCCTCGAACATATTCAGAGGCTTCTGGAATTTCAGTTTGGTGTGATGCTATGCAGACTGAGCTACATGCTCTTAAAAATAATAACACTTGGGTTGTCACTAATCTGCCAGTGGGCAAGCATCCTATTGGATGTAAATGGTTGTACCGAGTTAAGTATTTGTCAGATGGTTCAGTGGAGAGATATAAGGCACGCTTGGTAGCCAAGGGTTATACTCAAGAATTTGGTATTGACTACATAGACACTTTCTCACCTGTGGCTAAGATGACCACAGTTCGACTAGTTTTGGCTCTTGCATCTGCTCAAGGCTGGCCCCTTCATCAATGTGATGTCAACAATGCATTTTTACATGGGGACTTAGCCGAGGAGGTTTACATGACATTACCACCTGGTCTTATCATTAAGGGGGAGTTTCACCATCCTATTTGTAGATTAACCAAATCTTTATATGGTTTGAAGCAGGCATCCAGATAGTGGTTTGCCAAGCTTTCAACTTTTCTTCTCTCTAATGGTTTCAGGCAATCAAAGTCAGACTATTCTCTCTTTACTTATCAAAGATCTTCTTCTACTCCCTTGTTAATTTTACTGGTATACGTGGATGATATTATTCTGGCATGTCTTGATGTTGCTGAGATACAGAGTATTAAACATATTCTGCATCAGAAATTCAAAATCAAAGATTTGGGGATACTCAAGTACTTTCTTGGTTTGGAAGTAGCACGATCAAAGACTGGGATTTCTCTTTGTCAAAGGAAATATGCACTTGATATTCTCCAAGATTCTGGTTACTTAGGCTGCAAACCAGTAAACTTTCCTATGGAAACTAATTTGAAGTTATGTCAAGCTCAACCAAAGGATGTTCTGTTACAAGATATTTCTCAATATCGTAGGCTTGTTGGCAGATTGTTATACCTTACCACAACTAGACCTGATATATGCTATGTTGTTCAACAACTTAGTTAATTTCTTGCAAAGCCAACTGTTACTCACATGCAGGCAGCTTATCGAGTTCTTCAATATCTTAAGAACTCAATTGGGAAAGGTTTGTTTTTCCCAGCCAATAGTGTCATACAGTAAAGAGTTTTTCTGACTTAGATTGGGCTGGTTGTCCAGATTCCAGAAGGTCTATAACTGATCATTGTACTTTTCTTGGCAACTCTTTGATTTCTTGGAAATCCAAGAAACAAACAACTGTTTCTAGATCTTCTGCAGAGGCTGAATACCGTGCAGTTGCTGCTACCACTTGTGAAATTGTTTGGTTATTATATTTGCTCAAGGATTTACATATACCTCATCCAAAACCTGCTTTATTATTTTGTGATAGTAAGGCAGCTTTGTATATAGCAGCAAATCCAGTATTCCATGAAAGAACTAAGCATATTGAGATCGATTGTCATGTGGTGAGAGACAAAATTCAAGAAGGTGTTCTTCAGACTATGCATGTGTCTTCTGTAAACCAAGTTGCTGATGTTTTTACGAAAGCTTTAGGTTTTGTACTCTATGATTCTTTTGTTCGCAAGATGAATATGGTGAATATATATTCATCTTGAGGGGGAGTTTCACGATTGTAATTCTATTAGTTTGTTACATACACGTGTCCTTCTTTATTCTTTCTATTTATAGTATTCTGTTATAACAGAGTAAGTGACTTCTGCTATATATAGAAGAGATGTAAACAATACACATTTAATGAGAAAAGTATCTTCTCCAGAATTTCTCTACTGTTCTTCGTTATTTGTCTTTTGTTCTTGAACATTTCTTGATCCAGATTACAAGATTTCATATTCTGTAAACTACTAACTTCACACTTCTATACAGAGTAAAGATCAAGAAAGCCGGGATTACAATCACATAAATCAATAAATTACAAGCCTATCTGAGAAACAGGAGAATCTACAATCTGAGGAGGTGCCAACTTCCCATGAGAATCTTCAACCTTATCTGGTACCATTATTGACTTCGGCAGTTGGCGGTAGTGCGATATCAAAGATTGATGGAGTCATGATCCTCATGAAGAAACTGTGACAGCCAGACGCTGTTAGAAAACTAGGATGAGAAAATTGAAGGCTTTGATCGTGTAGTCACTGTCCTTAAGGAATTTATACCCCCACTATGTTGCTATTGGGTATACGGCAAAATCCTCTAGGATGAACAAAGCCAAATAGAATTGTAGATAGCAAACTCTACAATTCTCCCAAGAACAAGTTTAGAGAAACGTTTTTGTTATATTTAAAAGAGAGATTGCAAAGGTATTTATAATACCTTAGAACTCTAGAAGAGACACACCCTTTAGACCAAAAAACATGTTTCTTGGGCAGTTTATTATGCAGTTAATTAACTGCATAATTAAAGCCCAATTAGGGTACATTAGTTTTGAAATATTTGGAGCTTCCCTCCAAATCTTCCCACCATCCAAACTCAAGAAATTTGGTGTGTTTCATATTTTAAACCATGACACTTCTCCTCTCTTTTCCAATGTGGGACTTTTTATCATCACTAACTATCTCCAACAATCCCCCACTTAGGTAGTGATGTAAACGATCATAATGAACTAAAGTTTATGCATATAGAAGGTGTCTTTCGACTTAAACCTTCTATTAGTATAAACATTTCAAAACCTTGTCAAAATCAATGGTTATGAACATAATTAAACCAAGATTTTATATAACAAGATCGGAAACATCATACACATAAACTTACAAGTTTCTCTAGTATGTTCACCGTGAGCTTTAGCACCATATTATGGCCTTGTGCTACCTCCTAGGTTCATGAACACTTACAAAAGTTTTACATCTAAACTCTTGATAGAAGCGGCACCACTTCTTGTGTTCACATAGGTGAAGAACTGTTGAAGTTTTAAAATTTGAAACTTCCTTGTTCATTATCCGAACACCAAATCTTCATTAAGAATATGTAATATTCAACCTATTTTCCATAAGCACTATATAACCTTGTGCTCGCTAACAATCACTAATAACTTGTTATTACCATTTAAACCTTTAAAATTGCTAAGCAATAGAAAAGGTAAGGTTCCAATTATTAGTGAAAATTATAAAAGTCTAAGACCCATCGCACTTGTAGTGCTTTTAATAATCTCTCTCGAGAGTCCTTTTGTTAATGGGTCGGCTAGGTTCTTATTAGACCTTACATAGACAACTGTGACTATACCATCAGAAATTAGTTGTCTAATATATTCATGTCTTAAAGCAATATGTCTAGACTTACCATTATAAATTTTATTGAAAGCCCTAGACATAGTTGCTTGACTATCACAGTACAAAGAAACTGCTGGCATTGGTTGTGGCCACAACTCTATATCCATTAATACATTTCTCAGCCATTCCGCTTCTTTGCCTGCTGCTGCCAAAGCAATGAACTCGGATTCCATCGTGGAATGAGTAATGCACGTCTGTTTCTTAGAAGCCCATGAGATAGCTCCTCCACCTAAAGTGAAAATCCAACCAGACATTGATTTATTATCATTAATACTAGTTATCCAACTAGCATCAGTATACCCTTCTAGTACCGAAGGAAACTTATTGTAAACCAAGGCAAGAAACTTTGTTCTTTTAAGATAACCAAAAACTCTGCCAATTGCTCTCCAATGTTCAGTACTAGGATTAATCGTATATCTTGAAAGTTTACAAACAGCAAAAGCAATGTCAGGTCTAGTGCAATGCATAGCATACATTAAACTACCAATTGCACTAGCATAGTCTAGTTGACTAATAGACCTTCCCGTATTCTCTGCCAACTTATTAGAAACATCGAAAGGAGTATTCGCTTCTTTAATTCCCAAGTGATTAAACTTGGAAAGAATTTTATCAATATAATGAGATTGGCACAAAGCAAAACCCCCACTATGTTTCGTAACTTTAATCCCTAAGATAGTATCAACTTCTCCCAAATCTTTCATCTTAAATTGAGAGGTTAAATACTTTTTAGTATCATTTACTCCTCGCATATTTGTTCCTATAATTAACATGTCATCAACATAGAGACAGACAATTACACCATAGTCTCTAGTGAATTTGGAGTAAATACATTTATCTGCTCCATTATGTTTAAACCCATGTGACAAAATCACACTATCAAACTTTTCATGCCATTGTTTAGGAGCTTGTTTTAATCCATACAAGGATTTCACCAATTTGCAGACTTTCCTTTCATTTCCAGGAAGAATAAAACCTTCAGGTTGTTCCATATAAACTTCCTCAACAAGCTCACCATTCAAAAAAGCTGTTTTTACATCCATTTGATGGATATACAAATCATATATAGATGCTAAAGCAAACAACACTCTAATAGAAGTAATTCTTGCCACAGGAGCATATGTATCAAAATAATCAACTCCTTCCTTTTGTTTAAAACCCTTGGCTACTAGTCTAGCTTTGAAGGTTTGTAGAGAACCATCAATATTGTTTTTCCTTCTAAACACCCATTTACAACCAATAGGTTTACAACTAGGTGGTAAGTCAACTAATACCCATGTTCCATTTGATAAAAGAGAATCCATTTCATCATTAATTGCTTCCTTCCAAAAACTGGAATCTCTTGAAGCCATTGCTTCACTATATGTTTTTGGATCATCTTCCAAATGTAGAACAATAGGTATTTTATTCAAAATATCATCTCTACTACCTTCAACCAAAAAGACTATTGCTTGTGAAGATATAAAATCAGAATCTAAATTCTTCTCTTTCCTAACCCGTTTACTTCTTCTAGGTTCACTAGAAGACTCAACTATTTTTCGTTTATTATCTTGAGAAGAACTAGAATTCATATTAGTGTTTTGTGTAACTAAAGGTTCAGATTGTTGAGCAATACTTGAATTTCCAAGAAAACTAGTTTCTAAAAATTCAACATCTCTAGACTCTATGATAACATTAGAGTCTATATCCAACATTCTATATGCCTTTGAATTCTCAGCATATCCCACAAAAACACTCTTAAGAGCTCTTGGTCCCAATTTGGTTCTCTTAGGATCTGGAACTCTATAAAAAGCTATACATCCCCATACTCTCAAATAGCTTAAATTTGGCTTCCTTCCTTTCCATACTTCATATGGAGAAGTCTTAGTTTTCTTTGAGGGTACTCTATTATGAACATGGCAAGCTGTTAACAAAGCCTCTCCCCATAGATTCTTTGGTAGTTTAGCATGCATAAGCATAGCATTAATCATGTCTACCAAAGTTCTATTTTTCCTTTCAGCCAAACCGTTTTGTTGTGGAGTATAGGGGGAACTTGTTTGATGTATCAAACCATTTTCTTCACAAAAAACTGAAAAATCAATTGAAAAATATTCACCACCTCGATCACTTCGTAGGATTTTTATTTTCTTTCCCAATTGATTTTCAACCAAGACTTTGTAACATTTAAACATATCAAATGCTTGATCTTTAGTTCTCATTAAATAAACATGAGTAAATCTAGAATGATCATCTATAAAAGTAATAAAATATCTATTTCCTCCTCTAGTTAGATGACCATTTAATTCACATATATCCGAATGCACTAGTTCAAGTAATTCAGTTGTTCTTTCATTCTTTGGAAAAGGTTTCTTAGTCATTTTTGCTTGTATACATACTTCACATTTTCCAGAATTTTCAGAGTTTCCATTTGTACAAGAAATTAAACCATGCTTAGACATAGACTTGATTGATCTATAATTAACATGTGATAAACGAGCATGCCATAAATTATAAGGAGATTCAAGAATATAAACAGAAACATCAACTTTATTAATGCTTAACTTAAACATTCCATCACATGAATATCCTTGTCCAACAAATACACCATTCTTAGAAAATATAACTTTTTCTGCCTCTAAAACATCCTTCAAGCCCTTCTTGCACAGCAAACTTGCAGAAATCAGATTTTTCCTTACATCTGGAACATGGAATACATTCATTAAAACCAGTTTCTTTCCAGATGTGAATTGCAGTTCTATAATCCCTTTTCCAAGCACCTTGGCAGTGTCATGATTCCCCATTAGAACATTTTCATCCTTTGCTGCTACTTGATAATTTTTGAACAGATTTTTGTCATTGCAAACATGCACAGTAGCTCCAGAATCATACCACCAATCTGTGGACTTATCATTTGTTGCCATGTTGCATTCTGTTACCATACTGATTTTAAGATCAGCAACCATAGCAATAATTTCAGAAGGACTTGGAGGATGTTCAACAATATTTGCCTTCTTTTGTCCAGCATTTGCCTTTGTCTTCAATTTCTTATAAAATCTGCACTCTTTCTTGAAATGGCCATTCTTTCCACAGAAGAAGCATGTCTTGTTCTTCTTATTGTTGGTAGCATTGGAATCATCATATTTCCTTTTCTTTCCAGACTTATTAGTACCAGACTCAACATGATTCACCTTAGAATCAGACTCTAAAGCAAACTTATTCTCGCGGTTGCGAGTTTCTTCTTCAATTCGAATATGCTTTATGAGTTTGTCTATGGTGAAATCCTCAGTAGTGTGTAACAATTTCTTTCGATAATTGTTCCAAGAGGCTGGCAATTTTGCAATTACCGCAGCCACTTGTAATTGTTCAGACACATCTACCTTAAGATCCTTGAGTCTAGATACTAATACAAGCAGTTCATCCACTTGAGACATAATTGGCTTATTTTCAAATATTCGAAACTCAAAAAATTTCATACTAAGAAATTTATCCGTACCTTGTTTCTCAGACATATACTTGTTCTCCATGGCACTCCAAATTTCTTGAGGAGACTTGATTGTACGAAACAGATCATACAATCTGTCAGATAAGGCATTCAGAATATAACCCCTGCATCGTACTTCATCTTCATCACGTTTTTTGCGGGATGCTTTCAATTCATCAGTATCTTCATCAGATGGTTCTGGAATTGGTGGAAGATTTCCACTTAGCATGTATGCAACGCCCAATTCAGTAAGGAAGAAAAATAATTTGTCCTTCCAGCGGGTGAAGTTTGTTCCATCAAAACGATCCAACTTGAAAACATCATGATTAAGCAACTTGTTGAAACCAGTAGCCGGACCAGTAGGAAAAACAGTAGCCGATCCAGAAGCCTCCATTATTGAAATAAATTCCTTAAGATTGTTAGAAAACTAGGATGAGAAAATTGAAGGCTTTGATCGTGTACTCACTGTCCTTTAGGAATTTATGCCCCCACTATGTTGCTATTGGGTATACGGCAAAATCCTCTAGGATGAACAAAGCCAAATAGAATTGTAGATAGCAAACTCTACAATTCTCCCAAGAACAAGTTTAGAGAAACGTTTTTGTTATATTTAAAAGAGAGATTGCAAAGGTATTTATAATACCTTAGAACTCTAGAAGAGACACACCCTTTAGACCAAAAAACATGTTTCTTGGGCAGTTTATTATGCAGTTAATTAACTGCATAATTAAAGCCCAATTAGGGTACATTAGTTTTGAAATATTTGGAGCTTCCCTCCAAATCTTCCCACCATCCAAACTCAAGAAATTTGGTGTGTTTCATATTTTAAACCATGACACTTCTCCTCTCTTTTCCAATGTGGGACTTTTTATCATCACTAACTATCTCCAACAGACGCAAGGAAGAGACAAGAGATCCGAAAAAGAGAAGCTGTATTGCAGATTGCGGCAGAGGACAATAATTCTCGTCGACTCGGAGAAGGCGAGAACTGATATGAGAAGTCACTCTTGTCCAGCATGAGGGTTTAAAATAACTGGCTAGGCTAGTGAGCTGGATAGGCAGGGGCGGTCCTGGCCTATTTGGGGCCCGGGGCGAGATGTTTTTTGGGGGCCCTCAAGGAGGGGTTGGGGGCAGCGCCCCGAAATTTTTTTTGGGGTTCGGGGCAACGTCCCGAAATTTTTTTTTGACACATAGTCATAACTTTTAAACTAATAATAAAAATTCAAACAAATAAAACAACAATAAATTTTTGATAGCTGGAACCCAATTTTGGTAGGCTAGACCATCACGTTTTGAATGTCATTACATTAAAATTAAACTAGTAATTATAATATTCAGTTAAAAATATAATTACATAAAATCACATAAATAGAGACGTTGGAGGTTGGAGAGAGAGAGACAGAACAGAGATTACAGAGATGGGAGACAAGAGAAAGAGGTGAAGATGTAAATGAGAGTTTTAAAAGTGAAATTGGGCCTTGTAGTAAGTAACTTTGGACTTGAAATTCGAGGCCCAATTTTAAGTATAAAAAACGGATTTTTGGACTTGAAATTGGGGGCCCAATTTTAAGTACAAAAAATGGATCTTTGGACTTGAAATTGGAGGCCCAATTTTAAGTACAAAAAATGGATCTTTGGACTTGAAATTGGGGGCCCAATTTTAACTACAAAAAATGGAAGAAAAAGTGAAGAGGAGATGTTGGATTAAAGGCTCGAACCACTAACCTCATTATCTTAAAGACCTGTTGCGCTGCTAGACCAGAAGTGAGTTATGATACAATGGTTGTAAAAACTAAATTTTATACATATGTTAAAACATATTAGTATTAAAAAAAAAATTGGGGCCCTCGAATTTTGGGGGCCCTGGGCGGTCGCCCCTGCCCAGGGCCGCCCCTGCCCAGGGCCGCCCCTGTGGATAGGTTCTGGCTGGTGAGGATAATGACATCCAATCACAGAAGGGCAATCATTCCAGTACAAGAAAACATTTGACACGTACACTTGCCAAAGCTTTCAAGTAAACTCTATCGTTGCTTTTGTAATCGTTAGTCTCCAACGTTCACTTCAAAATCTGAAAAGTCTTAAAAAATATATAAATTTAAACTTATCCCAACTATGTTATAAGGAAAATCAACAATTCATTAGGATTGCTTGAGAAACCTGAAATGACTGGAAATTGAGGAGTTTTTTAATTGACTTAAAATTAGAGGTTTTAAAAACTTTCTTATTTGAGAGACCGAAAATGATTAGAAATGAGAAGATTTTTGAGTGGCTGAAAATTAGTGATTTTTAAACCCCTTACTTGTTTACATTTTAGAGACACTGGTTTTGGTTTTTTTTTTTTTTTAACTTGATCGATTTTTAAATGTTGTTAATCGATCACTTCTAGCCAGCAACAGAGAGCAATGCAGATTGGGATAGTAATCCACAATCGCCTCTAGCGATTCTCTTGTGATACTTCATAACATGGTCCTCGGTGCTTAGAAGGGGGGTTGTCAAGCGGAATCAATACCACGTCACACTCACATTAAGACACTTGAGAAAGTTTGATTCTTCAAGGACGTATTTGTTGCCGCCTTAAATTACATGGACCTCAAAGGCTTAATACAAATGGGATGGGCCGGATCCGAATTGTTCTCTGTGTTTCTAGGCCCATCACGCAGAGTTTAAAACATCAAAGCCCAGTGATGATCGAAGACTAAGAAAATAGAAAATAGTTACAGTTGGTTACAAAGTGTTTATTTGAAGTAGTAGCCAATCAGAAAGAGGTAACAAATACTATAAAAAGGGGTAGACAAGACAAGAAAAATGGTCCGAACCATACCCACAAATTTACACTTTTCTTAGTTTGCATTGTAACTGTCATAGACCTTTTTGTCCGTCCCTTTAGATTCAATGTAAGTTTTTAACGTTTGTTTCCCTCAATCATTTTACTTGTTTCTTCTTCCAGTCTTAGTGCAGTTTGTCTTTTTCACTAGTTTAGTTCAAGTCGTTTTTATTTCCTTAAGTAGACTTCAATTTAGACATCCCTCCAAAGTCTTTTTAATTGAAGTACGGTAGAATTCACCTCTTTTGATCGTCCAACTTCATCGATTGATTCATGTCACGTATTTGGCGACTTTCATAATCTTGAGTCATTCGAGTAGTTCGATCGACCTCAAAAATTCGTGAAGAACAAAACTCGGGAACAATAGTACCGCCTCTAACGGAGAGCAAAGGCGTCCGTTCACGTCAGCCCAGTGAACTGAGCGGGTCACTTGACAAAATGGGGCATATTGAGCAAGTAAGAAATATTGGCCCCTCTCCACTTTATAGTTGATGGTTTTTTTCTTACTTTCACCTTTGAGATTTCGTCTGTTCGGTCCTCCTGGAATGGATGCAAGGCTTCCCTTTTTGATGAATCGATTTTAGTATGAAACTCAACCCCTGGCCTTTATCCCTTGCTTCAAGAAATTCATTAACTCAAGGAGTGGATTATATTCGTCAAGTGCCACAAGGAAGTCATCCTCAGTGCGCTCCATCTGATCATCTTCTTCTTCCCATATTGATGACACGAAAGAGAACCTCACCTAATGAAATGACCTCACGCCAGTGCTATCCTAAAAAGGTTTTGACTAGAGTCTAAGCTGTTTGTTTGAGCGTATAAGCTCAACTTGTCTCTACACATCAACTTATGAGCTTAATTATAAGGAAGTCATCTGTATTGCTTTCCTAGCTTTCATGCAAACTCATAGTTCCCTAGCCACGTTTCCTATGTTACGACTGTGGGAAAGCCATTTAATCTCAGGCAGCTAGTGTAGTTATTGATGTTCTTTACTATTGAATTGAGACAAAGACAAGAAAATAAAAAAATAAAAAATAAAAAAACATGGAAATAAGAGCGTTATGAATACCATTGTGTTTCCCTTGATTAAACAACCCAACATTCTGTCATTTCAACTACATCAAATGATCTTTCAAATTGGTATTGCCTCCTCTCGCCGTTCCTCCATTCTACCTGGTTTAGTGGAACACTACAACATTCTGCCTTTTTACCACAACAAATATCACCGTAAAAATTTTCTTAAGCCGATGATTTTCAAATTTGCAGTCAACAAAAAGCACCATGAAAGGATATAGAAAATAACATGGATAAAGAATGTCTAGTTATTGAAAGGATCAGGCCACTGTATTTAAAAAAGGTTCCAGGTTTGGTATAACTTGGCCAGTATGTTGATCTTTTGTTGGTCAACCTTTACACTATGTTTGAATAAGGGAGGGGAGGAGAGAGGAAGAAAAATTTGAGAGGAATGAAAAACAGAGTAGAGATAAAGTTAATTTTATTTTCTCTTGTTTGGATAATCAAAAAATATGAAAAGAAAAAATGAAAAAGTGTGTATTTATGATTTGTAATATCGATATAATTTAACATGTTACTCTTAATATAAATTTATATGGGTAACACTAAAGCAACCCTAACCTAAACCCTTAATAAACCCAAACCTGTATATAGGTTGCTTCTTGTGAAATGACAACAATTCAATCATTTTTTATAATAAAATATTCATAAAAAATTCTATTTTACAAATAAAAATAGAAATATGTCTCCCTTCTTCTTGGATGTCACCTAGCCAAAATTGCCACTGATGAATGAATCTTTCTCACTTGCAGGTACTTACACTTGTGCATAACCCAAGTCGCCAAGAAGGTTGCTCTCCCACCTATAGTTTAGCTTCCTCCACAGGAGTTTGATAAGTCAATATTTCTCCAATCCACACACAATGGGTCTGCTTGTTAAGGGTTCTTTAAAAATGCAATCACCAAACCTAGATCTATACGTTGATTGTTCTTTCCTGGGGAAGGTGATCATGAATCGTTTCGTCGTTCGGATCAGATATAAAACCATCTGAATTTTAAAACCCCAATTTGAATTGAAATTTGCCCGTGATTGTAATTATTGCTGATGTTAAAGAAGTGTCTAATAGAGAGATTGCATCTAAAGAGCCTTGTAGCTGAGAAAAAGAAAGAGAGGAGGAGGTGGTGTTAAGGTTTAGTTGCATCGGCGTCCATGGCGCTGGTAGGAGAAGAGAGAGACGTCAAAAAAAATTGGGATTATTTGGTGATAAGTCCTTTATATGGACTTTATATTTCATTTAGTCTTTTTGAAAAATTTATAGTCAAATACATCCTCAATTATTTGAACATTAACTCAATAAGGACAACTTTAAATTTTAACTTTATTTAATGACAATTTTACCCTACCCTCATTTAAACCTATCTTTATTTTTATTAGTATATGATTGCTCTTTATTTAGAAAATAATAATTATAATAAAATAAATATAAATACAATTCCAGAAAATCTAATGAAATCATGTTTTGTATCTATATGTTTTTAAAAATAAACTAATATTTTCACTTTTGATGAATCAAACTGAAGAGTCAATCAACCAATTTTTTTTTCTCGAAAATCAAGTGCACTCACATGCACAAAATTTACTTGACTTGGTAACTTATATATATGCATTAAAATCTGTGAATCAATATATTATTGAAATCAACAATCGAACACTTGTGCATTAACAAAACAATATTTAATATAAATGTCAATATCTTATTACATTGTTAACTAACAACCAAAGTCCATAACTTATGACAATAGTACCATAATAAAACTCAATTCGTATTTCAAACAAAACTAAATACCATAACAATTTCTAGCCGTTTTGGTGATTTTTGCGAAAATCCTCTAAATTCTGGGTAAGAAATCCTCTGAATTTTTTTTTGCATAATTTCAAAAAATCTTCTAAATTGTTTTGGTGAATTTTGTAAAATCCTCTGAATTCTTGATAAGTTTAAGAAATTCTCCGATCATCTACATTTTTGGTTGTTTTTTTGTTTGATTTTGATAAATCCTCTAAATGTTTTATAAAAAATTTATAGGATTTCTGGTAATAGGGTATAAAGTTTAGGATTTTGAGGATGAAGATATTAGTGATGATATAAGGTTTAGGGTTTTTATTTCATTTTCAAAAATTCTTCTAATTTTTATTATACATTTTATGAAATCCTCTAAAATATTTTGCTTAATTTCAAGAAAATTCTGATTTATTTTGTTAAATTTTGCGAAATCCTCTTAATTTGAGACAAGTTGTGAAATCCTTTGAATTTTTGGTTGTTTTTTGTTTGATTTTCAAAAACTCAATATTTTTTTGGGGAATTCACCAATAAGTCCTTTAATAAAAATATGTATTCCATTTACTACCTTCAATTTTTCAATATTCTATAACATCCTTTAAATAATTATGGACAAAACTACCCTTATTCCAATAAGTCCTTATGTGGATGACATATGCTGACATCATCAGATTCTTCTTATTTTTTTTCTTTTAAAAACTTTAAAATAGTTTTATCTCTCAAAATACACATCGGATTTTTTTTAAAAAAAATAGATTCAAAATCAGCACGAAAAACTCTTTCCAATGAGACCCATGATCGATATGTTTAAATGTTCATTCGTCAAATCCTCTGAATAAACTCAGAGGATTTCTCAAAACTCACCAAAACCAATTAAATGAGTTTTCAAAATTAAGCAAAAAAATTCTGATGATTTCATAAAAATATATCAAAAAAATATATAAAATTTTCGAAAAATCAAACAAAAAACAACCAAAAATTCAGAGGATTTCACAAACTTGTCTCAAATTTAGAGGATTTCGCAAAATTTATCAAAATAAATCATAATTTTTTTGAAATAAGCAAAAAAATTTAGAGGATTTCATAAAATATATAATAAAAATTAGATTAATTTTTGAAAATCAAAGAAAAAACAACCCGAAACTCTAAATTCTAAACCCCAAAATCTTGAATCTCAAAATCCTAAATACTAAATACTAAATCCTAAATCCTAAACTTTTAAATCTCAAAATCCTAAACTTTAAACACTAAACTCTAATATTCTAAACTCTGGACTCTTAAACTTTAAACCTTTTAACCAGAAATTCTCTGAAGTTTTCAGAAATCCTCTAAATTTCTTAGAAATCCTCTGAATGTTAACAGTTCTGGTTTTAATTTTGAACAAAAAATCTTATAAATAATTAAGAAGAATTTATAAAAATAAGAAGAAAATCATAACATTTTACTAACTTATATTCCTAAACCCTAAATCTTAAACCTTAAGTCGTAAACCCTAAAATCATAAATAATAAATTATAATCTCCTATATATCCTAAACTCTAAACACTAATATTTTAAACCTCAAAACCCTAAAATTTATACCCTATTATCAGAAATCTTCTAAATTTTTTATAAAAAATTTAGAGGATTTATCAAAATCAAACAAAAAAACAACCAAAAATTTAGATGATCATAGGATTTCTCAAACTTTTCAAGAATTCAGAGGATTTGACAAAACTCACCAAAAAAATTCAGAAGAGTTTTTGAAATTATGTAAAATAAAAATAAAAAAAATCAGAGGATTTCTTACCCAGAATTCAAAGGATTTTTTACCCAGAATTCAGAGGATTTTATTAAAAGTCACCAAAAAGGCTAAAAATTGTTCTAATAGTTGGTTTTGTTTAAATTATGAATTGAGTTTTATTATGATATTATTTTCATAAGTTATTGGCTTTGATTGTTAGTGAAGAATGTAATATAAATATTGACATTTGTATTGGATAATGTTTTGTTGATGCATAAGTGTTTCATTGTTGATTTCGATAATATAATGATTCACAGATTTTAATGCATATGCATATGTTATTGAGTCAAGTAAATTTTATACATGTGAGTCCATGTACTTAATTTTCATGAAATAAAAAAATTTGGTTGATCGACTCTTCACTTTGATTCATCAAAAGTGAAAATATTAGTTTATCTTTAAAAATATATAGATAAGAAACATAATTTTCACCAGACTTTATGGGATTGTATTTATATTTATTTTATTAAAATAATTAATTTCTAAATAAAGAGCAATCATGTACTAATAAAAATAAGGATAAATTTAAATGAGGGGAGGGTAAAATTGTCATTAATAGAGATTAAAACTTAAAGTTGTCCTTATTGAGCTAAGCTTCAAATAATTGGGGATGTATTGGGTTACAAACTTTTCAAAAAGACTAAATAGAATATGAAGTCCATATAAATGACTTATCACCAAATAATCCTATTTTTATATATATTTTTATGAAATCATATGTATTTTTTTGCTTAATTTTAAAAACTCATTTAATTGGTTTTGGTGAGTTTTGAGAAATACTTTGAATTCTAGATAAGTTTGAGAAATCATTTGAGTTCATTCAGAGGATTTGACAAATAAACATTTAAACATATCGATCATGGATCTCATTAGAAAGAGTTTTTCGTGCTGATTATGAATATATATATATATTTTTAAAAAATCCGACTTGTATTTTGAGAGATAAAACTGTTTTAAAGTTTTTAAAAGAAAAAAATAAAAAGAATCTGATGATGTCAGCATATGTCATCCATATAAGGGCTTCTTGGAATAAGAGTAGTTTTGTCCATAATTATTTAAAGGATGTTATGGAATATTGAAAAATTGAAGGTAGTGAATGAAATATATATTTTTATTAAAAGACTTATTGGTGAATCCCCAAAAAATTGCTATATGGTTTCCTGATTGAGGTTAAATCTGGGACCCACATAAGAAACACTAATACGCCTAGGATGAGGGAAAAGCAAGGTTGCAATAATAGCCAAATATTTAAATTGACAATAAAAAAAAGAAATGTACAGCGCACAAAAAATAAAATTGGGTTTAAAGTGAGTTGGGTTTGTTTATCAAAACCCATGTTATAAACTTAGATATCAATTTAGGATGAGGACGGAGTTGTAATTTAATAGGTGAGACCTATTGGAGCAGCTGCTTTTCACCCGATTTCCCCTCAATTTTGAGGGGGAAAAACATGTGGGACCCATGACATTTTTTTCTCCCAAAAATGCCTTCCTATTTTTACCTTCTCTAACCAAAAACCCCTACTTTCATATTTCATCCAAATTACCCTCAAATTTTTCATCTCCTTCTTTTTACCCCTATCTAAAATAGTGTTAAATCCATGCCTATGTGTCATAATATAGTTGGCTTGGTATATTTATTGTCTTTCATATTAATGCAAAGAAGGAATTGAATTTGAGTTTTTTTTTCATGATCCTGGTAGTAGGTATGTATTTAATAACCATACAGACTACATAATGAAGATCCGAGCAATACATGGGGGAATTAAATGCCCTAGCTACCCAGCTAGCTGGGGTCTGCTGTATAGTTTTTACAGTGGACCCCGCTGTTGGGTCATTTTAGGGTCAGATTTCTTTTTTATTTTTATTATTTAAAAATCACGAATGTTTTCTGATCGGGATTAAAAGCTCAATGATATATTATTTTTGTCAAATAAAAATCAAATGAAGAGTGCAAATTGATATAAAAAAAATTTGGATTTATATTTAACTGTACAAAATTATTTTCTTTTTTCTGATTCATTTGATTTCTGTTTGACACAAATAATATATTATTGATCTTAAAATTTCGATCGGTATACATTCATAAATTTTAAATAATAAAATAATATTTTTTTCTACCCTAAAATACCCTACAACGGGTCCGCTGTAGCAGACCCCGCACTCCTTCCCCACGTGGCAGGACAAAATGTATTTATGTTTGTAGCCGTGGTCCTGTGGAAATGTCAGTTATTAACATCAATGGAAAGGTTGCTCAGTTGGTAGTGTCAGGCATATTACTTTGTTGCATAATTAAATAGATACGTACTACCGGTGAAGTGTACACGCTTGCTTCGATTCCCGAGTCCCGACATGTCGTAGTTAGTTAGGTTTGGTCTGGTGCGTCGCTGGTTTTTTTTTTTTTTTTTTTTGATGGGTTATCTGGGTCTTGCTACTTGTGTTACATAAAAGAACATTATTTTAGGCTTTCTGTGCAAATACATTAATAACGTACGGATATTGTTATCTACTGCATGAGTTGTATAGTTGTTAATTAGCTACATTAAAGGTCCGTTTGTTTCAAAATTACATTTCATAGATTTAAGCTGTCAAAAATGATGTGTTTAAACCTATGAAAAATGTGATGTAAAAAGCCGTAGAGTCCACAACTTTAAGCTGTACAAAATGTTGTAGAGTGTTTGATTCATTTTTCTATTAATGATAAAAAAAATTAAAAAAATGTATTACGATAAAAAGTAATTGAAAACTTTTAATATACGGAAAGACAATTATGTAATATGATTGTAAACTTTGAAAAGTTATAGTAAAAAAAAAATTATTTTACATAGTTTAAAATTGTAGAGCCCACAATTTTAAGCTATCAATAAAATGTGATATTTGATTGACACAGCATTTTATGCGGACCATAACTTTAAGCTATACGGAATGTGAAACAAACGGTGTCTTACGTTAGATTTCTAACCATCAAATGCCTGCAATTTCCAGCACAAATTAAAACCAATAAGTCTATAAATATTGATACCAGATAGAACCAAAGGCAAAGAAATGGCCAATTTCACTGTTGAAATCATTTCAAGAGAAACTATCAAGCCATCTTCACCAAATGTTCAAAATCGCGATCCTTTCAAAATCTCATATTTTGATCAACTCACTCCCCATACTTATGTTCCACTCATCCTATTTTACTCAGGAGATGGTGTTAACCCCATCAACACGTCCGAAACCCTAACTCGCCTCAAGAAATCGCTCTCCAAAACCATCGACATATATTTTCCATTCTCCGGAAGAACTCGAGATAACATTGTTGTCGATTCATTTCACGAGGGTGTGCCATTTCTCGTAGCCCGAGTGAACTGTCGTGTGGTTGAGTTTGTAAGAACTCGAGAAACCGAGTCACTTAACAAATTTGTTCCCTGTCAACCCTTTGACAAAGAAAAAGACATGGGAGTACCTATTGCGACTTTTCAAGTGAATGTTTTCTCTTGTGGTGGCATAGCAATTGGCATATGTTTTTCACATAAACATGCCGACGCAACAACAATATTGGCCAGCTTTGTTAAAACTTGGGCGGCACTTTCACGCGGGTCCAGTTTAGATAAATCAATGTATGCCAATATCGGCAACGCATCAGCTGTTTTTCCCCCACGAAATCGGTTGCCAAAAAATTACTCATCCCTAATGGAAGCCTTGTGGTTCTCCGATAGAAAACTCGTTACGAGGAGATTCATTTTTGACGCAAAATCAATAACAGCACTAAGAAGCAAGGCAAAAGGTGAAGAAGACCAGGCATTGCCATCGCGTATCAAAGTAATAACCGGTTTTATTTGGAAGTGTTACATGGCAGCATCAAGAATCACTTCAGGAACCACAAAAGCTTCATTGTTGCTGCAAGCAGTGAACTTGAGGCCGCGGATGACATCACGCTTACTAGATGGTGCAATTGGGAACCTATTTTGGTGGGGAGCAGCAATAGCAAGTCCTGCCGATCATTCAGAACTAAATCATTTGGTGGTGAAGATGGACGAAGGTGTTAGTCTATTTGATGATGATTATTTGAAGAGTCTACAAGGTGAAGAAGGGTTTGAGGGCATGTCCAACCTACTAGACCAGCTAGAAGATATCATCTCTATTGAAAAACCAGATATATTGGCTTTTACTAGCTGGTGTTATCAAGGTGTGTATGAATTTAATTTCGGATTTGGCCAGCCGGTTTGGGCTGCTGTGATGGGTAAAGCTGGACCAGAATTTAGAAACCTGGTTGTGTTTTTTGAGACCAAATGTGGTAAAGGTATCGAAGCTTGGATCACCTTAGATGAAACAAGAATGGCTGCACTGGAACGAGACCCTGAATTCCTAGCATTTGCTTCTCCGAACCCGGTGATTTCAAGCTTGTGAAGTAGCCTATTGATCATCAAACCTAAACAAACAGGGATTTCTGTCTTTTAAAAGGTTTTCTTGGACTTTTGCAAGAGTGTCATTGTTTAAATAATCAAGGTAATATTTGCAATTTCCGCAGATAATTGTTGTTGCTTAATTTGTCTTGAAACCTGATTGGTATTGTGATGTGATGCAGGCCAAGAGCTGGACGTTGCTGATATTATTAATGATGTTATTTCTCCTGAGGTGGACCCCCGTGTTACTACTGAAGCAACTCAAGAGTTGTCGACTGCATGAAGGATATTCTGACTTTTTATCTTTTGTTTGTTATTGTCCTTTTTAGTCTTTCCCTTGCTGTACAGGGTTTGGTTGGTTCCTTTTAGTTGAGTAGGCTCTTTGTGGTGCGCAGCTTTGGATCGTTTGAGAACTTATGCCTGAACTCTTTGAGTCAGTTTCATTCCAAGTCTCTGTGTTTGTCTAATCCAAGTCTTGAAGAACATTAAATTGTCTAGCTGGTTATTCTCGTGAATCAACAGATTTTGTGTTGTTATCTGTTCTTGAATCTCTTTTTTATTTCGAATTCTATTTACCCCCTGCATCATGTTGATACAAGTTAGGCATTTTATCAAACATTAGGTGTGCCATTCATATAGATAAGAACATTGATGGCATTAATTAACTAAATGGACAGAGCGTACATAAACTCTACCATAGTACGGGTGTTGTTGGGCTGGCGACCTCTCGCTTTTATTACATGAGAAGTGATCTCACATACTTATCCATATCAATAAAACACTTTTTTTAATACAATTAAATTAGCAAAACATATATTCCATTATAATTTTTTTATTTTTCATTAGTCAAGTCACCGATATATCATATATTTCTCCATCATTTTGTCACTAAAATTAATATTCTATCCACATCTAGTACCCAAAAGTCAAGGTACATTAGCAAAAATATATGTCTAAATATAATTATATCAGTAAAATCACATATTCTCATATATTATCCATTTCTCATTAAGTTTTTGTATGTGCTAAGGATTATCAAAACACTAACTACCGGAAAAGAAGGAACAAAAAATAAAAATAATTTTTAATATTTGTTCAAATAAAAAAGTAAACATCATAGAGATGATGTATACAAAATTAGTGTCATACCCACGCGTTGATCTGGGATAGGCTTTTTTTCAAGAGATGAAAGTTCACGGAGGGCTTCATTCCTACACACAATTTTGACAACTTCCTTAGAGTTTTGAAGTTAATGAGATAATTAAAAACAGAAAATTTAAAAATCAGCATTCCAACATCTGCAACACAGGGTCTTCCTTGCTGGATGAAAACAAACCCACATACTACTACTCATTTGAAGGCATGTTGATACTTGCTTTCATCTGGTATGTCCCTAAAATCAGATTATATATATTGAAATAATGATAAAAATCTAAAGAAGAAGCTGCATTTAACAATTGATAAAATGCATGGAGGTGCACCAGATGGTGAGATGCATATGCACCTACATAGACCTGCACCATATCTAATATATATATGGAGGGCATGCTCTAATACCGGCACCACTTTTTTAAGTGAAAAAAATGGTGACGAAACATTGGGCCCAACTTGAAATCACTTTTATGAAATATAAAATTGTGTGTTAGAGGTGCCCATAAATAAGAAAGCACGGGCGCCAGCACCCGAGCCTTTCCTTTTTTTACTTCCTTTCCTCAATATTTATTTTTTATTTTTATTTTAAATATGAAATATTATATCATAAAGGGAAAAGAAAAGCCCTTTTTCCGAGGGCTCACGATGGGGATATAACACTAAACCCATCAAAGAGAAAGGAAAAACAACATTTGAGGAATTAGACCAAAAAATTTCATGAAATCAAGAACATGTTATTTTCTAAATCTAATTCAAGGCAGATACATAGCATCCAATTGGATGAAATCTAGAACTTTGGTTGGGAGATCCTTATACCTATGAAATATATTGGAAGCTTTAGATGAAGACACCATGGAAGCCAAAGCATCAGCACTATAATTGACTTTTCTATAGGCATGAATAAACTGAATTTGAAGATTAGAGCACAAAGTTTGAATACTTCTTTTCAGATATCTCAATCGCCATGGACATTTAAATCTATCAGATAGAACATTAACGACAATCAAAGAATCAGATTCGACAATCAAGTTTGAATATCCTAAACTCAAAGCCAAGGTAATCCCGTCAAAAATAGCTTTCATTTCACCGTAAGTGATAGAATTAGGACCATAAAATTTATAGAAACCAGCCAGAAACTTACTAGAGTGATTTCGAATAATACCACCTCCACCAGAATCACCAAGGTTGTGCAGAGCACTCCCATCGTAGTTTATTTTAACTAAATTTGGGGAGGGGGATTCCAATAAAGAAAAGTGGTCATACTTGTTTGTTTCTGATGTAGAGGAATGCTGAAGAGTTGACTGATAAATGAATCTTTAAGATCCAACTTGTAATTCTTATCTTTACTCTTGAATTGTGTTGCAATTACGTCCTCAATAATCCAATTGCCAGAAAGATGGCCATCTGCATATCTACCCATGTTTCTAGCCTTACAGATACTCCAACAAATGTAAACAGGAATCAAATTAGCTAAAACACCAACCACTAATTTTTTGTTTTTGATATTCTACCATTTTGTGAACCTCAAGTACAATGTGTTCCATTTATAAGGCAACCCAATGACATTGTAAAAGAAGTTTCAAACATACATGGCCATAGTGCTTTCAACAAACAAATGTTGGATAGTTTCTAAACTCGAATTCGAATCCATGCAACAGTTACATTTAGAAACAATCTGAACTCCTTTTTTGCTAATGTTATCATCGACAGCAAGAACATTTCTTTAAACTTTCCACATGAAAATGAACACTTTAACATGAATTAAGTCATGCCAAATGAATTCATATGTAGGAATGAACACATGGGATTGCCTTACTTGTTCCCATGCTGATTTCACAGAAAAAATACTAGAAATATTTTTGCACCATATTAAATTATCCTGACAGTGACTCACAACAATATTTTCACTTAAGATTATGTCCACAATTTGATGAGGCAGAATCTGTCTCAATTTCTGAACATCCCAAGAGTTGTTTTGCAAAAAAGAATTTAGTAAGAGAGGCCAATTTGAATCCATTGGAATGAGGTTTGCTATGGGGCCCTCTTAAAGCCAATTGTCCCACCACATATTTATATTAACCTCCTCAACAATAAATTTCATGTCCCCCTCCATCATGTTTCTAACCCTGCACAGTCTTTTCCAAGTTTTAGAATCAACATGAGAAGCCTGAATAGGATGAGTAGAATGACAATATTTATTATGCATGAACATAGCCCATAGAGAAATTTGTTGTCTAAGTTTCCACCATAGCTTACAATCAAGAGCCTCCACCATCTCAGCAATATTTCTAACTCTTAATCCTCCCTCATTCAAAGGCTTGGTAATTTTCCTCCAAGCAACCCAATGGAACCTACTATCAAATTTAGATTTGCCCCAAAAGAAGTTAGAACATATAGAATTAATTTCCTTCAAGATATCTTTTGGGGGTCAAGGATTGCAAACAAATAAGTGGAAAAAGAAGACAACACATGTTTTATTAAAATCAACCGTCCACTAGTACTTAATAAAGATGTACTCCAATTCAAGATTTGAGCTTTGAATTTGTTCAACAGCCTATCAATTATATATATATGCTATAGGTCAAGGGTTACAAAGGCTCTTGAGATCCTCTTTGGAAATTTTGTCTCTCATTCGTTGTATCTTTAGCTACATATACAAAATGAAGAAGTAAACCCAAGATGTCTGTCAATCAAATTTCTTAAATAACATTTGTTGAAGAAATTTCAAAGAAAATGATACCAGGAGCAACAGCTATTCAGACTTTAATCCGTGCTAGCTCCCTCTCCAATGCCCTATTTTATTCCTGCATTGCACACATTATATCAATTGGGTTGTCATACCTGGCAGATATCAATGTGAAATGAATTATATTATTGCCTTTTCTATTGAGGACTTTATAGCAGAGCCTTATATACACAATTCATGAGACAACCCTAACTACCAATGAATGTTAAAGCTATTCTTGGGGAGGCCAATGAATGTTAAAGCTATTCTTGGGGAGGCGTTGAGTTGTGAGGGGTTCATAAAAGTGAGCCCTTGTTTGGTATTTATAAATATTGGGAGGAGTTGGAATGTGTTGGAAGGGTTTATGTGAATGAACACCTGTGACGACCCTGCCCGTTGGCACACAGACCCAGACGGAACACAGGCGTCTCACATTCAGGCTCCAATGGCCTCACCGGGCCCCTCTCCCTTTCACAGGCGAGTTGTTGCCAAGGGTTCTCGAACCCTTGACCTTCCCATCACCACACAAGGTGATCACCAACTAAGCCATGTCTGGGCCTGTGTGCCAACGGGCAGGGTCGTCACAACACCTCCCAACCCCTCATTTTCTGGGGTTGAAAAAAGAAAACCCCTCCCAACACCTCGAGGTGTTCACACCAAGTAAGAGTTGGATCCTAATACCTACAAGTATAAAGCGGTGACGTGGCTATCCTAATTAACCAGAGTCCTTAACAGCCCCTCAAACTCGAGAGTGAAGTAGATTGACGAACCACACCAAGTTTTATTTATTTATTCTTGTATTTGACATTTATTTACAGATTTGATACATAAAATTGAAATTAAATTGGCCATAAAATTGAACCCAAAAACATTATAATATACACGAGTGGTATAATACGAAATTAAACTACAGCTTTCTCGCAGCACATTCCAACATCCATCCATTTCCCGATCACATTTCATTGCTCCAAGACAATTATCACTCGTTCAATAGTGCAGTTGGGAAGAACAAATATGGATTGAGCTTTTAGACTGTGCCGAGCATACAGCAGCAACCAGCGTTGATGACGCCAAAAACATGACAGCCAACCAAACATGCCAACATAGCCTCAAAGAGCTCGATCAAAAACGGACCAAGGGCATAAATAAAGAACATATCTCAAACTGGCAGTCAGAATTAGGAGTGGTTCCATAACCCAAATTTACCTGAACTGGTACTGCTGCATTGGGAACAAAAGAGGATGTGACAATAATTCTCAGCTAGGAAAGCAGTGGGAACCAATATTCATTTCAATTTAAATTCAAATTCAATTATGATCATAGAACCATATATTTTAAGTCAAAATATTCATGAAAATAGTAATTGTTGGCAAACGAGTCATAAGATATATGCTCCCAAAAGTGATGATGTTAGAATTAGGATAAACATAATCCTTGATGCATATGGTTCTCTGTATTCTTAAATTCGAGAATAAATGGTCTACATCTTCTGGTGCATATAAACACTGCATTACCAAACTTCAGCAAAAATGTAATATACTCGGGAGATCGAATCATATCCATAGTAGTTACCTTGACAGTGCATATAAAAAACTGGCTGCCATCGTTGTTGGGACCTGCATTTTCCATACTAAGAACTCCAGGTGCGGTATGGGCCACTGTAGAGAACATTGTACACTACAGAGTTAAAGAAAGATGCATAGATAAGCATGCAATAGCAGGGTGACCACGAAACTAAGCATACTACCATATGTTTCTTATAATAACTGGGTGACCACCAAGCTCGCCCACACCATCCACAACTTCCTTATTTGCTTAAACAGTGCCAAGGGCAGGTCACCAATTAATTGGTACCTCACCCTGAGAATGTAATTGATAAAGCATAAATAGTCTTAAGAGGCAAATGATAGCAAAAGGTAGTAAATAAGAATTTCTCCTGCCTTTGTTACTTGAGTGTTAGGTTCCTTCCTTTCATTTGTGATTATCATAAAGAGTGACACTGGTTAAACATTTATTTTAGCCGGAAATGTTAAAATACGGAAATGTTAAAATATGTGTTTCTGCAAGATGTGTCTCTCTCTTTTTCTTTCTTCCAATCTTTAACTTTTAGGGTAGATGTCTTGTAGTTTTAGTCATGGACAAGCACGCGGACTGTCAGAAACACATATAGATATATAGACATATATGTGATGTTATATATATGTGCTGAATTAACATATCTCTGTATTTGTATTTGTGTGACAAGATTGTCCCACATCGAAAGATGTGGAGACTCTGGTGTTGTTTATAAGGGTGCCACCACCTTCCCTTATTACCCAGGTTTTGATTGATAGGCATGGACCTCCGTTGGACCAGGGGCTGCGGGCCTTGGGTATGGCTCGTGGGCCTGCGGGCCCATGGAAACAGCTCAACTCATGTGGGCATGGGTTGGGGTTGGGCTTGGTCCTTATCAGTTTTGTACATATATATTACGTCCATGCTGTATGTATTACGTGAATGCTGTATGTGTGTATATATATATATATATAGATATATAGACATATATGTGATGTGATATACATGGAAACAGCTCAACTCATGTGGGCATGGGTTGGGGTTGGGCTTGGTCCTTATCAGTTTTGTACATATATATTACGTGCATGCTGTATGTATTACGTGAATGCTGTATGTGTGTATATATATATATATATATAGATATATAGACATATATGTGATGTGATATATATGTGCTGCATAAACATATCTCTGTGTTTGTTTTGTACATGGGTTGGGCCGTTTTGTCTCTACAAATTTGAGCTGCTGGAACCATCATCATCGGGGAAGATTGTGTTTTGTATAAATTATTTAGGCATTTTATATATCATTTGGGCTTTAAATTTTGTTTAGGTAGTTTGGGCTTTTGGGTTTTATTTTTTATTTATTAGGCCCAAGGCCATATACCATGTAAATAGTGGATGTAAAATAGTAAATTCCATACATATATTTTAGGGTGTTAGAGACATAGACATAGGTTTTACTTAAATTGTGAATATTTAGATTGCATGCCTAAAATTTTCTTTCAAATCCCAAGGACAATAACGCAACGCGACAATGTTTAATCCAAGTCGTCTTACCCTTATAATGACACCAAGACTAATTACGAAAGCCTTATATTCCGTTTAAATACCAAACAGCTTTCAAGATATTTGGGTTTCTGTCGACATTCATTCAGAATACTTGATTTTTGTAAAACCAAAAAAGCAAACTTGTTTTTAGGGATTAAAAGAATTTATTTAAGGATTCAAGAGGGGGTTTAAATATATTTGATCCATCCAATAACCTTTAAATGAATTCTTTCTTTTCTCGTAAAGAACATGTTTGTGAGTATAACTTTAATTGGACTTATTCGTTGTTTGTGGACCACTTTGGTGCATCAACCGAATTCTCAAAAATTCATATATTTTCAAAATCACCAAAACACACTTCAAGTGCGATTTTTCATCATTCTCAATATATTTTTTGGCCAAGCTGGGAATGACCTCAATGATGTTGTGCATTTTTTTTTCTAAATCTTCAAAACACACTTCGAGTGAGATTTTTTATCTAGTCCTTAAATATTTTTTTGCCAAGCCGGGAATGACCCCAATGATCTCGTGCACCTTTTCAACATATCAAGATCCACTCCAAGTGAGATTTTTCATTTAAACTTTAATTACTTTTAGCTAAGCTGGGAATGACCCCAATGATCTCGTGCACCTTTCAAAATATCAAACTCATTTCAAGTGAGATTTTTCATCTAAGCATTAAATTGCCAAAATATTAATAGGTCAAGTCTCACTCAATTGAAACGTGGACTTTCTAGTTGATTTAGAAGTTTATTCAGAGCAATTGAGACATACAAATCAATTTTCAAAATGAGTATGACCAAATAACAAATCGCTTTTAAGGCAACCATTTTTTAGGATTTGTAAGGTCCCTAACATCTTCCCCATACTCAAAAGACTTCCTTATCATTTTTTTTCGTAGACCAGATTAAGTGTCCAATTTTTCCTTAAAATCAATTGGTGGTGACTTTGTTTTTCTGGCCGGTTGCTTCACTCGTCAATCACCCAACTACGTTGCTCGTCATTTGCTTGTCCATAGCTATTGAAGTTGAATGATGGTACAATCAAGTGATGGTCTTGTTGAGAAGAGATCCCGTTGAGCGAATATCTCGATCTTTATACATTCAAGACTAATACATTCGCCCATGACCAATCATTTGTTAGGATCAGGGCAATCTAGTCCAATAATTAAAAGTCATAATTTGATCATAATCTGGATTTTTGTTGTTGATCATATCTTGTATCATATATCATTGTAGGGATGACAATTTTCACCCGACTCGCCGCGATCCGAGCGGGTTTTCCCCGACCCGACAATGGGACGGGGCAGGGATGGGGAAAAAATGTTTAACCCGCATGCGGGCCGGGGCCGGGTCCATCCCATAACCCGTCCCGCCCCACAACCCGCCCTGCTAGTAACCCATATTACCTAAATACATGTATGTATGTATATGTATATAACTTACATATAAAACTTATATATATAAGTAGTTATATATACACACACTTATATAGAAGTTTAGATTGAAATCAATATTAATAAATAGTAATTACTCTTAGAAGTTTGATATTGAATAATTGTATTAAAACTTATTTATTTAGAATGTTATATTTGAATTAATTTGTCGCAACCGGGGTCACGACGCGGATCGGCGAAATACTCCTGTAAAATAATATTATTTCGTAACACAAAAATATATAAAAAAAAACTCGAGAGTCGCCACCAATTGATTTAAGGTGCAATTGGACACCAAAAAAAACCTGCGAACCAGAGAAAAAGGGAACGGGGGTCGATTGAGCATGAGGAAGGTATTAGCACCCCATAACACCTGTTTGAAAACAGTTACCTTATTAATTAGATGACTACCCTACGAAAGCTTGCTCTTTGCAAGACATAAAAAAATGATAGAGTTTGTTTTAAAAATTGGTGTCTCATCTTTAATTCTCATAATTTCTATGCAAGAAACATGAAATAATTTTAGATGAGTAGCAAAGCTATTTTTGTGTGGGAAAACATTGCCCATTTTAAATAAAAAAGGTTTTGTAAAACACAATCAACTTATGATAGTTTTAAAAGAAATTTGATTTTTGAAACACTATCAACTTATGATAGTTTTTGGAAAGATTTTTAAAGAAAAAGTTTGGGTCAACTATTGACTATAAGGAAAAAATAAATTAATTTCATTAAAAAGAAAAACCAATTATTCGTAGAAACATCGAAAATAAATGGTTTATTTATCACCAACGCAAATTCGTTACCAACTTTTGGTAAGTTTCAAAAAAGGCACCAACTTATGGTATTTGAATCCTTAAAATTCCAACTTATGACATTGAACTATCGCTAAGAATACCAACTTTTGGTATTTAATTCGGTAATTTGCTAAGGGTCAACCAACGATCTATCAAATCCAAATATATATACACACAATATACATACATGACATCACATAAAAACCTATTAATATAAACATATACAAAGCATCATCCACCATAGATTTACACGTATATAGGTATAAAATATCAATATCAATCAAAGCACATATATACACAACACCCGCACATGCATATATAATCGGCATATATATATATATATATAGGTATGTACAGTCTGACATTATGTAACTCATATCTACAGCACATGAACATGGCACCAATATATTTACGCATAGATATATATAATACACACATACACAGCATTCATATATAACATGCACACACAACTTTTCAAAAGTGCACAAATATATATAATAAACACCCACAACATTCATATATATATATATATATGTATCTAAATATACCTATGCATACATATATCAAAAGTGCAGAAAGAGTACATATAAATCACCTGTGATGGAGGAAATCGGATGAGTGACAGTGCTCGATTAGGCTCAAATTAGTGATATATGATAATTGGATGATTTAGCAAGGGTAGGTGATAAGAGACCTGAGCAATAGAAATTGTGGTGAGATGGAGGAGAAGTCAATAAGTCAAGGGAATAAGGAAGTGACAGCTTGTAGAGGAAAAATTGAAAAGATGGTGGTTAGCTCCCAAAAGAGAGATACGGCTCCCCCTCTCCCAAAAAAAAAAGAATCCCTTTTATGGTGGAAAAGAAACCTATTTATAGGTGAAGGAGGTTTAGGTAAAACTAAAGGTAAAGAGATAAGTTTAATAAGAATAGGATTTGAAGAAAGGATTTTGAGATTGAAAAGGAGAATAACAAATGGATCAAGAGTCCCAAACCGAATTCCCTCTTTATTTATTTTATTATTTTTATTTATTTTTGGACTTGATTTATTGGGCTCGTGAGAATGGACCTAGTTTGCCAACGAATTTGGGCTTTTCTCCATACCAATTTTATTTATTTTTAAACAATAATTTTTTATATGACCAAATAAGTCTTATCCGGACAAAAATCGGGTACTACATAATTTTTAAAAATATAAAAGACGGGGCGGAGACGGGGCGGGGGTGTGGAAGCACGGGGCGGGGACGGGGCAGCCATGATCCGGCCCCGCCCGCCCCATTGCCATCCTTATATCATTGTGAGTCATTTGTTGTTTGGTTTGCGAACGATGGGCTTGATTATAATATTACGTTGGAATCTAGTACGTATTTCTAGAAAAAAAGGTGTTTGGATTTTTCAGAAAAGTAGGCCAAAAAAATGTATATACTCCCTCCATCCAACAAAGATATTCTTACTTTTTTTTATGTAGATTAAGAAAATTTAATTAATACAGTGAGAAAATTAAATTTTATTTATATTCTTTTTAATATATCCTTAATTAATGAATATTTTTTTAATCCATATAGTCATAGAAAGAATGAAATGTTTGTAAGATAATGAAACACATTAAATATAAAAAAATATAACTATCTTTACGAAACAACAGAGGAAATAAAAAAAAAATGTCGTGGTTAAAGATGTCAAAGTCCATTATTAATCAATCACCCTCACATGTCTTCCGAAAAATATTTTAAAAAATAAAATCCATATCACCAATGTCATGACAGAAAAGACCATTTCTCAAACTTTGTTTGTTTAGGCTAAAATAAAGTAGAAGGGCTTACTTCACGTTTTATAATAAGTACATGGGCTAATTCGGTACATACAGTAGCCAGTGTTATTCTTCACTTTTTAGATATAAAAAAAGTACCAAGGCCGTATTGGTTTATGTACCTGGCAGCGTCTGTAGATTGGGTTCCGAATCCATTGCCATCCTCATCTCCCATTTATTTATTTATTTTGTTTGCGTCTCAAGAACTATTAATTATTTGCATTAATATGAAAGACAATAAATATAACAAGCAAACTATATTTATGACACTATATGATAACAGGCCAACCACATTACTTTCTAACATCTAGGAAGTTATAGGGAGGGAGGCGGAGGACTCTCTACACATATATTCTGCCCTGTGGGTACCATATTTGATCCCAACGATGTTGATTACTTAACCACCGTTCTGTCCAAAGATGCTGCTTTGATGGCGATGTACCGACAAATCTTCAGTAGTTGCGCACTTCCCACCGGACGGTTGACGTCTTTCTCGGCCTATGATAGGGATGGAATGGTAGCATTGCGGCAATATTGTTTAAAAATAATGTAATTATCAGATAAAAATTATCGATAATTTATATTGTGGAAAAGAGATTTGGTTGCTGACAATAAATGTGTAATTTTTTTAAAAAAATCTAAAATGTATTTTGTAATATAAAAATGAATTATAATTTCATTTAAGAAAAAAAAAACTAAAAAGTTATGACGTCATCAACAATTTCATCTCACATGGTGACTTTTGTCATGTCAACAACTCGATAAGCATGCCACCTAGATTTAAGAAGAAGAGTTGGGATAAAAGAAAAAAAAAGTAGGTATATCTAGCAGCACCATAAATATTACATACACAATTGACATCTCCGCAACTACAAGCATGTTTACGTTGTCGCAAGTGAGCGTGTAGCTAAGCGTCAATCAATATACATATAAAGATGGATCCTTGTAATAGTAAGAGAGTTCGAATCTCCAATCACCTGAATTAAAAAAAAAACATATTTACATTGTAAATAACTGACATTATTTTCTTTTGAAAACCGGAAATTCCTTAGTTCAACATGCCCTTTGGACAGTTGATCAGTCAGTTCTAAGTTTTGGACATTTTTTTCTCACTCGCAGGTACCCACATATAAATTGATGTGTTCAAATCTTGATCGCATACATTAGAACGTCTAAATCAGCAGGACTTACAAACTGAGCCAGTACTTTCCCCTAGATGTCAATAAGTGACTCCACAGCTAAAAACATAAATACATTTTGTCCAGCCACATGTGGTAGCTAGGGATGGTAGTTAATTCCCCCAAGTATAGCTAGAATGTTCATGGTTAGTCTGTATCGTAATTAATTCGATACCTACCACCAGGATCATGAAAAGAAAAAAGAAAAAACCCTTCAAAATTTTCTTTGCCATCCTTATCTCCCATTTATTTATTTATTATTTTTTTTTTTTTGCATTTCAAGAACAATTAATTATTTGCAGTAATATGAAAGACAATAAATATAACAATAACATGCCAACTATGTTATGACCCTATGAGCTTGATCGATGAAGCGTGAGATATTGCTACCCAAGCATGGAAAAGGAATAAGAAAATGACTTTATGCGATAGACACAATGCAATGCACTAACACCACAAGCAAATTTGTTTACTTGGACATAATTCAAGGGTTTCCGCATATCTTCTTTTTGAATATCTACACCAAAAATGACCTACTTTTATATAAAAAGTTTGAGGGTCTTTGGGTCTATTACATATAGTGATAGAACCGTGACTTTTTTTTTTTCTCTCGCGAATTATGTAACATATCGATGATAAAATAATTTTATGTCATAACATATATGATAGATTTGTGATAAAAGTTTTATATCATAATTCCTTTGAAGGATGAAGGATACGTGATTAAAAATACATGCCATGTTTTTTTTTGTGATATAACTCTTTTAATATTATCCACTTATACCGTTAAATTGTCTAAGTGTTTAACAGTACTCTAGTGTTACTCTAACCCTAATTTCCTAGCTAATATATTCTAGCTCACAGTATCAACCGAGCGCGACCATCGATCTCAGTCAACACCATCAATCTAACTCTAGAATCTCTCATTCTAACAACCAGATCCTAATTCCCTCATTCTAGCTCACAGTCAATCTCACTCGACCATCTCACTCACCACCATCCACTAGGGCTAGGTCTGGGTTAGTATATTATCGGCCATTATCATTTATGACCCATTATCGCCCTCCTATTATCGGTCCAACAACAAACCCATGTTTTCAGGTTGATACAATCATCCGACCCATTTATAAAATAAGTCTTTAATAGTTTATATTATTATTAAATTTATATATAAAAATTAATAAATATAAAAATTAATAATATTAATCGTACGAAAATATGACACTCATAGATTGTGACATTAAGTACCAAATTCAGAATTTCCCCGTCAAATTACACCACTACATTTCATCAAATTTGAAAATATTCCTGCCAAAATTATATTTTGACGCAAAAATTTATTTTCTCGCCATAGGATACCGATTCCCTCAATATTTTATGCGACGTACCAAGGACGACATCGTGAAGGATAAAATTAATCACAAAATGTGATGGTTTGATGACTGTCACAAGATGTGATGGTGCCTACAATGACACTTTGACATTCTATCATCTAAGCCCTTAGATGACAATTTTTACGTGATCAATGTAGATCATTTTTTATGTAGTGGAAGGAGTTTCCATGAAAGGAATTGATCCTATGACTTAATTTCAAGATGTTTTAGAGACTTTGAGATTCATTTTGTTGAGTTTGGCTAATCTCCATATGGGGGATGTATTGAACTGTTGGTAGTATATTTCTTAATTCATAATCATTCTCCAATAAGGAGAATATATACACCGATATACACAATCAGTTCCTAAATGTTAGGACACTAATTGATAAGCATGAGTCACCTCTCCTAATTTACATCAATCACATCCCTAATAATAAGGACTATACACGGTAATATCCCTAACTTCTAGCATGAGATATGTTGTCTGTTAACATTCCCCTTCAAGTTGGGGCATGTATATCTTTAATGCCCAACTTGCTAAGGAAGTCATCAAATACTCGACTTGATACTGCTTTGGTGAGGATATCTGCAAGCTGATCCTTGGAACCAACAAATGGTAATTCCACAATATGAGCCTCCAACTTTTCTTTGATAAAATGGCGATCCACTTCGATATGTTTAGTCCGATCATGCTGAACTGGATTGTGGGCTATCGCCATAGCTGATTTGTTGTCACAATATAACTTCATGGACTCCTTTGAAGTAACCTTGAGATCACGTAAAAGTTTCCGGATCCATACTAACTCGCATATCCCATGGGCCATACCCCGAAATTCTGCTTCTGCACTGGACCTGGCTACAACATTTTGTTTTTTACTTCGCCAAGTAACCAAGTTTCCACCTACAAATGTGAAGTAACCTGACGTTGATCTTCTGTCTGTTATGTCTCCAGCCCAATTAGCATATATGTACCCCTCAACTTTAAGGTGACCTGATTTTGAGAACATTAGACCTCGTCTAGGTGATGACTTCAAATATCTCAATATCCGATCTACTGCATCCCGATGAACTTGTCTCGGTTCATGCATGAATTGGCTCACAACACTTAGTGAATATGCTATATCAGGTCTAGTATGAGACAAATAGATTAATCGCCCCACAAGTCGCTGATATTGTTCTTTGTTAGTAGGCCGACTATCTCCATCTTCAGCCAACTTGTGATTTACTTCCATAGGACTTTCGGCTGGCTTACAGTCAAGCATGCCTGTGTCTGTTAATAAGTCTAGCACATACTTTCTTTGTGATAGATAAATTCCTTGTTTTGATCTCGAGACTTCAATACCTAGAAAGTATTTTAATGGACCTAAATCCTTCATCTCAAACTCGGTAGATAGATACTGTTGCAACCTTCTCCTTTCGTCTGAATCATTCCCTGTCACAACCATATCATCCACATAGACAATTAGAACTGTTAATTTACCTTTTTTGTGTTTCAGAAATAAGGTGTGATCAGAGTTTCTTTGTCTATAACCGAAAACCTTCATCGCCTTTGTAAGTCGACCGAACCACGCCCTCGGTGACTGTTTTAAGCCATATAATGACTTCTTCAGTTTACACACCTTAGTTCCTTGGGTCTGATCTATGTCAATCCCCGGTGGTAAGTCCATATATACATCCTCCGCAAGATCACCATGGAGGAATGCATTTTTCACGTCAAATTGGTGTAATGGCCAATCAAGATTCACTGCTAAAGAAACAAGTACTCGAATGGTATTGATTTTAGCGACGAGTGCAAATGTTTCTTGGTAGTCAACAACATATCGTTGTGTATACCCCTTCGCCACCAACCGAGCTTTGTATCGTTCAATCTCGCCATCTGCCGTTAGCTTCACAGTATATATCCATTTACACCCCACAGTGCGCTTTCCTGCCGGAAGAGGTACAATATTCCATGTACCTTGCTTTTGGAGAGCTAGCATCTCTTGGTTCATGGCCTCCTTCCACTTAGGGTCTTTTAAAGCCTCTTTGAGATTCTTTGGTACTGAGAGTAAATCCAATTTCTTAACAAAGAGAGCACCGGATGGTGAGAATTGTTGGCTAGAGACATAATGGCTAATTGGATATTTGGCACGGGCATTCAGCTCAGGATCATACTTCCGTGTTGGAATGCCACGGGTGCTACGGGGTGGGAGCACATATCCTGTATGAGTAAGATCAGTGTCAGTAATTTGTGTATTACTTACCTCATTATTTGGAGCATCCTCGGGAGACTGGGTTGGAGGTAGTAGCGGTGGCGTGTGCAACTGTGAAGACTCAAATTGCTCTTGTATCTGCTCTGAGTCCGATTGTATTGGTGGATCGCTGGGCAAACTATGCTCATGGGTTGGCAGATTTTTCAGACCTCTGTCCTCACTATTTCCCAAGTGCAAGTGCAAATTAGTATCATCCCCCTGGTCGAGTGAGACAGGTGTGTGGAGCATGGGTATCTCCGACCCATGCAGAGATGATAATGGAGTCGGATCAGAAGAGTAATACCGGTATCCTCATGAAAGACAACATCCCGAGAAACAAACATCTTCCGAGTGGCTGGGTGAAAACATCGATAACCCTTTTGTTGCATGCCATAGCCGACAAATACACACTTCAAAGCACATGGATCTAACTTGGTTCTTTGATGTTTATAGACATGAACATATGCAACACACCCAAATACTCAAGGTTCGAGATTGGTAGTTGAGGGCAGTTGGATATGTTGTTCTAGTGATTTGAGGGGTGTGATAGATCCAAGAACACGTGATGGAATCCTGTTAATGAGATAAGCAGCCGAGCAAACGGCTTCACCCCACAAGTATTTTGGTACATTATGACCAAACATTGATGCGCGCACGACCTCCACCAAATGTCGATTTTTCCATTCGGCGACACCATTTTGTTGTGGTGTCGATGGACATGATAGCTAATGTGCAAATCAATGGTGTGATAAATACTGCCATAAGTCAGAGTTTACAAACTCTCCTCCATTATCGGACCTAAGCATGCGCAGGATGGTATTGTATTGAGTGTGAACCATTTTATGGAATTGTTTAAAAGACAAACTGACCTCATCTTTGGTTTTCAGTAGAGCAACCCAAGTCATTCTCGTACAATCATCAATAAAGGTAACAAACCATCGGGCTCCCGACATGATTGGTATTTTGGCAGGTCCCCACACATCCGAATGAACAAGTGCAAAAGGAATCTGATTTTTATTCAAACTTAATGGATAAGAGACACGATGGCTCTTAGAATGTTCACAAATATCACACTGAAAATGGGAACCAATAGCATGAAAGTTTCCGAAGATAACCAAACGAGGCATGACCTAATCGTCGATGCCATAACCAAATCAGACTGTGAGATTCTTCATCTGTCGAATGTCCGACTGTTCGACAAGCCTGACTTGCGGGTTGGTTCGGATGGATGTCTAGAAAATAGAGCTTGCCCCGCCTAGTACCACAACCAATCGTCTTCCCGGAGAGGATGTCCTGAAATACACAATGAGTAGGCCAAAATGTTACACAACAATTCAGAGCTTTTGTAATCTGAGCAATGGATAACAAGTTGTGTTCTAACGATGGAACCACCAGCACATTTTCCAATTTGAAATTAGGAGTTATAGATAAAGAGCCCTCTCCCACAACAGGAGAGGGAGTACCATTGGCAGTGGTAACAGTCGGTTGTAAAGATGTTGATGTCTGTGGGAATTGTTCTGAATCAAACGTCATATGATCCGTGGCTCCGGAATCAATAATCCAAGCTGTGGAACGTGATGAAGTGTTGAGAGCAAATACATGTGTACCTTCGGTGGTCATAGTAGCAGCACTATGAAAGGAGTCATCTTGAACCAGAGTATTAAGAGCAGTGGGGGCACCCGTCTCCGTGGTGGCAGCACCAACCTTCTTGTTACCCTTGTGATTCCACCAATCCGGATACCCAATGACCTCATAACACCTATTGGTGGAGTGATTTGTGCGACCACAATGCTTGCATGGTGGGTAAGTTTTAGCATTTGACCCTTGAGATGTTTTGGAAACCTTTGGACGTTGAGCCACCATACCCAATGGTTCGGCAGTGGCATGTGTACCATTCATCGTAAGACGCTGTTGAGCTTCTCTGCGAACATAAGCATATGTACGCTCAAGGTCTAATTTCGGATCTTTGCGCAAGACCTCGCAATGAACTTGATCAAATTCCGGATCAAGGCCCGCAAGAAAAATATGGACTCGCAGGCGAGTAATCTCGGCTTGACGATCAATGACATCTTGCGGATCCCACATTTTGGATGGATTGCGTTGATCTAGTTCCTGAAAAATACTCAAAAGAGCATTATAATATGTAGGTAGAGGGGTACCATTTTGCTTCATGGAAAAAGCTTTCTTGTTCAATTCATAGATTTGAGATTCATCCGAGCCGTCATAGAATGTCTTCTTTACAGTGTCCCAAATCTCTTTTGCTGTCTCCATGCGAACAAATCTACCCATGAGTTCAGGAATCATCGAGTCAATCAGCCACCCCTTGACCCGATAATTATCTGTCATCCAGCAATTGTATGTAGGGTCTGTGAGGTCTGGTTGAGGGATTGCTCCAGTGAGATACCCCAGTTTTTCTCTGGCAGCGATCCGCATGAACATGATTTGGGACCAAAGTGAGTAGTTGGTTTCATTCAGGATGATCGCTGAAGGAAAAGTAGCACTTTCATTTTGGATTGTAACAATCTGTGGTATGGGGTTGGTAATAGGAATAGTAGGGACTGAAGTGAGGGACTCTCCATCAGTAGCCATGATTGAGTGTGAGTTGATCTGTGCTAGAAAAACACAGGTCTTGGATTTGAGAGAGAGGTGTTCAGAGAATCACGTAAGCCTCTGATACCATATTGAACTGTTGGTAGTATATTTCTTAATTCATAATCATTCTCCAATAAGGAGAATATATACACCGATATACACAATCAGTTCCTAAATGTTAGGACACTAATTGATAAGCATGAGTCACCTCTCCTAATTTACATCAATCACATCCCTAATAATAAGGACTATACACGGTAATATCCCTAACTTCTAGCATGAGATATGTTGTCTGTTAACAGGATGAGGGTGGAATGAGTTTGAGATTCCACCCTCTCAAACTCAACAAAATGAATCTCATCTCAACTTAGTTTCCGCTCTAAAAGCCAACTAAATATCTCGTTAGTGCCTTAGAGAGAGCGCTATTAGGGGAACATAAGCTTTGACATACTATTTCGGCAAGCATGCAAAATCAAATGTAATTGTCATCTTTTTTTAAATTTTGGCCAACTAACGCAATACAAGTGATCCCTAATATGTTCAATTCGCAATACAATCATATTACATCCGCATTGCCTCCCCTCTCTCCTTTCCTCTTTTCTATCTAATTTAGTGGAACACTACAATGAAATATCATATTTATAATTAATATTTAATTGTAAAATTTATAATATAATACAATGTTACAATAGAATGAGACAATATTAATTATTTAATCCAGGCTATTTAGCACTATTGTGCGTAAAGAATGTCTAATTATTAAAGCAATCCAAATCACCCAGGGCACCGGGAGGCATCATTACAAGAAAATAGATTTGTGCCACCGAAACTATGCATGCGCATTTAATTAAACACAACAATAATTCATCTTTACCCGATTGTTCCTAAAACCATTGCCGTCCGTTTAGTTCAGATTGTATACCAAAAGCTCGATCCTAGCTTCATGTCAATTGAAAATGACGATTGTACATCCCGAGTGGTTGAGTCTTTTACCACTCGAACCAAGCTTCATGTCAATTGAAAATGACGATTACCTCTAGTCGTGCGTAGTGGTTGAGTCTTTTACCAACTAAGTACTGCATATGGTAGGGACACTTTTTCATTCCATGATGGATTGTACTTGTTAAAATTGAATATAGCCATGAGTGTTAGGAATTTGATTAAAAAAGGCAGTTTTGTAATTGGAAGTGTAGATATTTTTAATTAATGAAAAAGCTGCCCTCATTTTTGTTCTTTACATTATATTTTTTTTCAAAGTTATTTTTTTGTTGATTGTTTGTTGTTTCATTGCAGGGATAACATTTTTAGTTTTTTTTTATTTATTTTCGTGTGATACTAGTATGATACCCTGGTGATTTTGTTCATACTGTGTGTTGTTTGTAGTGATGACGGACTGTGTTTTTCTCATGATTAAGAATTCTTTAGAAGTATCTCCTGTTATGTTGGGGTGTGATGTATTTTTGAAAGTTTTATGTTTTGTTGGTGTTATGTTTTTTTTGTTATATGGAAGCTTATTTCAGTAGATTGATTTTGGATTTCTATTTTTTTTCTTCTTCGCATTGTTCTTAAAGTGCTTTGTTTTTAAGGTTTTCTGTAATATATGTATGTATTTTTGGAGAGGTATATGTTTTGCTGATTTTTTGTTTTTTTGTTGTAAAGAAAGCTTTTTCAATATTTTTTATTATGTGATACTCGTACGATGTTTTAGTGATTTTGTTCATACTGTCTCGTGTTTATAATGATAGCGGACGGTGTTTTTCTTTTTCGTATTATTCTTTAGATTCTCTGTTTTTTTGTTTTTCTGTACTGTATGTATTTTTGGTGAGACCCAGTCTCACCTCAACAAATCTCCTAATCGCTCTTCTCCAGTAAAATCTCCACCGTCGATTCTACCGGCACTTTTCAATCCCCCTTCTCCTTCTTCTCCTTCTTCGTTGTCTGATCCTAGCCCAAGATTTCTCAACCGAAGCACTATTCTCTCAGCTGCACTTTGGCTCATACTTTTCTTCTACGCAGTAGTGGTATGATGGTCTATTTTGATAGGGATGGTGGGGGTGTAAAAAGATTCACTAGATGAGGGATTATTGGGGTGAACTTGAAAAACAGAGGGGTGAAAATAGTGTTAATAGTTGTATAAATTTCCTCATACTTCTATCAGAGGACCTGTTATTTACTAAGTAAAGTGTCAATTGCCAGGTCCACCAAACCATTTCATCTTCAATGTTAATTAAACATTGATACAATGGCCTGAACTTTGAGTCCCTTACGCATCAATTCTTCAGTGGAACCAACTCGAAGGACAACAAGAGGCTTGATATCAATGCCGGAAAACACAAAGAATATTGCATGATTGAGACACGAAAGCGAAGACGAATACATTTCTAGATTAGTAACAATTACCAGTCTCTCAAACCCATGACATTTATATGTTTTCTCAAGAGCCGAGGTAGAGAAGCAAAGTTCTTCAAGGTGGCACATTTTGTCCGGAACTAATCTATCAAATTATGGATGTTCAATTGCTTACTGAAATTGGGCATGCAAGGTTGGTTGAATTACTTCATTTCAAGTTTTCACTTCCATGTAGTAAATGTTGTAATTTTAATTGTGTTTTATAATTGCTACAATTGTCAATTATGCATGCTAAATGTCCAACAGTAAATTGCTTCTATATGTGATGAGAGAATGGCGTATAGCTTGGCTATTGAAAACTTTGTTTTGCAGGGTACCCTGTCCAGTATTCTTTAATGTTGCTATTTTAAGATTTCTTAGGAACTTTTACTCCCTTGATAGATTTATTTCCTTAAATATTACCTGGACTATTTTAAAAACACACACATGCATGCCAAAGTCCGAGAAAACTTTTTTAAACGACAAAGAGATCCTTGTTTGTTAAGGCTGGATGATCAATAGGCTACTTCACAAGCTTGAAATCACAGGATTCGGAGAAGCAAATGCTAAGAATTCGGGGTCTTGTTCCAGTGCAGACATTCTTGTTTCATCTAAGGTGATCCAAGCTTCGATACCTTTCCCCCATTTGGAGTCAAAAAACACAACCAGGTTTCTAAATTCTGGTCCAGCTTTCCCCATCACAGCACCCCAAATCGGCTCGCCAAACCCGAAATTAAATTCATACACACCTTGATGACACCAGCTAGTAAAAGCCAACACATCTGGTTTTTCAATAGAGATTATATCTTCTAGCTGGTCTAGTAGGTTGGACATGACCTCAAACCCTTCTTCACCTTGTAGACTCTTCAAATAATCGTCATCAAATAGACTAACACCTTCGTCCATCTTCACCACCAAATGATTTAGTTCTGAATGATCGGCAGGACTTGCTAGTGCTGCTCCCCACCAAAATAGGTTCCCAATTGCACCATCTAGTAAGCGTGATGTTGATCGCGGCCTCACGTTCACTGCTTGCACCAACAATGATGCTTTTGTGGTTTCTGAAGTGATTCTTGATGCTGCCATGTAACTCTTCCAAATGAAACAGGTTATTGCTTGGATACGCGATGGCAATGCCCGGTCTTCTTCACCTTTTGCCTTGCTTCTTAGTGTTGTTATTGATTTTGCGTCAAAAACGAATCTCCTTGTAACGAGTTTTCTCTCGGAGAACCACAAGGTGTCCATTAGGGATGAGTAATTTTGTGGCAATGGATTTCGTGGTGGAAAAGCGGTTGATGCATTGCCGAGATTAACATGCGTCGATCTATCTAAACTAGACCCGCGTGAGAGTGCCGCCCAATTTTTAATAAAGTTGGCGAAAGTCGTTACATCGCCAATCTTGTGTGAAAAACACATGCCGATCGCTATGCCACCGCAAGAGAAAACATTCACTTGAAAAGCAACCATTGGTCCTCCCATGTCTATTTCCTTGCGAAAGGGTTGACATGGAAGAAATTTGTTAAGTGATTCGGTTCCTCGAGTTCTTAGAAACTCGATCATACGACACTTCACCTGAGCTACTAGAAAAGGAACACCCTCATGAAATGAATCGAGGATAATGTTATCTTGATTTCTTCCGGCCAACGGATAATAGATATCAAGGATCTCGGCGAGGGATTTCTTTAGGTGAGTTAGGATTTCTTTAGGTGATTTAGGGTCTCTTGAGTAAAAGACGATGAGTGGAGCATAAGTAGTGGGAGTGAGTTGATCAAAATATGAGATTTTGAAAGGTTGAAGATTGTGAACATTTGGTGAAGATGGTTTGATGGTTTCTCTCGAGATGATTTCAACAGTCAAATTGGCCATATTTTGGTAGGAAATATGTAGTCAAATTGGTATATTTCTTTCCTTCGGTTCTTTTCAGAGATCAATAGGAGGAGTATTATATATTTATAGACTAATTGGTATTAACTAATTGTTATGGTTGTGCTGGCAATTGCGGGCACACGTTGGTCAGAAATCACACGACAGTTAATGTAGCTAATTAATACTTACAACCATACACCCATGCTGAGGATAATTAACAAAATCCGCACGGAATTATTGTATTTGCATAGACGAAGGTCAAAGTAGCAGATCTTTCAAACATGAGGGTCAGAAATAATGTTCTCTTATCTTACATCACTGAAGAAATTTAAGTACTGAAATCGCCAAAACTATACAATTAACGAGTTAATCGTGGCTTTCTTAACAAAGTCTTCTCCAAAATCATGGATCACGATCTGATCACTTGTCACATTAATAAAAAAAGTTAGAGGAAACAACAATTAATAAAAAAAGTTAGAGGAAACAACATTATGATCAAATTAGACATGGCCAAGGCTTATATGATCGTGTCTCATGGCTTTTTTCGATCAAAATCCTGAGAAAATTTGGGTTTAGTGAACCATGAATGGATAGACTTACTTAGGAATCTCATTTCCAACAATTGGTTTACCGTGCTCATCAATGGTAAAGCTTCTGTTCTTTTTATAAAATAATAATAATAATTCTAAAAGACGTCTTAGGCGAGGGGATCCTCTTTTCCCGCCTTATTTATCATAATGGCAGAAGCTATGTCTAGATCCATTCAGAAAATCTTTCCTTTTGTTTTTACACTGCTAGAAACATAGCCCACCTTGCTCATGCTGATGATATCTTACTTTTTTCTAATGGTTCTAAAAGAGCCATTGATCATCTCATGAAAATTATTTCTAAATATGAAGTTTGCGCTGGCCAATTGGTGAATTCTAGCAAAAGTTGTCTAATTACCTCTTGGAATATAAACTTGTCTAGAGCGGAAAGTGTAAAATCCAAAACTGCATGGTTTTCAAAAAAAGAATCTCCCTATGAAAAAAAAAATCAAATTTTATAAAAATGTATGAAATGTATTTTGGTTTATATTAAATGATACAGAATTATCATGCACTTTTTATATTTGACATAAAAAATATATCGTTGGGTTCGTAACAACGATTAAAATACGAATATAATTTTCTAAAATTTTAAAATCTGAAAATCAACTATAGCGGTCCAAGTGCCCGAGATTCTTAGGGTTAATGTTACATTTATTCATCAAAAAATATCTCATGTTTCATTTTTATTATCTAAAAATTAAATATTTTAAATTAATCACTTAATTTTTCTTTTTGTTCCAATCAAGTTATCGGACAAATTTTCTTAAAATATCGCAACGAATTTGTTGACACGACAGATTGACCTTGCAATTACCGGTAAACGATTTTTTTATAAAAAATAAAAAATGACAGCGTTTAGTTACCGTTTTTCTCAAACTTTGACAATCATTTGAAAAGAATATGTTCCAAAAAGGTCACCGAGATTCCTTTGACTCACTAAGGCACCATTAGGTACGGTGCGTTTTGGGCGCAACCCGTGGGCAAGTACACGATCACTGTTTGCATATTAATGCAAACAATGAATGGTTCCAAGAAATGAATTCCGGATAAAATCAGTGTGACTGCCGAGTACACCAACCAATACAGCCTTGGTTCCATATCGGAATTTATTAGGCAACTCCAACAATCAAGATCTCATTCATTTTATATTGATTATTTTTCATTTTAAAAAAAATATATTTTATACCTAAAAAATGAAAATAACAGGGGTTACTACCTTAAAAATAAAAATAAAAAATAGCAGCAGCATACCCGTTTCTCTGCCTTTATTTTATTCTACTGAACATTTTGAAGGATTTTTTTTCTTCTTATATTTAATTATGACACAGACTAACAGTCTAACAGTGAAGTTCGTAGCCATTTATGGGGAATTAAGTTCAAATCTGCCATCCCTAGCAACCCATATTGCAGGACAGAACACCCAGTTTTATGAGGTCATTATTGCTTGCAGATTTGTATCCTTTTCTCTCTCTCTCTTTTTTTTAACTTTTTATTGGCAATATTTATGTTTGTAGATTTGGAGATACAGTTGTTGGAAGTATTTACGTTTATAGATAATGACATGTTGGGTTAATATTACATGTGACTTGAAATTGTCCGTTTTCTCATTTTGGTCAATCAAAAGTACAAGATTTCAATTAAATCACTAAATTTTCGATTTTATTTCAATTTGATCACTTGGAAAGTTTTTAGTAATTTCGAGTAGTCAACCCCTCATGTGGCAAGTTGTTTAGATGAAAATCATTAATATTTATGAAATTTTTTGTTATTATTATTATTATTATCATCTTTTAAGTGATCAAAATGGAACACATGTCATCTTTCAAGAATCACATGTACTATTGGCCCTCTTTGTTTGTAACGTTCAACATGTTACATAAGATATTTGACTGTCTAAAATCGCTAAAAACTGTTTGAGTAACTAAATTGACACAAAATCAAAAGTTTAGTAACTGAGTTGAAACAGTTTGTCTTTAAATGATCAAAATGAAACATGATAATTTCTTATGGCAAAATCAAAAGTTTGCCATAAGAAATGATCATATATGAAAGAAAAATATTTTATTTTCTTTTTTATTTACACCTTGTTCATGGCTGCAAATAATGCAGGATATTGGAGTAAACTGCATTGTTATTGGGCTGTGTGAGCTTGGTTGAAAGCAGGTCCCTTCAATGGACTTAAGTAGGTCAAAGTACTAGATTCTAGGTTGTGAGTTTTCGTTGTGTTTGGGTTCAAGTAAAGGCTTCAAATCAAGTAAATCCAGCCCAATTTAGAGGATTTTTGGAGTTTGCCATTTGTTAAATGATTAGATGAATCCGGGTGAGGTAGCTACAATCATGGGATGGGTCTATCAAATTTAAATTTGAATCAATGGAATTGATTTTAATTTTTAAATATAGAACATTTGCATATAATAGAAGTGTCATATTTTTAACTAATTTGTTGAAAAAAATATAGGCAAATTTTGAACAACGGTTCTTCATTTTAGACAATTTTCTTCGAAAAATGTGGCTGCAGCAAGTGTTTCAACTAAAGTGGCTATGTTCTAGAGTAGTGGACAAGTTTATAGGTAGCATTATCAGTAGATATAAATAGTAGAAATAACAATGTAAAATGACTCTCCTTTTCCACACAAACACAACTCCAATGAGTATAAACCAATTTTCTTGATCTTAGGATTTATTTATGTTCTAGTAATTGTTTTTTTTTCTTCTTTCTAGTCATTGCTTGTTTAGTAAAGCACATTCTAGTGAATCCAAAGTTCACTGAGGTATTTGAGGTCTCTTTATACCACTCACAATCGTTTGGTTTCAAGTTAGATTAATTGCAACACATTCACTACTCTTGAGACTGAAAACAAGTCACCTAACTGCAACGTTCAGGTTACACCTTCTTTAAAGATCCAACAACAGTTTTTCGACACTCTCGATGGGACCATGGTGATGGCTACTCAATCATGCATCAAAAGGAATGGAAAAAAACGTTAACACGAGAATCAAAAATGTCGAAGGAGTTCATCCATTGCAAAGACTTAATGCAATTGTTGAAGAAGAAAGGAACCCCTCCTTTCAAGACACATTGCCGGTAGAATGTGAAAGTAGATCAAAAGTTAAGGCTATCAAAACTAGTAATCTGCATCAAGAAATGAAAAAGAACAAGGAAGAAACAGAGAAAGCTTGAAGAGAAAGTTTCACTGCTTCAATTAATTTTCTGTAAAGGTTTACATTGCTATTTATAGCAAAAGAAAAAATCAATTCTGTTATAACAGAATTGCTATAAATAAAAGAATAATGACATGTGCCTATTCTAATTAACCAACTTCATAAAAACTAATTACAAAGATAACCCTATAATTCGTGAAACTCCCCCTCAAGATGAATATATATTCAACATATTCATCTTGCTAACAAAAGAATTATAAAGCTGAAAACCCAAAGCCTTTGTAAAAATATCAGCAATCTGGTTTGCTGAAGACACATGCATGGTTTTGAGGACATTTTCTTGAATCTTGTCTCTAACCACATGACAGTCTATCTCAATATGCTTTGTCCTCTCGTGAAATACTGGGTTAGCTGCTATATACAATGCTGCTTGGCTGTCACAAAACAAGAGAGCAGGTTTTGGATGAAAAACACCCAAGTCCTTGAGCAAATATTTAAGCCAAACAATTTCACATGTTGTAGTAGCTAAGGCACGATATTCTGCCTCTGCAGAAGATCTAGAGACTGTTGTTTGTTTCTTTGATTTCCAAGAAATCAAAGAATTTCCTAGAAAAGTACAATGGCCAGTAATAGATCTTCTTGTGTCTGGACAACCAGCCCAATCTGAATCCGAAAAACTCTTTAATTGCAAAGCACTGTCAGTTGGAAAAAATAAACCTTTTCCAGGTGAGCTCTTAAGATACCTGAGAACTCTGTAAGCTGCCTGCATATGCAGGTCAGTAGGATGTGCAAGAAACTGGCTGAGTTGTTGTACAACATAACATATATCAGGTCTTGTGGTTGTAAGATAAACTAATCGACCAACAAGTCTACGATATTGAGTAATATCTTTAAGCATAGTATCTTTTTCTGTAGCTTGACACAGTTTGACAGTAGTATCCATAGGAAATTGCACTGGTTTGCAGCCTAAGTAACCACAATCTTGGAGAATATCAAGAGCATATTTCCTTTGACAAAGTGAAATACCAGTCCTTGATCTTGCAACTTCTAAGCCAAGAAAATACTTTAAGTTCCCCAAGTCTTTGATTTTAAATTTCTTATGCAGTAGATCCTTAATGCACTGTATTTCTGTAATATCTGGACATGCTAGTATGATGTCATCTACATATACTAGCAAAATAAGCATTTTTGCTGAATGATGTCTCTTGAAAGTAAAGAGAGAATAATCTGCCTTTGATTGCTTGAAACCTTGAGCCAAAAGAAAGGTAGATAGCTTTGAAAACCACTGTCGAGAAGCTTGTTTCAGGCCATATAAGGATTTGGTCAACCTACATACTGGATGGTGAAACTCCCCCTGAATGTGCAAACCTGGTGGTAAAGTCATATAGACTTCCTCTGTCAAGTCACCATGTAGAAAAGCATTGTTGACATCACATTGATGAAGATGCCAACCATTAATCGATGCAAGAGCTATAACTAATCTGACTGTGGTCATCTTAGCCACTGGGGAGAAGGTGTCAACATAGTCAATACCAAAAGCTTGAGTATAACCCTTTGCCACGAGACGGGCTTTATATCTGTCCACTGAACCATCCGATAAGTACTTGATCCTATACACCCATTTACATCCAATAGGATGTTTACAACTTAAAATTAAAATATAAAATTGAACTAAAAATTATTAATTCATGTATATTTATTGGTAAAGGTAAATACCATTGGTAAAAAAGCTGACATCCATTACTGCTATTAATTCTATAGGTAAAAATACAGTGCCAACGAATTAGTAACAGTAAACTATTTTACTTGAAAATATGTAACCAATTAGTTGGTAACGATAAAATTATCGTTACCATAACAGCTCTAACTGTTTGTTGCAGCGTTGCTTGAACTCTTCAATGATAGTGTATCGTTTGGGAGGGTATATAGGTCTAAGGCTCGAAATCGAGCCCATACACCCGAACCATCTGGGCCAAGCCGGGCCTTGTCTGCCATTTGCATATAAACTCAATCCAGGTCTAACTCAAAGCCGGAATGGTCATTATGAAGTTGGGCCTAACATTTTCGTTGATTCAATTTGATGTTGAGTTGAGGCCTATTGGTGACCCATTAATACAAATATTTTATTGTAGATTTTACCCTCCATAATTACCATCAATACATTGCAAACAGTTACCTAAGCTTGATATACAAGAACACCCATTGAATATCCTTTCGTCTAGTCTTAGGCTCACGGTCTCCTAATTTCCGCTACAATCTAATTTTGTTTCATCCATCATTTTTCATCATCATGTGAATTGTTCCCACTCTCGCAAATGCTACTGGAACTTCTAGCGATGCTTCATTGCCATCTGACACAACATGAATTTGCCCTTCCCATCGAATTTGTATACCTATTGTTGTGATTTGATCAGTGCCAACAAGAATAATAAAACACAAAGTAAAGACTCATAATTTACGTGGTTCGAAACAAACTTTCCTATGTTCACAGGAGGAGCTCCAGCCGTTATTCACTATAAAAAAAAATTGAGAATCAATACAAAGATTAGGGTTTCACCACCCTTATATACCCCCGTACAAATACTAAAATAGCACCATACATAATAATAACACATGTTCAACTCTACTATACCATACCATCAACTAGCCCCTTTACATATTAGCCATACTTAGAATGCATTGATCTATCTAAACTAGACCCGCGTGAAAGTGCTGACCAAGTTTTAACAAAGTTGGCGAAAGTTGTTACATCGCCAATCTCGTGTGAAATTTAAAACACATGTCTATCGCTATGCCACCGCAAGCGAAAACAATCAAAACATTCACTTGAAAAGCAACCATTGGTCCTCCCATGTCTATTTCCTTGAGAAAGGGTTGACATGTAAGAAATTTGTTGAGTGATTTTGTTCCTCGAGTTCTTAGAAACTCGATCACAGGACACTTCACCTAAGCTACTAGAAAAGGAACACCCTCATGAAATGAGTCGACGATAATGTTATCTTGATTTCTTCCGGCCAACGTATAGTAGATATCAAGGGTCTCGGCGAGGGATTTCTTTAGGCGAGTTAGGGTCTCTTGAATAAAAAGCGATGAGTGGAACATAAATAGTGGGAGTGAGTTGATCAAAATATGAGATTTTGAAAGGATCAAGATTGTGAACATTTGGTAAAGATGGTTTAATGGTTTCTCTTGAGATGATTTGAACAGTCAAATTGGCCATTCTTATGGTGGGAAATGTGTAGTCCAACTGGTGTCTTTCTTTGCTTTTGGTTCTTTTCAGAGATCAATATGAGGAGTACTGCATATTTATAGACTTATTGGTTTTAATTTGTTTTGGTTGTGTTGGAAATTGTAGGCATGTGATGGTCAGAAATCAACAGTTATTAATGTAGCTAATTAATACAGACAACCATACAACAATGCAGAAGATAATTAACAAGCCTCCATGATATATAATGCAATAGTAACCTGATTGAGAGAAGAAGGTTATTTGATTGAAACTTCTAAGTTCGACTCTGGTCTCTGCGTCGCATAATCTGCGATTAATATTTTATCCATATATTTAGGGCATGAACGGGTAGACGTGTCCTTGGATCTTGCCCCCAACTCAGGAAGATATATAATTAACAGTGTCCGTATGGTATAAATGTATTTGCATAGGCAATAGTCAAATTAGCTAATACTTATCTTTCAAACACAAGGGTCAGATTTAATGCTCTCTTATGTTACATAACTGAAGAAATTTAACTACTGAAATCGCCAAAAGTATATACAAGTAACGAGGTTATGCAAATAAACCTGATTAACTACTTGTGGAGTGTGGAAGCAAGCATTTACAGGTCTGGCGTGCAGTGGCGAAGCCACACTTGTGGACCCCTCAAAAAAAAATGTTAAATATTGGTAAATTTTTAGAATATTAATGTTAGGGATTCCAGTGATTTTCATCTCAAAAATATTACAGTAGTGTGGTACTCATTCATTGGGTGTGATGATATCATAAGAAGAGGCTCATTGAAAATCACACCCAATCAATCTATAACACATATTGCTGGAATAATTTTGGGATAAAAATCACTGTAATATTTATCATTTTTATTTTTATAATGACCCTCCTAAATTTTCAATTTAAACCCTTTTGAAACTAAAAAATACTCACTTAGTTGGTTAGTCCTTTGTTTTCTTGAATGAATATGGGCTTTAAAGTCTAATTAAGTTTTCACTTGGTTGATTCATGATAATTACACAACGTTTTTACCAATTTTGATAGAGATTATTGTTATTTGAATTGGTTATTGTCGAATTGTTTGAATATTTGTCAATTTGTGTAATATTAATTATTAGTCTTTAATGATAATTAGTCTCTATTATATCAAAGTGAAAACGTAAGTTAATGCGGCAATACATTTAATACTCCATAAAAAATTAGGGGGTGTTGCTGCCCGAAACCCCGCTAACTTAATTGTACCCTAGTAAATTCATAATACATTTAATACTCCCTAAAAAATTAGGGGGTGCTGCTGCCTGAAACCCCGCTAACTTAATTGTACCCTAGTAAATTCATAAATAGTTACGACCAACTGCAAGTATTTCCTGAACTTCATAGATGATTTTTCCAGGATGTGCTGGGTATTCTTTCTCAAAGAAAAATCGTAGAAATTTATGTTCTTTAAACAATGGAAAGCCTTGGTAGAAAAGTAGTCTGGGAAGAGTGTTAAGAGAATTAGAAGTGATAGAAATTGAGAATATACCTCTAATGAATTTGAACAGTTTTGTTTTGATGAAGGCATATGGAAACAATCGAGTGTTGGGTATAGTCCACAGCAGAATGGAGTAGTAGAGTGTAAGAATCGCACTCTTGGTTAAATGGCCAAAACCATGATTACTGTTAAAAGCCTTCCTCATTTCTTATGGGCAGAAGCTGTAAACACAGCAACTTATATTCTAAATTTATGTCATACTAAAGTTGTTGCAGATATGACTCCTATGGAGTTTTGGAGTGGAATAAAACCATCTGTAAGTCATTTAAGAGTTTTTTGCAGTGTATTTTATGTTGTTATTCCTGCAGGAAAATGAACAAAATTGGACAAGAAAAGTCTCAAGTGTATTCTTGTAGGATACAGTTCAATTTCAAAAGCCTATAGGGTTTATGATATTGAGAGTAATAAGTTGTTGATTAGCAGAGATGTCATGGTTGATGAGTTATCTGTTTGGTCTTGGAATGATATGGTTGATGACACAAATGACAGAGGTGTTGCTGTTCTTGAGAAAGATGCAGATGCCACAGAGATGTAAGTTGAACCAGAAGAAAAAGACTCAGGTTTTGATGATGATAATCCAACAGGTTCTGATGATGATGTTCCAGCAGATTCTGGTTTATTTAATGAAGACTCAGAAGGGGACAGTGAAGATAGTGAAGAAATTCCTGTAAAACGAAAGAGGACTATTCAAGACATTTATGAGAATTGTGAAGTTTGCAATCTTGCAGTTAAAGAGCCAACTTGTTATGAGAAAGCAAGAGGTGATCCTGTGTGGGAAAAAGCCATACAGGCAGAGCTTAATATGATTCAGAAAAATGACACCTGGGATTTGGTGGAGAGATCAATGGATAGAGATGTTGATAGTGTTAAATGGATTTACAAGGTGAAAGTCAATCCAGAAGGTAGTGTTCAGAAGTGCAAAGCTAGGTTGGTTGCAAGGGGTTTTTTTTCAAAATCTAGGAGTGGATTTCCATGAGACTTTCGCTCCAGTGGCAAGGATAAAAACTATTATACTAATTTTTTTATTGGCAGCTCAATCTAACTGGAAGATTCATCAAATGGATGTTAAATCAGCCTTTTTGAATGGGAGACTTGAAGATGAGGTGTATTTGGCTCAGCCTGATGGTTTTTTGGTTCAAGGGGGAGAACACAAGGTTTATAAGCCGACGAAAGTTCTTTGTGGTGTTTAAGACTGTCTATCTCTTCAAGTCTCAAGGATTGTAGAAAAGCAAAGATGAAGGAACTCTTTATACATTGAAGAAAAATGGATCCGTGTTAGTGGTGTCCTTTATGTTGATGATTTGATTCTAACGGGGAATGATGAGGATCAGATCATATAATTCAAGCAACATTTGAAGGAGTCTTATGAGATGAGTGACTTGGGTTTAATGAGGTATTTTTTGGGCATAGAAGCGTTGCAATTCGAAGCTAGAATATTTATATCTTAAACAGGTTATACTATTACCTTGCTTAAAAATTTTAACATGTGGAAATATAATTCCGTTACTTTGCCTTTAATGGTAAATGTGAAGCTTGTTAAAGGAGAAGATGGCTAGGAGAAAGCTGACGCTATTGTGTTTAAGAGACTGATTGGCAGTCTCTTATATATGACTGATTGGCAGTCTCTTATATATGGTCTCTACTAGACCAGATATAATGTTTTCTATCGCTGTGCTGTCTAGATATATGCAGGAGCATTCACAAGTTCATTTTGGAGCTACCAAGAGAGTTTTGAGATATCTTTAGGGAACTCTTGAAAATATGGTGTGTTCTATGAAGCAAAGAAAAAACTGAAATTGATAGGTTTTTGTGACAGTGACTGGGCAGGCTGTGGTGATGACATGAGGAGCACCTCAGGAATTGTTTTCCAGTTTAGGTTCTAGTGTGTGCACTTGGACATCTAAGAAACAAAGGAGTGTGGCTTTGTCATCCTCTGAAGCTGAATTTGCTGCAGCATCTAAGGCTGCATCTCAAGCTGTTTGGATTAGAAAGATTTTGATGGAGCTGGGAATTAATCAGTCTGGCTCGAGTGAAATATTCTGTGACAACAAATCTACTGTCTTTTGCAAGAAATCATGTGGATCATGAAGTAACCAAGCATATGGCTATTAAGAATCAGTTTGTTAGGGAGGCAGTTGAACATGGATTTGTTGATCTGATTCATTGCAAAGGTGTTGATCAGTTAGCAGATTTATTAACCAAAGCTCTTCCTAAAGTCTGGTTTCATACTCTAAGAGGCAAGCTTGGAGTTATCCCAAAGTCGCAAATCAGGGGGAGTGTTAGACGATTTGCTTCTTAGTCAAGTTATCTTGTTTAGTTCTATATTAATTAAGCTTCCATGTCAGCATTATCTTTTAGTTCGTGTAAGGCTAGCTTTGTCTTTGTGTTGTTTAAGATATTATGTTTTGTTCTTGGCTTCTCCTTGTAAGAGAAGTAAGTTGAATATGGCGAGGTTGGTGACTCTGAAACGAGTTCTGGATTGAATGAATATTGTTGTGTTGTAGATCGATTATCTCACAATAAGAATATGGACAAGGGCATCTATGCTGCTGAGCGTATATTGGAACTTGATCCCCAAGACGCAGGGCCCCATTTGTTGCTCTACAATATCTATGCGTCTGCTGGTAAATGGGCTCATGCTGCAAAAGTGAGAAAGATGATGAAGGAAATCGGGGTTAAGAAAGACCTGGTTGCAGTTGGGTGGATATTGAGAATGAGGTCCACATGTTTTTGTCAAATGATGATGCCCATCCACAGACAGATGAGATTCATAGGATGTGGGAGAAGATTAGGAGGGAGATTATGGAGATTGGATATATCCCGGACACAAGCCTTGTACTTGTTTTTGTGGACCAGCAGGAGCGGGAAGTGAAGTTGCAGCGCCATAGTGAAAAGCTCGGTCTTGCACTTGCTCTTCTCAATACATATCCAGGGACCCCTATACGAATCGTGAAGAACATCAGAGTTTGTGGTGATTGCCATTTAGCCTTTAAGTTTGCATCAAAGGTGGTATACAGGGAAATTATTATTAGGGATACTAATCGGTTCCATCGTTTCCGGAATGGCTCGTGTTCTTGTGGTGACTACAGGTAGTGCCAGTTATCAACAGTCAATGATCCATAAAGATCTGGAGGGAGAGAAAATGTTCTTGAGCTCCGTTTTTGAATATGTTTCTGAAAGGGCATTTTTCAGAAGACGTACGAGAACATTACCAAAGAGGCCTGCTAGCCTGCATAAGTGCTTTGCTCATTACTGTGTTTTTGAGTCTTAAGTAGACGTGACAATGGCCTGAACTTTGAGTCCCTTGCTCATCAATTCTTCAGTGGAAGCAACTTGAAGAACAACAAGAGGCTGGATCTCAATGCCAGAAAACACAAAGAATGCATGATTATTGAGACACGAAAGTGAAGACGAATACATTTCTCGATTAGTAACAATTACCTGTCTCTCAAACCCATGCATGAGATTTATATGTTTTCTCACTAGCCGAGGTAGAGAAGCAAAGTTCTTCAAGGTGGCACATTTTGTCCGGAACTAATCTATCAAATTATGGATGTTCAATTGCTTACTGAAAGTGGGCAATGGGCATGGGTTGGTTGAATTACTTCATTTCAAGTTTTCACTTCCTTGTAGTAAATTGCTTATATATGATTCAGATTTGAATTATGGAAATGTGATGAGAGAATGGCGTATATAGCTTGGCTATTGAAAACTTTCTTTTGCAGGGACCCTGTCCGGTATTCTTTAATGTTGCTATTTTAAGATTTCTTTGGAAATTTTCACCCTTTATTGTCAAGTTTCCTCCCTTGATAGATTTATTTTTTTATTATTATGAACATAATTATAGTATCTCATTTTTGCTTTATGCCAAATGTGGTGGAGTTGAAACATAGGAATGATGTGGCATACATAGAAAGGGGCATTGGAGAAAGGAAGAGAATCTGATGAGAACGATTACGAAAATGCTTGTAGCCCTTAGCCTGGTGCCTGGATGAAAGGATCAGAATTCAGGAGAGAAAGCAAATTATCATGGAAAGAGACAGAAAGTATATAGCAAACACGTTTCTCTCAACTGGAGAGAAACTGCATGCATCTGGATCTTCCTTCTCTCAGAGAAGTTCTCTGGCAGGCATGATCATCACTAGTTGTCTTATTATTAAATGTTAATCTGACTTTCTTACTGTAAAACTGTTTTATTTACAGCACCTAGCTACCTGTTATAAAGGTTGTTTCAAATTCAAATAAAGGAATATCTATAGTTTCATATTAATTGTTATCTTCCGTCTTATTGGATTCTACATCGCGTTACTTAATTTCCATTTTCTGGAAATGAAAAACCAGGCCTTTTCAGAAAATCTGCAATTTCTTGTATCATCTGTGAGAAGCTATGCATGTTTGTCTCTGCTCTGTATCGTATCGTATCGATATATTCACATGTAAACCTTCATATATATATATATATATATATATATATATATATATATATATATATATTTCTTGAGCTGAAGTTGTGAATATATCTTCACATGCATGCAGGAATGGATTGGGAGATGAAGAAGACGATAATTTCTTACTGCAATCCTGCAAGGGTTGTCGTGGCACAACCATGAAGGACATTTTCAGCATTCTGAATAGTAACTAGGTAGAGAGCCCGCGCGTTGCCGCGGGTCCCCCTTTACGACATTTTAAACCAACTAAACAACAATCTAATGAAGACATTTCCTCTAGTGCTTAAATTGTTTCACCTGGTTTAATTTATAACAAATATACTTGAGACTTGAGAATTGAGAAACCTCATATGAAGGTGATTGAAAATGTCATTACAAAATAGGATGGCACAATTGAAACTTATCCAGAATGTAGAATAATAATTCTAATGAAAATTATTTATAAAAAAAATGGTAATGCCAATTCCATTTGGAAGTACTAACTGAACCCTCCCTCCTAGCTAATTGCCTTGTGTCATCAGCAACAATTGTGCAAAGAGGAAGTCATTGGCGACTTGGCGTGCTAAATTTATCTTCGTCCTCATTGTGTATCTGAAAGTGCACGCAGTAGCTATGCAACTGGATTTTTAAGTCTTGTGAGAACTTCCTTCTTGGAATGCCTCTTTCCACTACACCCACGGGCTTGTGGCTTCCTTGATAAGGTTGGTCGCACTGACATGAGCTCTCGTATTCCACCAGAACAAAAATAGAATTATGAAAATGATAGTAGTATTATGGTGAGGAGGCCACTAACACCGAGAGAGCTAATAATGATGAGTCGAAGGAGAAGTCACAAAGGAAAGACATTCAAATTAGCGAGCATAAATTACCAATGATAAAATCTCATGCTTCTGCTGCATTTATGCTTTTCGTATGACCAGAATAATTGAGTGCACTAAGTCTAGGATATCCAACTGTTAACAGTTACTTAGCAAGAAAGGTCAACAAAAGAACATAAAAGAAAGGCACAACATTACAATTTAATTTTTTAAAGCAACCTAAAACCAAATATAACTTTACCCAGGGAATGCAGTAACCAATGAAAAATAGTGGCAGCGTTAACAAATCCAAATAGAGCTTGTAGTACTGCTTTCACAAAAAGCCAACCATGCACCATATAGAAAACAATTAGATGATGAAATTATGCTCTCTATCAAATTTTAATTCTTTTTGGCGCAATTTACTCACTTTCAATAACAAATCAAAAGCGACGCTCACTTTTAAAACTGAAGAGTCCAAAAGGAAATCTAATAAAATATTTAATCAAAGATCCTGGGAAAAAGAAATAAGTAGTTTTGCAAGAATAGCTCACCAAAGAATGCTTCTAGAGAACCATATCTCAAGATGTATGTCAAATTTTGAGAGCAACAGATGCAGATGCCAAAATATACTTAATATGCTCAACTTAACCTTACAAACTCTCAAAATAAACATAGGTAAGCAAGCAAAATAAACATGCTACATAAAAGCTGAAGACTAAAGTGTTCCCACAAGGCCACGATAGATCTTTAGCGCTCCAGACTCATGACCAAATTATCAACTGACAACTATGAATTAGAAGATGAAGGTTTAAAGGAGCTATATTTATTTCATTGAAAGATTCCTCTCTGAAAACATAGCATTCATCAATATCGTTCCATCCTACAACAAAATCATAAGCTCACAACAACCTATAGAATCATTGTGAGATTTCCTTTCATATATACTTTATTTAACCGTCGCATATAATCAAATCTACAAATTCACATCATATAAAATAATAAGTATATACTAATTCACAGATTTTGCATAATTTAACAATAGCATATAAGAATAGATTATATCCAGTAAGGTCAACTACGCACCTGGGCCGGCAATGTTTGGGCTGGCTGTTGAGCAATAGCAATCACGTTTAGATAAATCAAGTTTTTCTGAAGCTGAGGTTAATACCTAAATACAAAATTGTCAAAGGAAAACTGCAAGTGCCAGATAAATCAAGTAAAAGCATGACCTAAGAATATGCAAACTTTACACAATTTATTTGGCAGATTTTTCAAAATTCTCATGTTCATCTAGTTTTTAAAATCACCATCCAGTTACACTAAATCATTAAACCATTTGCTCAATTAAGGAGTCAGGAATAACTTCTGCTTCTACTTTTTCTTTTGATTTATCATAAATGAACAAACACACACGAAAGAAGGCCTTCGAGGAAGCAAAACCCCCCAAGGAATGGTTGATCTAGGCTAAAAGAAGCGCAAATGCAGCAATGATAACATATGCAACATAAGCATCCTTGGCAAGACAATTCAAGTAACAGATACACCCAAGCATCCTCAATAAAATATATGATTATCATATATTTGGAAGCGTTGTCATAGGGTTATAATAATTTTATACCCATTAATAAATTAACTCATATACTCTGCAGTTAATGTTATGGTTTTTTTTAGCACCTGAATTCCATTACATACATAGTCAACTGAGAAAACAATGTTACCCAAAAACAATTTTACATAACACGAAAACAAAATCAATGCCATGAAAAGCCCAATTATAACAATAGTCTTACCTATATAAGATTGACAGAGGTATCAACAAAGAAATATCATCCAAAGCTTATTAGACCTGCACAGTAAAATCGACAAAAAACAGAAAAGGCAGATGAAAATGTGATTCAGCTTAACCTCGAAAAGGAATCCCTAAAATGGCACCAACAGAGCTATAGAGAATGTTAGACAAGTGCTTGGTCCTCTTCTTTTGGTACCCAAATGTTAAAACGTTGTACCACCCAATTAAGGGGAAAAAAAGGCCCAACTGTCTCTAGGTTGTTCAAAATGGAAGACTTACTAAGCATGGACCACTTATAGCCCTTTCATTCACCCATTAAGAATTCTAGAGAGGCTAACTTTGCTCCACTGAATTTGAAAATCCATACAACAAAAGCAATAATATTTTGCAATTTTTGAAAATTAGAAATTCACTTACCCTTGTTTTGCTTCTCAGGTCCAAACCCGATCCACCGACCCTGGCCAGAAATTAAAGAATTCAATAACAAAAAATTGAACTAAATATTTGAACCACGCACTTCATCACTGTTAGAAATCAAAACTAAAAAGGAAAAGTCAATCTAGTAAGGCATACACAAAAGCTCAAATGGACAAAACCTAATAACAATGAAGGAAAATTGTCGCATGCGAAGCAAATATTGAGGATAACTGAATCATTCTCGTGCAACAGACAAAATCAAAATCAGAAAATAGAAGGAGGTGACGAAGCTGTAGATGAGAGAAAACTTAATCAGTCGATCCGGAGTACGAAGAAGGAATAAAAACAAAACATCAAACGAAGAAGAAGAACGGAACGCGCAAACGAAGAAGTAATTGCCACATAATTCGGACTCATACCCTTTCCTGCGGAAGACAGAACTGAAAAAGAATAGGCATGAGGCATGATCTGAAGACGATCAAGCAAATAAGACAGAGGGGATCGAACCAAAAAGCACATCCAACGGTGTTGGGTGAATAAGCCAGTCGCCAATCGAACGGTCCAAGAACGTCGAGCACGACAGCGAGGCTCGCGAGTAGAGGTAGAGACGCCGAAGTCGGCAGGAGCGCGAGTGATATGGGTGGAGTCTTTACAGTAAAGGAATGCAAGATATGACCAAGAAGAAGAGGGGTGCTGTTCTAATACGTCGTCGTTTTTCTTAACTGGGCTATAATATGCGACGCGCATGTAAAGCAGGTTGGAGGCCACGGATAGCCTTAGGAGCCCTCAAATCCTGCTATTATAGTAGTTTTAGATAGGCCGTAAAAGTTCAAAGAGATCAAGACCCATATATCAAAAACACTTTTGTTACATTTCTTCATGACCTTTTCTATTAGTATTTTAGTTCTTAATTTTGTTTAATTTCGTATTATTTTTAAAAAGATAATTGTATGAAATATGTAGATATTCCCATTAAAATAGGTTTGGAGGGATGTTATCTAAATTCAAATTCATTGATATTTATTCCGAATTCCTGATAGCTTGTAATTTTAAGCTCAAACTCATCACCGAAAACATATTTAACCAAAGTTAAGTTTGAATAGACCGAACCTCTCTTTTAAATTACAACCTCATAAGATAAGCTATATCAAAAAGTAAGTCGAACAATAACCTAGAGAGTGACTACTGTCACTACATATATCAAGAAGGATTAGCCCGATCTCCTACTATGAAATATTTGTATGTTGGGATTTAAATTGATTTAAATTTTCAAAATGTGTTTATTGGATCATTATCGGAATTAATTTGTTAAAATTTTCGGGACTTCGCACAGCGAGTTCCACGTGTAATACGTACTTGCGCGACTGCCGTTTTACTTCGTCCCGGATCAACCGTCGATTATATCAGTATTCCTCCATCTCCACCGTCCATTTAATTCCAAACCTCGCTCGCGTGCCGTTGTTTTCTTCTTTCGAATGCGTCCAAAAAAAAAAAAAAAAGTGCCTGCACCTTCTTCCTATCTGTCAGATCAGATCGTGTCTTGCAGTCGATAACCGACGGAAAGTTGCAGTACAAATATCGGGTCACTCCTTCGTTACCCGTACATCGTCTTACCCAAGAACCCGCCCTGAGACTTTTTCGACGTTCCAGATCGATTTCGTCTACATTCGAACAAAAACCAGGTACGGCAGTACTTGATTATTGAGATTGTTTTACACTTTGTAAATTAGATGGGGTTTGCGCGGGTGAATGGCGTTGTTCATATTGCAAACAGCTGATTTCGGAGAATGATTTCGGTTTTCCGGATTATCGAATAATTTCTGGCTCCAATCGTATAGTTATTTTTTTACTCCCAGGCATTCCCAAAACGGCGTCGCTTCATTGTAACTTCTTCCGTCTAATCCTATACATTTGTCATCTTCTAGATGCGAAGAGATGAACAGAAAGATGGGATTGAGCAGGACCGGGGCATCCGGGTCGGTAGACCCGGTACCGAGCGGAGAAGTACGGCGGTTCCCACCTGCGGCACAACCTGAGATAATGAGAGCAGCCGAGAAAGACGACCAGTATGCTTCGTTTGTGTACGACGCCTGCCGCGACGCACTTCGTCACCTCTTCGGTACCTTCTTCAATCCCTCTGCAATTCGACTTTCTCTTGTTTGCGTTGTAGTTGTTAAAATTACTTCTGATCACTCGTTTTCTTGTTGATTCATTCTGTTGCTTCTTTTGTTCAGGTACCAGAGTTGCTATAGCATATCAGAGTGAGGTTAGCCCCTTCGTCTTTTACTTGTGTTGGATGAATTTTAGCAGAGTCAGGTTGAGTCCTAATGCCAAATATTCCTTTGAAAATTATTGAGTCCGAAAACTATTGAGGCAAATCTAGCGGAGCATGATGTAAGGAGTTTCAAATTACTGCAAAAATTCAGGATGTAGTTTTTCCATTTTATGCAATCAATAAGGTCAGGTGGTACCTAGTGCTTGAAACTTGAGGGAATTTATGTGCATTTAATCCCTTTTGTTTTGGCTTTATTAACAATACAGAGAGAAGGGAAAAAGAATTGTGGAAGGATTATTGAAAGAAAATTCTTAGTGTTGAAACTTTTTTCCGGCTGATTTTCATATGCCTTTCTCTACCTTAGGGTCCGTTTGTTGCACTTTGGAAAATAACTATAATAGGTATCTCTGACTCTGGTATAATACATTTCCTGCCTGATGCAGTGAGAATTACTTTTAAAAAAGTCAAAAGATTGATTTAAAAGACCAACAAGAATTAAGAGCCTTAAAACCTAACATTATGTCTGGTTGTTTGCCTAAGCAAGTCCTAGTTGCATCCCCTCACCTGGGTGCCTAGTCAGCTCTCGTTGCCTTCGAAAATACCGTACAGTATTCTATTTCGGTTTAGGAATTGAGATATTCTATTGACCTTTTGTATTTGTATTTCGTAGACGAAACTTCTTGGGCAAATGCTTTATTATGTTTTGACAACCGGTTCAGGGCAGCAAACACTAGGTGAAGAATATTGTGACATCACTCAGGTATGGAATAACTTTTCATATCAGCCTTAATCTATAACTTGGATTAGGAGGTTCAAGTTTCAGTTTGTACTATTTGTAGAGAAAAAATCCGAAGACTTTCTTTCTGCATTGTCTTATATTTTGAATGATTTACATGTGTACAAAAACTCTTATGCATTGTTGTGGATGGTATGGTAATTTATAGTTAATCAAAACTTTTTTTTTTGAGCACCTTAATTCTGGTAAAAGTTAGTGACATTATTCTAAGTTATGGGCCTTAATGCTTCTACCTTGTTGAAGTCTTCAGTTTGCTGGATGATTTGAAGCATCATGTGCTGTGGATTTTTATATATTCATACTCAGCGTTTTGATATATTGTCATATACACTTAACCCCTTTGTTTATTTCTTAAAGTTGATGGCTGTTCTGTTAGGTCGCAGGACCACATGGACTTTCTCCCACTTCAGCAAGGCGTGCTCTTTTTATTTTATACCAGACAGCGGTTCCATATATTGCAGAAAGAATAAGGTTCAAGGCTGCTTCGGTTTTCCCTTCCTCATTTTGATCACCACGGTTCATACTTCCTTTCTTTGTTTATGTTGTAGCTGTTGTAACCGTGAGGCTAACTCTTCCTTTCACAGCTCAAGAGTTGCTTCTCGTGGCATTGTGCTTGCTGATTCACAATATGAGGAACTCTATAGAAATGTTGCCACAAGTAGCAGTCAGGTCCAGTCTTTCAGTACAATCGAAACTCCATCTTCATCAGCCACATCAGTTTCTGCATTTTCGAGGTTGAAACAAAAGTTAAGTCAATTCTGGTTGCATGTAGTTCAGAGATGGCCTGCGGTATGTTCATTCTCTCTCTATATATAATTATATATTCACTTATGCATATTTGTGTATTTAAGCTTCATAAATTTTCTCTCCCTTTGTCTTTTGGAGGGGGTAAAAGAAGTTACTGGACATTCTCTTTATTTACAATAGTTAAGTTATATTCTTTGATGTATGGTTTTTGAGAGTTGGACTATTAAGAGACAAAATATGCAAAAAATGCATGTAGTAAAAATGCAAATGCTTCGTTGGATGTGTGTTCACACAATGAAAGATAATGATAATGATAAGAAATGAGATTATTAGATCTATGGTAGGAGTAGCACAAATTGAAGATGGATAAATTGCTTGAAAAATGTTTAAGATGGTATGGGCATGTTCAACATAAAGATAACGGCTCGGTAGTGAGGTGAATCGAGAGAATTTATATAGGAGAGAGTAAGAAGCAAAGTGGAAGACCTAAAAAGACATGGCTTGTAGTGGTAAGAAATGATATCGATTCAATAGGGGTTGATGAAAGTATGATCCTAGATGGAAAGAAATGACGGAAATGAATACACATAGTGGATTGCTGTTAATTTTCTCATAGACCCGACCCATGTAGCCGACCTTAAACTATGGGATAAAGGCTCAGATGATTGGATGATGATTTGTTTGTGCTTTAGCTTATTATTTTACATCTTGATGATTGTATGGCTTATGAATGCATGGGCTAAATTTTTGTTGGTGAAATCTTGTGGCTGCTTTCCGCTTAGGTTCTCCCTGTTGCTCGTGAATTTTTGCAATTGATCCTTCGAGCTAACCTTATGTTCTTCTACTTTGAAGGTAAGTCACAAGTGTCCATAAACCACAGGGAAATATGTACATAGTTATTTGGTGAGAAAGAATCATTTACCTTAACCAAATTTTCTTGCAGGCATGTATTATCATGTATCAAAACGTGCAGCCGGCATTCGTTACATGTTCATTGGTAAACCATCAAATCCAAGGCCCAGGTAAGGAATGGAACTCACATCTTAGTGAAAGTTTTGTTCATCTTTTTGTCTTTTATGAGTTGAATCATTTTCTACGTGTCTGGTCACTATGCATTACATATCATTTTCGTTGACTGACGTTTTAAACATTTTATTCAGGATATTTGATTGCTTTAATTGGCTTATGATGCAGATACCAAATACTTGGTGTTTTCCTTTTGATTCAGCTTTGTGTCATTGCTGCTGAAGGTCTGCGGCGTAGTAATTTATCATCCATTGCTAGTTCAGTTCATCAAATATCCTTAGGTTCCCAGCAAAATTTATCGGGTATGTGATTCTGCTCTTGTTATTGATTGATAATTCTTTTTGTTGGCTGTTGTTTCAACATTCTGTGTCAATGACCTGATAGTGTGGTTTCCTTGAGAAGGCAAGACTACTTTATCTTAAAGCATCATCTGAGCATGATTTTTGTTCGACAATAATTTGCTGCACTGTCTGATCTCTCTCCCTCGATAAATGTTGAACATTAGCTCTAAATTGGTTCTGCCCTTGGCAGACACAAAATATTTGGCTGTCACCTGCAAACTATTAGTCTCAATTAAATCCAAGATGCAAGAGGTTAGGCATGAATATGAACCCTTTGGAAAATATTGCGGGGCCTAATTTTCCGTTCTCATTTCTCTGGGATATCTTGTTTGGGTAATTGGGTTGCTGACAAAATTATATTTTAGCTAGATCCTTTGAATTAGATAGTTTATTTCTAGGTGTCCCCAACCTCGTCTACTGCTGGATCCTTCATCCTTGTGTATGAGAGTTGTCTACTTTTGTACAGTAATGGTTACTGCGATTATTAATTGAAATTCGGAAAGATATTTAGCTATTCTCATTCCATTCAGTAATGGTAAATGGAGTCACAATGATTGCTAAAAATTAATCGGAACTTCTTCTCCACTCATGAGTATTCTAGGTCGAGATGTGCTAGTCTTAAATGAAGAAGGCAATGTTATATCTATGGACGCTGACAAGGGTGGTATGATATCAGATTCTGTGTCAACTTCAGAGGTAAAATTTCAATATTTCAGGTTGTCTCAGTTACATGTATATAGGAGTTATCACAATTGTTTAACCTTGCCATACTTACCTTGTAATAACTATCCAGATTAGCACAGAAAAGATAAAAATGTCTTGGGGCCAGACTTAACGGCCAATGAGCTCCACCTGGCCATATCATATTCTGTCTTGTTTATTAGTTATGCATAGTCGATCATTGTTATGTAATTTTTACCATTGTTGCATGTGCTCAGTCTCAAGCAGTAACTGGGGCCAGTAAATGCACGCTCTGCCTGAGTCATCGCCAGCACCCGACAGCTACAGCGTGTGGTCATGTATTCTGCTGGTATTCTCGCTACCCCTGTGATAGTTTTTCTAATATGTTTCTCCCTTTGTCCATTCAATTGTCTTTACGATTGATTGTTTTTGGTCATTATATTACCAATCTTCTTATTCTAGTTACATGATCTTTTGCCCTTCCCTTTTCAAGGAACTGCATTGTCGAATGGTGCAATGAGAAGCCCGAGTGCCCTCTCTGCCGTACTCCAATAACCCATTCAAGCCTAGTTTGTTTGTATCATTCAGATTTCTAGCAGCAGTGGCAGTTACTTGCTTTCCCTGGACTGATAAACCCAGACGAATAGAAACGAGATGACAGCTAAGCATGTTTGAATGGTAGGATTTCCAATGAACAATGTCAACATATAGGTTGTTTCTCCAGTGCGGGAAAAATTGTTATCAGTTGCACACAATTCTGGATTCTATCGGGTTGAAGAACTACCATGCAGCAAGTCATTAATTTGAAAGGGAGAGCTTATGTTTTGGACCTTGACCTAGCAATGGCGGTTGTAAGAGAAACTTGGAGAAGTTTTAGTGAAAAAGAAGACTAAGTGATGAAGGAAATCTTTCGTTTCAATTATCATTCAACTATTTGCAGCTTATATAGCAAAAGGACTTAACCGACTTACTTAACAGCAGCTATTAACTGCTAATATTCTTTCTGTTAATCATTTAACAGTGCTTAATAGATTTTAACGGCTAACATGCAAAAGCCGGATAATCTATCCGTGTTTATATATATAAGAATAGAGGTTTCAAGAATGCACCACAATGTGTCATCTAAGATGTGAGAGATGTGTGAGAGAGTGTTGTAATTATGAATTAATTATCTATTTTGTTTATAATGATTTTATTTTCAATTAAATTAGATATCACAAATTTATCAATACTGTTATAAATCATCAATATCATTTTATTGGAACGGAAATAAACCTCCTTGCCTTACCATATTGTCAAACACAATTCATAATATTTTGACACATCACTTATGTAATAGTAAGATATTTAGGGCAAGGAACATTGCTTATCATCTCGCCATCTATAACAAATTATTTAAGACAATTCGATTTATGTATTTTCAAATGACTCTTGATAGCGTCTACAGATATTTCCATTTGCATCTAATTTCTTTATGACAGTTTTGATCACTTCACTGGTTATTGGAGCAATGGATGCCTTAAGAATGTGTCACCTAGGATGTAAGAGAGATACATTTTTTGCAATTATGAATATTTATCTATTTTGTTTTAATTGATTTTTTTCAATTAAATTATATATCTCAAATTTATCAACACCATTCTGTTGAAACTGAAATAAACATTCTGACCTTATCACGTTGTCAAACATAACTTATAATATTTTGACACATCACCTAAGCTGATAGTAAGATATCTAAGGGAAAAAAAATGTCGATTATTGCCTCGCCATCCATAATAAATTACCCAAAGACAATTCGATTCATGCATTTTCAAACGACTCTTGATAACGTCTACCGATATTTTTATTTGCATTAAATTTCTTCATAATAGTTTTGATCTCTTCACGGGTTATTGGAACAATCTATCTAATATATACTATATTGAGGTAAAAGTAAAAAAAGCCTCTCATTTGATCAATTTTACATGTTGATAGTAATGAAAATAGCCTTCTACCACAAAAAATAGTAGTACTTCAATGGTCACATTACTTGGTGATATAGAGGAAAAATCCATCAAATCTCATCAGTGAGTATTCTCCTAAACCAATTGTAAATTTTTTTTTAGTTAATCTTAAATTTCACGAATGCTCTATAGAAAGCCACGTAGGTCCTAGAATTGAAGAGAGATAAAATAAATTTAATTTTGAGCCCGAAAAATCAAGACTTCATTTCAAAAGGTTCATTTTAAACATGCAAAACATATCAACAGTAACTTTCATCATTGTTATTGCGATATTATGTTTCATCAACAAAGAACCAACAACCGTTAATAATATATTTCATTAAAATTATTATAATTATTTTCAAAAGAAAACAACAATGTCTAAAAAATTAAAGAATTATATCGCGTGTAGCGCAGATATTACACTAATATCAAATATCAATAATTCCCAAATCTCAAAGATTTGAGAACTTGGGGTTTGTGGCAGCAAATGCCAAGAACTCGGGATCACGCTCCAAAACAGACATTTTTCTCCCAATTCCACTTTCCCATTTTGTATCAGTGAGTATGTTAAGGTTCCTGAATTTAGTCCCAACCAGACCAATCCATATAAGCTTCCCCCAACTAAAATCCATCCCATTGAGACCCAAACCACACCAATTTGAAAATCCTAATGTATCTGGTTTTTCCAATTCAAGCATCCCTTCCTCGCCAATTTAGTTGTTCAGAAATTTCTTACTTTAGATTTCTAAATATATTTTGATAGATAGACAACTATGATTGCTCAAACAATCAAGAAAATTATTGGATCACACTCATAAACCAAAGCTTCATCATAACATATACCACAAACACATCCGAATCACATAACTTGCTGGAATTCCAAACACTCTCCTCTCCAAAGCCCAAGAAACAAATTCACCATTAAGTGTAGCCTATAACAACAAACTGATTGAAATTATGTAACATTACATAGACAGACGACAAAATATAATTAGGAGACTTGAGTTACCACCGCAGAGACCATGGTGTTTATCCCACACATGCCATGACCTCTACAAAGGCGATAATATCCGTGCTCTCCCCATCGCTTGCCCCACGAATTCTTGATGATCCAGTAAGGCTGGTTTCCCAACCTGAGAATGGAGAACCCGTTGGCACCATACCCAACAAGTAATACGCCATGGTTGATCCATCTCTTGCCGCAGATGAGCGGACATGACACTCCACCAATGTACGTTTGCATAAAAACTGCATTCAACGCAACTGCAAGTCACAAAGATTAATGTTACTTACTTACTTTGGTACAAGAGACAATTATAATTAACAGCTGACTACTGTTTATTGCATTTCAAAATATACCAGCCAGGGGACCGTGTCGAACTAAATTGGCTGCAATTTTATTCTCGTCCACCTGGATATCAGTAAAATTCACAACCTTAACGGCCACTTTCTGCGGATCGAACTTGCATTCACCACGTTTCCCGATATAAGGATATGAAACCTCCTCTTCTAAACCTCCTGCCTCTATCAAATACCGGTATGCATTTGACATGAGGCCTCCCCTGCATCCATTATTGCACGCACTCTTTTCCTTCGTGTCACACTTCAACAAAATTCAACGTAATAGTATAAGCCAAGCAAATCAAAACCAAATAATACTCATCAATCAATGTCATACAGAGAATTTAGAAACATATAAGATCCGATTGGTATACCAATAGATGTAATCAGCATTACATGCACAATTTGCATAAACTAAAATTTGGGGATGTTGGAGCGGGCGTTATTTAGTTTCAAATATATATATATCTCTAATAAAGTTGAGCCCTTTCCAAACTCACTCCAGAAGACCTTATTCCTTATTGAAATGAGAGGAGGCTTGCCCTTATATTCAGCATGTTTTACATAACCAACCGATGTGGGATATATCTAATAATGTTTGATTCATTAATGGCACCATAGACTTATCATAACATTTAATTGTAGCCTAATGTGTCTATGATCGTATTAACTAACACATACTGGTGCCTACTCCTGACACAATTTACAATTGAGTTTGTTTGATGAATTGATCGATGTATATGATTAGCAATTTTACAGTTCCCTTAGAGGATGTATATGATTAGCAATTTTATAGTTCCTTTAGAGGATTGTGTATTTTGTTAGGAACAAATTGGGACACAGTCACTAAAACGTCACAGGTTGCCGATTTGACAATAACATCCGCACGTGTGTCTTGGACGACACGTGTGCTGGGTGTGGCAACCCAGTTTGAGAATGAATTATCCCACCTGAGGTTAGGCCGAGTTGACCGTGTCCCAAATTTGTCCCTAAATTATGTATATATCATTATCATATTAATTATTAAACAGACCCACAAAATTAAAACCTTAAATTGATTACCGTGTGATCACAATCCACAAGCTGTTGTTCACTCAGATTGAGAAGCTTCCCTGTCGAAACGAAGTTTGCACCTTCAACAGCTCCCGTGGTACTAAAAGCCCAGCATGATCCACATGCACCCTGTACTTAAAACAAATTTAATCCAGCAAAAAAAAAAAAATTAAAACAAGTCACAATTAATGAAATTGATTTTTGTATATAAAGGGAGAGATTATTACGGAGTACCTGCATCTTGACGTCTGTGACACCACCTTTTTCTCTCCAATCAAAACTCTCAGGCAAATCATCATCGGAACCCTCCACATAGGATACCGTTGCATCTTCTTCCACCTTCCGATTCAACTGGGGTCCACCTCTGACACCGGTGTACAGTCTCTGAAACTCCTCCTCCGATAAATCCGAGAAGGCGGTGATGCCGTGGACAGCCGTCGGATCAATCGCTTGGTGCTCAACGGCTCTGATCATGTTCTTGGCGAAGATCCCGAGGCGGTGCAAGTACTCCTCTCTTGTAGCGTACTCTTTGTTGTACTCGTTAATGAAAATCTTGAACTTTTCTTCCGTACCCAGAAGAGCATATCTTCTGTCTGTGACTTGGAGTATGGTTTCGTCTTCTTCAAGACGCGCATAAGCTGATAGTGCGCAGGTTATGAGTGTCAACAGCACCGCGCACGTTACAGCCGTGACTTGTCGTTGTGTCATCTTCTTAACTCTGGTGCTACTTCAGATCTTTTCTTCTTCTCCATCGTTAGGATAAAGAGCTCATACTTCGTAGTTCTAATTAGTTCAATTACTAGAGTGTCCTCGACTTGATATTTGGAACTGGGGTATTTTGGAATTTCGAAGGGTATTTTGGAAAGAAAAATGAGGCAGCTGCATGCAGTGGAGGACACGTGGAAGATATATGGAGTGGCTTTTGTCTACGTGGATGCTTCCCTTTTTGCCTTCTGTGGCTTCAATTTGTTTTGAGCAGGCCTGGGAGCCGACTTGGTTAATTATTAGAACCATCATATATATACCATCTCGACAAAGTCGGGTTGATAATGGTTACCGGCTCAACTTTTATGAGTCAGTTGCGGGTCAAGTCATTAACCGACCCATACGATATTGAATGGGAATTAATCTATGATGATCATCTCTAACAACTTCTTGATGCAATAATATTTGTCATGCTGAAAAGGAGCAAGCTCATTTTTGGAGTTCTTTGCAAATATTGGTTGCTTGGCATCACCCTTGTCCTTCCTCACCAAAGATTCTAAGCAAGTATTAAACACGTGATGTCTCATAATAGTTGTACCAATATGAGAAGAAAAGGGTTCCATCTGGATTCATCTCATCTTATAGAAGAAGGGATTTCACACAATACAAGAATTTCGCATTTTATCGACGGATTTTTCGGCGGTAATCAATATTACTGACAGATTGCCGACGAAACAATATCTGTTGGCAAAACGCTCGTCGCTATTTGATTATCGACGTAACATATTTTCATCGGTAAATCCCGACGGATATTTGTCCATCGCTAAAAAAATTAAAAAATAAAGATGAAAAATTCGTCGGTAAAAATAATAATAAAATAAAAAATAGCGTCGATAATCCATCGGTAAAAATAAAAAAAAAATTAGAGAAACTCATTCACTAAAAATAAACTCATACACAAACATATACTAGTATAGTAACCGCATTATGCGAGATAGATACAATTTTTCAATCTTTATTTTTTTTAACACTATTAATCTACTCTTAAAAATATCTTCATGATTTTGCTATTTTACTAAAATGCATGAGTTCACTGTAGTTATCGAATTCATTTAGTTGCCAAGTTTTTGACATTCGTGCATTGGCAGCCACCAAGAACACAACAAACCATGCACTGCCAACCACCAAGCAGGCCACAAACCTGTAGAAGATCTCTCCATCAGCGGGAAAAACATCAAAATTACTGGAATAAATATTTTACTAAAATTATATTCACTCAGTGCAAACACAATTGAACACTTCCTAATCACCAGTTATACTCGGCTTTGCTTTAAAGGACAATACCTTATCTTAGAACACCACTTAATGGGAAATACAATAAGTATTAGCATAGCTAAAAATTATATCCTTGATAATGAGTGAGTAACATTATGCGCCATAGATTCCTAAGCTAACAATTTTTCAATGTAAATGCGACAACTACACACTTCAGACTTTTTCTTTTCCGACTTAAAAGTTTGAGGTTGTCATCAATTATTCATAACATTATTTTGCCGAGTTTTGTTGCCAATTAATGTTTGTTATGTTTTCTTCTCTGAAAGATTTTGTAGATATCTGGTGATTGTTCTAATGATCGTCATCCTACTCCATCTGGTTGCAATCGTATTCGTTTATCCGATACTCCATAGATTTGGGCAGGACGGAATTGTTTCTCCTCAAGTTATTAAACTCGGAGATCATGTTTCTATGACTAAATTATTAGAGAGAGTGGAATAATTGTTCGGTTACTAGGGAGCGATCCCCTAGTGACCATGGACTACATCTGCCTAGGTTGCAAAAATATGTGATAAAGGAAGGAAAAAAAAACAATCCTATCATCGATTTTACAAGTAAGTTCATAGAATTATTTAGATCTTAGTTTTATTTGAGATATGAAACTAAGCAACCTTTTTTACTAATGAAATAGAATCAATCCATGGTGATCTTATTTGTTCCATGGGTAACAATCATTTCCACCTATATAAGTAAGACATGGTCCGCTGAGATAAATATCCCATAGACATGTATGAGGCCGATTCTTATCTCTCTTTTCAATGTAGATATCAAACCAGTGAAACTCTTTTGCCCATGAAAAGTTACAGTAGAAAAGCGTCGTGCCAAAAAAATTAGGCCTGAAAGAAAATTCATAGTCTTTGTGATAAGGGATCACATGTAGTCCAAGATCATCATCTCTTGAGCGACAGTGAACTGTAAGGTCTGTATTTTGATGAATGGTATTGTGGATCACAACAGTTTGTTTGTCTGGCCAACCTGCATAAGAAGTGATCATGCAAAATGCACTCAACACCAAAAGCAAAACTAAATATTTTTTGAAAGAATTCATGTTGATTTTCTTTTGTGTATAATATCAGTGAAATTGTGATCATTTTATAGGCCAAAGGGAGATTTTGATAAACATAATATTTTGAGGTTATTTATTTTCCATAATGGGCTGATTGATATGTCAAATGAAATAAATTTGTGGGATATGCCTAGTTTTATATAAATGTATATACTATCTAATCTAATTATCTATATATAGGCGAGCATACAGTCAATCAATGTAATTAAATATTTTCCTTATGGATAGGTAAATGAATTTGTGCAACTCAATCTTTTTTCATTATAAACTTGTACCTTTAAAAAACATTACATTCCTTCTTAGAAAGATATTGTAAAAAAAAATTAATTTATTTAATCGAAAAAGAAGAATAATAAAATACTTTCCTAATGGATAGAATACCACAATCGTTTTCATTTAAAATATCATATACCAAAATCATTCCAAAAACGTTTAAAAAATCATTTAAATTTTCAAAATCAGAGTTGTCATATACTTGTTTATGTTTTGGATGCCCGTTTAATGTTCAACTTTGATTTTTTACAAATTTTCACAAACACGTTTTTTTAACGACCATCTACAACAACAAACAAACAATTGTACTAGTGGTTAAGTGATTGAGTTTTTTTTTTTATACAAGTTAGCAATTAATATCCCTTTACTATCATATTCACTAATATTTTTTAGAACTTACTCATTATTAATAATAGGCTAGAGTTTGAGACGGTTTCGGTTAGAGTACGATAACCATTTATTAATCGATTCGAGTATTCTAAATCTGGCATCAAAAACCAAAATTGAGTTGAAATTGTGACGAGTTTAAAAATGAAATCCAAAATCATTCTAAACCCTATAAAATCGATTTTTGAATTTTAAATAGATCAGATATCATGTGAATAATGCACAGATCATTTTTTTTGCCATTCCCTAGATATATCATATTTTCTACTCTAAAAAAAACTTAATTAATTAGGGATAAGTAGAAGATTATAAAATGTTCTCTTGATTGGAGATAACAAAAAGAATTGACGTGCGCACTATCTTTAGCATACCCAATCCGTTTAAAATCCAAAAATCAATTATGTTGGGTTTGTAAATTATTTTGGATTTTATTTTCAAATCCATCATGGTTTTAGGTCGGTTTTGAATTTTGATATCAATTTTTGGATATCCCAACCGGTTAATAAATGATTAGAGTACACGAACCAAAATTGACCCAAATTCTAAAACGAAAATTGTACCCGACGCGACCCGACCCTATCATTAACTACAAATAAGTTCTGAAAAAAATATTAGGGAGTATGTTATTGAAAGGATTCAAACCGCTAACTTATATAAGGGAGTTGTGGCAAATGGCAGACTTACTTTTTGGCTTGGTAAGTTTATCCCATCGAATATTGCGCATTCTTTTGTGATCATCATTATCTCCCCAAAGGAATTTTCTCCGAAGACTCTCAATTTTATTGGCAACCCCAGCTGACATTTTAAACAAAGACATGTAATATACTGGCATACCAGCTTCCACATCGTAGCTCTCTTCATATTTCCTCCATAAGGCTTCCCCGAGTAGATGAAAGGAAGCTTGCCAGGTTTGCAAATTGAGAACTCTAGTCATGTGGAGAATCCTAGATCTCCACCGCCATACAAATTTCCACCAAGGAAGACTTGTAAAAGTTAACCTTTGAGACCAAAAATTAATTCAAAATAACGCATGCATGATACATTTGAGATTAATCAGATTTAAGTCTCTATCAGAACAGGAAATGAGGGAATCATCTACGTATTGAAGGTGAGAGATTTCTGATTCTCCTGACTTGATATAGATACCTTCAATGAAACCTTTTTTCCTTGACATTCTTGATGAGCTGATGAAGATTGAACGAACTTGGCCTTGTTTACGAGCGAAGTTTATATTGCCCTACATCCAGACGTTTTGAATGCGCCTTCCCTTCATTTGTTTTCAAACTCAACGAAGCCAAATTTGATAGGGACTCTGTTAAACTTCTCTTCAATGCACACCATTACTACATTTTCATAGTACGAGAAGGTGCTTTTCAGAGCTGTGGTATCTAGGTTAGGTGGGTAGTTTTGAAAGTACATTTTAGAGGTCTGTATTTTCCTTAGGTTTGGATCATAATGACGGTTCAGGATATCATTCTATTGGGCTGGACGACGATTATACATGATTAGTGATGGTGGGATAAGCTGCAGGATTTTTGACGTGGGTTGATCAATTTTGATAAGTAACGAAAGAGAATGGAGGAAATTTTTGGCGTCTGGTGGTTGAAGACGATGGTAGGAGATTTTGATGTGTTGCAGGAGGAAATGATGTAAAGGTTTTGGTGGCTGGTTATTGATATTGGTGGTCGCTGGTCGAAGTTTTTGATGAGCGGTAGAAGGAAATGGATGTAGGGACTGGCGGAGAAAAAAATCATCTCACATTTTTAGTGGAGAAAATGTCTGATAGAATATAAGTTGATGTGTATAGAAAAATAAGCTAACCTATACAAACACAGGCTAGAGAGTCCACAATTCAAATTTATAGGTGGAGAAAAAATCGCACAAATTGAAAAAACAAAAATGTGATGCGTTGTGGCACACCTTCTACATGATTGAATTCAAATTATAGACTCTTACCATTTTTTCAACGAATTATGGAGCCCTCATATTTGCTTGTTACACCGAGACTGGAGTCAATTGTAAATTATATACTTGTCATCTGAAACATCCCGATCTCTCAAAACTCCATAAATTTGTGCAGGGTGGTGCTCACGGTTGCTATGACTAAATTAGTGGGCAGGTTGGGTTAGGTCACTTAGTTTTGTGGGTTGGAGGTAAGCAACTGAGCATGAACACATAATGAGTATTTAGTTTAGTGGATTGAGGCCTCAGGCCGGGGCTTTATTTTTTGGTTGGGGGCCTATGCATTGAATATATCATATATGGGCCTATATATAGAGAGTAAATAGATTTATGTAAATAGATGCATATCCCACAAATCTATATACTTCAAAGGCGCAAGAATCCGAGCAATTTCCCGGCGAGTGATATCTATCCCACATACTCGCGCGTGTCTGACTTTTGTGAAGTATATAGCTACCATTTTTCAAAAGTTTTGCGGCAATGGATAATATGTCGTGCTTGTGGTTTGGTGGGCGCTTTTTGTGCGGCTTTTCAGAACAACCAGGGTCGAATCTCAACAATGAAAAATTGTTTGTTCTTATCTTCTTCCCTTTTGCTTAATGGGTTTTTTTTCCCCGACCAAAAAAACAATCATATGGTCGACACAGTGCGACGTCGACATTGTCAGAGGCGACTGGGCAAGCATGGTGACATTGTCAGAGGCGACTGGGCAAGCATGGTGACAGCGCGGCGAAGCTGTCAGCGATGGTTGTGGTGGTGGAGGTTGCAACGTATTCATTTTCACAGCACAGTCCAAACGTACATGGAAATAAGTCTCTCACAGTGACTCCGAATTGTTCGATTTTCCTTGGGACTGACGAATCGATCGAGCCCTGATTAGCGGTAAGTAGTTGTATATTGGGTTGAAACAATTGTTATCACTATTGATGCGTTCCATTCCATTTTACAGTTAAAGCAAATCCTTGGGTTATTTCTTCTCTTCAACTTTCTAAGATTTTACGAACTTGGTATTTAGTTTCTGGGTTTTCTATTTGTGCTGCCCTATGTTAGTTTTCGTTGTGATTTGTTATGATGCTAAGCTCGTGCCTCAGTGCCTTGAAGCTTGGGTTGTCGTAGCTGGTTCGGCCGATGTGTATATCTTTTCTTCAGCATGGTCATTGTCTATATTCACTAGAGTCCCATAATTCTTCAACTTGAAAGCAATATTTGCAATTGGAATGCATCATTAGTTTCACACAATTTCAAAGAAAAAGCGTGCCTCATTCGTTTGACCATGAAGGTTTGGTAAACATTGAACAGTGTGTGGTCATATTGAAAGAGATTACCCTGCTACGTATCTCCTCGATACTCATTTAATTTCCAAGGAGTTATGATCTCATATAATGAATTTTGACTTTTATATGCCTTTTCCAGTTCAATTAACTGTGTGGAAAACACTGAAATTATAACTTTAGTTGGTCTTAAGTAGTGCTTGAAGATCTTAATGAGTTTAGATTTAATCAATTAATTCCATTGGTATTGAAACTTTGCGTTATATGCCCTCTGTCTGATTGATTAGAGGATTAATGAATTGTGATCAAGGCACACTTTGTGATAATCAAGATACACTTCAATTGTCGTGTGCCTATTTCCATCCATATTGTCTCTGTAGGTTTTAATTGAATTTTACTTATGTTCTTCATCTGTCCACTTTTTTAGTTACACTTTGTGATTGATTGATTTTAGTTGCAGAAGCCTAAAGCTTTCTAGCAGTTACTAGCTATTGTGCTTATTGTTGCTTCTGACATTGCAATACCATTGTGGATATTATACTGGATCAAGCACCTGGCTGTCTTTTCTTTTCCTTTCCTGCCCTCCCCAAATTTCTTGAGTTGGGTTATGCACATCTTTATTCCTGTATAAATAAAATCACACACAAAAAGGAGAGACATGACATGAATGCTCCCTCAAATATACAGAATTATCAGTTTCCTTTGTATCTCTTAGTTTCCTATGAAGACTTAGGAGGGGAATTAAGTAATTGCTCACTCACAGATATTAGGAATTTAGGACATTAGGAGGGGAATTGAGGGCATGGTTCATAATGAAAGAAAATAGAGATTGAGCATCTTTACAAGGACGATATTTTTATTGACAAACTAATGTGAAAGAATACTTCAAGCCATTTTTAGACAAATCTCCATCTTGGCTAGAGTTCCTTCAAGTTCAATGATCCCACACAGCCCCTCAAGTATCACAGCCCGTAAGTGAATGCACAGCTCTCATTTAGTACTTCTTAAACCCTATTTGTCTTTGTATGCACTGAAGCACAATGGAGCACTTGAAGAGCTGTGTAGGGGATACTCTTAGGAAACTTTGAATTACTTTGAATTACTTGAAATTCAGCATATAATGATGCCATGGAAATGTCAGTAGGTGACACTAGCGCACATTGCAAAGCCTTAGTATTTGAGCATGCCATAAATTGCGAAGAGGGACCAGCTTCTAATGCCATGACGTTATTTTCATCTCCACCACCACATTCCAAATATGCATCCTGCAGAAGAGACCAATAAATAAGCTAAAAACTAACTTTTATTTTAGTATCATAGCATGGCCCCAATAAGCCCCATCACCATGTGGAATCGTGAGGTAAAAGTATATTTGAAGGTTATGCTTTTTGCTGAGCACCGGGGGTGAGCAGGTCTCGCTTCTGCCATATTTAACAAGAAGATGGGGCAGAGCATATATAAATTCTGTGTGTTCTTGCATCTTCTGCGGTTCTGCCAGATAATTAAGCCAGTGGTAAAACAAGATTTAAGAAAAAGGAAACTCAAAGAGCTGAGTTCTTGACCCTTAAAAACTCGGCCATTGGAATATGATTCAAAGGACTTAGTTATGAGAGGCAAGTGTCCGAATTATATGAGACAATTTTATGCTAACACGCTAAGAAAATTCGAGACGAATGATTTGCACAAAACTACTGCTATAAAACCATTTGATATTTTCTTCACTAAATTTATTCTTCACTGAATGAGAATAGTAAATTTTGTAAAATTTCAGAGTTCCGATGATTGAAGTAAAAATAGCAACTACTGGTATTGCCAGGGACTACTCATATTTGCTTTTGGAGTGGAAGAGTAGCACATGTTTATGAGGCTGAATGATATGACACATGTAGACAGTCTTGATCAGTGACATGGCGTAGAATATAGAATGTAATTATGAACCGAATGCCTTATGAAGTGTAATTATGAGTCTATAATGTTTTGCTTATTATTTGAACCTTATGTATGAACTTTTTGAGAACATGAGTAGGCATTTAACTTTCTTATTACATTATTAGTTTTCAGCACTTGAAACTCAACCTGCTATCTGAAAGCTTTGGCAGACTTCTTAAAGTATTTACCAAGATGCTATGAAGATATATAATTAAGTAAGAAAATTAACGATAGAAAAGTAAGATTTTGTGAGTCTCTAATAAGATGAGTCTTTTTTTATTGTTCAATTGATGTTTATCAATTCAAAGATTGGTTTCTCTTATTGAGAAGTTCTACTGAAATGAGGTTTCAGTTTGAAAGATTGAGTGTAGTCAATTTGAGGTATTTTTTGGTTCTAGGTGTGTTGGTTTCTGAATTTAGGATCTCTGGGAAATGAGGTCGATTGGAGTATATTGAAGGGGTTTTTGATGTGTGGCTGTAAATGACTATCGTCGAATTGTATACACAATAAACAGACCTGTATAAATGTTATGGATGATCAGGCCCGAAAACATTTTCTTCTCCAAGCTAGGCCATATCTAATCTGCCACATGCTTCTTCTTCGGGTTATAGTCCTTTGGAGTAAGTCCCTACAACAGAAAATCCATCAAATTAGGTACAAAGCCTGCAAAAGGGCCTGCCGGCCTGGAAGAGAAAGCACATCCTTAGGAAGAGAAGAATAGTTAAAAGAAAATTATCAAAGCATCTATAAGTTCAGAAAACACAACCCGATAATTTGATTTCCGACAAATCAACAGACTCGAAGACACACACATTGTCAAGTGATGCATTATTTTGACGCAAAAATGTTTTGGAGGTAGAGATGAGTGTGACATTTCTTATGTAGTGCTTGGAGTTCGCTAAGTTGGGGATCATGATAATATATGTACTGTTGTTTGGATTTTTTCTGTCTACCAGCCCTGCACCTACTGCGATTGCAGATCCACTAGAAGATCCCCCAGGCAACCGGTCTACTGCACATGGATTAGTGAGTTTTTCATAATGTACAGTTTCTCCATAGCTTGTAGCTTCGTCTCCATTTGTGCGCCACCGCCGATCCAAAGCGTTGTAAGCCGTAACAACACTCCCAGTGAACACTCCGACACAAAACATTGTAAACCCTAACAACAAAACACGCAAACCAGTTACTCAACAACAAAAAAATGACATTGGGCCTAAGAAAGCCATTGGGCTGCATGCCAATACAATTCCCACACAACACTTAAAAAAAAATTGCATTGGGCTTCATTCGCCAGCAACGCGGCGGGCCCATCTCTAGTTTATTTCATTTTACCTACCAATAGCTCAATATGGAGAAAAAATAAACTCAAATTATCACGTTAATTTATCAAACACTTCCTTTGGCCTATATATAAATGATCACAATTTCACTGATATCTTACACAAAAGAAAATCAACATGGATTCTTTCAAAAAATATTTTGTTAGGAAATTTAATGTGACATTATGCTTGAGATTGTCATCATCCAATTAGACGAGCTGGGATCCGCATTAGATAGGAATGCAGGCTGGTTTAAAGCTGATGTCATATATCATGCATGTACCCTACATGGATTCCAGGTAAGCTTCACGTACATGAGCATTAATTTTTGGAAATTATGATTTCAGGATTTACGTGATTTGTTTTTAAGTGGAATTGGTGACTAATTTTATTTAATTAGTTGATTTGTTTAAATTTATTGATTAGAATAAAATCAAGTTTGTTTTATGAATAATTATCTCCTTTTAAAAAAATTTCTCTTTCCTATTTTAGAGATAATCATCACCTTAAATCAAGAAAGTTTTTCCTTATCTTTCATAGCCTTGATTACAAGATTATGACACAATATTTAACTAAATCCGTGGTCAATATTGTGCATATCTTTTAGGTCATTATCTAGGTTTTCTTAGTTCATACGCATGTCATATATATTGTCATTGTTAACCAAATAACCTTAAGTCTTTTTTATCTCGCCTACTCTGAATCAAAATATGTGTTTTTTAGCGAGTTTTGTTTTTCATTGATTTCTAATCATTCATGCATAACACTTTGAGGGCATTAGTGTATGTTCTTGGAACTTAAAGACTTTAGTGCGACTCTGAAGCATTTGGTTGAAGCATCTTTGGTTGGGCGTATCATATGACTCAAGTAAGAAACTAGTATAGGTGATGTGGATCCTAGCCTTAGGGTAATTCTTGTAACTCGTTTGTATACTGGATTGCTTCAAGGTTGGTGATTTTAGACATCTGAAATTTTTCCCTAGATGGGGTTTTTCTCATAAATATCGTTGTGTTGCACTTGCATATTTTAATTTTCATATTTGATATTACTTTTGGTGTTTTGTTGCATTTTGCATGAGTAGTACTTGTGATGCACGTTGGCCATTCAAGAAAACTATTAAGATCTACAACAATATGGATTGAACCACAAATCTTACAATTCATTGTCACTCAGGAGATGATGATCTTGGAGAGCATATAATCTCGGGTTACAAAGATTTTTTACTTTTCTTTCAGGCCTAATTTCTTCAGTATGACGCTCTTCTACTGTAGCATTAAATGGGTAGGCAAGAGTTAATTTCACTGGTTTTTTTTATCTACATATAGAGTTATTTAGATCTTCATTTTATTTGATATGTGAAATTGAGCCACCATTTGCACTAACTAAGTAGAATCAATTCATGGTGATCTTATTTGTTCCATGGGTAACAATCATTTCCACCATTATACTTAAGACATGGTCCGTTGGGATAAATATCCCACAAACATGTATGAGCCAGATAAGGCAGATCGTTCTCTCTTTTCAATGTGGATATCAAATCAGTGAAACTTTCTTGCCCAAGAAAAGTTAAAATAGAATCTTATTGTGCCAAAAATATTAGGTCTGAAAGAAAAGTCATACTCTTTGTAATGAGAGATCACATGTTTTCCAAGATCAATCTTCTCCTGAACGACCATTAATGAATTGTAAGGTCTGTATTTAGATGGATGGTGTTTCAAGAGTAAAGGTAAGAATTACAATTTGGATCTTAAAGATTCATTCATTAGTCTGTTCAGCATTAATTCCTATCCATCAGAAACAAACAGGTATGGTCACTTTTCTTTATTGGAATCCCCCTCCCTTGGATTTAGTTAAAATAAACTGTGATGGGGGTGCTCTACACAACCCTCATGATTCTAGTGGTGGTGGTATTATTCAAAATCACTCTGGTAAGTTTCTGGCTCATTTCTCTAATTTTTATAGTCATAATTCTATCACTTATGTTTTTTACGGGATCACCTTGGGTTCGAGTTTAGGATATTCAAACTTGATTATCGAATCTAATTCTCTAATTGTCATCAATGTTCTATCTGATAGATTTAAATGTCTATGGCGATGTATCTTAGAAGAAGCATTCAAACTTTGTGCTCTAATTTACAAATTCAGTTTATTCATGCCTATAGATAAATTAATTATCGTGTTGATGCATTGGCTTCCATGGCATGTTCTTCTAAAGCTTCCCATATTTATCTTAGGTGTGAGGATCTCCCTGCCAAAGTTCAAGGTCTTATTCAAATGGATAATATGCATCTCCTTGGAATCATATTTAAGAAATAGTATGTTCTTAATTATGTTCTTTATCTTTTTGGTTTTATAGATTTTATTTCTCTAGGTTTTCTCAAATGTTATTTTTCATTTCTCTTTGATGGGTACGTTATTATATCCCCCATTGTGAGCCCTTGAAAAAGGGATTTTCTTTCCCTCTATGATATAAAATTTCCTATTTCTTAAAAAAAGGCTTTTTTTTTCCAAATTGGGCTAATTGTTAAGTGAAATAAAATAAATTTGTGGGATATGCATTAATTTATATAAATCTATTTACTATATATATAAGCCCATATATTCAATGTACTTGGATATTTTCCTTATGGATACGTAAATGAATTTTTGCAACTCAATCTTTTCAATTCGAAACTTATATAAAAGGTTAAATTACATTTTAAGAACATTACATTCCTTCTTAAACCATATTATAAAACATTTTTAATTTATTTTATCGAAAAATAACAATAATAAAATATTTTTCTAGTGCATAGGTACTCAATGAGTTCGTGGAATGGATATCTCATATATAATATTTTATATTCTAAAAAATTATTAATTAATTAGTGATGAATAAGCAAGGAAAGTATAAAATAGATGGCAACAAGAATCAAATCGCGCACTATCCATAGGATACTCGATTCATTTAAAATATCGAAATCGATCCTATATGATTTGGAAATGATTTTGACTTTTTTTTTCAAATACATCATGGTTTTAGGTCCTTTTTTTTTTTTGAGTTTAGGGTATCCAAACTGATTAATAAAAGTTGAGGGTACCCAAATCGAAATCAGTCTGAATCATAAAACCAAAATCATACCCGACCCGACCTACCAGTAACTACAAAGAAGTTCTAAAAATATATATTTAGGGAGTATGTTAATGAAAGGATTTGAACTCCTAACTTGTATAAAATAACAGAAACATCCAACCACTAATAATAAAATTTATTGTACGAATATATGAAATATAAATTATAATAAACAAAGGTTGACCTCTATAAGGCTAAATTATAATATGATAAATCATATTAAATAAAAAAATATAATAGAATAATAGATCTTGCTATAACAGCTTAATAACATGATAAATCAAACATGTTAAAACAAATATTGAGTTATATATTTACAGAAATAGAAAAATAAACATTCTTATTATGATTAAAAATGATTATCAAATAATTTATGAAAAAGAAAAAAAAAACGTTAAACGGTAAATGAATCTCGATCCGACAATAAACGGTTATCATATCTCTTCATTGCTATTCCTATTCCCATGATTGGTCTGGTTGGTTATGATAGGGGAGGACCAGTGCACTATACGCTGGTTCCCCAACAGCTGCACAATTTGGTGCATCAAAAATTTTTTTTTTTAACGCGTAAGAATTTTAAGAAAATATATGTGATAAATGAAAAAATCATCTCACCATAGGAAAGAAGAAAAAAAAATTATAAGTTGATAGAATTATTTAGATCTTTGTTTTATTTGATATATGAAATTAAGCCGCCATTACAACTAATCAATCAAGTAGCATCAATCCATGGTGATTTTTTTATTTGTTCCATGGGTAATAATATCTTTTGTTTTTAAAGTATAAACATGGGCCTTTAGGATAAATCAACCACACACATTTTACACATATGTCGTCATCTCTTTTTTCAACATAGATATCAAACCAATGAAACTCTCCCGGCCATTTAAAACTACAATAGAAGAGCGTCCTATCAAAGACGTGAGGCCTGAAAGAAAATTCGTAAGGATCTTTGACATCAACAATAACATGTTCTCCAAGATCATCATCTCCTGAGCGACAGTGAACTGTAAGATTTGTGTTTGGATCGATGTTGTTGTAGATCTTAACTGTTGTCTTGAATGGCCAAAGTGCATCACAAGTACCACTCAAGCAAAATGCAACAAACACCAAAAGTAAATATTTTTTGAAAGAATCCATGTTGATTTTCTTTTGTGTATAATATCTGTGAATTTGTGATCATTTTATAGGCCAAATTAAGGAAATGTTTGATAAACGTAATAATTTGATCTTCTTCTTTTTTCCCATATATGTGTGATATTTTGGGGGTGGGGGGAGGGCCGCGGGGAATTTTAAAAAAAAAATTGTGGGATATGCATCGATCTATTTATATAAATCTATTCAATATATGATATATTAAAAGTAATTAAATATTTCCCTTATGTATAGGTAAATTAATTAGTGGAATAGAAAAGATTCATCCTTTTAAAACATTAAATTTCTTCTTAGAACAACTCTATAAAACATAAAACATTTCTAACTTATTTGTTCTTTCATGGTAATGTTATCACGGTATTCCTCCACCATAAACGAGACTATTAATGACATTCTGAGGTATCGTCCTCTTTGACTAAAAAAGAAATTTATTTTCTCCAAAAAAAAACAATAATAAAATACTTTTCTAATGCATAGGTACTCAATGAGGTTGTGGGACTGGGATGGGCATCTTTAAAAAGACATAATATTTTATATGTTTTTTTATAAGTCTTTTATATAAATTTTTTTACATTTAATATTTTAGAATTTTTTATAGCCCAATACACCTTTAAGTATTTGAATTATGACCCAATAAATACAAATTTAATGTTTTAACTGATTTAATGACAAGCTTATCCTCTCTTTCTCTCTCACACACACTCTCTTTCCATCTCTCTCTCACACACACACAATTTTCATCTCTCTCACACACAACCTTACCAACAATGGATACTCGTCGTCCGACTACACCATGAAAAATTTTGTCCACCATAGCCATCAAAATCATGAAGAAAAGCTTGTGACCAACGAAACTTCTCTCTTTCAATCCGGCCAACTCTGATCACTATTTTGGAAACCGAAGACATCGTTGAGCTCACAAGAGCAAGAGTTATGATTCCCAACCAATTTTCGGGCTTATTGGTGAGTTTTACGAAAATCCTCTAAATTCTGGGTTAAAAGGTCTCTAAATTTCTTTTGCTTAATTTCGAAAAATCTTTTGATTTTTTTGGTGAGTTATGCGAAATCTTCTGAATTCTGGGTAAGTTTGACAAATCCTCAGACCATTTGAATTTTTAATTGTTTTTGTTTGATTTTGAGAAATTCTGTAACTTTTTTGATAGGAAACTCAAAGGATTTTCTGGTTATAGAGTTTAAAGTTTAGGAGTTTACGATTTTAGGGTTTAGGAGATTAGAGTTTAGAGTTTATGATTTAGGGTTTTGGGATTTACGAGATTATAATTTAGTGTTTAGGATTTTTGGGGTTTATGACTTAAGGTTTAAGATTTAAGGTTTTGGGGTTTAGGAATATTGGTTGGTAAAATTTTATGATTTTCTTCTCATTTTTCTAAATTCCTCTTAATTATTCGTAAGATTTTTTGTTCAAAATTAAAACTGTAATTGTTAACATTCAGAAGATTACTTGAAAATTCAGAGGATTTATGGTTATAGGATTTAGAGTTTAGAAATTTAGGATTTTGGCCCGAATCCAAGAAATTTAGGATTTTGGATATTAGAGTTTATTGTTTAGACTTTAGGATTTTGGGGTTGAGGTGATTATGATTTAGTGTTTAGGATTTTGGGGTTTAGGATGTTGGATTTTGGGGTTTAGGAGTGTAGGGTTTAGAGTCTTTGGTTGTTTTTTATTGATATATTTTATGAAATTTTCTTTTTTTTTGTTTAATTTTAAAAACTTCTCTTTTTTGTTTTGGAGAATTTTTTTAAATGCTCTAAATTTTGTGCGAGTTTGAGAAATCCTCTGAATTTTTTTTCCTTGGATTTTCATAAATTCTATAATTTGTTGATATATTTTATGAAATTCTTTGAACTTTTTTGATTAATTTTGAGAATTCCTCTGATTTGTTTGGGTAAGTTTTGAAATTATATGAATTATGCATATGTTCTATTTTATGAACCGACCTCCAAATCTCCCAAAAAGTTATGAAATAGTCTCTCGAGATTGGTTTGGTTTGTTAGGATACAAGGAGAACCACTAAACTATCCACTGGATCCAGCAAGAGCACCAATTATTTTTTTTCTAACATCGTAAACGATGTAATAGATAAATCATTTTAACCATTGAATTTAAAATTCAAATTGATCAACACAGACCACTCTAAGCTCAACGCGTGTCTGAAACAATATCGATAGGCATTTTTTTATACCTTATTTATGACTGCAGAGAATCAAGGGAGTTGGAGTAGGCTGCTTTGGTATTGGATTGTGTGGGTTAGGTTAAAAGTAGGTTCTATAAATGGGTTCAAGCTGGTCGAGGTATTAGATTATAGGTCGTGGGTCTCTGTTGTGTTTTGGGTTCAAGTAAAGGCTTAACATTAAGTAAATTAGGCCTAGGTTGGAGTAGCTTTGGAGTCTACCACATGAAAAATGGTTAGATGAATCCCAATGAGGTGTCTACAATCACAGGTTGGTCTATCAAGTTTAAATTTGAATCAATGACTGGATTTAGAAATTTCAGTGGAGCACGTTTGGATATGATGGAGGTACCATATTTTTGGCTAGTTTATTGATAAAATATTGACAGGTGTTGGACATCAGTTTCCCATCTTAGAAAATTCCCTTCTGGAAACGTGACTGCATCAAGTATTTTGATTAAGGTAGGTAGGTTATAGGGTAGTGGCTGTGTTTTTAGTAGCATTATTATTAGATACAAATAATAGTAATAACAATGTAATTGCTCTCTTTTTCTCACACAAAAACAACTCCAATGAGTACAAACAAATTCTCTTGTTCCTAAGATTTCTTCTATGTTTTTTTTTTTGATGTAATAGGCTTAGCCTCAGGAGTATATAGATAAAAAAACCCTCACTTGGCGGAGGAAAACCGAAACAAGATTATCTAATACACTTTACTTAGCCTACAAGAAGGAAGCCAAGAAAAGAAACCACAAAACATCAGAAAAATAGAAAGAAAAAAAAACTACATTGGATTTGCTGCTGTTGATGATGACCCTCGCCTATGGATTGACTGCCACGAAGCTGATCCATTTGATAAAGAAAGAATGGGAGCTGCAGATAGTTCTAACTGAGTGGGCTGAAGAGATAGAGATGGCATGAATGCTTGGCCCCATTCCAAAAACCTATGAAAAACAAGAGAAATGACAGATGGCCAGTGAACCTCTTTGTTTCTAAAAATCAGTTCATTTCTAGTTTTCCAAATGGACCAGACCACTACATAGAAAAGTAGATTCCATGCCTTCCTTTGCAAGAAACCTTTGTGGACCAAAGAAGACCACTGTTCGAACAAGCTGCATATATCCCTTGCCGAGCACCACTCCAAACCCCACCAACGTGCTAGATAATACCATAAAGAAGAGGGACCAGGACAGTGACAAAAAAGATGATCAATTGACTCCTCTACCAACTCACATAAAGGACATATGTTGGCGGCAACTGAGATGATACCTCTTCGCATAAGATTAGAGCGTGTTGGAGTCTTTTTATTTAGTAACACCCAAGTAAAGACTTCAACTTTCGGTGGAGCAATTCCTTTCCAAATCTGAGACAATAGCAAGTTAGAAACAGATGGGGGATTTCCATGCGCAAGATTATGTACCATATAAGAGGACACTGATTTAACACTGAAAAAACCATCATTCGAGTGCCTCCATACCAACCGGTCTTCTCTCAAAGGATATATCACACATGACACTAGCATGTATTTAAGATTTGTAACAGCCACCTCTTCCCATGAGAATAATCTCCTTCTCCATTGAAAATGCCACTCCCAAGTATGGTTTTCCCACAATCCCATGGACTCAACATTAGCGAACTGTTGCAAAGAGATATTAAATAGCCTATGAAAAGTCTCGCACAAAGGCTTCTCCCCGACCCATGCATCCCTCCAGAAACTTGTTCTATTTCCGTTACCAACCGAGCTACCAATCCCTTTCTTAAGCAAATTGCATATGACTGCATCATCACCATAAAGAAGATCTTGGATGTCCTTCCAAAACAAAGAGGCAGATCTTGAATAAGGTATTTTCTGGTTACTACCATTATAGAAGGTGCTGCTGTATTTTCCATCAATTACTCTCCTCCATAACTGCCCATCTTCATTGTGATAACGCCATACCCATTTTGTAAGCAAAGCTTTGTTTTTTGAGATGATAGAGTCAATACCTAGGCCTCCCATGGACTTAGGTTTGATAACTTGACTCCATCCCACACAATGTAATTTCTTTCCATCCTCATCACCTCCCCATAAAAAATCCCTCTGGATACGTTCCAACTTCTTTGCTACTGCCGCAGGTATTTTAAATAATGACATGAAGTATATTGGTAAATTGGAGAGGGTGGATTTGATCAATGTTAATCTCCCTCCAATGGATAGTTGCTTGGCTTTCCACCTAGATAACTTTTTCTCAAATAATTCCACTACTGGCCTCCAAGACTTGATTCTTCCAAAGTTAGCACCTAGTGGAAAACCAAGGTATTTAATAGGCAGAGATTCAACTGAGAAAAGGTTTCTTGCAGCAACAGATTCCACCCATTCCTGAGAAGTACCAATACCAACAAGGGAACTTTTTACAAAATTGACTTTTAAACCTGAAATGAGCTGAAAGCATCTCAAAATTCTCTTGACATTTTGGACATATAACTCTTTAGCTTTGCAAAAAACAAGAGTATCGTCTGCATATTGTATATGTGTAATGCTTGGCCCATTACTACCCGCCCTTATACCTTTCAACAGTCCCACCTCCTTGGCTTTAATAAACATCATATGCAATCCCTCAGCAGCAAGATTAAACAAGAATGGTGACAGCGAATCTCCTTGTCTAATACCACGCTTCATTGGGAAAAAAGTTGTGGGAGAACCATTTACCAAGACTGCCACAGAAACTGATCTTATGCATTCCATAATTAAAGATCTCCATTTTTCCCCAAAGTTCATGTAGAACATCACTGAATTAAGGTAATCCCAGTTGACACTATCAAAAGCTTTCTCCATGCCTAGTTTAATTAGGAGAGCCTTCTTTTTCCGCTTCTTCACTTGATGTAAAACCTCGTTAGCAATTAGGACGCTGTCTAGAATTTGTCTACCTTTAATGAAAGCCAATTGAGAATCACTAATGACAGACGGCAAGACCACCTTCAATCTTTCAGCTAGGATTTTTGACAAGATTTTATATGGACTACTGGCCAGACTTACAGGCCTAAAATCAGATAAGCTCGATGCACCTTTCTTCTTTGGAATTAAAGAAATGAAGGATGAGTTAATGCCTGGAGGCATCACACCTGTAGTAAAGAAATTCTGAGACATATCAAAAATATCTCCTTCCAAAACTGACCATGATTTTTTGACAAAATTAAAATTGAAACCATCCGGACCGGGTGCTTTTGAACCTTCACAACCCCACACTGCCTTTTTCACCTCCTCCAAATCAATAGATCTTTCCAATGAGTGAGCTTGAGCTGACGAGATGGACTTAAAAGGGAGACCATCCCAATCCGCAAAAGAGCTCCCATCGTCATCAAAAAGAGCTCGAAAATGATGTAACACGGCTGCCTTGATGCTTACTGGATCTGTAATTGTACGTCCCCCTATTTTTAGCCATGCGAGCTGATTCATTCTACCGCGAATGCAGGCTAAAGTATGAAAGAACCTGGTGTTTTTGTCCCCAGCAGATAACCATAAAACTCTGGACTTTTGTTTCCATATGGATTCAGCTTTTTTGCTCTCAGACCATAAATTGCTTTTCACTTGTTGAAAAACAAGTAATTCCGGTGGTGTCAAACTTCTTTGCTCAGCAATCATGTCCCATTTATCCACTTCGTTAGTATAAGCCTGCAACTTTGTATCCACATGGCCAAATACTTCTTTGTTCCAAATTTTTAGCAATGAAGCAAGAGACTCAAATTTCTGAAAAAGAGTGATTTCAGAAAAATGTCTCCTGATTTCTTCCCAAAAAACCCCAATTGTAGTAAGAAAGTGTGGATGTAACCACCAACAATCCATAGCTCTAAAAGGTCTATGCCCCCATTTTTCTTTACCTGACTCTAATAGTAATGGAGTGTGGTCTGAGACACCTCTAGCGAGACCCCATAATTTCAGCCCAGGAAAACTAGTGAACCATTCAGCAGACACAAAACATTTATCAATCCTGCTCTGCGTTCTAGCATTACGCCAAGTAAAAGATTTACCCATCAGTGGAAGTTCAATTACACCAGCTCTATTGCAAAAAGAAATCAGCCCCCTCATACCTCTTGTTGAGACATTTGAAACTTCACCTCTTCTATCATCAGTACTTGTGACTTCATTAAAATCCCCTACTAGTAACCATGGAATAGCATGAATAGAATGAGAGATGAGAAGCTCTTCCCACAAGGCTAACCGAGCTGACTCCTCATTATGACCGTAAATGGCCGTTAAACATCCACAAAAATCATTGCTCAAAAATTTGATATACAATGATATCCATCTATCACCCTTAGAAACATCTGAGACAATCAGAGAATTAGGATTCCAAATGATAAGCATGCCACCTGACGCCCCAACAGAGCTGATTGCACTCCATTCAAATACTCCTGGACCCCAACAATTTCTAATGACATTTTCAGACACAAGCTCCATTTTTGTTTCAATGATAATAGCTAGATCCACCCTCCTTTCCTGTATAATTTTTCTGACCGCCCTCCTCTTCAATGGCCGACCCAAACCTCTCACATTCCAACAAATAAAATTAATCATAAAAGGGTTGACACCTGATTCAGCAAAAAGGGGAAAAAAAACTAGCTAATTAGTTTTGTTCCCCATCCTATCAGAAGCTTGATCTGTTTCCTGCGAAATTATAGTATCAAGTTTACCTCTGATGATGCTTTCATCATTATTATGACACTTTAAACCCAACTTTTTCCAAACATCAATTGTGGCCTCCAATTCAGAACTTTGTGAATTCCCTGAGCTATTGTCTTGTGTGATGTGTTTCATCCTACCGTGTCCAAGAGCATTTCTGCTTTTCTTTTTCAGCCTTCCTTCCTCAGCCACCCTTCTACACTGATCTATCAAAAGGTGCTTGAAAAGATTACTTTTTCTCAAATTCTTGTCTTTCCCCTTACGCCTTCTCATAGGAGGAGAAATATGTTCGAAGCCAGGAGGCTTTGACCCATCAGAGAAGCTATCACCTTCCAATGAACTAGTAGAGCCTGAAAGTTCCACTTGCTTTTGATTTGCCAAATTATCTTCTACAGGTAAGCCCATTTGCTTAGTTAGGACATGAGCTTGATTAACAAGGCCAAGGCCCAAAGCATGTACTTCCTCCCTTGAGCCCATATCTTCATTAACAACTTCCCATTCATACTGTACATTTGATCGTACATCTTCAGTCTGTGTCACTACCTTTTCTCTTTCCTGCCCTGTTGCAAGAACCTCGTCTCTTGTGCCCATAGGTAAAGTCGCCACTTCTTTCTCTGTATGAGGTCTAGTTTGTACCCGAGTGTCAGGTTGTTGAGCGACAATTGCTCTTTCTTGCGGTACCTGCTCTCCACCTATGACTGACACTACATCAACCCCTACGTCTCGAGCCACTTGCACCATCGCGGCTTGAAAATTTTCAAATTCAAACCCCGACTGTTCACCATGAAAATCTCTAGTAGACTCAACCACACCATTGCTAGAATCTGTCATAGGAATTGAAGGTTTATGTTTAGTCGGATTACTAAATAATAACTCATTTGCCTCCTCCATAACTTGCACCATGAAGAAAGTCCCATCAATCTCCAACCTCACTGAACCCGCAATTTGATTCTTATTAGTGGTAGATATTAAGACTCTCCCGACATCGAAACGTGACTTTGCACTGGTTTCTGGACTCATAGTGACATATTCTCCCCATGTATTACTCATTTCCCTGAAAACATCCTTATGCCAAGCATGTAAAGGAACTCCAGAAAAACGTAACCAAGCAAAACGCTGGTTGCATGTAGCACTGGGCTCCCATGGCTTCACTAAACGAAACCATTCCCCTAACCAGTGGCCATCTTTTATAGTTTCTCCCATGATTTCAGGATTTGAAAAGGTTAATAAAACCTGAAAACCACCCATCGGCCTGGCCTCAATGCACACATCCTTAAATTTTAGATGCTCCTCCAGCTCCAATAGACAATCAAAATCATGAACATACCCAACGGCAGATCTCGCAAGCCAGCTCCTGTCCTCTATAGTTGGTTCCACCCTTACTTGATTAGGGAAACGGTTATTTCTTTCAACAGGACATCTTACTGCAATACTAGTCTGTTGACTCTCTCCAGCAAGAACCACTGAGTAGGGTCTATGATCAACTAGTTGTCTATCAAAAACTTTTTTTTTTGGCTGAGAGTTGGTCTTATTTACGACCGCCTGCGACTTCCGAAATTTGGATAAGTTTGCTCGAATTTTAAAGCTACCAAACCATACCCTGTTCAACTCGTTTAGAAGATTCACTTCATCCAAAACTCCAAGAAATTGAATAAAACCAAAACGCCAACCTCTCTTATTTAGTTTCCTTGGAATGAAAACATCTTGAACGTTTCCATATTTGCACATAACTCTTTTGGCAACAGTTGCATCCACCCTTTCCGGAAAATTTTCAAAATACACTCTTACACTCCCCCCCTTCTGTCTTTGTTTGAGCAAGATTGGATTGATTGAAAATGGTGGGTTCTGAGAAGAAAGGTAGACTGGGTGACATAGGAAGGCCTGGGGATAAGGGAGACAGATTTAGAGTTGCAGCAGCTGAGGAGGCCATTGGATGTGACTGAAATCCTGAAGGAAGGACGGTTTGAGTTTGGGGAGGGTTTTGATAGGTGAATGGGTTATTGAGCGGTGGAAAAGAAGAAGATGGGTGAAAGGGAGGCCGGAAAAAAGTTTGTTGAGTAAGAGGTGGAAAAGAGGCAGATGTGCTAGATGGGTTATTGAGCAGAGGAAAAGAAGGAGATGGGTTAGTGGGAGCCCGAGAAAAAGAGGTAGATGAATTAGTAAGAGGTGGAAAGGAAGAAGATGAATGAATGAGAGGCGAAAATGAAGAAGATGCAAAGTTGGCTGACGGAAGAGACATGGAAGAATGGGGGAGTGAGGATGGGTTGTTTGCTGGTCGGAGCAGATGCCGACGGGGATCTCTCTCTCTCATCTTTTTTTTTTGTTTTTGCCTTTCAAAGTTTTGTGACTCATTACTTATTAGGTGACTCACATTCTAATGAATCCAAAATTCTTAGATGTACCTGATGTCTCTTTATACCTCACACAATCGTTTGATTGAAGTTAGATCAGTTACAATACATTCACTATAATTTGAGACTGATTGTAAATCTCTGACACACCTGACCACAACGTTCAAGTTGCATCTCCCTTCAAGAGCCAGCAACATCATCCAAATCCAATCCACACACTCAAATGTGATAGACACATGCAGGGAGTCCAAGTCCAAACAGTAGAAGCCCAGTAAGAGGCTTATTTTTTTCCCAAATTGGGCTAATTGTTAAGTGAAATAAAATAAATTTGTGGGATATGCATTAATTTATATAAATCTATTTACTATCTATATATAAGCCCATATATTCAATGTACTTGGATATTTTCCTTATGGATAGGTAAATGAATTTTTGCAACTCAATCTTTTAAATTCGAAACTTATATAAAAGGTTAAATTACATTTTAAGAACATTACATTCCTTCTTAAACCATATTATAAAACATTTTTAATTTATTTTATCGAAAAATAACAATAATAAAATATTTTTCTAGTGCATAGGTACTCAATGAGTTCGTGGAATGGATATCTCATATATAATATTTTATATTCTAAAAAATTCTTAATTAATTAGTCATGAATAAGCAAGGAAAGTATAAAATAGATGGCAACAAGAATCAACTCGCGCACTATCCATAGGATACTCGATCCATTGAAAATACCGAAATTGATCCTATATGGTTTGGAAATGATTTTGACTTTTTTTTTTCAAATACATCATGGTTTTAGGTCCTTATTGATGCTGCACAATTTGGTGCATCAAAAAAAAAATTTTAACGCATAAGAATTTTAAGAAAATATATGTGATAAATGAAAAAATCATCTCACCATAGAAAAGAAGAAGAAAAAATTATAAGTTGATAGAATTATTTAGATCTTTATTTTATTTGATATATGAAATTAAGCCACCATTACAACTAATCAATCAAGTAGCATCAATCCATGGTGATTTTTTTACTTGTTCCATGGGTAATAAAATCTTTTGTTTGTAAAGTATAAACATGGGCCTTCAGGATAAATCAACCACTCACATTTTACACATCTGTCGTCATCTCTTTTTTCAACATAGATATCAAACCAATGAAACTCTCCTGCCCATTTAAAGCTGCAATAGAAGAGCGTCCTACCAAAGATATGAGGCCTGAAAGAAAATTCATAAGGAATTTTGGAATCAACAAGCACGTGTTCTCCAAGATCATCATCTCCTGAGCGACAGTGAACTATAAGATTTGTATTTGGATCGATGTTGTTGTAGATCTTAACTGTTGTCTTGAATGGCCAAAGTGCATCACAAGTACCACTGAAGCAAAATGCAACAAACACCAAAAGTAAATATTTTTTGAAAGAATCCATGTTGATTTTCTTTTGTGTATAATATCTGTGAAATTGTGATCATTTTATAGGCCAAATTAAGGAAATGTTTGATAAACGTAATAATTTGATTTTTTTCCATATATATTGAGATATTTTGGGGGTGGGTGAGGGCCGCGGGGAATTTGAAAAAACATTGTGGGATATGCATCGATCTATTTATATAAATCTATTCAATATATGATATATTAAAAATAATTAAATATTTCCCTTATGTATAGGTAAATTAATTAGTGGAATAGAAAAGGTTCATCCTTTTAAAACATTAAATTTCTTCTTAGAACAACGTTATAAAACATAAAACATTTCTAACTTATTTGCTCTTTCATTGTAATGTTACCACGGTATTCCTCCACCATAAACGAGACTATTAAGAAAATTCTGAGGTACCGTCCTCTTTTACTAAAAAAAAAAAAACTTATTTTCTCCAAAAAAAAAACAATAACAAAATACTTTTCTAATGCATAAGTACTCAATGAGGTTGTGGGACTGGGATGGGCATCTTTAAAAAGACATAATATTTTATATTTTTTTTATAAGTCTTTTATATTTACTTTTTTTACATTTAGTATTTTAAAATTGTTTATAGCCTAATACACCTTTAAGTATTTGAATTATGACCCAATAAAGACAAATTTAATGTTTTAACTGATTTAATGACAAATTTATCCTCTCTTTCTCTTACACACACACTCTCTTTCCATCTCTCGCACACAACTTTGCCAACAATGGATACTTGTCGTCCGACTACACCATGAAAATTTTTGTCCACCATAGCCACCAAAATCATGAAGAAAAGCTTGTGACCAGCTGTATAACCCTATTTTTGTCCGGGTTCAGTCCAATATGTTTATTTTTGGAGGCTCAATAATATTTGTTTTGGATGACTTTTGGGCACAATCCCTCGCCTACCATCTTCACCCACTCCTCCATCACTATCACCCCACCAACCACTCCTACCTACTAATCCACCCGCTCTCACCTAATCTCCACCTACCCTAACCACTACCATCACCTCTTCTCTTCTTATACCCAAAAAATCACTCAAAGGAGAGGGGGACAGATCTTTCTTCTCTTGGATCCAGCAGCCCTAAACTTCTCCTTTCAACTTAAGTCATCATCGCAATTCTTCTCCTCTTCCATTACACAACATCACCACACAAACCACCATCCTCACTGCCATCATACGTTCACCTTCTGAAGCTTCAAATCACAATCCGACCGTTCAAAATTAAGATTCCTCTGTCCTCTAACCTCTTTCCAAAAATCAGCCAAATCGAACCACGGATAGCCGTCCATCTGTCACCATTCCCGAAACTCCATTTTTAGAAATATCCCTACACAAATCAGTTTGGAAACTGGTTTGGAAACTGACCTTCTGAAACTTCAAATCACAATCCGATCATTCAAAAACAAGCTCCCACCGTCCACTAACCTCTTTCCAAAAATCAGCCAAATCGAACCACGGATGGCCGCTCCATCTGTCACCATTCCCAAAACTCCATTTTTAGAAATATCCCTACACAAATCAGTTTGGAAACTGGTTTCGAAACTGGTCTTTTGAAACTTCAAATCACAATCCGACCATTCAAAACCAAGCTCCCACTGTCCAAAAATCAGCCAGATCCAACCACGGATAGCCCTCCATCCGTCATCATTCCCGAAACTCCATTTTGAGAAATATTCCTACACAAATCAGTTTGGAAAACAATTTCAAAACGGACCTTCTGAAGCTTCAAATCAAAATCCGACCGTTCAAAATCAAGAACCCACTGTCCTCTAGCCACTGTCCAAAAACCGGCCAAATCGAACCATGGATAACCCTCCAAAAGTGACTATTCCAAAACTGTATTTTGAGCATTTCTCCTTATTTTTTAGTCTTTGAATGTTGTATGTGGGCTTGAAATTGTATTTAGGGCTTTAGGTGTTTATTTGGGTTTAATACATAGAACTTGGGCATTAGGGATTTTTAGGAATTTGGGCCAGAAAGATAGGGTGTAAGGCTTGGGCCCGATTTAGAAATTTATGACTTTCTTGATTTTTGTCTGATGGGCCGGATGTTACATGCACATATGTGAGATTTTAATTCTTTTGGGTTTTGTTGTATTTTGGGTTTTAGATTTAGGTTGGGGCCTTGGGCATTAATTAGGATTTATAAATATGCATTTGGGCCTAAGGCCATGTAAATAGTAAAAACAAAAATAATAAAAATTACATACATGATTTTAGGATGCTAGAAGCATGTAGCGGTTGATCCGACGATGGAACCAAACGGAGAAGCATTGGATGCTATCCCAAAAGGATTCTTGAGGATAAAATCTTATGAAATTCTCATCCTTTGGATGGAGAAGATTTTTTTTAAAGCATTCATATTGTATATCAAAATTATATTGAAAGTCTTAAAGGACGATGGAATTAATTTGGAGAATGCATTGGATGCACATTCGGAGAAAATTCTTGAGGTGAGAGTATTTCATGGACACTTGATCATTGGATGGAAGAGTCCCATGAACCTCAATATTAGACTCTCAATATAACTTTTATATCATGTAAATAATTATCATGCTTCATGTATATATTCTTGTTAAAATGTCAAGTTTGATTTTCTTAATCATTTAATGGGATAATAAAAATTAAATTGACAACTTTTTTTAAAACAGACGTTGTGGGGTGTCTCACACCTTCCCCATACGTAACAAACTCACTTACCAATTTTTCTGGATTTTCGCAGACCAAATTATTTTTATTGGTGACCAATTGTACCTATTACAATTGGTGGCGACTCTTCTTTTAAAAGTCTTTTTCACAAAATCGGTTGCGACACCAGCGAAATTTCTCTCTTTCAATCCAGCCAACTCTGATCACCATTTTGGAAACCAAAGACATCGTTGAGCTCACAAGAGCAAGAGTTATGATTCCCAACCAATTTTCGGGTTTATTGGTGAGTTTTACGAAAATCCTCTAAATTCTGGGTTAAAAGGTCTCTAAATTTTTTTGCTTAATTTCGAAAAATCTTTTGATTTTTTTGGTGAGTTATGCGAAATCTTCTGAATTCTGAGTAAGTTTGACAAATCCTCAGACCATCTGAAATTTTAATTGTTTTTTGTTTGATTTTGAGAAATCATGTAACTTTTTTGATAGGAAATTCAAAGGATTTTCTGGTTATAGGGTTTAAAGTTTAGGAGTTTACGATTTTGGGGTTTAGGAGATTAGAGTTTAGAGTTTATGATTTAAGGTTTTGGGATTTACGAGATTATAATTTAGTGTTTAGGATTTTTGGGGTTTAGGACTTAAGGTTTAAGATTTAAGGTTTAAGGTTTAAGGCTTTGGGGCTTTGGGGTTTCGGAATATTGGTTAGTAAAATTTTATGATTTTCTTCTTATTTTTATAAATTCCTCTTAATTATTCGTAAGATTTTTTGTTCAAAATTAAAACTGTAATTGTTAACATTCAGAAGATTTCTTGAAAATTTAGAGAATTTATGGTTATAGGATTTAAAGTTTAGAAATTTAGGATTTTGGCCCGAATCCAAGAAATTTAGGATTTTGGATATTAGAGTTTATTGTTTAGACTTTAGGATTTTGGGGTTGAGGTGATTATGATTTAGTGTTTAGGATTTTGGGGTTTAGGGTGTTGGATTTTGGGGTTTAGGAGTGTAGGGTTTAGAGTTTTTGGTTGTTTTTGTTTGGTATATTTTATGAAATTTTCTGATTTTTTTTTTGTTTAATTTTAAAAACTTCTCTTTTTTGTTTTGGAGAATTTTGTGAAATGCTCTAAATTTTGTGCGAGTTTGAGAAATCCTCTGAATTTTTTTTCTTTGATTTTCATAAATTCTCTAATTTGTTGATATATTTTATGAAATTCTTTGAACTTTTTTTATTAATTTTGAGAATTCTTCTGATTTGTTTGGGTAAGTTTTGAAATTATATGAATTATGGATAAGTTCTGTTTTATGAATCGACCTCCAAATCTCCCAAAAAGTTATGAAATTGTCTCTCGAGATTGGTTTGGTTTGTTAGAATACGGGGAGAACCACTAAACTATCCACCGGATCCAACAACAAGTGCACCCATTATTATTTTTCTAACATCATAAACGATGTAATATATAAATCCTTTTAAGCATTGAATTTAGAATTCAAATTCAACAGATAAAATTTGCAAGATTTGAGATCTAACTTTCATCCAAGAAGGCAAGAACTCATATTTGTTAACTATATTTTTCCATAAAAATATAAAATGAAAATAAATAAAACCTCATCTCTGCAAATTGGTCAGAGAAGTATTCCACACCCTCCCTTCCATTAGCGGCTCGAAGAAGGATTTTTTTTATTATTATTTTTAACTCACACTTCTCCTCTTAAAACTATCAATTGGAATTGTCCTTGTAGCGACTTGCAGATACTTTTAAACTCACACACACTGAGAATTGAACTCACTCGGCTACTCCCTAATTCTCCAAGAGGCAGCTTGATGCTCCAAGGGTACTATTTGCTCCGACCAACTCCAAGAGCTTTTCTTCGTTGATGCCCAAGCACAATCTTCAAAGTTCAAATTTCAGAATCTCTCTCTACGGTGATGGCTCTTACCAAAGAAACCCAGAATCTCTCTCTCTCTCTCTCCTTACCTCCCTCCCGGATGACGGCCCAACAGACGCAGTTTTGGTCCATGATGACCCTTTTGTTGATTTTGACGATTAGATATATCTATGGATGGAAAATGGGTGCTTCGGATCCGTTTGGATTTTGGGTGCTTCAAAAAATGGGTGCTTTGAATCCCTGTTGTAAATATATTTTTATATTCGGGGTCGTCTTGTTTACCTAGTCACCTTTATAAGCGACCCAGTGTAAGTCCTGGTACCACTGAACCAAGTTGGCTCAGTGGTACCAGGACTTACACCGGGGGACCTATAAAGGCAATCACCCGGGTTCGATCATGGATAAAGGCGGGGAGTAGGTAAACAATGTCACCCCATATATAAAATATATTTCCAACAATCCCTTTGTTGGAGGGTTGGAGATGAAAAATCTATTCGTATTTGCTAGTTCAATTGGACTGCCAAACCTTTACGGTATCATGATCAGATGGTGGGGTTCCCTCCTAGTACTTCGGTTAATACTGTAATTGATACTAGTACGGCATGGTGGAATTTTCAATTGATTTGTGATTTGTTTCCATTTGAGGAAGCCGACATGATCTTGCAAACTTCGGTTAGTCCGAGGACGAGAGTTGGTTCATTGTTTTGCAATGGAACTTCCAATGGTCATTACTCTGTGAGAAGAGGATATGATAGATCCATGGAACCTATATATGCATCAGCCCATATTAGAGTAGTGGAATAATTGTCGGGTCATTGGGGCCCTTTCCTCCAATGATCATGGAGTACATCCATCTCTATCAATTGCATAAGAACTTTAAGAAAAAAATATGTGATAAATAAAGAAATAATCTCATCATTGAAAAGAAAAAAATAAATTTTACAAGTAAGTTAATAGAATTATTTGGATTTTCATTTTATTTGATATATGATATTAAGCCACCATTTGTACTAATTAAGTAGAATCAATCCATGGTGATTTTTTTATTTGTTCCATGAGTAACAATAATGACGACCTGTAAAAGTCAAACATGGGTCAGTAGAATAAATAAACCACACACATCTATCACATACGGAGGCATCTCTTTTTTCAACATAGATATCAAACCAGTGAAACTCTCCTGCCCATTTAAAGCTACAGTAGAAGAGCGTTGTGAGGAAGAAACTAGGCTTGAAAGTAAAGTCATAATCTTTCTGAATTGAAAGCACATGTTCTCCAAGATCATTATCTCCTAAGCGACAGTGAACAGTAAGATTTATGTTTGGACTAATGTGATTTTGGATCACAACAGTCTTTTTGCCTGGCAAAAATAAATTTGCATCACAAGTACTACTAATGCAAAATGCAATCAACACCAAAATCAATATCAAATATTATTTTGAAAGAATCCATGTTAATTTCTTTTGTATATAAGTATGATAACAGCGAAATTATGATCACTTTATAGGCCAAAGGAAGAGTTTGGTAAACATAATAATTTGAGCATATTGTTTTTCCATATTTAGATAATTGATAGGTCAAATGAAATAAATTGCGGGATATGCATCTATTTTTATTTATGTATCTATTTAGTATCTATATATAGGATAATATATTCAATGTAATTAAATATTTTTCTTTTGGATATTTAAATGAATTTCTGAAACTCAGTCTATTTAATTATAAACTTATATAGTTCAAAAACATTACATTCCTTCATAGAACAGCATTATAAAACATTTCTAACTTATTTTCTAGAAAAACAAAAATAATTAGTACTCAATGAGTTGGTGGGATGAGTATCTTCAAAAGATATATCATATTTTTTTATTAACAAAAATATCTAATTAATTAGGGATGAGCAGAAAATTATAAAACGTCAACTTTCAAAGATAAGCTAGCTAGGCACATAGATAATTTACAAAGTTTCTTCAAGTATTATAGGGGATGTACAAGCCAGGGTCAATTTATGGCATGCTGGTTAGATATAAAGATATTTACTTATACCACCACTATACATAGTATAATATAGTAGCACTTTTTTTTTTTTTTTTTGATGAGAACACGACACTTTGATTAAGATGAAAAAGATATTACATCTGAATCCACCAATTGTGTTAACCACAATGGAAAAACGTTAAACCAAACAATATTGGAACACTGGGACAATGCATATCGAGCAATTCCGTGAGCGACAGTGTTTCCCAGCTTCCTAATATGAGAATAATGCACCGAAGAAAACGTGGAAGCCATCTCAATGCAGTCCGCGATAATGATTCCTTCTTTCGAAATAGCCTTAGAAGAGGGATTACAAAGACTCGATATCGTACATAAGGAATCCCCTTCTAAATCAATATTTGCCAGGTCTAGCTGTAACGCGAGATTCAAACCTCCTCGAGCCGCCAATGCCTCAATGAGCCGAGATGTTAGACACCCATTTATGGGAAAAGCAGCCGCTGCGACAAGCCTTCCTCCCTGATCACGAATGACCACCCCAATGCCAGATTTTAATGCCTCCATATCAGTTGCACCATCCACATTTAGCTTCAATCTACCAATATCTGGAGCTCTCCATTTGATAGGGCCAGCAGCTAGTCTCGGGGCAGCAAGAAAAAGAGCGGTATTCCAGAACCAATGGAAGCCCGAGCAGCCCCATACTGCCGCATTAAATCCTCTCCTATTCGATGCACCTCACCAGCTGAGAGTGTCTCATTACGAAACAGCAATTTATTCCGTGCTCCCCATATACTCCAAACCACTACAGACCAAAAGATTTGATATTCTTCAACAGTTGATGTAAAAATATAGCAGCACCACTCTCTAAAATATTGCCCACCCATAGGCTTCCAATTGCTAACTCCCCCTGGCATTTCCCAAACCCCTGCAGCAAAAGGACACTCAGCAATGATATGTTCCAGAGTTTCGGTGCCTTCCCCACACCTACTACACACTGGAGAAGTAATAATCTTTCTAGCATATAAAGCCACAGCAGTAGGAAGGCCATTGTTACAAGCCCTCGATAGGAAGGTTTTGACTTTGGCCGGAATTGCACATTTCCAGAAACACTTCCACCACGAAGGACTTTCAGAGCTGGAAGATGCTAGAAATTGGTGAGAATTGTCCAGCACCTGATTCAGGGCCACTTGGTATCCCGACTTCACCGTATAAAGAACATCCATTGAAAAATGCCATATTTGACGATCACGAAAGTTAGATATAGGAAGAGGAATTTTCAAGATTTCATCCACATCACAAGGCAGAAAGAATTCCTCCAGCATGTTTTGGTCCCAACGACACTGATCGATTAAGGAAGCAACCCATTGAGGACCACCCAACCTAGGAGGGGAGCATATCTTAAAAGAAAAGGGACGCTGGATCCAGCGGTCCTCATAGATATAAACTGATCTTCCATCACCAATACTCCATCTCAGCCCATGTTCCAGCACTGATCTACCCGACATCAAACTTTTCCATACAAAGGAGTGAGATGGAAGACATTGAGCCTGCATAAAATTGGAGGAAGGGTAATACTTTGCTTTCATCACTCTTCCTGCGAGAGAAAGAGGATCTTGAATGAGTCTCCACCCTTGTTTTGCTAGCATAGCCAAATTAAAAGCCTCCAACGATCGGAACCCCATTCCACCCGTGGCTTTTGGCTGGGTAAGCTTTGCCCAAGGCACCCAACTTACTTTTCTTCCCATTCCCTTCGATCCCCACCAGAATTGGGCCGTCATCGTGTTAATCCGATTACACAAGAATTTTGGAAGCTTAAAAACACTCATCGAGTAAGTGGGGATTGCTTGACAAACCGCTTTAATCAATATTTCCTTCCCAGCCTGTGAAAGAAACTTCTCATTCCATCCCTGAAGCCTGCGCCACACCTTATCAAGAATGTGTTGAAAACACGCATTCTTTTCTCGCCCAACCATACATGGCAGCCCCAAATATCTTTGATGTTTCTCAACTACAGAAATTCCCATAATGGATGCCAAGGACTCCCGTACACGAGAATCAACATTAGGAGAAAATGCTACTGAAGATTTAGAGTAATTAATTACCTGGCCTGAGAACCGTTCATAATCCCTGAGCACAGAAGCAACTACTTCAACCTCTTCTTTTATAGCTCTCCCAAAAAGGAAGCTATCATCCGCGAAGAAAAGGTGAGATAACTTTGGGCTACTTCGATTACATTGGAAGCCATTCAACCGGCCCAACACCACCTGCTGTTTAATCAATGCCGAGAGACCTTCGGCGCAGATCAAAAAAAGGTAGGGGGATAAAGGATCCCCCTGCCTTAAGCCTCTTGAAGGTCGAAACTCAGCAGACAAATTATTATTGACTAGCACCTTAAAGGAGTCAGAAGTGATACACACCATAATTCGATCAATCCACCTAGCACTGAACCCCATCTGGAACATCATGAATTGGAGGAATGGCCATTCGACTCGGTCGTATGCCTTACTCATGTCCAATTTCAAAGCAAAAGACCCGCTAGAACCCCTACGTTGCTGAGCCATAGAGTGAAGAGTCTCAAAAGCTACCAGAACATTATCGGAAATTAGCCGACCTTGAATAAATGCACTTTGAGTTTCGGAAATAAGAGACGGTAGAACCATCTTAAGTCGATTCGCTATGACTTTTGAGATGAGTTTGTAAATCACATTACACAGTGATATGGGTCGGTAGTCAGTCACCCTCTTTGGATTCTTAGTTTTGGGAATTAAAACAATGGTAGTGCCATTCAACTGGTCCAGAGAGCCCCCATAATTTAAAAAATTCAAACACATTTTGGTCACTCTGTCTCCAACAATCCCCCAAAACTTCTGATAAAACAATGTAGGTAACCCATCAGGGCCCGGAGCCTTCGACCCCCCCATTTGTTTCAATGCAGTAAGCACTTCATCAGCTGTAAATTCTGCCTCTAGCGCATTCCTATCCTCAGTCACTTGACTCAAATTCATCCCTCCGATATTTGCAATTCCACTGTTAGATGCCTTGAATAAATTAGAAAAATATTGGACAAACTCCCTCTGAATGTAGCTGTCATCTTGCACCCAATCCCCCGATCCAGCAATCACCCCAGCCACCCAATTCTGCTTTCGACGTTGCGAGGCCTTGTGAAAAAAGAATTTTGTGTTTCTATCCCCATGAGCCAACCACGCCACCCGAGATCGTTGTCGCCACATAATCTCCTCCCTCTCTAAAACTGAATTAAGTCGATTTTCTGTATCTTTTATAAGCTCAGTGTTCGGCCTTGAAGCAAACAGATTATGAAGAGTGGCTAATTCCCCTCGCAGACGAGCCTTCTCTCTATTTATATTGCCAAACACCATCATGTTCCATGCCTGAAGTCTCTTCGTCAGCGTATCACATCCTTGAACGAAATCAGGAATAGATTGGCCAACATTAGATTCCCATACCTCCTGAATAACCCAGCCGCACCCAGGGTCACTGATCCACATCTCCTCAAATCTAAACCTTTTCTTCCCCCTCCCCCTCCCTCCCCTCACACACCTTTCGAGGATAATCGGGAGGTGATCTGACATAGAAGAGACACCATTCACCAGAGAGAAAAGTGGAAAACGATCTCTCCACTTCGGCGTACAGAGTCCCCTGTCCAATCAAAGCCTTGTAGAACTAACACCATCACTCCTCCTACTCCAAGTAAATCTGGGACCAGAAAATTCCAAATCCATCAAGTTACAATCCAACAGCACCTCTCGAAAACCCTCCATTTGACTTTGAGGACGCAAAGGGCCACCTTCTTTTTCACCAGCAAACAGAATTTCATTGAAATCTCCCATAAGCAACCAAGGAATATCACCAAAACCATTTAGCCGCCTAGGAAGCTCCCAGGAGTGACATCTGTTATTAGTTACTGGATCACCGTAAAAACCTGTGAACCGCCATGGAACCTCCTCATCCATAGACACCCACCCATCAATATGGAAACGAGAATAAGACAACAAAGAGAACTTCACCTCCTCCGACCAGAACAAAGCTAATCCGCCAGACTGACCCTCTCTTTCCACAAAAAAACCGTGCTTAAAGCCCAACCTACGTCGAATCCCATCAGCCATAGTTGTTATTAGTTTGGTTTCCATCAAGAAAACCATCTTGGGACCTTGTTGCCTCACCAAGTCATGAAGCGCTCGAACAGTACGAGGGTTCCCAAGCCCCCGTATGTTCCAACTTATGATTTTCATGGTGATCGGCAGGGCTGCTGAGCAGCCTCCGCCGTTGCCTGAAACAAACCAGCATCACCTTCATATCCCTGCAGATGAGAAAGAAGGGATGAGTGCTTTACTTTCTTTGATACAGCATCCCCTATTCTAACAGCAATCGAGCCTACATCCCTCTCTCGCTTTCCTTTCATATTCGTAGCAGACCCCGCCATTGTCATATCGCCCCCTGCTCTAGCCCGCCGCTTCCAGCTCTTAGAAAATGAGATTTTTGGAGTTTCGGATACTGGCCCATGTTCCTGGTTAGGTTTGCCTTGATCCTGCCTTTCTGTCCTAACCACCGTTGCAATATTCACTTCCTCTATTGGTGTCAATGCAGCCCCCAGATCCAAGTCACCAGTGGCCGACATATTACCCTCTTGGAACAACTCAATTGAGCCGGGATTCCCCTGATCCTTTTCCACCTCATCCTTCTGCATACTAGGCGCCCTTCCCTCAAATATACCTTCCTCCTCCATTCGCCTGTCAGGCCTATTCTCAGCATGGGAGGAACTGCGAACCCCACCAGTGGAACGATTACTAGAGCCCAAAGGTGATCCCTCACGAGAAGAGCTTTGCGAATGCTCTTCGCTCCGCAAATGTCTAGGGAGCATACCAGTTGCCCGTAACCAAGTGCCGTATTGAAAAGACTCCTCTGTCTGGGATCCACCATTCTCAATCCATCCCTTACAGTCCCTAAAACCATGATCCAGCATACCACAACAACAACAGAAATTCGCCAATTTTTCATATTTAAACACAACCCAGTTGGGAGATCCCTCCCCAATTTGAAGCATCATCCCTCGACGGAGTGGTTTGGAAACTTCCAGTGACACTCTGACCTGAACAGATCGCCCCCATAGGGCCTCCTTCCCCGCTCCCATAACCGAGACAACCTTCCCCAGACTTGATCCAATCCGAAAAGCAATGTCCTCCGTCATACCCATTAAGGGAAGATCATGGATCTGTACCCAAAATGAGGCACGCGTCAGCCGAATCTGAGATGGTTGACTATCCGCACGAAACTCATCAAGAAGCAGCAGATGACGATCAAAATGCCAGGGGCTATTATGAATTACAAGACTTCGAGCATCAGCATCCGCAAATTCAAAAAGAAATAGAAGTTCGTGAATCTCCGTGATTTTAACCTCCCCATAAGCTCTCCAGACCATAGCAATGGTAGATTTGAATGCATCCCTGCTGAAAGATTTTTTTGTAAGGAGTCTCCCTACCAGACAGCGGCTTCCAATATCCACTTTTACCGCTGCTGTCGCTCCAACAGTCATCACCCTCGTCTCCTCATCCGTCAGGTGCAAATCCTTCCATCGGCGTGCAATATCCTCCATAAGAAGCAGTAGAACACCCAGCCTGCGGCTGAGAAAATACCCTCGGCGAGAGGGATAAGCAACTCTGGAGAGAAACTCTAGAGAGAAACTCTTAGCTGACTAATATAGTAGCACTTTGTAGTGTAGCCTTTGTTTAAACAAAATTTTGTTTCAGATAATGGTGAGAGGAGCTGCACTACTTCAACTTGGCTACTTCTTGGTTACAAGTAGGTTGCAATAAAACAAATCAGCTGGGTAAAAGTAAATAAATTAAAATGCACAAAACCTCACAGTAATTTATTGTATTGATACAAAAGATGTATGCAGAGTCGAGCGATTGTTTCTAAGAATTGAACATATGGCTTCTAGATTGTGTAATTACAACTCTACTATTATTAGGTCACATGTTTGTCCAAAACCAAACAAATCTGAGTTAATTGTTTACTTTTTTCCTATTGTGCAGATATGCCCATTAGATCACACGAATATTGTGTAATTGTCAACTTTTTAGGGTTTAAGGTTTAGAGTAGTGCGTGTTGATCAAGGTGGGCTTAGAGTAGTCAATTGATCAACACACACCACCCTAAGCTCAACGCGAGTCTGAAACAATATTGATAGGCATTTTTTATACCTTATTTATGACTGCAGAGAATCTAGGGAGTTGGAGTAGGCTGCTTTGGTATTGGATTGTGTGGATTAGGTTAAAAGTAGGTTCTGTAAATGGGTTCAAGCTGGTCGAGGTACTAGATTATAGGCCGTGGGTCTCTATTGTGTTTGGGTTCAGGTAAAGGCTTAACATTAAGTAAATTAGGCCTAGGTTAGAGTAGCTTTGGAGTCTGCCACATGGAAAATGGTTAGATGAATCCCAGTGAGGTGTCTACAATCATAGATTAGTCTATCAAGTTTAAATTTGAATCAATGACTGGATTTAGAAATTTAAGTGGAGCACGTTTGAATATGATGGATGTACCATATTTTTGGCTAGTTTATTGATAAAATATTGACAGGTGTTGGACATCAGTTTCCATCTTGGAAAATTTTCTTCTAGAAACGTGACTGCAGTAAGTATTTTGATTAAGGTAGGTAGGTTATAGGGTAGTGGTCGTGTTTTTAGTAGCATTATTAGTAGATACAAATAATAGAAATAACAATATAATTCCTCTCTTTTTCTCACACAAAAACAACTCCAATGAGTACAAACAAATTCTCTTGTTCCTAAGATTTCTTCTATGTTTTAGTCATTACTTATTAGGTGAGTCACATTCTAATGAATCCAAAATTCTAATTAGATGTATCTGAGGTCTCTTTATATCTCACACAATCGTTTGATTGAAGTTAGATCAGTTACAATACATTCACTATATTTTGAGACTGATTGTAAATCTCTGACACACCTGACCACAACGTTCAAGTTGCATCTCCCTTCAAGAGCCAGCAACATCATCCAAATCCAATCCAAACACTCAAATGTGATAGACACATGCAGGGAGTTCAAGTCCAAACAGTAAAAGCCCAGTAAGAGGCTTGAGTTTGAGATTTCAAATTTTTCTTGAGCATTGGCGGTGACTCTGATTGTGAGACAGTGAGGTGCAACGTGAGTATTTGAGGGAGAGAGGAGGAGAAAAATTGGGCTGGGACGACTTATATTTGGACTTAGGTTATTGGATATTAGTAAAAAAAAATTCAATATATGTGTTGTCCTGGGCCAGCTTAGTGCCCTAAACATTAGCTTTGCTTGCTTTGGGCTTGGGCCGACTCAGCATGTTCTCTAAGATCGTCCTCTCCTAAGCGACAATAAACTGAAAGGTTTGTGTTTAGATCGATGATGGTGTAGATCATAAAAGTTGTTTTGTCTTACCAAAGTGCATCACAAGTACTACTCATGCAAAAAGCAATCAATATCAAATATTGTTTTGGAAGAATCCATGTTGATTTCCTTGTGTATAATATGAGCGAAATCGTGATCATTTTATAGGCCAAATGAGAGTTTGATAAACATAATAATTTGTGCTTTTTTTCTTTCTTTCATATTGAGCTATGAGAGAGAAGATAAAACTATAAGAAAGAAGTTTAAAATATGTGAGAGAAGATGAAACAATGAGAGAGAAGAGAGAAAATTCAAAATAAGAGAAAATTAGGGGAGATGTCTATGTTGACATGCTTACATGGAGGTGCTATTTAGAATTGGCCTATGTTGGGATAAAAACTTGGCAATTTAAGCAGCTTCTCTCTTGAAGTAATCGGGTCTTGGGCCTTCTTCGTCTAGTTAGCTGCCTAGATCGTGGGCCTGTTTATAGGTCGTGGGCTTATTTCTTGTTAATGTTTTTAGGTCATGGGCCTATGATAATTTGCCAAGATCATGGGCTTGTTATTGTTTTTAGGTTTTGGGACTGTGATGATTTGCCCAGGCCGTGGGCCTACTAAGCTGAAATGAACCTTAGGCCTTAATAAGTTAATAGTGTAATTCATTTGGTGCCACTGTGGCACTGTGAGATAAATTGGGTCTTTCAACTTGACCCATGGCCCGTCTGAGCTAGTTTCGGACCTTGTTCAATTTTTTGGCCCTTAGACATATTAAGGTCTTGCGATTTATTTGAGACTCGGATGATCAATTTAGAGTTCTCTTTGTTAATTAAGATAAATTTTATCACTTTGAAAGAAACCACTAATTAATGCTTAAATAATATGATTTCATGATTTATTTCTCAAATTAAATTAAAATAAGATTAAAATATATAAATTACACATTTCGTATTAATTTAGATAAATAAACCACACGATTAACCTTTCACAACTAAGACATAACAATAGCATAACAAGTTTCCAATAGAAAATTCATAAAATTATTGGATCATTGTTTTATTAGTTTGATACACCAAGCACAAAACAAGATTAGTAATTCTCAACTATGCATCATTCCATGGGTAACATTTAGTATCAAATGGCAATTCTCTACAGACAATCTCTGGATAAATATCCCATAAACATTCACGACAATCATCATCTCTAATACCTATGAAGATATCAAACCGATGGAACTGTCCTGGCCATGAAAAACTACAATAGAATTGTGTGCTTCCCCAAATATTTGGCACAAAACCAAATTTATATTCTTGGCTATGAGAGACTAGATGTTCTCCAAGATCATCATCCTTTGAGCGACAATGAATCTTGAAATTTGTGTTGGGATCAGGAAATTTGTTGCGGACGTGAATAGTTGTTCTTTTTGGCCACCTTGCATCACAAACACTAATAGAAAATGAAATTGACACCAAAAACAATATCAAATATTTAGTCGAAAAATCCATATGTGATGATCTTCTTGTGAGTTTAATATCATCACAGACCCCATATATATATACACACACACATTGCTAGCTATATAAAATAAATATTTATATACTTTTTATAGCTAGCAACAAATAACATTAACATGTTTGGTATAAAAATATTTTTACAATATAGAAAGATATATGTAAAGAGGTTCATATATATGTAAAAATTATAAATATATGTAAAAACTGTTTACTATATTTCCATATGTAAAACTATTTTTTATGAAAAAAGGGATAATAATAAAATAAATATTTATATACCTTTTATAGCTAGTAATAAATAACATTAACACGTTTGGTATAAAAATATTTTTACAATATAGAAAGATATATGTAAATAGGTTCATATATATGTAAAAAATATATATATACCATACGTTACAAAATATATATATATAAATATAAATTATTTACTATATTTTCATATGTAAAAATATTTTTTACGAAAAAGCGATAATAACATAATAAATATTTATATACCTTTTATAGCTAACAATAAATAACATTAACAAGTTTGACTCTTTGACCAAGGAATGGTAATGGCCGTTACATATTATTTTATTATCAATCCATTATGTACGAAATGACCATTCACATTTATCATCCCATGAAAGTGGTCATGCAATTGTTGACTTTTTACCAGAAAAATGATAACGTATAGTTTTAGGTACAACAGAAGAATGAAATATGTATAGGCATCTGAAAAGTTGTATTAAAATATATATTTTTAAATTAAAAAAATTATTATACGTCATTTATAAATATTGCTTGAAGGTTTTATATTGTGCAATAATAGTGCAAATATTTTTTTTCCAGGTGTCTTTAAAAAATAAGTATAAAGAAATAATAAATAATTTTATAATTCAAAGATATATTACTTGACTTTATTTGACAAATTATAATGTAAACAAAATATAAAAATATTATGTCTGATCCTAGGGTGCGGCACCCCGACCCCACCCCCGATGTATTGGCATTGGATTCTATATGTATGAAATTTCTTTTTCAAAAAAGAAAAAAAAAACAGTTGTAAATTATAATAATCATAATAACATGATTTCCATTTTATGGACCGGCCTCCAAATCTCCTATTGTTTTAAGAACAAAAATGTGCGGGCCTTCAAACCGACATAGGAGAATACCTCTACATGTGAGTTGGGTCTAAACTCTATCTCGTTTGCTACTTCACATCCCTTTCAAATTCTTTAGATTATAGCATAGTTTGCACAATATTAGGATGAAAATCAAACTCCTAACTATTTTGATTGAGCCCCACAACATGATGGTTGTTAATGAAAACAATGACAATAAAATCATCAACAACAACAGAAACTCACTAGACTAAATTCATAAACTTTGCTTTATTTCGATTAATTTGTACTAATAAAAGTACAATTAATTCATCGACTTATAATTACCAATGATAACATGTGCTACCTAGACATGGTCCTGGTACCTTAACATACCACACACAGTTATTACAATTGTAATCCCTCTTCCATACATCAAAATGATGTATGGGACTGCCTGGCCATGAAACCTCACAAAAGAAGAGGGTGGTACCCCTAATATTAGGAACAAAACCAAACTTATAAACTTGATTGTATGCAATAGCATGCACTCCAAGATCATTATCCGCAGATCCACAGTGAAGTGTGATTGTTGTAATCAAATCCATGTTGTTGATCAGCTCCACGGTTGCTTTTTTTGGCCAATCTGCATCACAGGACTTGATACTGGTTGAAATTGACATCATCACTAAGAGGAATACCAAATAGTTGTTGAGAGAATTCATTTGTGTGTAATGCCAACAAAAGAAGTTCATTTTATAGGGGCAAAGACCCAAGCATGTATGCAAACAAATAGATTTTATGGTGGCTCAAATATCTAGAAAGTACATCATTTACTAAATATTTCACTAAATCTAGAATAAGATACTTTATTGAAAAAAAAATAGACTTAGATCCTAATTTCTTAACTCTTAAAAATAAAAGGATTGTTGACATTGTTTTGATTGTTAAGGACCAGCTGATTTTTAAATTTATTGAATTAAATACAAAATTACAAATTTTTCTATTCAAAGATGACTGGAAATTTCTTTTCTCACTGTCGATGCTTCTGATTTTGGATTGAGATGAGACGGTGGTATTGGAATCGTCAAGCCGAGACAAATCCAATCCCACTGACCTTGTCAAGATTCAACATTGGAAACTATCGGATCGAGGCAAAGTGATTGGACCTCATTTTGCCTCTATTCAACCGTTTATGGCCACAGATCGAGGTAACATTGAAAACTATCAGATCAAGGCAAATCCGTCGGTAATGGACGAAACACACATTTTTGGTAACGGATTAGGGCGCGATTGGTGGCGTTGGATTCGTCTTGGCTCGGCGATTCTAAAGTCACAAGCCTCGCCTGAATCTACCATCAAAAAGAGATACCCGATTAAAAAAAACATTTTCGATGGTTCTATAGAGAATTTTTACAAAGAGAAACAACATTGTACATTTTATGATGATATTATTGGCTCATTATCTAGGTCTTGGTTTAAATACTTCCAATGGTAAGAATTTGTTAAGTTAAGCGAATCTAAAATTTCTGATTCATCAATGGGATATAGATTTTTTAATAGCAAATCAGGGATTTGGTTCGTGTTGAATAGAGAACAAGTGGTTATACAGGCAAAAATAGTTTTGACCAATTTTGGAAATTTGAACAACAGTTTTTAGGGTACCCGTGCCCGTTAGGGTTTTGTAGTTAACACTCTAGGGTTTAACAATTGTGATATTTAGGATTTTAGTGGCAAATCTATTACATGAGCCTGTTAAGGTTTAGCGAATTCAAGCATTGGGGTTCATCACTTAGGACATAAAATTTTAATAGTAAATCCGAGCTTTGGGTCTATCGAATAGAGGAAAAATATATTTTATAGAGTAATGAAGATCCTTCAGATAAATATATATTATACAAAGAAAAAGAGTTATCCTCTATAAGTAGTAAAAGAATTGAGAATTCATGTTTTTTGGCCAAATTTTTTCATCCGAGCCTTGGGGTTCATCACTTGAGATATTGGATTTTAGTAGTGAATTTGAGATTTGGGTCTGTCAAACAGATAAAAAGAGATTCTATAGAGAAAAATATTTATGCACTAGCAATAGAGCAAAAAAAATTGTAATTTCATATTTTTTTGACCTAACTTTTCTAACCAACCACCAAACTGAAAGCCACTAGTCTTATAAGATAAAGACTACGAGAGGAGTAAATCCCGACCTTCAGCAGCTGAAACGGAGGTCTATAGTTGCTGAAAAATAATTGCGAAGCTCCAGCGCTACTCGAAAACTTCTTTTCTTCACTGTAATTGTTTTTGATATCGGATCAAGGTGACATTGGAATTGTCCGGCCAAGAAGAATATAATGCCACCAATTTTGTCTCAATCCAATGTCGAAAATGGCTAGATCGTGGAAAAAGTCATTTCGAAGTTTGGAATGCATTTTGCCTCAATATGGTCATTTTTGGAGGCGGATTGAGGAGGGACCACTTTCGTTGGACTTGTCTTGGCAATACAATTTCAACGACGATGTCTTTTTTCGATTGGAAATTATTGGAAAGGGGAGATACAATTGTCGACCCATGTTACCTAGTTGGATGATAGGAGTATTTTCGGGATTTCTATCATTTTGTCGTTATTTCTAAGTTTAAAAATGAAGTGAACCTATTTCAAAAAATGAAACTATTCAAGTTTCTCTATCTAATTTGCCCTATTTTCTTTATTTATGGGTCAACAAATTTGTGGGAGAGAGATTTATTTACTATATATATATATGAACCTATTCACTATATTTCCATATATAAAAATATTTTTTATGAATAAGGGATAATAATTAAATAAATATGTATATACCTTTTATAGCTAGCAATAAATAAATAACACTAGCACATTGGGAATACTCTTTGACTAAGCAATGGTAGTGGCAGTTACATTATTTTATTATCAATCCATTATTTAGTTGGGTTCAAAAGCATGATAATGATAATATTTATTCTCTGTATTTGATAGAAGGGTAACAAATAAGTGTGTAATGTATTATTAGGATAATCATTATTCACATCTCTTATGGATAATCATTATACCCAAAATATGAAAAAAATTGTCTAAAAAATTAAATTATTTGGGTAAATAATACACATGCCTACCAAACATATTAATGTACGTAATGACCATTCACATTTATTATCCCATGAAGTTAAGGTCATTCTCATTCCCATGAAAGTGGTCAAGTGTTGATTTTTATTAGAAAAATGATAATGTATGGCCTTAAAGCACAAGATAAGGGTGAAAAAAAATGTATTGGAGTTTGAACAGTGGTATTGAAATATGTATTTTAAGTTAAAAAAAAAGAATAGGTGAGAAACTTTTCATCACACATGTCATGCAATAGTGAATCATTATCTTGTGCTCTAATAACACACGTTATCATCAATTGTTTTTACTATTATAACTCATTTATAAATATTGTTTGAAGGTCTCATAATGTGCAATTTATTTGAAAATTTATGAAATGATATAATAAATAATTTTATAATTCAAAAACATATTACTTTATCTTATTAGGACAAAAATCAAACTCCTAATTATTTTGATAAGCCCCACAACATGATTATTGTTAATGACAAGAATGAGAATAAAACCAATAAAATCATGAATAACAACACAGAAACTCACAAGACTAAATTCATAGACTTTGCTTTATTTCGATTAATTTGTACTAATTAAAGTACAATTAATTAATCGACTTATAATTACCAATGATAGCATGTGCTACCTAGACATGGTCCTGGTACCTTAACATACCATATACAATCATTACATTTGTAAGCTCTCTTCCATACATCAAAATGATGTATGGGACTACCTGGCCACGAAACCTCACAAAAGAAGAGGGTGGTACCCCTAACATTCGGAACAAAATCAAACTTATAAACTTGATTGTAAGCAATAGCATGCACTCCAAGATCATTATCTGCAGATCTGCAGTGAAGTGTGATTGTTGTAATCAAATCCATGTTGTTGATCAGCTGCACGGATGCTTTGTTTGGCCAATCTGCATCACAGGACTTGATACTAATTGAAATTGACACCACCACTAGGAGGAATACCAAATAGTTGTTGAGAGAATTCATTTTTTTTGTGTGTTTAATGTCAATAAAAGAAGTTCATTTTATAGGGGCAAAGACCCACACATAAATGGAAACCAAATAGATTTTCTGGGGTACTCAAATATATAGAAAATTTTGTGTATATATATACACCATATTTCCATATATATGTCATATATTATATATTCGTGGAGGAGGGCTAATTTAGGCATAAAATATAATTTTTTAAATCATCCAAATGGAAAAATATATATTTGTTTGGTATATCGTAAGTTATAATAGTGTATAAGCTGTCAATTTATTACTAGGAATATATAAAGTATTTTATGTCAAATTACTACTGGAGGAGAGAAAAAGGTAGAGGAGATACTTTTGGAAAAGTTTTTTATGCCAAATAAATTATGCACGTGTTGTGTGAGTATCGAAACGTATAATACTAGAGCTTATGAGCTAAGTAAAAGAGTGTATATGCTCATATACGCTCTACCAAACGTAGGTCTTTAATTACTTGAATAATTTTGTCTCTATCAAATTATACTCTTTAGCCCTGCTTGGGATAGTGGTTCATGAACCCTTCCGAACTCTTGCTTGACGTGAACACATTAAGATGTTCGTAGGGTTCATGAACCCTCCCAATATCCCTTTTCCAACCCTTCAAGCTGAAAAAAGTCATCTGAAAAAAACAAATATGTATGAGGAGGATGAAGAACCTAGGAGCAAACAAATATCAAATCAGTGAAACTATCCTGCCAATAAAAAGCAATAATAGAATCATGTCGAGCCGAAAATATTAAGCCTAAAAGAAAATTTGTATTCTTTGTAATGAGGGATCACATGTTTTCCAAGATTATCGTCTCCTAAGCGACAATGAACTATAAGGTCTGTATTTAAATGGATGGCATTGTTGATCACAACAGTCTGTTTGTTGGGCCAAACTACATCACAAGTGCTCATGCAAAGTGCAGTCAACACCAAAAGCAGTAGTAAATATTTTTCGAAAGAACTCATGTTGATTTTCTTTTGTGTATAATATTAGTGAAATTGTGATCATTTTATAGGCCAAAGGGAGTTTTTTTATATATATAAACATAATATTTTGAGTTTATTTTTTCCATATTGTGCTAATTGATAGGTCAAATGAAATAAATTTGTGGGATATATGTATATATTTACTATCTATATATGCGCCCACATAGTCAATGTAATTAAATATTTTCCTTCTGGATAGGTAAATGAATTTGTGCAACTTAAAAGGTTATCCCTTAAAAACATTAAATTCCTTCATACGACAATAGTATTATAAAATTTTCACACTTATTTTCTTGAAAAATAATAAAAAAATATATTTTCCAAATGAATAGGTACTCAATAAGTTGATGGGATGGACATCCTTAAAAAGATATACCATATTTTTTATTCTAAAAAAAATGACTGAAGATATGCAGAAAATTATAAAATTGTATCTTGAGATGTTTCTGTCGATTTGGATATGCGGAGGATCAGTACACTATACATTGGTTCCTATTGGTGCACCCAAAAAAAAATTTCTTCTACAATCATAATAGATGCAATATATAAACAATTTAACCACTGAATTTTAAGTTTATATTCCACCGAAAAAAATTGCAAGATTTTTTATCTAACTTTCATCCAACAACTCATATTTGTTACCAATTTTTTTTTTAGAAAAATTGAGTTTTTTTTTAGAAAAATATATATTTTGTTGTTACATTCACTACAATATTGCATCTACTATATATATTTGACTTAGGGAAACATGTATAGAGTGAACTTTTTTTTTTTGACTAATTTGGCTTGGCTGTTTATTTACACTCCTAAAAAACAAAATACTCTTATCAAACAAAATTAAAATAATAATAATAATAATGCAAGTTGATTGATTGACTTAAATCCTCATTTTATTTGATATATGAAACAGAGCCCCATTTGTACTAATATACTATTAAGTATTTAAGTAGCATCAATTCATGGTGATTTTTTTAGGATTATTTGGTGATAAGTCCTTTATATGGATTTTGTATTCCATTTAGTCTTTTTGAAAAGTTTGTAGCCCAATACATCCTCAATTATTTGAAACTTAGCTCAATAAGGATAACTTTAAATTTTAATCTCAATTAATGACAATTTTACCCTCCCCTCATTTAAACCTATCCTTATTTTTATTAGTACATGATTGCTCCTTATTTAGGAAATAATTATTATAATAAAATAAATATAAATACAATCTCATAAAGTTGGATGAAAATCATGTATTTTATCAATATGTTTTTAAAGATAAACTAATAATTTCACTTTTGATGAATCAAAGTGAATAGTCGATCAACCAAATTTTTTTTTCTTTCATGAAAATTAAGCGCATGCACTTACGTGCGCAAAATTTAGTTGACTCAGTAACCTATGCATATGCATTAAAATCTGTGAATCATTATATTATCAAAATCAACAATGAAACACTTATCCATCAACAAAAAGTTGTCCAATACAAATGTCAATATTTTTATTACATTCTTCACTAACAACCAAAGCTAATAACTTATGAGAATAATAGAATAATATCATAATAAAACTCAATTCATATTTTAAACAAAACCAAATACCATAACAATTTTTAACCGTTTTGGTTACTTTTGCGAAAATTCTCTGAATTCTGGGTAAAAAATTCTCTGATTTTTTTTTTTTGCATAATTTCAAAAACTCTTCTGAATTGTTTTGGTGAGTTTTGTAAAATTATCTGAATTCTTGATAAGTTTGAGAAATCTTCTAATCATCTAAATTTTTAGTTGTTTTTTTGTTTCATTTTGATAAAGTTTAGGGTTTTGAAGTTTAAGATATTAGAGTTTATGGTATAAGGCTTTAGGGTTTAGGAGAACATAATTCATTATTTAAGATTTTGAGGTTTAGTACTTAAGGTTTAAGGTTTAGGAATATATGTTAGTAGAATTTTAAGATTTTCTTCTTATTTTTGTAAATTCTTCTTAATTATTTATAAGATTTTTTTGTTCAAAATTAAAACTAGAATTGTTTACATTCAGAGGATTTATGGAAAATTCAGAGGATTTCGGAGAAATTCAGAGGATTTCTGAAAAATTCAGATGATTTCTAGTTATAAGGTTTAAAGTTTAAGAGTCTGTGTTTAAAATATTAGAGTTTAGTGTTTATACTTTATGATTTTGGGATTTAAGATATTAAGATTTAGTATTTAGGATTTTGGGATTTTAGGTTTAGGATTTAGAGTTTCGGGTTATTTTTGTTTGATTTTCAAATATTCTTATAATTTTTATTATATATTTTATGCAATCCTCTTTTTTTTTTTGCTTAATTTCAAAAATTCCTCTGATTTATTTTGGTAAATTTTATGAAATCCTCTAAATTTGTGACATGTTTGTGAAATCCTCTGAAATTTTTTGTTGTTTTTTGTTTGATTTTCAAAAAATCTATATTTTTTTGATATATTTTTATGAAATAATTTGAATTTATTTGCTTAATTTTGAAAACTCTTTTGATTGGTTTTGATGAGTTTTGAGAAATCCTCTGAATTCTGAACAAGTTTGAGAAATCCTCTGAATGAATTCAGAGGATTTGACGAATAAATATTTAAATATATCGATGATGGATCTCATTGGAAAGAGTTTTTCGTGTTGATTATGAATATATTTTTTTAAAAAAAATCAGATTTGTATTTTGAGAGATAAAACTGTTTTAAAGTTTTTAAAAGAAAAAAAATAAAAAGAATCTGGTGATGTCAGCTTATGTCATACACATAAGGATTTATTGGAATAAGGGTAGTTTTGTCCAGAATTATTTAAAGAATGTTTTGAAATATTAAAAAATTGAAGGGAGTGAATGAAGTACATATTTTTATTAAAGGATTTATTGGTGAATCCCCCATTTTTTTATATATTGTTCCATGGGTAACAAACAGTTCCACCTTTACGAGGATAACATGGGCCCTTGGGATAAATATACCACACACATCTTGTACATTTGACATCTCTATTTTGAACGTAGATATCAAACCATTCAAACTCTTTTGCCCATGCAAAGTTGCAATAGTAGCGCGTCGTGCCAATAATATTAGGCTTGAACTCAAATTGATAATCCTTATAATAAGCAATCACATGTTCTCCTAGATCATCGTCTCCTGAGCGACAGTGAACTGTAAGATTTGTGTTTGGATCAATGTTGTTGAAGATCATAACAGTCGTTGTCTGTGGCCAAATTCCATCGGAAGCACTGCTACAAAATGTATTAATCCACACCAAAAGCAATACCAAATATATTTTGGAAGGAACCATGTCGATTTTTTGTGTGCATAATGTCATCAAATTAATTGTGATCATTTTATAGGCTGAAGGGAGAGTTTGATGAACGTAATAATTTAGCTTATTTTTTTCCATATTTAGATGTTTGAAAATTGATTAAATTCAATTGTCCAAATTAAAGGTTACAAATGTGGTAACTGAAAATATTAGACTTAATGGCCATGAAGATTTTGAAACAGAAAATCTATGATTAAATCTAATTTATTATTGAGTCTTTTATAAAAGGACAACCTCTCTTTGTAAGAAAACACTCAAATTTCTTAATTACATGGATTTTTAGGCTTATTAAATAAATTTAATTTAATTTCTAAAATTTGTTATTTATTAAGAAGTTTGTAATTGCTTGCGGAAAACTTGGTAAATGCCCATGATTATAGTGTATTAAAAATACTGAAATTAAATTTTGAAATTTCGGTCACTTTGCAGTTTTGATTTGTGGAATTTATTTTGATTCGAAGCATTTCCTTATATGCTGAATTAATTTATGAGTTAGCAAGTTACTACTATTTTCAGTCACCGAAAGGCAAAAGATTATCCATGTTTTATTTTGGTCACCCAAAGTTTAAAAGTTTAAACGTTTCAACTTGATCATCCAAGTTTTGAATTTATTCCAGTCTAGTCACTCAATTAAATTTTGTCAAATATGGGCAACAAAATTGCAGACGTGGTAGTTTGATCATGACATGGCTTGTCCACGTGTAAAAAAAATACACATAATTTTTATTTTTAAATAAAATAAAATGTGGACCAATCATTGAATGACAGGTTATTTCTTCTTCCCCAAATCTATCACTTAACAAAACCTAGCCACCAAATAAGTCAAAAACCAGAGGCATAAACCTTGACAAGTGTTCGGGACCAAGCCACCTCACGGGAGGAATAATGGGAAGCTACGAAGACAAAGTTTACCCAACCATTAGCCCAGACCTCTTTAGTAATGGAAACCCTTCGCTTAAGGATTGCCAAATCTAGTACTCCTAGATCACAATTCAATGCACTAGCATTTAAGTAGCTACCCCTTTATTTCAAGAGGAGAAGACCTTAAATTTCAGACAATGGTGGCTTTCATAGTAATTTAATTATAAGTAGCAAGTACACACATTTTTGAATTGTTGGCAGCAAATTTTTCCAACACTGTCCAATAGATCTAAAGGGGTAGATTCCAAGCTCTCTCTCAGGCATGATTTCATAAGAAGAGATTTATATAATACATTAGTCAAATATGGAGCCATTTTCGCATACAGGAACCAAGATGATAGAGTATATTAAAATATTCATACACGGATAAAAATGATGAGATTAATCAATGTAAATCATATACCAATGATGCAAAACAAACACCCACTTTCTCGTTCTAATTGCACTACTGAAAATAGAAATGATTGAGACAACTCCTGGTGCTTTTCTCAAGAATACAAGCCTTTGTACGTGAAATTTTCATTTTCAAAACTGGTTTCTTTTTTACCCAACACTAATACTCTTGTAGCACATATAAAACTCACATTAAATCACTCACTATAATACTATAAGAGCAAATGCAATGGTTGAATTTTGAGGCGAAATGGGTAATGTGTGAGAATGTGTGTTTTTGCTGATAAGACTGTATTGAGATATGTGTTTTGATGATGTGCATGATAATGTAGCTTGACTTTTTGTAAAAAATGTGAGACTCATTATCAATTTTGGTGTAATTTTGTTTGAAAATTGAAGAGAAAATGAAATAGTAGCTGATTGGATAATAGTTTTATATTGGGAAATATGTTTTGCTGATGTGTCAATATTAGGAGATATGTTTTGGTGATTTGGATGCATTGAAATATGTGTTATGTTGATTTGGTTGTACTAAAAGTTGAATTGTTGTCAGATTGAAGTGGGGTCCATTTTTTGAATTTAATGGTCCAACAAACAAGCCTTATTGCAGTTGCTCTAAGCCATGAAACATTGAACAACGAAGCAAAATTTAATCATGTAGAATCTATTCAATTGGCTTCGGTCAAGAGATCACCAAGTGAGCATCTCCTTTTATAATTGTCTCTTTGATTAGTCTGGAGAGCCTGGAAATGATTACTTCTCTCAGTTCTCTGGAATGTAGAGCTTAATTTACTATATTGCCATAGTATGAGAATGTAGGAGTCGGGTCCATTGAGAGGTTAGGAGAAAAAGAGCCATAGCTCAAATTTTTTTACGCTGCCTCTCCAGTTCTTTCTTTTAAGACCAGCCGTGAGTCGACCAAATTGCTTCGCTGCTATTTAGGGCCTTACCAAATGATTCTTAATAACATAATTATTCAATGGTCCAGATGCATTCTCATATGACACATTCAAGAGTGTGAATGACATTCACATGGATTATATCAATCAAAAAGTAAGAAAGATAATACATATCGATGTCAATCAACCCATTGGGTGCGTCACATGAGAACTGCACCCAGACCATTGAATAATTTCTCATAACATAAAAAAACATAAAAAAGGATTTTGCCTTGGGCCTAAACTATCCAAAAATTCAAAATTAGTTATTCGTAATGGGTTAATACTGCTTTCGGTCACCAAAAGATCAACTTAGTCACGGAGCTTTTCGTTTTGTTTTAATCAAGTCACTCGGGCAGGTTTTCTATAAATCGAGTAGCCAAAAGGATAACGTAACAGTTTAATTTTCTTTTAATTGATCCACACGTAAAATGATCGACACGTGGAAATATGTTTTGCAATTTTTAAAAATAAAATTATAAAATATAAAAATAAATCTTGTACTCCTTCGCAGGGAACAACATGAACCAAAATCTCAACATGAAATGCACCGATTTCGTTCTAATTTAGCACCTATATTTGCATATCAAAACTCAAGTCGCAAGCCAGAATTATACAGATCTCATAGAATAAGATGAGAAAACCAAACCACCAATTCGCCCTATAACATTCTCATAAAAATGGTGATTGTTATACAGATCTCGAAGAATTAGGTAAACAAACAAAAATCGAACCTGATTGAAGGTGGTGGTGATGACGGACTTACAATATTCATGGACGAAGAGGCCAATCGAGACTCAGCAGAGCCCTATCTTTTGGTGAATAAATGATTTGGGGATCGAAAAGTGGCAAATGACGGTGGTGGGAAGCACTACTGTCCTTGCCAAAGTGGCAGATGACGTTAAAAGAGTAATAGCTTCAGCATATTTTGATGATATCTCTTTATCCATTAAAAAGAGATAGGAAGTTTGAAATCGCAGAGGAGAGAGAGGAAAGAACAAGAGAAAGATGCGGAAGAATTTTGATTTTTTATTTATTTTTATATTTTATACATTTTTTATAAAAAAATAGTAAAACATTTCCACCTGCCGATCATTTTACACGTGGACCAATTGAAAGCATGTCAAATTATCACGTCATTCTTTTGGCTGCCCGAGTTAAAGAAAACCTGTCCGAATGAATTGACTGACAAAACGAAAAGTTCGATGACTAAGTTGAAACATTTAATCTTTCAACGCACGAAATGAACCATGACCTATCTTTCAATGACTGAAAGTAGTATTGATCTTATTCATAACTAGAGAAAGAAAAAAAAAACGAAAAAATGTGAGAAACAATTTGCTTCGGTCAAAAGATCATCAAATGATCAATCTTATAATCTTCATGGAAAGTTAAAAAAAAATAATGCAAGTTGATTGATTAACTTAAATCCTCGTCTTATTTGATATATAAAATTGAGCTCCATTTGCACTAATGTACTATTATCATTTAAGTAGCATCAATTCATGGTGATTTTTCTATATATTGTTCCATGTATAACAAGTATTTCCACCTTTACGAGCATAACATGGGCCCTTGGGATGAATAAGCCACACACATCTTGTACATCTCTCATCTCTATTTTGAATGTAGATATCAAACCACTCAAACTCGTTTGCCCATGCAAAGCTACAATAGTAGCGCGTCGTGCCGAAAATATTAGGCTTGAACTCAAAGTCATAATCTTTATAATAAGGGATCACATGTTCTCCTAGATCATCGTCTCCAGAATGACAGTGTACTGCAAGATTTGTGTTTGGATCGATGTAGTTGAAGATCATAACAGTTGTTTTCCATGGCCAAACTCCATCAGAAGCACTGCTACAAAATGTATTAATCCACACCAAAAGCAATACCAAATATATTTTTGAAGGAACCATGTTGATTTTCTTTTGTGTATAATATCATCAAATTAATGGTGATCATTTTATAGGCCCAAGGGAGAGTCTGATGAATGTAATAATTTAGCCTATTTTTTCCATATTTAGATGTTTCTTGAAAATTCTGATATTTAGATGTTTGAAAATTGATTAAATTCAATTGTCCACATTGAAGATTACAAATGTGGTAACTGAAAATAAGACTTAATGGCCATGAAGATTTTGAAACTAAAAATCTATAATTAAATCTAATTTATTATTGAACCTTTTATAAAAGGACAACTTTTCTTGGTAAGAAAACACTCAAGTTTGTTGCACACGGGTTTTGAGGCTTATTAAATAAATTTTATTTTATTTTATAAAATATATAACTCCCTCGATCCCATAAAGATAATATTATTTGTTAAAAAGATAATATTATTTGTTAAGGATAAATGTCTAAGAATATTGATATTTGAGTGAATCATTTATGTTCTTCCAATCTTTTCTGAGAATTTACTTGGTGCAGTCTGTATGGTACAATTGGCCATATATTCTTCACTCATGCATATGTTATATAAATACTGATATTTGTGAATTTGATATATTAAGCAAGATTTTTTTTAAATAAATATTGTGTATTGAATTTTGAGTTGATCAAGTTATTAAATAACAGATGGCTAGTGTAGCAAACATTGATACTCCAGCTATTCTGATTGTTGTTGTTTGCTTAGTTGCCATGGTAGTAAACCGTGATTATGATATGATCGAGAATTGCTTTCCATACTGCGAAGGCTAAGGCTTATGTGGTGCCAAAGGTGAACATGGTGCAGAATCCACGACAATGGTGGATTGACACTAGAGCCACATGTCAAGTATGCTCAGACAGTGAAAAAAATTTCAAGTATGTGGAAGCTGAAAAAGGAGAACATCTTTTATATGGGTGATTCTTCAATCTACAAGATTTAAGGCCATGGGAAATCGATTCTCAAGATGACTTCTGGGAATAAGCTAACTTTGACCAATGTGGTCCATGCCTATGGGATTCACAAGAATCTTGTTTTTTGGGAATCTGTTGACTAAAAATGGATACAAACTGGTATTTGAGTCGGATAAAGTTATCCTCTACAAGAGTGGGTTGGTTGTTAGGAAGGGTCATTCTTGTGATAGACTCTTTAAAGTTTATGTAATGATTATTGTACCCAAAAACAAAAATATGAATGAAGCATCTACTTCTGTTTATTTGATTGAGTATGCCAATCTATGGCATGGTAGATTAGGACACGTTAATTTTCAAATGTTGAAAAGAATTAGGGTCTGTTTGTTTCACAATTTCATTTCATAGCTTTAAGCTGTCAAAAATTATGTGCTTAAAGCTATGAAAAATGTTGTGCAAAATGTTGTACGATATTTGGTTCATTTTTCTGTTAGATTAACTTTGTAGATAAAATAACGAAAAGGTATTACAATAAAAACTAATTGAAAACTTTTAACATATGGAGGGGTAATTATGTAACGTGGTTGTAAAATATTGTGGATCCCACAGCTTTAAGTTCTGAAAAGCTATGGGTGACAACATTTTATTTTGCACAGCTTAAAGTTATAAGGCCCACAACTTTAAGCTGACAATATGTGAAACAAACACACCCTTAATAATTACGATATACTTCCAAATTTTCCAATTGATTCTGATCTTAAGTGTGAAATTTGTGTGGAATACAAATTAACTAAAGCAACTTTCTATTCAATAGAAAAAAGTAGCGAGCCACTAGATTTAATTCGCACATATTCTATTTATATTATTCTACTTATTGAGAAGTAAAGGTGAAGCTTTGGAAGTACTTAAACTTTATAAAAGTGAGATTGAAATTCAACTTAGCAAAAATATCAAAGTTAAGGAGCGATCGAACTGGAGAATATGATTCACTGTTTGATGAATTTTGTTCCGAGCATGACATAGTCCATCAAACTACAACTCCTTATACACCTTAACAAATGGTATCGCGGAACGCAAGAAGCGTACATTGAAAGAGATCATCAAATTATCAATCTTATAATTTTCATGGAAAATTAAAAAATAAAGTAATGCAAGTTTGATTGACTTAAATCCTCGTCTTATTTGATATATAAAATTGAGTTCCATTTGCACTAATGTACTATTATTATTTAAGTAGCATCAATTCATTGTGATTTTTCTATATATTGTTCCATGTATAACAAGTATTTCCACCTTTACGAGCATAACATGGGCCCCTGGGATAAATAAGCCACACACATCTTGTACATCTGTCATCTCTATTTTGAATGTAGATATCAAACCACTCAAACTCTTTTGCCCATGCAAAGCTACAATAGTAGCGCGTCGTGCGGAAAACATTAGGCTTGAACTCAAAGTCATAATCTTTAGAATAAGGGATCACATGTTCTCCTAGATCATCGTCTCCTGAATGACAATGAACTGTAAGATTTGTATATGGATCGATGTTGTTGAAGATCATAACAGTTGTTTTCTGTGGCCAAACTCCATCAGAAGCGCTGCTACAAAATGTATTAATCAACACCAAAAGCAATACCAAGTATATTTTGGAAGGAACCATGTTGATTTTCTTTTGTGTATAATATTATCAAATTAATGGTGATCATTTTATAGGCCCAAGGGAGAGTCTGATGAATAAAATAATTTAGCATACTTTTTCCATATTTAGATGTTTTTTTGAAAATTCTCATATTTAGATGTTTGAAAATTGATTAAATTCAATTGTCCAAATTGAAGATTTTATAGGCCCAAGGGAGAGTCTAATGAATGTAATAATTTAGCCTATTTTTTCCATATTTAGATTTTTTTGAAAATTCTCATATTTAGATGTTCGAAAATTGATTAAAATCAATTGTCCAAATTGAAGGTTACAAATGTGGTAACTGAAAATAAGACTTAATGGTCATGAAGATTTTGAAACTGAAAATCTATGATTAAATCCAATTTATTATTGAGCCTTTTATAAAACGACAACTTTTCTTGGTAAGAAAACACTCAAGTTTGTTGCACACGGGTTTTGAGGCTTATTAAATAAATTTTATTTTATTTTACAAAATCTATAACTCCCTCGATCCCGTTAAGATAATCTTACTTTCTATAGTAGTGTGACACAGTAATTAAACATTTAATTATTGTTAAAAGATAATATTATTTGTTAAGGAGAAATGTCTAAGAAGATTGCTATTTAAGTGAATCATTTGTGTTCTTCCAATCTTTTCTGAGAATTTACTTGGTGCAGTTTGTGTGGTACAATTGGCCATATATTCATCACTCATGTATATGTTATATAAATAGTGATATTTGTGAATTTGATATATTAAGTAAGATTTTTAAAAAAATAAATATTGTGTATTGAATTTTGAGTTGATCCAGTTATTAAATAACAGATGGTTAGTGTTGCAAACATTGATGCTCCGGCTATTCCGATTGTTGTTGTTGGCTTAGTTGTCATGGTAATAAACCGTGATTATGATATGATCGAGAACTGTTTTCCATACTGTGAAGGCTAAGGCCTATGTGGCGCCAAAGGTGAACATGGTGCAGAATCCACGACAATGGTGGATTGACACTAGAGCCACATGTCAGGTATGCTCATACAGTGAAAAAAAATTAGTATGTGGAAGCTGAAGAAGGAGAACATCTTTATATGGGTGATTCTTCAATCTACAAGATTCAAGGCCATGGGAAACTGGTTCTCAAGATGACTTCTGGGAAGAAGCTAACTTTGACCAATGTGGTCCATGCCTATGGGATTCACAAGAATCTTATTTTTTGCGAATCTGTTGACTAAAAATGGATACAAACTAGTATTTGATTCGGATAAAGTTATCCTCTACAAGAGTGTGTTGGTTGTTAGGAAGGGTCATTCTTGTGATGGACTTTTTAAATTTTATGTAATGACTATTGTACCCAAGAACAAAAATATGAATGAAGCATCTACTTCTGTTTATTTGATTGAGTATGCCAATCTATGGCATGGTAGATTAGAACAACTTAATTTCCAAACGTTGAAAAGAATTAGGGTCCGTTTGTTTCATAATTGCATTTCATAGCTTTAAGCTGTCAAAAATGATGTGCTTAAAGCTATGAAAAATATTGTGTAAAAAACTATACAAAATGTTATACGATATTTGGTTCATTTTTCTGTTAGATTAACTTTGTAGATAAAATTACAAAAAATGAATTACAATAAAAAAAAATTGAAAACTTTCAACATACGGATGGACAATTATGTAATATGGTTGTAAAATATTGTGTATCTCATAACTTTAAGCTCTGAAAAGTTATGAGATGACAGCATTTTATTTTGCACGGCTTTAAGCTGACAATAAAATGTGGTGTTTGGTTGGCACAACATTTTATGCGGACCCACAGCACTAAACTGTATGAAATGTGAAACAAACGCATCCTTAAGAATTAAGATATACTTTCAAATTTTCCAATTGATTATGATCTTAAGTGTGAAATTCGTGTGGAATACAAATGAACTAAAGCACCTTTCTATTCAATAGAAAAAAGTAACGAGCCACTAGATTTAATTCGCACATATTATATTTCTACTATTCTACTTATTGAGAAGTAAAGGTGAAACTTTGGAAGTATTTAAACTTTATAAAAGTGAGATTGAAATTCAACTTAGTAAAAGGATCAAAGCTAAGGAGCAATCGAACTAGGGAATATGATTCACCGTTTGATGAATTTTGTTCCGAGCATGACATAGTCCATCAAACTACAACTCCTTATACACCTCAACAAAATGGTATTGCAAAACGCAAGAATCATACGTTGAAAGAGATGATGAATACTATTTTGATAAGTTCAGTATTACCTCAAAACTTGTGGGCGAATGCAATTTTATCAGCAAATTATATTCTGAATAAAATATCTCATAAGAATTTCGAAAGACACCATATGAATTATGGCATGTTAATAAAACCATCCTATAATTACATGAAAATATGGGGGTCTTGCCAAGGTGGCTGTTCCTCTTTCGAAAAATGGTCAAAATAGGATCTAAGACTGTTGACCGTATATTTATAAGATATGCAACAAAAAAAAAATGTCGCATATCGTTACCTTTTGAATAAGTCGATCATTCCAGATATTCATGTTAACACGTTAATAGATATTCATGTTAACACGTTAATAGAATCCATGAATGTGTTTAGTGAGAAGATGACAAAAAGGACTAAAGAGTCTACTAGTAGAAATTCAAAACCTCTAGAAAAGGATGAAGAACCTAGAATGAGCAAACGGGCTAAAGTGTCAAAAAACCTTGGTCTTTATTTTTTGACTTATATGTTGGAAAATGAGCTTTAAATAAGTCATGTCAACTTCAGAAGCGCCATTTTGGAAAGAGAAAGTTCACATTGAAGTAGAATCAATCCTACAAAATCATACGTGGGAGCTGATGGATCTTCCTCACAGGAATAAATCATTGCGGTATAAATGAATATTCAATAGAAAGATGAAATTTTATGGATCTATTGATAAGTATAAAGTCAGGATTGTTGTAAAGGGATACAAACAAAAGGAAGGCTTGGATTATTTTGATACGTATTCACCAGTTACAAGAATAACATTCATACGTATGTTAATTGCTATAGCAATTCTTAACAACCTTGAAATACACCAAATGAATGTTAAAACTACTTTCTTGAATGAAGATTTAGATGAAGAAATCTATATGGAATAACCCGAAGGGTTTGTAGTTCCAGATCAAGAAAGGAATGTATGTAAGCTTGTGAAATCTCTATATGGTTTAAAACAAGTGCTTAAATAATGATATGAGAAATTTGATAAGAAAATTTTATCAAATGGTTGACAAAAAAAATGTGATAAATGCATTTATGTGAAAAGCAATAATAAAGGATATGTCATTGTGTGTCTATATGTAGACGATATGTTGACCTTAGGTAGTAATATTGAAGTTGTTAGGACTACCAAGAGAATGTTGACTAGTAATTTTGATATGAAAGAATAAATATATGGGTGTAGCATATGTGATTTTAGGAATTAAAATATCTAAAGCACATGATGGTTTAATACTATCTCAAGATCACTATGTTCAACAGATTTATTGAGAGGTTTTATAAGAACGAGAATAGTGTAGGCATGACATCAGTTGATGTAAATTTACATTTATTCAAAAATACGGATGATGCAATATCTCAAGTAGAATATGTGCGTATCATTAGAAGTCTAATGTACCTCATGAGTTGTACTAGACCAAACATTGCTAACTCAGCAAAAAAACTGAATAGGTATACTAGTAATCCTAGAAAGGATCACTGGACTGTCATTATAAGGGTACTTAGATATTTGATACACACCTTAAAATATGGATTACACTATAAAAGGTATCAAGGTGTACTTGAAGGGTATAGTGATGCAAGTTGGATATCTTATACTAAAGATTCAAAATCCACAAGTGGTTTTGTCTTTACTATTAGAGAAGCTGCAGTGTCATAAAAATCCACAAAAACAAACGCGTATAGCCAGATTCACAATGGAATATGAGTTTATAGCTTTAGATAAAGCTAGAGAAGAAGCAGGGTGGCTTCATATTTTTTTTGAAAGATATTCTATGTTGGCTGAAATCAGTATCGGCAATATGCATAGATCGTGATAGTCAATCTGAAATTGGTAGAGCGCAAAATAGTATGTATAACGGTAAGTCTCGACATATACGTTGGATACACAATATTATAAGACAATTGCTCTTGAATGGGGTTATCTCTATTGACTATATAAAGTCAAAGGATAACATATCGGATCCACTAACAAAAGGTATACCTAAAGAGCAATTCGAGATATTATCAAGGGGTATGGGGCTAAAGCCTAAATTTTAAGAGTCTTCATGATGACAACCCTATCTAGTTGACTGGATCCTAAGATCTAGATTCAAAGTGACAACCCAATTGTGTGCAAACTCAGTAGTAGCGCTAAGAGTTAAAATACTCTTCCTTATTCCTATGATAAGGAGTGCTACCTACATTGAACTAGGTTAAGCTATACTTTTAATAATTCTTATAACTTGATAAATTCAAGTGGGGTATAAAGGGATACCTTTTATAAGAAATCACCTATGTGAGTGTGAAGCGGGCCACTTTTATGAGCATTTTGAAGGGCTGAATTCTTTAAAACACTCGCTAAAATAAGGAAGTGTTACGGGGCCAAATTGAACATAACCGCAAGAATCAAGAATTCTTTGAGAATGTACTGTGTGATTCCTATTGTCTTGTTTTAGACTAAAGGCTGACCAGTTCAAGAGATCAAGTTCACTAGATAGCTGAGTAAATCTGATAAGTCTCACTAGGAAAGGTTCAAAGCCTAAAGCTGTCTAACTTCGATGTAATAACTTTTCAGTGTTATACTCTCTGTCTTCCTAGTCTACTCTGTATTTTAATTTGGACAAACAATTTTCATTCATGGAGGAGATTGTTGAAAAATTCATTGAATTCAATTGTCTAAAATAAAGGTTACAAAGGTGGTAACTGAAAATATTATACTTAATGGCCATGAAGATTTTGAAACTGAAAATATGTCATTAAATCTAATTGATTATTAATTGAGCTTTTTATAAAAGGAAAACTTCTATTTGTAAGAAAACACTCAAGTTTGACAGGATATCAAAAATTGGTTTTCTCCTCCCTTTTTGTTCTTCCAATTATGTGTCAAATCCCTGAGAGAGAGATTATAAGATTCTTGATTCGCCATTACATTGTGGATTGTGCTACTACAGTGTGTGACAAAGTAGACATCGGAGGTAATGTTGCAACAATTTCGATCACATCGAAATATAGGAGAGAATAATTCACCTTAAAGCTAGAGATGTAAACATTGTCTCGATTATTCTTGTTGAGAGGTTTTTCTTTTCGAGTTTCAACTTTAATTTCAATTTTTTTATCAATTATTATTTTATTGGATTATATGTGTGAACTTTTCTAATTGTGTACTTGGTTAAGTCTCAGCAAATTCAGGTACTTCTCTACCCAATTTAACGTTAAATAATTCAAAGGCGAAATGAAATAAATCTCTGGGATGTATAGGTCCACCTATTAAAAGTAATTAAATATTTTCCTTATGGGTAGGTAAATGAAATTGTGGAACACAATCTTTATAAATCCATGTAATGCAAAACTTATATAAAAGGTTCTCCTTTTTAAAACATTAAATTCCTTCTTAGAACAGTGTTATAAAACATTTCTAACTTATTAATCCGAAAAAGAATAATAATAATAATAATAAAATATTTTTCTAATGCATGTGTATTCAATGAATTGGTGGGATAGGTATTTTAAAAGATATATCATATTTTCTATTCTCAAAAATATTTAATTAATTAAGTTATAATTATAGATTGTCACTATAATCGTATGTTTAATTGAGAGCATATCTGACAGTGTATAAATTACTCTTTTTTTGTTGTTTTGTTTTTATAACGAGAAGGAACCAGTTGGGGCAGGTCGAGATGGCCAAAATGACTAAATTAACCTCCACCAAATTGAGATGTGGTTGGTGAGTTGGCCCTTGCAAACTTTATAAACAGAAAACGCGTGCAGAGAATATTCTCCTGGTATCTAGTAAAAGCACGTGAGAGTAGATACTCATACTACACGTGGTTAAACCACATAGGATAAGAAAGTTGATGTGTGGTAGGTGATCAAACACCACACTGAATATATCGTCCGGTATGATATCATTTCCAAGTTATCCGGAAACAATTTTTCGAATCCAATGGTTGCCGTTTTGTCTGATCCAATTATCCGCGAGACACGCCGCGAATTTGTTTGCTTTAAGTACAGTTTAAGTAGTGTCAACTTTACTTTACTAGTGGGCATCATTAAACAAATGAGAAATTTGTTATCAAGACTTGAACCTCATATATATATATATATATATGTGGGACCATTGATAATCAAACGTTAGAATACTTTTGAACCGTTTATGTTATTTTAAGTTTTTTCTTAGATATTTATTATTTTTAATCTCATAAATATTATTTTATAATTATTGATGAATATTTTAAATTTTGAGGTGAAGATGTATATTTTTTAAGCTATTCAACAGAGGTAAAAATTATATTTTGAGAAATACAAAAAAAAAATTAATGTAATTATTGTAAATTAATTTTGTTATTTATTGTGCAACAGGATGATCAACACAACACGATGCAAGCAGAATCAGAGAATAATCAAGTAGAAACAGATTATACATAACAATTTACAACTGATATGGTATAATAATTAAATACATATTTTATTTCGTAATCTTTTAAATTTGAAATAATATTAATATATTTTATATTAGATATTTCATTGCCGTGAAGATTTAATTATATGGGCACGAGATATAGGGCGTGTGCTGAGATTTATTGTAATTATTCTCAATTTGGAAAGAAGCATAAATTGACACTACAATGTGTACAAAGTGGATAATATCAGTCATTAAAAAGTTCATCCAAATCAATCGGTACTAAAAAAATGCAATTCTCTATTTCATTTAAAATGTATGAAGTTGAAAGCTGAAGATGATTGGAGTCTAAGTATTATGTGTGGGATCCATAATCATGTTGCTGCAAGTTACATGAAATGTCATTTATAAATTGGTAGATTATCACAGGATGAAACTAAAATAACGATTGATTTGTTACAAAACTTAGTAAAGCCACATAATATATTATCTACATTGAGGGATAGAGATCCACAGAATTTGACAATAATAATGCTTGTCAAAAACATCAAGTTGCTTAACATGCAAGGAGAAATCAAATGCAACAATTAGTGTATCTGCTAAGTTAATAGGATTATGTAAGAGTGATAGTGATAGTGAGTCAAACCAGGTCCAATAATTTTTTTTCTCATCCTCATTTCTTAGATCTGTTACGTGCCTTTTTAACGCATTTTGCTTATGAACTCGACATATAAGACTAACAAGTTTCATATGTAATTTTTTAAAATTGATGGTGTTACCTTTACAAAGATGACGTTTTGTGTTGCATTTATATTCCTTCAATTCGAGAAAAAAATTCACATGGGCATTAAGTTGTCTAAAGGCATATTGATATATTTTGATATTTGTGCTCCTTATAATAGTACGTTATGTCAATTTGATTCAAAAATGAAATATTTTGATAATTAACTGTTTAAAAAGTTTAAATTACACTAATACAGACAAAACCAAAAAATTATGGATTCCAATATCTATAATGTCACTAGAGTGGAGACCTATATTTGTGTGGCTAAGAGAGTCTCATTCTTCAGACCCAGCTAGAATGAATGCCCAACCATAATCACACAAACTCAAAGCTGTTTATAGAGTAAGGAGACACTCTTGCAGACCCAATGCAATACAAAAAATTAGTCCTCATATATTTTAAAGGTACTGCCAATGTGGGTCTATTTTTCCCTGCAAGTGAAACTTCCAATATCAAACCTCTTGTGATGTTGACCGGACAATGTGTCCATACACATAAAGATCGGTCACTAGATTCACCATAATGCTGAGAAATTCTTTGGTAGCCTAAATATCAAAGAAGCAACAGACCATCTCAAAATCATCTGCATAAGCAGAATATAGATCCATAACAGTTGTTACAAGTGAATTGGTGTGGATCAAAGCTATTCTCAACGACTTATCACTTAATCACTCTTATTTCTCTGCATTGTGACAGTAAAGCAGCAATCCACATAGCAAGAAACCATGTGTTTCATTGGCGTAAGAAACACATAGAGATTGATTGTCATGTGTTGATTCATCTTCAACACATTTCGATCTCAGTTCAACTAGCGGATATGTTTACCAAACCCATTAAGTTGTCCAACTTTACACCGTCATGTGCAAGCTGAACATGACTGAAACACAACCTTCTTCTCCCACAGAACTCTTTTCTTCCAAAACTATTTCAAAGCCGAGCTTGTTAAGAATGTTCATAGGAGTTTTGTAGAAAGAGAAGTGTCTGCTGTTTCGAGGAAACGAGAAGGTATTTGAGAGAGAGAAAAAAATTAGGGTTTTGAGAGAGAAGAAGAATTAGAAGAAACGTGAAGAGGAATGGCTCCCAATTTTTTTTTTTTTTTAACTAATGATAACACTTTTAGGATTATAAATCAATGTATAAAATTTAGACACGTGTTCTAATTTAATTAGTCATTGCCTCATCTTTTAAAGAATAAATTATTAAACACATAACGGTCATTTCAACAATTTTTGATATAAAATAATTCGAATGACTAACGTGGTTCATTGATGGAAAGAGATGGCCTTCTTTGGCGGTTTGGCCCCACAAAAAAGTAGGACTTGCTCCAAAACTGAAAGTAATGGAACTTTTTTTATACTTCTCTTCTTTTATTCTCTATTCATTTACTAGTGACACGTTGTTCATTTGACCGTCGAAGGTTCATTGGTTGGCACCACTCCAGTGTCAATAACTCTCATGGCTTTCACTCTTTTTCTTCTCTTTATAAGTTACGAGTGACCCCATCGATATATTATAAATCATAGATTTATCGTCTATAGAAACCCGCAACCATTATCTTTCGAGTATCTGTTGCGTAAATTCATGGGTCCATGTAATATCACGCAATAGTTTATCTAAAATAGTGTGGAGTTTTAAAGGAAAAAATAAAGACAATAATAAAGTAGACACACTAAATTTACTAATTTAGAAAGAGGGAAAAAGGGAAAAATTACGCATTGAATTTGGATATCAGTAAAGAACATTACTAGGAGGATTAACAAAACCTGACCGTAGCGGATTAATTACGTTTTAATTTTGTGCATATTATATTTCTCTGTCTCGTCAGAAAATGCATGGACGCGAGAAATTGAGTGCAAGAGAAACAGAGATACTGCACGATCGCTATGTAGCTCTAAGTTTGTTCCTGGTCTTTGTTTTGACGGAATCTCCAACCCATTTAACCCATGACCAACAACAACAAAAGAAAAGAAAAGAACTACCCAACTGGTTTTTGTGTGACTTTATAGGGCGAACAGAGTGAAGAGCAGAGCAGAAGAAGAAAAGGGGTGTCCGGTGGGGGTGAAAATGGGGATATTGTATGAGGATGTGGTGGTGATTAGTCAATCAGAGAAGCCAGAGGATCCCACTATGATTACTGTTAATTGTCCTGACAAGACTGGTTTAGGGTGTGATTTGTGTAGGATTATCTTGCTATTTGGACTGAGCATTACCAAAGGAGGTAAGCTTGATTGGCTGTTTTCGAATGATTATGTTATTCAAATTATCGTTTTGCGCTGCTTTGGGTTTAGTGGGGTCTTAATATTTTTACCAATTGAAATGTGAGTGATTGGATTGGTTATCATAATCATTTCTGGGTGGAATGCTTTAACTGTTTAGATCTGATATTATTGAGAAAGCAAATAATAGCTAATAGCTTTGCTGTGATTGTGAATTTTTCCAGTGCTTTTTTGCGATGTGATTAAGGGTTAAGGACTTGGAGCTGAAGAAGTACTAAGATTTAAGGCGTCTTGTAATTAACAATAGATGTATCCTTCTTGTATTGTACTTTTGCATTTGTTAGATTTAAAATAAAATCATCATATTGCTTATAATTTCGTGGATAAATTTTTGGTTTGAATACCCTCAAATGTGTTTCATAATTGGGACTGGTAAGCTAGGGTTTATCACTTTCATCTCTTGATGATTTATCTGTTTTATGTTTATTTTTTAGATTTTTCCACGGATGGAAAATGGTGCTACATAGTATTTTGGGTAGCAGGGAAGCCAACTCTAAGGTGGAGTTTGTTGAAGAAGAGGCTTTTGGAGATGTGCCCCCCTTATTTTTCAACATCAGGAATATCATATTACGAGCTACAAAACCAGCAAGAGAAGTCATCTGATGTATTTCTGTTGAAGTTCTGGTGCTTCAGCGATCGTGAAGGTCTCTTACATGGTAAAGGTTTTAACTGAAGAAATCTCTTTTCCTTCTCCAAAACCTGTCTTATGGATGTGCGGTAGTTTTCTTAGATGGTCATTTAGTTCGGAGAATAAGGATAATGAGACAATCATATTCGATTGATACATTCTGTTAATGCGGATATGAAGATGATACCACTCCTTTAGTTTATACCATTCAAATATACATCATTTAATTTAGATATGTTAAAAAAAGGTAACTACAATACCTGCGCAATGGACGGAGTCGGATAGGCAAGACGTACGCATACCTTAATCCCTCTGATAGATATGTTAATCCTTGAAATTAAGCTTGATCTGCTTTTCTGTTGTTATGTTGGACGGTTAGGGTTAGGAAATGGATTAGGTTTTAGCTTTGATTCCATTTGACTAGAGTACACGTGAGATTTATGAAAAGTGTATAGGGATAACCAAAACAAGAAAGTGAGATCTCATTAGGAAATAATTTTATCGTTATGAGTATCAATACTTCTCTTTAATGGTTTTAAAAAGAGAAAAGAAAAGAGGCATGCCTTTCAGTTCATGGCATTGTATTTTACTCATTAACTCTCTGGTGTAGGTTTTTTCTCCATAAATGTGTGACCCTATCCCTTAAATTGATTTTGCCTCCTTTTTCTGCACGTGTGTGATTTTCTAGAGGTTTTGGAGTTTATGTGTATTGCAAGAAAAAGGATTCCTAAAACTTCTGTTTTTCAATTATAGATGTGACTGAGGTTCTTTGTGAGCTAGAGCTTACAATAAAGAGAGTGAAGGTTTCAACTACTCCAGATGGGAGAGTGATGGACTTGTTTTTCATCACCGACACAAGGTTTGTCAACTCTTCGAGAGTTTTTCTTTAGAGCTCTTGTGCCAGTAATTTTACTTCTTTTTTTTTCTTTCTAACCACTGGCATTGCTTCTTTGATTATTTATTGTTTGCTTTTTGATGATTCATACGTTTGACTTCTACTAGTTAGCTGAAAAATTGTACTGTCAGTTTCCCAAAAAAATTCATCATTGCATACTCCAAATTTTACTGATTCATGCCGTTGTTAATCTTATCAACCGCCAACCAGTCACTGGTAAATGCACTTGTTTTAGTATGGAAATAGCTTTTTTAGGGAGTTGATAAATATAACTAAATCCTATGCAAGAAGATATGGTAGAGTTGGCATCCACTTTCATGGTTACTCATTCAATAGTTTTTTTGGTGCTTCACCATCGAAAAGAATCTAGTGGAAGCAGATAGTGATTGCTTTCTGAGAGAGCATGGTTGTCTGTGAGGGGAAACCATCCAATGGAAGATGTGTAAATACTATTCTGGTTTGCCTTGAAACAGAAATGATTTTTGATTAATCAGCTCATTTCTCCTTGAACCTGCTTTCAGGCATAACAATAATTTGAGTTCCTGTATTGGATGTCAAAATGGCATCCAGCCATCCATATCAAGTCATTTATTATGTAATATTCCCATGAAATGCTAGTCATATGTTTTTGTAAATGTCTTTAGTTAAAGCATATTTTAGTTGGCATGTAGAAACTTCAGATGGTTTCATGGGACTCAAGACGCTATAAATACGATAGATTCACCTGGTATTTGCCTTGCAACTTTTACCTTATTTCTGCTACTTTTATTCTCTGGTTAGCCCCATGCTCACTTATTGGCATCTTTCTGCCCCTGTGCAACTAACATGAAAGCATTTTAATTAGGGTAATTTTTATTTTATTTTTTTGAAAAATTAATTAATTTGGGTAATTACATAGTCCTGCAATTGCAAATGTTTCAGTCGTGTGGTCTGACTCTAACCAGTCTCTTATGAAATCTCCCTCTATTAAGGTTCATTTGAATTTGTTATACAATGTTCCTTATTACTTCTGAAGGCATAAACTTCAAGGAAGAAATCTCTGCTGGTTCACTTTTTTTTATGCATTTATTGATCTAATGTTTCTAATCGAATATTTCTTATCATTTAATTTATTTGTTCCTCCTCCTTTATTCAGGGAACTTCTTCATACAAGAAAGCGGCAGGAGGAAGTAATTCAGTTTTTGAAAAATGTATTAGGGGACACCTTGACAAGCTGTGAGATTGAAAAGGCCGGCCCAGAAATTACTGCATGTTCGCAGGGTTCCTCATTTCTTCCTCCTGCATTCACCGGAGATATTTTCAGCTTAGAATTGCCCGAGCAACACTTAAATGGAATGTTCGCTAACAACCCGCTATCCATCACAGTGGACAACACTCTCAGTCGCTCTCACACACTTGTTCAAATCTTCTGTAAGGATCACAAAGGTCTTATCTATGACATAATGAGAACCTTGAAGGATTACAATATCCAGGTACATAATTCGATCCATGAACTTAAGTATCGAAACAAAAAACAGGGGAAAGCATGATATTGATATAAAAATTATACGTTGGCTGTCAGGTTTGTTACGGAAGGTTCTTTGCAAACCCAAAAGGAAACTGTGAGTTGGACTTGTTCATAATGCAAGCGGATGGCAAGAAGATAGTTGACCCGAACAAGCAAAATGCGTTGTGCGCCCGCCTGAGAATGGAGCTCTCAAGACCTCTCAGAGTTGCTGTGGTGAACCGAGGCCCCGATGCTGAGCTGCTAGTGGCAAACCCAGTTGAATTGTCCAGCAAGGGCCGACCTCTTGTTTTCCATGACATTACCCTTGCACTCAAGATTCTAAGAACCCGCATTTTTTCAGTAAGTCAAATTTTTCAGTGTATTACAAATGAACTCAAACCATTTATGCTAGGTTTAACTATAGTTTTGAATCTTTTCACAGGTCGAGATTGGGAGACATATGATCCACAACAGGGAATGGGAAGTGTACAGAATACTACTGGATGAAGCCGATGGTTCTGCTGTGCCAAGGAAGAAGATTGAAGAAGGTGTTAGACAAAAGCTGATGGGCTGGGAGTAAGCTGATTAGAAAATCATCTACCATCAGTGTACATCATCTTCTCCTTTAGCCATCTCATCTGAATCTACTAACTTAACTAGGCACTTATTACTGTATACAAAATGTAGATCATGATATATGCCTAACTAGAAGTGCTGTAAGCGACTTGTTTAGAGATACAGAGGTTGCAAATTAAAGTCCACTTGCACAATTTTATAATACTAATTTAATCTACAAAATTAATATAACGGAAAAATGAACCAAACATTCCCACTGCATTTTATATAACTTAAAGTTGTGGAACTCGTAACATTTTTCATAACTTTAAACACAACATTTTTGATAAACTGTGAAATTCAATTGTGAAACAAACGGACCCTTAAACATTAGATTATGAAAGTACTTCACCAATCTTATTAGCATATTTAAGTAGCTTTGGACAAACTTAGGAAGAAAATTCTCATAGGATTTTTCATGGAAGATCTTGAGTTCGATTTCCACTTAGATCAATATCTTCGCTTTGATGTTTGGCTTAACTTATCATGTCATTAGGTGACAAGCTTCTATTTCCACTGATCCAATGGCCCTAGTTTAGATTTATATTGAACATTCAAATGACAAGTTTATATAGTTTTACTTCTCAATTAAAATAAAATATCATAGAATTTTCAGCAGAATTTTCAAAAATTGGAACAATGAATTTGGTGGGTTCAATGAGAAGTTTCAAAATAACTTTTCTTTCTTCATTTGTTTCTTTCTCAATTATTTCAAACAAAGGAAAATCAGTCCCTCTTTTTTGGGTTTGCAAGCAATAGTTTGAGTGTTTTCCCTCAACCTCCCCTCAAATGTATTTTTCAATATAACATTCATTTAAATATATTTTCCAGACTAAGACTCATACATTATACTTTTTGATAGAATAAATTGCGTTTGTCTTTTATCTGATTTTATTTTTTATTTTTTGACTAAAAACTCCTCTTTTAATGCATAAATCAAATCATTTTTTTTGACACTTTCATGCATAAATTAACTCACTTATTTTTTTTCCTTCATTTTCTCATGCATAAATCAAACGCATTCGTCTTTTTACTTCACAATTTCATTTATAAATCAAATCATTTGTTAACAAATTTTTCATGCAAAAAAAACTTCAGAAAAGCAAATCTCTTTCTAAGAATTGTTAACTAGTTGTGTTCTCTTTTTCTACTACATTTTCACCTTGTATTGTCTAGAATGGCCTCACCCCCATCGAATTCTTCGAACTGTTATTTACATTATAGTCAAGTGAGTCGATTTATGCATGAAAAATGTGGTATAAAAAATAAATTATTTAATTTGTGCATGAAAAAATGAGTTTTCTTTTGAGCGTTAATTTGAGAAATATTTTTAAATGAGTGTTTTATTAGAAAATACCTTTGATTGGAGGGCAAAAATGAAAAAAATGAAAAAAAAACTCCAATAGTTGGAGAGAGAGAGTCTTTCCAAAGATTTCAACGAAACAGAAATACAAGTGTAGACACATGTGTGGTTCGCAGCCACCGCGTGTCGTTACGACACTTCGTCCTTCAACGGTCGTTAAAACACGCGCGTCTTGTTCTTCGTCGGCCCCACTTCGTCCTCCAATCTCATCGGAGATGCCTTCGAATCTTCCTTCGTCATCTTCATCATCAAAATCTCTACTTTCGCTCTTAAAAGTTAAACTGCCCAACACAACACAGAACAACAAATCATCATCGTATACATAGAAATCAAAAGCCGAGATAAAAGAAAATGCCAGCTTTGAATTCGCGCGTTCTGCTCATTGATCTACACAACCCATGCCTCTCGAGTCACAAGCAAATACCAATCTCGTCCAATCTAATCTCTTCGTCATTACGTCGAGCAGGTCGTGTGCAGAAGCGAGTCGCGCCGTCCAGGGTCTTGGCACCGTCGATTCCGGCTCTGGAAATTCGTAGGCCGTCTGAATGGCGGGAGCAGACGGATTTTCCGAATTCGGCTTCGACAACACGGGTCACGGAGCTCGAAGCGTTCCTAGAGCTGCTGCCATGGAGGATGAGGAAGGAGCTGTCCGTACACCGGGAGATTGAGAAGTTGATTGAGGTGGTAATGGACCTGGGCAGGAAGCCAATAGCGAGGTTTCCTTCAGGGGATTGGATAATATTGGAAGAACCCGTGAAGGACGAGGATCTAAAGCACGCAGTATCGAAGGTAATCAGTCTAATTGAATTTAACACTACCTTTTCATTTATAAATACAGTGTAGTATGGATTATATTGAGGAAGATGGAGAAATGCACTTGTTTAAATGAGCAATCTTTCGATCAGTAGGGGTTACTTCATATATACACGTAGCTTTTACACGTATGTAACAACAACATTGGCGGTTTTACCATGTTGAGCTTAGTTTTGAGTTATGGGATCATATTGGAATCATTTTAATTTGAATTGTTCGATGATTACAAACGGAGAAGGAATATATGGTATTGTATTCTATCTGGGCTGATCCTCATATCTTTTGTGATGTGTAAGTGTAATGTACTCATGCATAGGAGGCAGACATACTGTGGTATGAGTCTAACTGAAATTTTATGTTTAACTTCTTTTGTTTTAGGTTGGTGATTTTTCGGATGACAACCGTTCGGGTATTAATAATTCTTTACATCGTATAAGTGCTATTCGGAACCGTAAGATGCAAATTATTGGGCTCACTTGTCGGGTAGGTCGAGCTGTAAGTGGAAGTGCTGCAATCATTCGCGACTTAGTTGAGGATGGAGGTTCTATTTTGGTCATAGGTCCTCCTGGAGTGGGCAAAACGACCTTAATCAGGTACTCATTTCTGTATGAAGCTTTGCCACTGAAAAAAGTGCATGCGAGGGTTTAGTGGCAGAGCCTGATTTTGTAAAGGGTATGATTGGTTTTTGTATTTGCTTAGAAAGCTTGTTCTATGAATTCCCATGTATACTTTATATGGTGTCTAAAAAGTTTTATTTCTGCAGAGAAACTGCAAGAATGTTGGCAGACGAGCACATGAAACGTGTTGTCATTGTAGATACATCAAATGAGATAGGAGGTGATGGAGATGTCCCTCATGCAGGAATAGGTCGTGCAAGGAGGATGCAAGTCCCTAATGTTAATATGCAGCATAGTGTCAGTGTTTGGCTTCATTCTGTGGCTTTTCATTGCTGCTAGCCTGCTATTTTCCTGGATAGACTAACCTGGAAATTTTTTCAAGTAATTTTGTTCTTCACCTTAATTGTGAACAGGTTATGATTGAGGCAGTAGAAAATCATATGCCTGAGACTATCATAATTGATGAAATTGGAACAGAGCTTGAGGCATTAGCTGCCAGCACTATTGCTCAGCGAGGAGTCCAGCTAGTAGGAACGGCACATGGAGTAACAATAGAGAACGTAATAAAGAATCCCTCTCTACAGATCCTTGTTGGTGACATAGAGGTGCTTCTTTATCGTCTGCTTTAACGTCGCTTTCTATAGATGTGCATAAACTATATGCAAGGTTAAGATCTGTTATTTTTTTCAATCAATATAAAGTAGTTCTTCCATCTGGAAACAGAGTGTAACTCTCGGTGATGAGGAAGCAAAGAAAAGGAAAGTGCAGAAGACAATTCTTGAAAGGAAAGGGCCTCCGACGTTTACATGTGCTGTTGAAATGATATCTAGGACTGAGGTTCGTGTCCACCACAGATTAGATGCTACGGTTGACGCCATACTAGCAGGTATTTCTAATTTCTTTCATTGCTTAATCCTACGAGAAAAAAAAAAAAAAAATACTTACTGAGAAGCTTTTCTGTGTCGAAGGAAAACCTCCTTTGTTTGAAATTCGTCAAATGGATGCTGAAGAAGATGGCTCTTCAAATTCTACCCAATTACTTCGACAGAACTATCCAGAAAAATCTGGGTCGACAATTAGTAGCGACAAAATTGCTGAAATAGAGTACGATGAGAAAGATAAAGACCTCCGTCCCTATCGTCTCAGGAAATATGTCAGTGGTAGATCTGTAAGCAAAAGGAGATCTCCATTGAATGTCTATACCTGTGAGGTAATCAACTTAACATCCGCTTCATAAATTCATTTTGAAACTCTTAAGAAACTACTAGTGACAGTTACACGGATACTTTTCTGTATTTTGTTTTTGTAATTTCCCGTCTCCAGTTTTTGGTGGATTGACATTTATGTTCACTTATCATTGAACAATACATCAATATGATATTATGGTTTGACATGACTTGCTAAGGACAATTAACCGTCACAGACGGCTAATGGTTTACATGCTATGATCTCCATGATTGAAGATTGAAGATTGCATTGATTAAATGTCTTTTCAATGGATGTGTTTTAGATCCTTGAAGCTGATCTGTTACAAGTGGCAACAGTAATGGGACTTGAGGACAAAATAGATGCAACCGATGACCTTAAAACAGCCGATGCAATTCTAGCATCCAGCTCTGAGTTAAAACAAAATGAGTGGCTTCGTGGAGTAGCAAAGTTCCACCAGTTGCCCATATTTGTGATCAAGGTATGATTATGCTCTTGCTGTTTAGTAATTCTGCAACGGAAAGTTGATCATTCTTACAAGTTACAACCTTCTGGTCCCAACTTTACATGGGATTATTGAAAAGATACGAAGTTTGTGACGTGGGTCCTCCTTAAAGGATTGTTTGCTTTGGCCATACAAGATTCTTTTGAGCATAGCATAGCATGTCCCTATGATTATTCTTACTTCATTGCTTGTGTGTTTTACTTGGTCCTTTTTTAAAATTTCAGTCAAATACCATGGCGCAAATGGTCAAGGCTGTTCGGATGATTCTTGGAATGGAATCCTTTAGCTCTATGTCGAAGCAGCCACAAATTTCCCTTGACATTGAAGTCGAGGAAGATGCTCCTAAAAGAAGGCCTACTCTTGAAGAGCTTGATGCCTTAGAGGTGCGAAAACTTTGCACTTGTCTTTATTGCAATTTTTATTTTTATTCTCATGCTTAAAATTATTAGGGTGCTAATTTGATCAGAGTAGATGTTGTTTTGAATATGGCTTACACTTGGAAGAAAGTAAAACAATAACTAATGAAATTTTTGTGGAAACTTTGCTGTTTTTTGCATTTTATGAAAGGAGTTCTCCATCATCTCTCTACAATCCGGGTAGCTATCTTTTTCATGTTAGATTTAATTCAACGTTTATATAATTCTTTGACGAAGAGATTATGTGGGAAATTGAGCACTTAAAATTTCAATTTCTTTCTCTTTGTTCAATCATTTTAGATTATTGATTCTTTTTTGTGCTTTATCTAATCTTTGCTGTATGCACTGGGAATGTATAAAATGTTATTGGGAATATGAGATAGTTTCTGCCTAAATTTGATTAGCTCTGTTATGTATCAGCCATTTGTTCTCATCCGCAACTTAATGTATTTAATATTAAAATCTCATTCGGAGGTCAGGCGATATATTGACCGATTGAAGCAGCTGGTGATCAAGTAATACCAATTATAACAACCCATAGAAACCTCTTGAAAGTTTGAAAACCTGAGCTCATGTTGATCTTCTTTTGGTCAATCCATCTACGTTACTACGTATCCTGTTGTGTTCTTTATTTTGTCTATAACATTGTATATATAGCCTCTCTGTATTTGCATATAAAGCCCTTACTTGCTCTAACAATTACTTGAATGAGCTGGGGATCTCCACTTGAGATGTAAAATGAAATGGTATTAATAGTCTCCTTTGAAAAAAAAATTAGTTCTCATTGATTTTTCTTTTTACTTCCTTATAGGAGGTTCGACTTGCAATTGAGTACATTGTAATTCCCGGTGGAGAGCCTGTGGAGCTTCTTCCCAGACGCTCTGACATCATTGCGCGTCAGCTTGAGCTTGTGAAGAGTTATCAGTTGGCTGCCGAAAACTCAGGTACTGAACTTAACTCGAGGTTGCAGATTCTTCCCTCGAGAATTAATCAGAAACCTTCTTCTAAATCTACCACGTCTAGTTTACCATCGGAAAAGGAAAATGGCTCAAAATCATGGCTAACCAGTGGCAGTCTTGGTACAACCGTAACTAGTCTGCCCCTCTTACCTGAATAAAATGACCATGTATGCAGTTGCAATGTAATTCAATCTTCGGTTGAAATCTGCATCATTTTATGTATAGCAATGTAAATTATGTATCGTGTACGTTGTAATTCTTCAACCACATCAAATGTGAAATGCAATTAGTTCATCATTTTTTTTAATCTCATAAAATGTTGAAATACATAAACTGCTTTTTGGTTACCTAGAAACCCCAGCTCAACGGACCCTGGACCACTTCCAAACCCGCTCCCGACTGCACAGCATTTAGACCTAGGCCAAGGCCCCAGGACTCTTTTAAAGGAAGTCTGGTAACATGCTAGAACCCTAAAATCTTCAAAGAATTAAAACTCAACTGGGTGTCCAACGTCTAACCTTAAGCGCGATGCATGCACCTTAAGCTCGACGAGATGACTAACTAGACATTGTTAAAAAATAACCTGGATGTGTACTAGTTTTTCTTTTATTTGAGGCAATGAAATCTCTGTTTACTGGTAATGAAACTGTAGTTCAACCAAATTTTTGTTCGCACTCTGACATGATTTGCGATTTAGTGGAAATATTAATGATCGAATTTCTGAATAATTCTTGTCTGGGCGTGTTATCTTGTCCGAGCTGCACAACAATGGAGGATCTTGTACAGTGATTGTATCTGATATGCGATTAACATCAGTAAATTGGTTTGATAAGGCTTGGCCTATCATTTCTAGTTCTTAATGCTACTTTGGACATTTTCATGGCAAGGTTTCTTCCACACCCTACTGGTCACTTATGACACATGCAGCTCAAATGCTGAATAATTTTGGCCACTAACATCAATATGCAAATTTTATTACCAGAGAAGCTGCAGCAATGCACATCTAATGGGGGAATGGAGGCATTTTATTGGCCCAAGCAAAAAATAGCTCCAATGATGCGGTGTTATTGTTGAGAATGGAGATTGGTTTGCCTTATAAATCGCTCATTACGTGGATCCCACGTGAAACATGTACATTTTGCACATTTTTTTTAAATTGAATCTCATATTTATTACACAAAAATAAAGTCAGCTAATTTACATTATCGTATCAATACAAAAGTTATTTATTTTCATTTCAATCATATCAGCAAAACATGTCTCTCAATACAATCACATCAATAAAACACAAATCCGCATACATTATCAATGTCCCAACAAAAAATCACCATTGTGGTTGCTATGTATATATGGACTATCATAGTATATAAAAATTTATTTGATATAAAATCTACTTAATTTCTAATATACACTATGGTAAAGTGAATTATGTGCATGCGTATTGATTACTCAAGTTTAAATCCTATGTCCAAAGGGCAAATTTTTCTGATATTATTCTAGATTAGTCAAAAAAATATTTAATTTCCAATATCGCAAATTTTATCACAACTTGTTTCGCTCCGCTTAAAAGTTCCCGATCACCCACTCTCACACTTAGGTATATGGAGGATATCAAAAATGGTAAAAAAAATTAAAAAATAAAATAGGCGTTTTAGTTTTTATTTTATTTTTATGATTATTCATGCACAATAATTAATTGCTAAAAATAAATTAATCTTAATTGAGTTCATGTAGTCATTGCATAGCAAAATTATAAAGAGGAAATTAGGCTTAGATCCTAATTTAAAGTAAAATGACAGTTGGACATTTTTTAATAGTTAAGGTTCAATTAATTTTTAAATTTATTAAATTAATGAAAAATTTTGAAATTATAGATTTGTCATTGTTATTTTAGTTAAACATGACTGGAAAATTTCTTTTCTCACTATGGATGCTTCCGACTTTGGATCAAGGTGAGGGCGATAGCGTTGTAATTGTCAGATCGAAAAGAATCCAACATCACTAGTCTTGCCAAAATCCGACGTTGAAAATTTTGGGATCGAGGCAAAATGGCTAAAACACATTTTACCTCGATTCGACAGTTTTTGGCTATGGATTGAGGTGAGGCAGTGGCGTTGAATTAGCTAAATCGATATGAATCCAACGCCACTAGTCTTGCCAAGATCCGACATTGAAAACTATTAGATCAAGGCAAAACAGTCAGCAACTATCAAAACGCATTTTGCTTTGATCTGGCCGTTTCTAAGGACAGCTCGAGGCGATACCAGTGGCATTAGATTCATCTTGCTCAGGCAATTCCAACGCCACTCACCTCTCTTCAATCCACCACCAAAATGCAATTACCTAGTTTAAAAATATTTTTGGCGGTTCTACAAAAAAATTTATTTTCTATAAAGAGAAACAACACTTTACAGTTTATGATGATATAATTGACTCGTTATCTAGGTCTTGATTTGAGTGATTTCCAAAGGTAAGAATTTGTTGGGTTTAGCAAGTCCGAACTTTCGAGTTCAGCACTTAGAATATATAGTTTTAATAGCGAATCCAGGTTTTGGTCAAAAGAATAAAAAAAAAAATTGTTCTACAGGGAAAAAGAGTTCTGACCAATTTTGGAAGTTTGAACTCAATGTTTAGCATACCCGAGCTCGTTAAGATTTATTAGTTAGGACCCTAGGATTTAACACTTGTGACGTTTAGGATTTTAGTAGCTAATTCATTCCCTGAGCCCATTAAGGTTTAAGGTTTAGCGAATCTAAACCTTGATGTTCATCACTTGAAATGTAGATTTTGGTAGTGAATCCAAACTTTGAATCTGTCGAACATAAAACAAGAGATTTTATAGAGAAAAATAATTCTATAGAGAAATAAATATTATACAAATAAAAGATTTACGCACTAACAATAGAACGAAAATTGTGATTTCATGTTTTTTTGCCTAACTTTTCCATCCAAGCCTTGGGGTTTATCATTGGGACATAGAGTTTTAATAGTGAGGGTTCATCACTTGGGACATAGAGTTTTAATAGTGAATCCGAGCTTTGGATATATCGAACAAAGAGAGATTTTAAAGAGAAAATGTAATTTTATAGATAAATAAAAATTCTAAAGAGAAATATAGGTTTTTCTATATAGAAAAAGATTTATGTACTTGCAATAGAACGTTTTTTTTTTCCCTTAACTTTTTGTCAAACCACCATAATGATCGTCACTAGTCTTAAAAGAAGCACAACTGCTAGAAGAGTAAAACCCGACTTAGAGCGACTGAAATAAAGGTCCACCACCGCCGAAAAGCCACAACGAAGCTCCCGCAACACATGGGAACTTCTTTTTCTCTCTACTCTTGTTTTCGATGTCGAATTGAGCTGAGGTCGATTGTGTTGGAATCGTTCGGATGATATGAATCTAATGCCACAAGTTTTGTCTCAATCCGATGCAAAAAAAATTCAGATAGAGGTAAAAATCATTTCGGACTACGAAATGCAATTTGCCTCGATCCAACTGTTTTCAGCAGCAGATTGAGGAGAGATCACTATCGTTGGACTTGTCTTAGTGATACAATTACAACGATGATGGTCTTGCTTCAATTGAACACTGAGAATGAGATATATAATTTTCGACCTGTTATAGACTAATTGGATGGTAAATATATTTTCTAAATATTTATCATTTTGTCCTTAATTTTAAATTTCAAAATGGATGGATCTATTTCAAATAATGAAATTCTCCAAATCTTTATATCTAATTTGTCCAATTATAAATTAATAATTAAGTGCACAAATAAATGGTCAAAAAATAGTTATTAAATACATATAATTTAACATTCCCGTGTAATCGTGGCACCTAACCTCACAAGGTACAACTGTACAACCGTCGCAGAGCATCATCACTGGATTGAGGTCCGTTAGATTTTTTCTAGGGTTTCTCGCATACCCGAAACAGAAACACACAAAAGTTCCCTCCCGCTGTGCCGAGCGAAGGTAATCTCTCTTTTCGTCTCTGATTTTCCAGCGAGCCTTGGATTCTAGGGTTTCTATAGCGTTATTCTTCTGTTTTTGCGAAGGAACTCCGTGTGTGAGATATGGCTGCGAAGGAAGAAAACCGGATATTCGTTGGAGGATTGTCTTTTGAGGTCACCGAGAGACAGCTCGAGAATGCTTTCAATCGTTTCGGAAAAATTATCGAGAGTCAGGTATCCTTTCATCTTTGGTTTGCCGTTGTTCATGAGTCTGTTTGATTTCCATAAATTCGTGATTATACAGTCTTATTGATTGATGTTGGCTTGTCTGGTGACTAACTTAGAATTTGGTTTTTTTCTCCCACTGAAGAATGAGAAGGCAAAAAAAATACATATTGCTAAGAGAGCTAGGGCTGTGGCATCTGACAAAACTAGGGTTTTTTGGATAATTTGTGCTGTGGTGTATGAAGTATGATTCAACTTTGAAAATAGAGTTGCAGAAAAATGAACTTGATGGCAGTGGGATAGAAAGTAATGGACTATTTCCTTAAACAACAGACAATAATTTGGATTTGAAAGGTGATAATCGGTTATTCTTAGAATGGAATAGTTCCTGGAATTGGTTTAGTTTTTGATATGGGATCTTATGATAAATTTAGGAGGTTAAGATTTTATGGGGCCTAATTTTGGATAGGTCATGATTGTTAAGGTTGGGAAACTAATGAAGAATGATGTTAAGGAAATCTTGACTTTTCTATACGTATTAGAAGAGCTTTAATCTGGTGAAGATTTCTCAGAACTGGTCCTTTGTTTTGTTTCTTTGAATAAAATTAGAACATGTTTATAGAGCCTATTTTTCCAGAATTATGAATGAAAACTTTATCGTGGAAAAGCCATGCAAGACCAAAAAACTTTTTTCTCTCGTTTGTGTTGTAAGAAGTAGGCTGGGGGTGTGTGTGATGAGGTTAGATTTGAGCTGAGACCTGAGAGAGATTGTTATGGTTGCGAATTTGAGAGACATTTAATATCTAAATGACACTATGACTTCTCACCTAACAACTGGAAAGTATATGGCTGACTCCTAGGAATTGCACCATATATTAGTAATCTGAACCATTGTATTTAATGTAAAGAATGTAAAGAGTGGGCAGTTCCATGTGAAATATAGTCTTAGTTTAAAGTTGTTATTTCGTTCTATTGTTTTTGGCAGAAGATGGTGTATTTTTCTACTTCTTTGTTCTATCATCTTAACCTCCTCTTTGTTTATGGTGTTTGTGGATTTTTGGTTGTGATGTTTGAGATACACTAGGTTTAGAGATGTGATTGCCGAGAGCAATTCAGATTGCTGAAGCTCAATGCCTTTTGTGCGCTTACTGCTTAGTTCATAATGAACAGTCACTTTTGGATTATCAAAGAGAATAAATACAGATTGGTTGAGAATATGCAGATTTGGTTTGTGAAATTAAGTTTTGTCCGTCTGATCAGAAGAGTTTTTATTCATAGAGCACTGCAATTGGTTACAGAAGATGAACAAAATTCGGATATATGGTAGGGTTATTATATTGTGGTTTATTCATCTTAACAAGTCATGTTGTATAGTAAACTTCTAGAGCTCTTTCTTTCTCATCAAGTTCACTCTGTCAGTGTGTCTACCAGCTTACATCCATCTGGATTCATGACTGAATAACTGAGCAGTCTTACTATATCTGTGTTTAATGTCCGAAATGCCCATGCTGCTTGAAGATTTGTTTCAGCTTCCCAAATAAACTTGTTATCCAAGTGGCTTTCACAACTTCTACACTACTCTTGGACTACATGTAAAAGGAGTGTGTCAGAAAAAGTCTCCAGCTCATCCATCCATGTGATTGGCATTTATAATGATGTGGTCGGTATAACCTTCTGACAACATGTTCCCGTCTCCAGAGAATCTAGAGGATTATCTGGTGCTGCTAAATGTCTTTGTGTTTACACAGTGGAGTTTTATGGAAGATGTTACGTCATGTTGTTTCACTCTTCCATCAGGAATGTTATGTGCTGAATTGTTCGTTCTAGAGTGTGCGTAAGAGCTTTGATAAGTATGTTGTGTTCCGTGAGTTTAGATTATGGTCTGTGTGTTTGGGTTTGTCCAAAGCAAGTCCCAGATATGTCATTCATGTGCTGCAGCAGTAACTTGGAGTGAAAACAAGATGCTTTGACTGATGATATTAGAGATCTTGAGCTGATTTGCGCTTCTTGTTGGTCTGTTTTTAGTCACAAGGTAGTAATGTTGAATGTAGCTGCTGAAGGGATCAGGAGATGAAACTTATATTGTAGCTTTCAGTTATGGTTTTGGCTTTGACTGTTGGGCAAATTTTCCTGGTCTAGCATTCTAAACTTGTCATAGTCGTTTCAGTCTTTCAGATTAATTCCAGTCTGGCCACCTCGTTTTGCATTTTTGTATTTTGAAAGATTTAAGCTATGCAGTTGTTGGATCTTCTCATCTTCACGGTTCCTCAAACTTGTGTTCGTTAGAAGCCTCAGTGACAAACCTCTTTGATTCGTTGAAAGTTCCGAAACTGCATTCTGTATTGCTGAGGATGGATTTGTCAAAGTAAACAGTGATACTGAATGTTACTTCTAATTTACTAGAAATTACATCATTGACTTGATGTTCGATATGACTGATTAAGGGGGTGATAATGTTTTGTTTTTGGTGTTCAGAAACACAGAATCTTCTTTATCAGGATTCCCGATGTTTGTACCTGGTATTTGCTGTCCTTTCCTCTCTTAACCTGTCATCTATTCACTCGACTCTGTGATAATAACCTACAATTTTCTGACAAGGCAATAAATAAAAACTACAATAAATGGGATTATGGGAATTCTGGTGTTTAAAATTGTATTCTTGGTTTTCAGGCTAAATTTTTTGTTCTTCATCCCATATAATGGTTAGTGGATGCATAAACACAGTGCTTTCCTACTTGCATTTTGGATTGCTTCTCAGTCAGCCTGCTGACTGGATCGATCAAACCTGAAGAAGGAACCAGAATGATAGCTGTAAAAGTTTCCAACGAAGAAGTATTTGGTGATGCCTAGTTTTGTATTTTAGATTTTTAAATGCTGGATCACGCTTCACAGAAGGATTGATCATAGGTCTGATCAGTTTCTATTGGATTTTTCTTCGGAGATAATATCTTGTCAAGGGTGGCCATAAGTGTGGATAAAATGACAAGTCTAAGTAGGATTGATTTTGCTCGAAAAAAATGTTGCAAGAGCATGGCAGGAATATAACAGTTTGTGGAAATATCAGTTGTGAATCGAAGTATGTGGTCACTTGTTAATTTGATGACTGATAGAGTTTTGCGGATTCTTCTGTTTTATCTAAGAACTCCTTGAACTATCAAGCACATTGAATGGCTTTATCTCGTTTAACAAAGAAAATGTAAGTCATCTTATTTTTTCCTTGTGCAATATATCTTTATTAATTGTTTCTATTGGATTGAAGGGGGTGAAACTAAAACTGAACTATTTTAATCATTCCTGCTGGATGTTTCAAGATGGATTCTGCATTCTGTTTTGCCATGTGTTTCTTTTTCTTTTTGCTATTTTGAAGTTTAGGATAATTAGTTACACTGATTTGCCTAATGCAATTACTATCTTTGCATTATATAATAAGTAGTTATGATGGGCATATTAAAATATTATCCAATCACATATTTTCACTGGCTCTGCAAGTACTGATTCGCTTTCCTGGTCAAGTTACTTGTGCCTAATTTTGTTGTTGCTCAATTGCTTGGTGTGGTTTTAGGCTCGTATGTCATTGTGGTTTAAGGAACTCAGATTTGTTTCAGTATATTGGCTGTTATTCTTTGTTTAGCTTGAGATGTATTTATAAATTGGAGAAATAGCCAGTTATTTTTATTGGTTTGTTATTTTCTTTGCATTAGCTCTTCATTTGAGCTACAGGAGTTTACTTTTATTCTTTACAGTTAAAATTTAAATGGTGAAACGCTTGGGATTTCCACCAAGGGTGCAAGTTCTTAGTCTTAAGAGCAGCATTTTACTGATAAATTCTGGAAGGCAAGATCTTGTAACAGTTACCGTTCTTATTTTTTCCCCAACTCTACCTTCGGTGGATCTATAGTTGTTCCCTGATCTCCTCGTTTATTAGGCTTCTATGGCAAGTTCTTACTCTTAAGAGCAGCATTTTACTTACAAATTCTGAAAGGCGAGATCTTTTAAAAATTACCCTTCTTATTGTTTCCCCCAACTCTACCTGAACACAAATATCCGTTACCCAATTTTGGTGGATCTATAGTTGTTCCCTGTTCTTCTCGTTTATTAGGCTTCTATTTAGTAAGTTTCTTCGAAGACTGCACTATTTGGTTTTGTAGTTTTAGTCTGATCTTGTTTCATAGAGATTGTTCAGCTTCATCATGTGACTGATTTGTACTTGGCAGTTGAGGATATTAAATTTCAGGGCTAATGATTCATGATTTACCGGAACATTTTTGTTTATTGATTGCATGATAACTTTACCTGGTAAGTAATTACCTTACTTACTACTGAAGCATATCACGTTTGGTTTCTTTCTATCAAACCACAATTTGAAAGGTTCCCCTGATTCATTTGTTTGACTCCTGAGCTATATGTGCATGATTGTGCAGGATAGAGATACAATCTTTCTGTGTAATTATGGAGGATGGATTCTGATATTTGTTTACCTTTACTTTTTTCTTCTCTTTTTCTTCTCTTTTGCTTTAGAAAGGTAATTCATGTAGAACTTTTGCAGTTCTCAATATATGTAACTGTTTTCCATTCATTTTTTTCTTGTGTTTGAAAATGCAAGAGTTTATTGCTCTATCTTCGCCCCGTTTGGCATTGATCGTTGCCTTTGCAGGTTTCAAGATCTGTTTGTATTCTATTCATTCATTTTCTTTTCTTTTTTATTTGAAAATGCAATAGTTCATGGCCAATTTTTGCGCTTGTTTGGTATGCTTATTATTGTCACTTTCACCTCTTTTGCTTGTTTGAGTTGCCATGCTGCATATATATAGTTATGTCATATTTGTCGAGTACAGAGCATCCCAATATTGGGCATAAATGATGGATGTTTGCCTTGCATGCTCATCTTTGATGAAACTAAATCTTTTTTCGTTTAAACTAAAGCTATTATATTTGTATTGCATTTTTTGTCATGTTGCATCACATTATTTGCATTCAGGCTATTGCTTGGCATCACCTTTGCTAGTGGTTCTTGTAGATCATGCTGGAAAGAGACACAGGCCGCCCTCGTGGATTTGGGTTTATTACCTTTGCAGATCGTCGGGGGATGGAAGATGCAATAACTGAGATGCATGGACGTGAGTTTGGTGATCGTACCATCTCAGTCAACAAGGCCCAACCAAAAATGGGGGGAGATGATGCTGATTATGGCTACAAGGGAGGAAGCTATCCATCAGGTGGCAGGGGAAGCTATGGTGGACGTGACAGACCTGTGGGACAAGATGAATGTTTCAAGTGCGGAAGGCCAGGGCATTGGGCTAGAGATTGCCCTTCAGCTGGTGGTGGCAGCCGAGCTGGAGGCGTGGGTTCATTTTCTTCACATTCTAGGTTTGAAGGGGCAGGTAGCCGTGGAGATCGCTTCGGTGATCGTGATCGTTACATTGATGATCGTTATGATGGAGGACGCTATGGAGATAGGGACCGCCTTAATGGCAGGGATAAATATGGGGGCCGTGATCGCTATGTCAGTGACAGGTACTTGAGTGAGATTATCAAAATGCAACAATGATTCTCTCTATTCTGAACTATTACTGTGGAAAAGTTACCTGCATTTAGATCGTCTACTTGTGACAGCAACTCGTGGCAATTTAATTATATGCCATTCATCTTTTTTAAACCATGCAGGTACCCACCTGCTGGAGATCGTTTTGCTGATCGCTTTACTGGTGATAGGTATGGTGGGTCAGATCGTTACCCTCTAAATGGTCATGCCAAGGACAGAGTCTATGATAGGGATGGTGGCCCACGAGGAGGTGGTGATAGGTATGGAGCTGGGGGACCTGCTCGGAGTGAAGGAAGGAATTACAGGAATCGCCCAGCTCCAGTTCCAGCTCCATATGACCGCCCTAGCAGGGGTGGTCGCCCATCTTCCTTTGAGCGCTACTAATTCCTAGATGGTGGATAAGCCTCCGGAATTCATTAGTTGTTTTAGCATGAGTCGTAGTACTTTGGTTGTGGGTTAGGTTATTGCGCTGGACTCAAAAATTATCACTTTATTGCATTTTGTTTTGGAAAGTTGTCTCGTTGACAGTGCAGCTACTATGGACAGGAGGTTAATGATTGCAGTATGATTTACTTGTTTCTTGCTCTTATATGACTGAAATGGATGCATATATTCTGTATGTGTATTTAAACGAAGTGAAGAAATGGAAAATGCTGATATCTGCTTCCTTTTGCGTTTTGTTTCTGATAGATAGATGACTCGGGACTACCCATCTTATAGTCTTTATCAAGGAGGATTGATGCCTTGCAGAAACTGAACCGACTGGGCAAACCGACCGTTTCTGATATATAGATGACTCGGGACTACCCATCTTCTTCATATTTGACATGTTCTTTGTTGAATCATTAGATCTGTGAGAGTATATATGAAGGTTTGTTTAAAGCTATGCAATGCTGCAGACCAGCCATAAAAAAGTTGAATTGAAGGAAAAGCTTTACACAAGTGAGAAGTCAATTGCTTGAGGATTCATGCACGCTTCGGACAAATGAAGTATTTATATTTTCCTATCCAGGAAGTATTTTGAGGATTCTAATTTCTCTTTATTTTTGGGACTTGAAGTTAAACTATACAACTCTACCCACTGATTAAATTTGGAAAAAAATAATAATAAAGGAAGACTGGAAATAACCTAATCACCAGAGATCAGTTCACTGATGCCTGAAGGGAAGGAAACTAGAAAGGCTGGTTCAAGACTGCAGAGATAAAATTTTGATTAGAAGCCAAGCTGTGCATATGTATTGATCATATTATTCATTGTCAACTATTCAATAATAGTCGCCCAGCTGAATTTGTAATATTATTTGTGTGAGAATTTGAAAAAGTAGCATATTGTTGAAGTAAAGATGATCACTGTGTTTCATCATGTCCATTACGAATGAGCGAACTCACTCAAGCATTGTGTATGACTTGTTAAAATGTCCCATAGGTAAAGTCAAGAAATGTGATTAATAACACCATTTTCACAATCAAATTTTATTTATCGGGTCTCAGAGTCATTAAATGAGAGGGTTCATGAAAAATAAAATCGTACAAATTTAATATATCTATAGAAATTCAATAAGTCAAATCAGATAATTTTAATTTATAGTGAGTGAGTGAGGCGAATTTTCTGACTTAATATTGTGAAAGTGTCTCAATCCAATTCAAACTCTGTCTATCTCTTGATTGGGTTTGACATGATCCAACGAGGGAGTGTCGAGACTTAGTAGACGACGTTAATTGATGGTGAGGGTGAATTTTCGGACACATCAATATCAATATACATATCTATATAACATGATGAAAAACGGCTCTCTCCTGGCGAGTTCAGCGACTACAGCTACAGTGTTGCGACTGGTTTGGACGCCAGGGCATGCAAAATGACGTCGATTTGCTCGCATATCCACCCTGCGTGTCGTTCTCTCCCACTGCCCTCTCTTCTGCAGAAGAACCGACTCTGCGTCGTTCTCTCCCACTGCCCTAACTTATGTTGGAGAACCACGCAAGTGGCTTTGTTGAGCAACAACGGCATTGTTCTTGACCCAACCTTGGTCCGCGAAACGACGTCGTCCCCCTCGACCACGTGATTTGATCCTCCTCGAACGAACGTTCAACCGCCACACTCGATCATCCTTATCCAGTTGTTGACTGTTGCACCGACCCACCAACTCATAGACGACGTCATCGGCGTCATCCCTCCTACACCGCCTCAACCACATCTAATATTTGTTCCTTAGCTTTTCTTTGCCCTCTGCTTCACTTATTTGTCTCCTGCTTTCGCGCTTCTCTATGGGTGATTGGGGCTTCACGCTGCAGGCACTCGACGACATCGACAGGTTTGCAGCAGCTCGTGCTTGCTGCTTCGAAATGCCAGCTAAACATATTGGAACTTAAGCTGATTTCGGGTATCTATTTGCCAATCTCTCTTCTACGTGTTATGTTTCTATATCTCTGCTTGAGCATGTTCCCCCTCTAACTAACCTAATCTGAGTTCAACTATAGCCTTTCACAATGTTCTCCTATAGGAGCTTCTAAAATTATATTGCACTGAACAATTTTTTCCCTTTTTCCTTCTTTTGATGAGTGCTGATTTTAATTTATTTTTGATTAATGCTTTATGTTTCGTTGTTGAGAAATCTTAATAGAAAACAAAGAAGAGTTATTTCAAGGATTTGGATGCTTCGAGTTTAGTTTCTCCTGCATCAAATGGGTGAGTTACTTAGTGATTTTCTTTATTCATTGACACTGCTAATTTTGGTTTGGGTTTGTGGGAACCTCTCATAGTCTCATTGCTCTCATACTTTGCAAAACGGATCTTTGCCATCAATTTACTATGGGTTGTACCCCTGATAATGAAGATTAAGATGAAGATGAAGTTGAAGGTAATGTTTCTCTTACGTTATTTTTTTAAAAAAAAATTCTCTGTTAATAACTTTAGTGCTTTTGTTTGGGTGTTTATTTTGTCTGTTGAATTCAATTGCAGTTCATTATACTTGGACTGTACTCGATGGTGCTAACTTCAATTGGAGTATGGATAGAGACACCCCCTTCAAGTTTACTCTTAGTCAAAGTGAGCTTTACTGGCAATTGAATTTGAACCCAAAATTGACTTGGCTTCTGAACATGCTATGCCTAGATTAGTTCAGACTTTAGAGTGTGGAAAAGCTTGAATGGAGTTACACATGGTCGGAGTTTAACTCTGAGGTTTGTTTTATTAAGCTTCAATTTACTCATCATGGCATGACAAGGTTAGTTTTACTGTTGGTTAGAATTTTTTTGTTTGTTTTCGTAACTCTGTTTTGATGTTGTTTTATGCTCATTTTTTATAAACACAATGTGCATGATAATCACCCACTTAGTGTTGTCTTTCATAGTTTAATTAAATGTTTAATATACATTTTTCCCTTTTCTGATACTTTGTATACGACATGCAGTTGACAGATCCTCTTTCTCACATTGAATGACTTTAATTTTTTAGGTTTTTGTTTTAGCTGAGAGATCCACTTAGTGTTGTCTTATTTTTCGTTGTTTTTTCTTAGTCCTAGGTTAAGCAGCTTAAGGAGAAGCTTGGAAAGGCATATTCTGACTTTGAGAAGCTGGCAGATGCCATGCTCACATGAATTAAAGCCTTGCATGAGCTTAACCAAGTTGGAACCAAAGGCAAAGCCTGAGCACTAAGTATTGACATTCTGAAATTCTTTCCTATATTGCTTTAGTTTTTTATTCGCAAGAAGCAGGATAGAAACATGGATCTGGTCTTGGAGAGTGTTAGCAGGTTACTTCTTATTTTCTGTAGAACTGGCTGATGTGATTTTTTGTTTTCTTTACTTGCACTTGCAGACAACATTGCTCTGTCCAATTTCTGCATATTCTGAGCCTCAAAGGAAGGAGAGCAACTTATGGCAGTGCCAATGGGAGTAGAATAGTTTCCTCTTGCTCAGAAGGTATATATGTTGGTTATATTTGTGGTTTGACTTTGGAATTACAAATCATTCAGCTCACTTTTTTTTTTTTTTGTATTCATCACAGTTGAATAACCTTTTGATTACAAAATATTTTTTTAAAAACATATTAGAGTTTATCTAATTGTAGTTATCTGCTCCCATTTGTGTTATTTTTAAGAACCTTCAATGAATGATGGAGAAAGAAATTCTCTTAAGTTTGCTTACTTTCCCTATGGATCATGACCCCCTGCAATCTTCACAATTTGCTAATTGGTACGAGCTAAATAGTTTAATGATAATTTATATTAATGGTCTCAGGATTATGCATTAGGACATGTCGATTCATGACAATCTATCCACATTTTTCCCCAATGCAGAATTTAGTTCTTGCACCCTTTGATTGCAATGCAATCTCTTCCTAGAAAAATGTAGTTTTATAGCTAGGCTGTTTTTTTATTAGAGGAACCATGGAAGAGAGCTTTGCACGTTTATGTGGAATCAAGAATGATCTTCAAAGAAGGCTGAAGTGTTACAAGCAAGACTGCACTTGTAGTTTCAAGGCATACTAAAGGTATACATACATTTCCTTTGCCTTAGAAGAAAGTGCATGTAATCATAATGGCTAATCTATTGCATTTTTTACTGTGCATCTCCTGTGACATACAAGCTCTAAAATTTATGCAAAAAATCAATTTATGTTAATAATTCTCTGTTATGCTCATAATGGGAGTTGTTGAAATTTTAGTCAATATTATGAACCTTTGACAGTACCATTGTCTTAAGGGACTTGCATCACTACTCTTGAGCTTGTACTGTATACGATTAAATTCAAATGTTTAAGCCTTAAATATGCAATTTTTAAAAAATTTACTACATGAATTTATCAGTAAGAGTTTTTTTGATATGCATAGTTTTTCATCTCACTATCATTACTTATAACAATTTCCCTGCTCAGGTAATGTTTTTATTTTGGTGTTTTAGTTTGCTGTTTATAATCTGATTTTAGTATGATGATCTTATGTATTTTATTTTCTTGGTGATTCTGTCTTCCTAAATATAATGCATCCTTCTTCTTTGACGTAGTTAACTTGCTGTTTTTAGATGTTGATTTGTAGTTCCTCATATAAATGCTTATTTGGTAAGTCCTTTGTTCCTATATATGGATTGTTCTGCTGATTCTGTCTTCCTGAATATATATATATATGCCAATCCATGTTAGGGTCCTGATGCTATGTTTTTGGCATCTCTTTCTGTTTTACTGATGCTATGTCTTTTTAGAGGAACGTGTTGCCATTTTTCAATATTTTCATTCTAAGAGGAAAGCATGAACTTGAAGAATAAGATGGATGAAGAGGAGGCAAGCATTCACCTCACAGAATGAGGTGAATCAGATGGACCTCGCTTAATGCAGTCACTCAAGCTGACATATGCATTACCACTATATATTTATGGATGTTTTTATCTGATGTGATAAGGTTTTGTTTTTTTTTTTTACGTACCAGGTTATTGACGAATTAAAAGTGAAGGCTGATAAGGTCTTGAAGGATGTATATTGTAGCCACACTGACCAGCTTTCATCTCTGTTTTCTCAGTGCATTCCATATGAAAGATTGGTTACCTGTTTCCAAAATGAGGAGAACAAATAGGTTATTCTACATTTTAAAAATTATATTGCAGTTTTTTAAAATATGATTAATAATAGACCTGTAAACATACCTTGGCAAACCTTATCTTTTGTTCTAGAAAGTATCTTTATCTGCACAAATAGAGTGCTCTCACCTTTTTTTTTCTTTCTCTCCTGCAAAGTAGTTCACCCGCGGCAACGCGCGGGCATCAGAGCTAGTTAGATAGATTCCTTTAGCATTATAAAATCTACCTTTTTCAGTTTGGCAACATCTGCGACACAAATATAATGCCATGTTAACTACATTATTATACACTGAGAAACACAATAATAACCAGCCTACAAACAAAAAATATATAGAAAAGTTCATTTATTTTTATTTTTTTTGAGATTTTGAAATGGTCTCCTCTGCCACCCACATCTTATCCCCTCCCTCATCCACATCTAGTGTCTCTATTCACCTTTTATTTTGAATAAAAGGTGAATAGAGACACTAGATGCTCTACATTTCAACCAAAATTGTGAGCACCAAAACTAAAAAAAACTGATCAAGTGGGTGGGAATTGCAATGCAAGACTAATTGCCTATTTCTTTTGCACTTTCTTAATCTCAATGATTTTACTTGTTTCAATCTTCAATAATCACAATTGAGGAGCACCATTAATGGTGGTTGTGTACAAAATTAAAATAATTAGAAAAGACAAAAGCATTGATAATGTCGTTGGTGGTGGTGGGGACGACGGTGGCGCTGCGTTCCCGAATATCATTCCGAAGAAGTCACCATCACCACTGCCACCGTTGGACCCACCGTTGCTGTTGGTCCCATCAGTGGTGATTCCAGGACTATAATTGTTCTCACTATTGTACCTGAATCAAAATTAAGAATTCAAACACCCAAATCAATACAATACATACATATCACAAAACACAAACTAATGACACCAATAAGATAACATGCAGATCTTTGTATGATATAACAGAGCAAGAAGGATGTCTAGGGTTCCTTCTTTTGCATTAAAAAGGACTATCTCATGAATCCTCAAGTAACTGGCTATAATGTATATGTATAGTATATAGACCATTTCCTTCCAGATGAATATACATGGAGTTGCTATATGTTGAGACAATGACAGGGTGGAAACAGTCTTAAAATTAATTGGCAGGAAATAAGTAGTTGGTATATAGTCATTAATAAATGCCAAGAATGCATGTGACAGACTACTACATATATATATAATTACCATGAAAGGGCAGCCAGCTAATAAGAACATAAAACACCACCACAAAGCCAGAATGCATGTACTTAGCATAAGTGCAGAGTTTAATCACGAAAGTATGGGTTGAAATTCAATGAAAAAAAAAACCTTTAAAAACCTTAAAAGGGCATAAGTGGGTCATGGGCAAACGTCAGAAAGAAAGACAGCCAATTGGGAGAGCAAAGGAGCCTTCTTTTCCAAAGCTGATTGCAACAAGACGTTGTCTATTTCTAGTTTAATTCCAATCACAAGTAGAGCCACATGGACCAAGGCCCCACACACAATGACATTGGCTGTAAAGCAGATCAATGATGATATAAACCCAGTCATATATCACCATAAAACATAGACTGCCCTTGGTTGATCTGTCTATACACAATATACCTCTAAAACTCTCAAATCAAAGAAACCCTACCTGTACTTTTCCCTAAATTTTTGCCTGTTTACCCAAATGCACACCTGCTTTTATGTTTATGCAATGGCCTCCAATCACAAAGGAACAATACTGAGCTTAAATTGATCTCCTCTTTAAGATGGATAATTCTGATTTCTCAATTTTTCTGGGTATCTACCCCAATGGGCAATTCAAGCGAGTGGCTTTATGGTGAGGTGAACCTTTGTGGGATTCTAGGATATGGGTTGTGTGGTCCAAAGGAACAACGATGTTGAAAGGACATGATCAAAAGTGAAAAAACAAAGATAGATATTCTCCCAAAGAACCCTGTAATTATATACACATAATTACAATTAGAAAGACTGTAATTATAAGCCACTGCAGAAAAGGCAAAATAGACAATGACAAATGAAACGCCAAATGCTGTTGACAGTCAGATTCCCCGTGCAGGGCCAGGGCATGATCACGTGCCCCCATGAAGCCAAAATATATATAAAAAAAAACGAAAACATTATGGGCGTTTTGGTCATTTAGTAACTCAAACAGATATTTTATTAAATGACGAAAATGCCCTCAAAAGAGAAAATATGGTGATGGATATATACCTGGGCCCGCCAAAGGCACCGGCGTTCGCTGTGAGTTGTTCAATAAGGCCTGCAGATTTGGGCTCAACACTAGAAGCCTTAGTGTATTGGGCCGTGAACCCACCACCAGACGGAACAAAGTACGCCCCATTCACCAATAAGTCCCCTTCCGTCCTCCAATTCCAACCCGTCCAATGCCTCTCGTCTGTGTCCACGCGCTTCGTAACCTGCAATCACATAGCCCAACAAAGCAGTTACGGATCAAGATCCACGCGCCCACATAGCGCGTAAACTGAAATGGTGGATGACGTGGATTTATCAGTGGCAGCAGGTCTCATGTAGAAGATGCTTGCTGGCATCCACTTACATGATCATATTCCTGGCCCACTTAAAAAATTACACAGAGAACGTGCTTCCCACGTGCCGCAACGGCAAGTGGGCCATGCCAACAGAAAGACACCCAAAAGTCAAAGAAACGTCAAGGGTCGCGCACAAAAAACAGTAAAAAAAATGAAAATTAATTCAGTTAAGGAAATACCAAAAATGACCCTCGTACCTCTTTAGCGTCAGGGTCCGCCGGAGCAATATATCGGTTACCCTGACTGTTGATGGTAGGGTTACCGCTACCGCCGATAGCATACATTTCCCAAGACGTGTAGTCGTTGTTTACCACGTGTATGTACCCGAGTCTACACCGCGGCATACGCTGCACCAGCTCCTCGCCGAATCGGTTGAACGCAATCGTGACCTGCATTCCGGTGTCGACAACGTATTTGTCGTCGTGACCCAATAACATAACTTCATTGTGATGAGAGAAATAGCTGTTCGAAATCGTGATCCCCGTCGACCCCATTGTGGCGTCGATTAATCCGTCCGTACAGTAAGAGAGTGTGCAGTGATCGATCCAGATTTTCTGGCCCCCGAAGATGGTGATGCCGTCGCCGTCCGACTTGCCTCTGTAGCCAATGTGTGTTGGGGAGGAGGCTATGATTGTGTTCCCGGAAGGCTTACAGTGGTGGATTTGGATGTTGTGGATGATAATGTGGGACACGTATTGTAGGGTCAAGCAGCCATTGCCGGTAATTTGGACATTGACGCCTCTGCCATCGACGGTCTTGTAACTGTTGAAGATGAGCTCGTGCTTCAGCTTGATGAGCATGTTTGATGCAAAGACTATCCAGAGGGGTTCGTTCTGGATTACGGCGTGGCGGAGAGTTCCCGGAATTGGGTTTGCCGGGTCCCGGTCGGAGGAGTCAGTGACGACATAGATCTGGCCACCTTTGCCTCCTAGAGTTCCCTGAGCGAACCCTATTGCGCAGTCGGCGAGGCGTTGGCGGTTGTTTGCCCAGTTCGGGTCGCAGCGCCAACAATCGTCGATTGGGTTTCCTGTGAGGCATTGTTTGTCCTTTGCTTGGAGAGGCAGGAGGTGTCTTCTTGATAATGACGTATTGACCTTCCTGCAAGAAAGGAAAAGAATCAAAATGTAGAGTGATGCGTCTGTTTGGATAGTGAGAAAATGTTAGATTGGGGGTTTTCATTGGTGACAGAAATTCTTGAATTCAAACAGAATGAAAAGGCAGGGGAAACATAGCAATGCTCTCTGCCTTTTCAGTTCCTCATCAAAACCATTGCTGATAAACAAAACCCTAAAATTTGCAAAACCCAGAAAGGCATTTTTTTCCCGAAGTCCAAAATCGTGGAAAATGAGAGAACCCCAGAATGCAAGACCATGGAATGATCAAAACCCGGATGGGAAATTCTGATATTCTGGGTGTTGGACACAAGGGGCTTTACCTCTGCACATCTTGAACAACAGCTTCAGGGTATGGATGTTGATGTAGGAGGGTGAAATTGAGGTTGTCTTCGCCTCTAACAAGAGGAAAGAGAGAGATGAAGAAGAGGCATATTAGGAAAATGCAGGTATTGAGAAACATCCTTGGATGAACAATAACAACAATACAGTTTGGCATTTGTTGTATTTGTTCCTCTTCTCTCTGTTTTTTGCCTTTCTAAAAGAACTACTTAAGCAGGATGTCTCGTTTGAGCACAAAACCCAACCAACTACTCAGACGACAACTGTTCTGCAAATTCTGAGAAGTGTTTTTATAATAAAACAATATTAGAATAAAAATAATGAGAACCCATAATTTAAAACGGAGACCAATTACTTTTTTGTTTGGGTTTATTTTGGGTTTTTAGCTTATATCGACCACAAGAAAGGAAGTAGAAGAAAATGGGGCGGAGGGGGTGGCTGTGATTGAGACAATCATGGAAGTGATAGGAGAGAACTGAGAAGAAATGTTAGAGAGAGAAAGAAGAAGATCCGCTCTCTCTAATCTTTCTCCCCTTACAGAGGCCAATCACTCTACATTCCTATCTTGCTTGATAATTATTCTAGGGATTGAATAGAAAAAAGGTAAAAAAAATTGAGGGAAAGAGCTGAGCTTATCCAAATGCTTGAAGTTCCCTCGCCCGCCTTTGTTATCTATCTTCTCCCTCAAAACATTGTTAATTTTGCTTTGTTTGAGCTGCGGATTAAAGATTCCTTGCAGGGTAGACAGCGAGCAATGTCTAGTAGGCCAAGAAGGCAAGAAGAGTAGAAAGACCCTACTCAGATATGGACAGAAAGGGTGTCATCACTCTTTTCGTTTTCAGAGCAGTAAAGATGGAAGATTTATTAGATTATATTAGTGCTGTTAAACAAGCCTGCAGCTTTTACAGTTTGCTTTCTGTAATTGCTCTTTTTGTAACATTTTTGAAGATTTTTTCAAAACAAAATATATATTTTGTATTTCAAAAGAAAAAAAATATATATATATATACACACACTACGGTACCGTTGGTTAACCGGAATACGGATTTTGAGTAGTTCATTTGGTGGACTAGATTGTATATAATCTAAAACTCTAAATTCGAGCTTTATCGTCTTTCTTAATTAAAAAAGAAAAAAAAGAGGAATATGTTATGGAATTGGGCGGTTGGAGATTGCATATATGCATGCATTTGGACTGTAATTGACAAATAATTTATAAACTGTACCGACATAATTAAAAACCAAAACCAACAAGAATGAAGCAAGAGAAGAGGCCGGTGGTCATAGAAGAGAATTAGGATTACATATTGAAGAGGAATATATTTGATCCAATAATATAGAATTAATAAAATTCAAAATATGATAAGAATAACAACAAAATTAGGTGATATAAATTACAAGTTAATGGAAAAAGAAGGATGATTCATACCAACTGTAGTGCCTAGTGAGTATGTAAAACTAACGACAAGATAATAACCTATTGGTAAATCTATTTTAGTCCAATCGTATAAATTCAGAAGATCCTAGATTTGATTTTCATCGAAAACAATATTGTTGTGACTACAAGTTACGCTTTAGTCCAACTTATTTTATTGTTGCTTGAGAAACTTTTGTACCCACTCAAACAATATCATAGTGGTTATGCATCGAAATTTAACTCGACTTACCTTGTCCATTTGTTATTACGCGAGAAACTCTATGCACGCAAATCTTAGGGTCATATTGAATATTCAAATAATAAATTTATTCTCGGTTAAAAAAAATAGTATGTAAAAATTCGGTGAGACACTTTTTCTTATAACAATACACAAGAAAACCAAAAAATGATGACTAAAATTTGTTCAAAAGTATCGGCTGCGATAATGATGAGGAAAATGAAATCGTAAACAACATTTATTATAATTTACAAAAGTAGGTGCCTTAAATTATGTTTTGATCGATCGCAACTTGAAGAGAAGAATCTTGCATTGCCTTTTTTATCATTGGGAAAGAAATACGGCCGCCGAGACAACCCAAAAAAGTCTAAAGTTACTGGTTTTGGATAATAATAATAATAATAATAACAACGAGAAATGCAATGCAATAATAAAAATTTATTCGACTCTTAAAATTAAAAATATCATATTTATTAGCAAAATTACACATAAATTAATATTTGATCTCACATCTTTTATAAAATGTCAAATCACATATTCATTCACATCATCATCAAAATACATCTCTCAATAATCAGTACAACAATATCAGCAAAAATACACATTCTCATGTATTATTTATTTCTCCTAAAAATTTACCTTTGTATTTACTCTATTGTAGTAGTTGTAGGAGTATATACAAGTTTAATTTAGTTTATACACTACTAAAACTAAAAATGGGCAAAAATCACGAGTAGATCACCATTCATGTGCATGATATTTTATATAGGTCTCGAGTTCAAACCTCCTCACCCTATTATTTTGTATTAAAATAATTTAAAATTGGGCTTTGGTATTTTTGGGTTTGAAATCTACATTAACTACCAAGGTATAAGTGCTTTTCTTGTATTGGGATATAGAAATATCTAATTATCTATATATAACTTTCATGAAAAGATATGCTTTTTCTTATTGTTTTATATACCTAGTTGCAATTGGCTTTTATCCTCCATACAAAAAAAAATGCTTCTATCCTTTGGAAAAAGGGGTCTTTTTCTTTTTTATTTCTTTCTTTATTTTTTTGAATTAGGAAAGAGGATGTAGCTCAAATTTGGGATTCAATATCACATACGACCAGCTAGACCATTGAGCTATTTAGGAGTTGGTCTTTCTTGATTAATTATATGCTAAACTAAAAATAAACTCTAAGTAGGTTATATATATATATATATATATATATATGAACATACAAAACATTTTATTAAAAAGGAAAATAGGTAAAAAAAATTAAAAAAATAAAATGGGTGTCCAATATTTTTTGTTTTCTACAGGAATTTATCATTCCCAAAAAAAGACCATCCGTGCTCGATGGCCCAACAAAGAATCAAAGATGACCCCACCGTAACTCACAAAAGGCTATCTATCCAATTTCAGGCCCACTTTATCAAAAACAAAAGTGGCAATCTATCCAATTTCAGGCCCACTTTATCAAAAAAAAAAGAGAGAGGCTATCTATCTAATTTCAGGCCCACATTTAAATTCTAGTCATTGTAATTTGTAGCTTGTAAACGGGCTGAACCAACTCAAACTTTAGGCCCAACAATGACGTCCTCCCAATTCCCAAGTCCCACCTCCAGAGTCCAGTCCCCACCCCAACCCACAACAGGCGTGCAGGAAAAAGGAAAAGAAAAGAAAACAACGTACTTCTTGTCTTCTCAATGTATTTATATTCCATATAAATTAAAAAATACTTAAGGTTTTATTGGTGAAAAGTCCTTTAAATAGGTTTGGTGTTCTATTTAGTCTATTTAAAAAGATTATAACCCAATAAGTCTTTTACTAATTGAACTTTATTCCATTAAAGACAATTTTAAGTGAAATACATTTTTAATACATTTTTTACCCTTATTTATTATCATTGACTTGGGGACACGGGTGATACCATGCGTTGGTCTTTATCCCGCTATGACTGTACAAGGTCAAATTTTTTTGAAATCCTATAATTTTTTTGATATATTTTATGAAATTATCTGAATTTTTTTTTTGCTGAATTTTAAAAACTCATATGTTTTGTTTTAGTGAGTTTTGTGAAATTCTCTAAATTCTGGGTAAGTTTGCGAAATCCTCAGAATTTTGGGTAAGTCTGGAAAATCCTCTGAATTCTGGGTAACTTTAAAAAATCTTATGAGTTCATTCAGAAGATTTGATGAATGAATATTTAAACATATCGACCATGAGTCTTATTGAAAAATATTTTTCGCAAAATCCTCTGAATTTTGGGTAAATTTGCAAAATTCTCTGAATTTTGGATAAGTTTGAGAAATCCTTTAAATTTTAGTTTTTTTTGTTTTATTTTCAAAAATCCTATAGTTTTTTTTTGGACATATTTTATGAAATTCTCTGAATTGTTTTGCTTAATTTTGAAAATTCCTGTGATTTGTTTTGGTGAGTTTTGCAAAATCCTCTTAATTTCTAGTTAAGTTTGAGAAATCTTCTGAATTCTGGGTAACATTGAAAAATCCTCTAAGTTCATTCAGAGGATTTGACGAATGAACATTTAAACATGTCGATCATTAGTTTCATTAGAAAGAGTTTTTCGTGCTGATTATGAATCTATTTTTTTAAAAAAAAATCCGACTTGTATTTTGAGAGATAAAAAATATTTTAAAGTTTTTAAAAGAAAAAAATAAAAAGAATCTGAGGATGTCAACATATGTCATACACATAAGAATCTATTGGAATAATGGTAGTTTTGTCCAAAATTATTTAAAGGATGTTTTAGAATATTGAAAAATTGAATGTAGTGAATGAAATACTCATTTTTATAAAAGAACTTATTGGTGAATCCCCCAATATTTCAACATATTATAAATAATCCAAAGCTCACATATTTAAATACATCCAAGCCAATGATTAGAATATAACAATTACAGTAAATATAATTTCATATAATAAAACACTAAAAATTAATGTCATTTCACAATAATTAAAGCGTACACAAGTCAATGATAAGTTCATAACAATTTATAATAAATTATAATCATTTCAAAAAAGAAACAAAAAACTTATTGCAGATTTAAAAATTTATCATTACAATAACCGCACTTATTGGAATTTGGAGAGCACCTATGCAGTAGTGCACAGGTCTTTAACCTGTTCATTTTATTGACCGTTAGATCATTGAAATTTCTTCTCATCTCAATTCTTCTTAGCATTCTCTCTCTTCTGGTTGTACTCTCTCTAACAATTACACCATCAACGCCTCTTTTTTTTTCTTGTACACACTCTCTCCAACAACAATGATCCCATCCAAACAAAGGGCCGCCAATATCTCACTGAAACAACACCCAAGCTCAATGAACCCCCAAAACAGCAAAATAAATAATTCAAAACCCAAAGGCATCAAGGCAAGGTTGAAAAGAAACACCCAGTCGCGCAGTATTGAAAAAAACCTGCAGATTGAAAAATCAAACAGCCCACTAACAGTTAAAGATTGCAAAACCAAGGGATCCAACAAATTCAAAGCCAACAATAGCCACCAACCAACGGAAAGAGGGAGAAAATACCCAAATCTAAGGATCGTCCAAGAACACTGAATAGCCGAATGAGAATCAGAACATCAAAATAGCAACATATCCAAACTCCTCAAGAAATCATATTCAAAAAGTTGACTCCATCTGACATGCATCAGCCAGATGAAACCGTCAGATCTATTTGGGAGAGAGAAAAAGTAAAAAACAAAGAGATGAACTCAAATAATATTTGGGATAAAAAAACTTTTTAAAAATTAAAATTTTATTAAATAATAAAAAAACCGTCAAATTTATAATCAATGATCTACACTACTGCACAGGTGCTCCCCGATAAATGCATTAGAATCTTATTTGGTGGGGAAGAAAGTGACATCACCGGCTGTCATTCTATGGACCTACACAAGGCTTGTAATAAGTATTTTGAAATAGGCTCGGATTTTGGCTCGGAAATCCGTTGATCCCGAAACCCAATTTCCATATTTACCCTTCGTTTTTGTATTTTCCCTTCTGGATCGCAATTTCCACAACACAGCCAGAGAGGGTTCGGTGGATTCGGGTTTTATCTAAATCTCAACATGGACGGCGATGCAGTCCTCGGATTGGAAAATCATGGTGGTGGTGGTGCAGGTAGCGATCTGTTCCGATGTTGGTAAACCCTAAAATTTCGAAGCTTTCTACTTCATACATGCGTTTGTATGTTGGACGATGTAATCCTTCGTAGTTGTGGTCGTTTTCGGATTTGAAGGCAATCTATCTGCAGAATTTATCAGCTTTTAATTCTTATTTGTTGCATTGTAGAACGGCGTGTTGCATGAATTTCCCTGTCTTTAAATTCTTTGCTTCTTACTTGGTCTCTCTTAGAACAAACAGGGGTTTAGTTTTTCATGGAGAGTCTGGATTTGTTGTTTATTCTATAAATTGGTGATGAATACATGACTGCTTCAACTAAGCCTTGAATTTATCGAGCTGAGTTACCCACCAATAGCATTTTATCTTTAGTTTATACAACCACGAAGTTGGGGTTAGTTCTGAGTTAGGGTTAGGGTTAGGGTTAGGTTGGTGATTGACTGAGAAATTGGTAACGGTATGCTCATCAGGGGACAACAAAAAGGTAGATGAAATGGCAGTACCTAGGAAGAGACTTGCTGACATAAGCAATGTGCTGCAGCAGCCTAAACCAGCAAAGCTTGATGCAAAGAAACAGTCCACTTCGTTTGACACCAAACAGTATATAGAAAAGCTGCAAAAGGTATATATTTATGTTCCTGGTGGTATTTGCTACCTCTCGTTGAGCTCGATGTCTTAAGGATGATGCTTTTTTATCTTGTGTAGGAAAATACGGTACTGATCAAATTACTAGCTGACAGAAAGTATCCTTCGCAAATCGAGACCTGTTCTGGTTTCTGTGATATTATTGCTTATTGATGTTCACTGGTTCTTTGGTTTCTGAATGCTTTCCTTAATTTTGAGTTGGCAGTAAAATCATTGAGTTGAGTGGAATTGAGTTACAGAAACTAAGAATCAATTTGCAGAAAACGCAGCAACAGAATTTGCAGCTGGCTAAGGCAAACAGCCAAATGCTGGCGGTAGGCGAAATAACATGATATTTCGATTATATTGATATTTTCAATTCATATAAAAATATTAAATATTAAGCCCTGGTGCAAATGATGATTGCTACTAATATTGCAGGAGCTTAATTCAGGTAAAGATAGGGTAAGTTTCTTTCTGTGACAAGTGTGCTGATGTTGATTTTTCTACTATCCTTCATGTTATATAATTTGGTTTGCTGACAGTTAAATCCTGTTCATTTGCAGCTAAAGGCACTTCAGCATCAGCTTGGATGCAAAAATGGTTTGCTTAATGCAAGGAATCTAGAAATGGAGGTCTGCTTAGCCAATTTTTTGTTGTTGTATGTGAATATGTGGCAGATAATAAGCTTTATTTACCTTCTCATGCAGAAAGCAAAAAGTGTGACACGTCCAACCTCTGCGAGCAAGGTAGTAAACCAAGTCATGTGAATAATTTGCGATTAGGCATATTAAATTTTTTGCTTCTCTTCTCTTTTGTTTTTTTTTTGGGTCCAAATCCTAAATTATTTCTACAAATTCCTTCACTGCTATAAGGTGGAAACAATCAATTACAAAGAGGCTTTGGACCCCTCTCAAGCAGACAAGGGGGATGACAAGCCTTGTGGTGCAAAGAAAAGGCGACAATCGAAAGTTCAATGTAACTAGCCTACTTTGAATTTTCTTCTTAGATTTCTAATTGTTGTTCGTCTTACACTTTTTTTTTTCTGTTTCAAATATTATGAAGCTTTGGGCAATCCTACTGTTAAACCAGTTGAAGCTAAAGATACGGTTGATAATAAGAGGTTAGTTTCTGCTTAAGCAATTTCGAGCGAATAGATGTTTACTCAGTAGACTGATGGATTATTGTTTGTACTTCATAACAGGCGCACTTCAAGAAGACAATCTGCTAGGTTTAAATCTCAAGGGGAACCATCAAGAGACGTTTTTGAAGTTGATGACACCAAATTTCCTGTTTCTACTTCAGGCAATGATTCGGTGGTACTTGAAACCAGTCCAGCATCAGTTAGTCTATCAGACAAATCTGATGCGAAGAGTCTTTCCCCTGAAAGTGAAGCTCAAGATTTTGGAAGGTCATCAATTGAAAGGCCCTCACATCAAGCAGCAGCTAGGAAGGTTCATTTATCCAAGGAAATTTCTCGTAAGGTTGAATCTAAAGATAAGGTTGCTGATAAGAGGTTAGTTTCTGCATGCAGTGCTTGCGTATGCAATTTTAGGGGAAAATGTAAAGCTAGCAGACTGAGATCATTTTATGTTCTTCATAACAGGCGCACTTCAAGAAGGCAATCTGCTAGGTTTAAATCACTAGGTGAACCCCCAGAAGACGAGTTTGAGATTGATAACACCAAATTTCCTCTTTCTACTTCAGGTGATAATTTGGTGCTTGAAAGCTGTCCAACATCAGTGAGCGTAGCAGCCAAAGATGAACCTAATGCACACCATTCTTCCCCTGAAGTTGAAGCCCGAGAGTTTCGAAGGCCATCAATTGGAAGGCTTTCTCGTCAAGCAGCTAAGAAGGTACATTCATACAAGGAAATGTCTCGTAAGGTAAAGATGCGCAGACCTGAGTGAGTGGATTCTGTTACAAAGTGATTCACTTTTTGTTGAGTAGCCTACAAAAAGAGACTGGTCAAGATGAGAACGTCCCTGCATCATGCTGTTCCCTTTATTGACCATCAGATTCATGATACAAAGAATTGTAAATTTCAAAACTTGGCTCCACTCTAGAATGCATAGGAATTCCCATAATTCTTGTAATAGGGTTATAGGTTCGTCAATAGCAAGCCAATGGAGCATAAGAATTCACATTATTTTTAGCCACCTGGGAATGATGATCATGATATGCAACAAAGCCTGGATTCTTTTTGTTGCGCATGCAGTTTCATCCGTGCAAACCAAACATTTTATTCTTGAATTTCAATGTCGATTATCTTTTTCTTTCTTTTTTACACCCTGAAAAAAATCAAACTGCAATGGCAGATGGTATTGTGCTTATTAGTTATTACAATTTTATTTAGTTAGGGTCTAATGATTAGTTTGGCTTCCTATACAACTTTATACTTTATAGCAGAATCCTCACTATACACTTTATACCTGTGTTTGTAACATATATGTAATGTTCATGCGTCATGTTCTTCCACATGTGAACCTTCTCTCATATCAAACTTGTAAAGTAGCACAATTTTTGGCCAGTAGATTCATGTCATGGATATACAAATAAGTCTACATGTGGGACTCTACTGAAATAAACATGTGGTGTTGAGAGCTGGCAGATGATGCAGTACTGTACTTTTTTCTTTGAAGGGAGTAGTAGAAAACCTGGATGCTTCATTTTTGAATCTGATATGGAAATCTGATAACTGGACAAGTTACTGGGTTATAAATATCAGACAGTAACATATCATGCATTCACTTGACTTTGAAACTTTTCTTTGGGTCCTCTCTTTTCTTGGTACAGTGCACTTTGTTTTTGTATGTGCTGAACATGAATTTTGGATTTAGATATTGAATTTTCTTGGTATAGTGGCTTGTTTATAGGATCCCTACCACAAACATCAAGTCACCTCTTCCCGTTTGAGAGAGGGAGATAAGTGGGGACAGCAGGTATCACCCTCTCACATGCAAAGATGAAAAGGGAAGGATGACAAAAAAAGGTGTGATTTTCCCATCATTTATCCACACTTCTACAGCTCCAAACCGCGTTAAGGCACGAAGTGGTAAGACTAATTATATATAACTTTAAAAGTATTAATTATGGCTGATTGTTGACATAATGGTTTTTAGCTTTTCATGATCACTGCTACAATTTTTGGTGTAACTAATCCTTATTAATTGTGTGCATCTAATTCGCTCAGTAGAACCTTATAAACGAGTCACTTAGTTAATAACTAAGTCGATAAATCTCTTTGAGATCAAATTGTATGGATTTACATGATACCTTTGTGACCACGTATTGAATTTTGGTCCAACCTATCATATCGTCAAGTAGGAAAGTTCTATATGTGCGGGTTTGATGGCTCTAATTTAAGCTCGTGTCAGTTGTCTAAATGACAAGTTTGTCTGGTGTCGTTCTTGGTTATATAAAAAAACCTTATATTCGATGATATTTTTAATTTTTATGTGGAATGGTTTTGTATGATGTCTTGTGGTGCTTTTTGATTAAGGCACTCATGAGAAACGCCAGAAAAAATGATTTGGGGAATCAATATGAAAACTATATATGTCATTTGTGTGCATGTTAGGGCGGAAAGGACCCACACGTTAAGGCATGGTTTTGGGGATGCCAATGTGTTCTGAAATGGTCAAAATAGAAGCCGATATTCTTCTTTTTCCCTTCAAAAGCAACAGCTTTTGTGCCCTAAAGGACACAAACCATCATCTCTTCTGCCCATTTTTTTTGGTTGGAAAATCTTTTTGATTCTGCTTCTTTCTCTGACTCCTACATAGCTAAATAATTTCCCATTGCATGAGGAAATAATAATAAAAATCATTTGAAAATCTTGTTCCATTTGGATTTACATGTTGGAGTTCACACTCAAAATTTAAATTTTGATATAAAATCACAACTATTTTTGAATTCAAAGATTACGTACAAGTCCATCATTGCGGGTTTGGGGATGACAGAAAGATAATATCACAGACAGATTGTTTAGGTCTAGATTTGTATCTTACATCGATCGGATTGACATTAACCTAATCGAATGGTATATAAACAAAAGGTCTTGTGTCTCTCAATCAACAAAAACGTTTTCTTAGCCTAAGTACAACCATTTTTTGTGTGGATTTTAATGTGAAAAATGACAAGCATTATACAGCAGTTTAGTATATGGTATACACAGTATGTTCATGACCCATTACATTTTCCACGTCAAGAGTCAAAAAGAGAGACTATCTGCACCCTCTGAAAGGAGAAAAGATGTAATAGATCAGATGGCTTTAATCATGGATCAAATAGTGGGCAATGCTTTTTAGCCCAGCCAATTAAAAACTATTCAATTTTAATATCAAAGTTCGCCGTCAAAACTTGGGAGTGAAAAAGTAGTATATATTTAACCTATGTAGTAGTTAGTTTCTAATCTGTGCACATAATTTATTCCATCCTTTTTCTCCTGAAAGTTGCCAGTTTTTTTTTTTTTAAGTATTTGATTCAAATGTTAAAATTTAGAGCGTAGAGTTTAAGAGTGTTCGGGTTGAGCCAACACCCTATCAACTGAGGTAGTTGAGGCTATACTTGGTGACACCTAAGTTCGAGTCGTCCTCTGCTTACTTGACAAAAAATGGTTGAGTTAGGTTGAAATAAATATTTAAATATTTTGAGTTGGAGAATTCAAGTTTGACCCACCACATTAACATCTATATTTGGATAAAGAATAAGAAGATCCAAATATTGAGATTTTAGACTAATTGGTAAAAAAGCATATGGTTACCATCATTTACCAAGTCTTTTTGAAGGAGCGGCTGACAACTCTTTTTGTACGGTAGAGATTTCAATTGAAGAGTATTTTGGTAAGACCCACTTTTAACTGCATTTCACACCCTTTGGAGGTTTGTGCACATAAAATCTAATGGCACCAAGATTTGCTTCTAAGCTTTTATTTTTTGGCCTTTAGTGTTTTTGTCCAACTTCACGTCCCATGATAGAAAAATAAAGCAAAAGATAGAAGAATAAAAGGAAAGTAGAACTCCAAAAAACCCAACACAACCTTTCCTCACTCTCCTCTCCTCTCCTTCTCTGCTGCAAGAAATGGAGTTCCAATGCCGTCCTTGTAACTGGCAATACTCCTACCAAGAAGTGGTGAGGCTCTAATTCTCATTCTTTGTTCATTATTATGTGGTCATAATCATATATATGGTTTTGGACTAATTGGGTTACTTACAGGGCATGGAGGAGTTAAGGCATTCTCTTGTGTATACAAATTTGGAGCTAGAGACCACAGTTTCATCAGCAAGAGAGGAGATCAGAAGGCGAGAATACGAATTAGTCCAACTCGAATTCCTGTTGAACAAGACCATGAAAGAGAGAGATGAAGCACAAGCAAAATGTTCAAAGCTGGTGCTTGACAAACTTGTTCTCCAGCAGCAACTGCAACAAAAGCATCAGCAGAAGCAAGAAGTGCAGCCAAACCAAGTGGACGCTCCTCCGCTCTCCGGGACTTATAGCAGCGAAGATGAGTCTTCCAAAGATGCTTCAGGCTTCAACAAGCAAACATCACTGGCCGCGGATCCAAGTCACCAATCACCAATACCAGAAGAGACATTGGGGTTGTTAAGAGGGAAGTCACTGCCAGAGAAAGGGAAACTATTGCAGGCAGTGATGGAAGCCGGTCCGTTACTGCAAACACTCCTTCTGGCCGGACCACTCCCTCAATGGCAGCACCCTCCTCCCCCACTAAACGCTACAGAAATCCCACCGGTCACCATTTCTTCTCCGACGCCTTGCCTAATAAACCAAGACTCTTTCAACAGCATTTCAAATGTTACTTTTTTAAGCAAAAAGAGGGTTTTAGAGGATCCTGACTCTTCCCTTAACAACAAGTACCAAAAGATTGTTCTCCAATGACAAACACCACTCAGTAGTACGCCATATCGCCATATCTTTTTTCATGTACCAGTCAAAATGATCTGTCTTTTTCATTCAGAAATGTGAATCTCTTTCGTTTGGATGTGTGGCCACATATAAAAAATAGGATAAATAATAAAATTATTAGAAGTCACCTATTGAAGATAAATTGCGAGAAAACCGTTTAATATGTTATGAACATGTACAACATAGAGCTATCAATGCGAGTGCGACAACGAGAATAATCGGGATAATTTGTATAGAAGAGAGTATGAAGTAGAAACGAAGACCTAAAAGAACACGACTTAAGAATATGTATAATAATATAGCGGATCCTAAACTTTTGGAAGTCTTTGAGTTTGTTCACGGAGAGTTTCCTTTTCAATGAAGGATACCTACCAGTCATGGTGTGTCTGCCATTAGAAGTGCATCAGACTTCGCTGTCTTGACAAAACATTGCAACTGAATTAAGTAAAAGACCAGAATTGAAGTTCAGAAACTAGACAAGGCACAAATTAGTTCTCAAAAACTACAGTCTGTTTCACATGGTAGAGGTTTACTGCCATTTGTCCAAATTGAACCACCAATGCAACAAGTCAATGAAATGCATAGGAACAAACTACAAAGGATGATGAGCATGGAGGTTTGGTTTTTGATGAATGTAGTTGTCTTATCATAATGTAAGGCACATGCTGGTGAGAGCAAGATTCAGTACTGTGGTCCCACTTTGCTACCTTTGCACCGCTAAGAGACACCGGCAAATGTTTGACTAGAAATTAGTGTTCACAGTTTGGTACTAGCTAGTACTCGAATGTCTTGTAGTAAATATAATTAACTAGATATGATGACTTCAATTTATGGTAAGAGTTAGAATCTTTAACCAACCCTACTACTTCGAGTTAGAATCTTTAACCAACCCTACTACTTCAGTTTAGTTGATGAGTTGAGTCGTATATAATCTCGAATTTCGTGTTCGAGTTTATTCCCTTTCTTGATTCAAAAACAAAGAGTTAGAATCTTTATGTAATTAAAAAAAAAAAATTAATACTCAAAATATATAAACAATTTTTCATTTTTTAATCTTATTCTTTTTTTTAACTAATTAAACATTTTAAAATTTTAGAATATGAAACTAAAAAAATGCAAAATTTTATTTTATTTTATTTTTTAAAAAGGTCTCTAACCTGATTGTCTTAAATTATTCATATGAAAATAGGTAATTGAGCTCCGTTGACACTCGAGTCATTATAAAGATAGATCACAACCAATAGTACTTAAAAACAAAAATTACAAACACAAATATGACCGTCATCGAATATTTTTAGATGACACCGTATTACACTCGGACCTCATCAAACATCGTCAATGATGCTATACTCTACCGATCTATACCCAGAAATAGATACTAAAGAGAAAAAATTACACAAATAACAACTTGTACCTATAATATGGATCCAAACTCTCTTAGATATGAAAATCTCGGCACTATAAGTTGATTATATGTCATTGGAGCATATTAAAAACACTAATGATTGAAGATCCACGACGAATGAAGGAGATTTATATCTGAAAGAGATAAACGCTGCAAAATCCTTTATTCAGACACAACATGAAAAAGATAAAGATCACATATAGATAAAGAAATGACAAATCCAAACTGTTGACGAGGAGTGAAAGTGGAGAAGAGGAAGGAAAAAGTGGGAGCAGTAGAAGGTGAATATAGGTCGGAGAGGAGAAGGCGTGTAAGTTTTCTAAATTTGATGGGTTTTTTAGGGGAGAAGATAAATGATAATTTAATTGAAATAAACAATTTGAATTAAAATATTAAATCTAATACATTAAGCTATAATAATATATTTAAAATAGTATATTTATGCATACATTTAAAATCAATATTGTGATTTATTTGTGTTTATTTTACAAAAATAGAGAACTATTTATGATATTCAAATGCTCAAAATAGATTGATCTTCCATAAATAAGTATTTAAAAATTAAAAGAAAGAATATATAATTGATCTTCCAGTGTTCGTGTGATAGTCGGTAAAAAAATGAGTCTGGTTTTATCCTCTCCATCTTTTCTTCTTTCGCCACTTACGAATTCCAACGGTCATCATCGACAATTTCTCATTCCGCACTGCGACACTTCTCCCTCTTCTCCGATACGACGCCGTTACCATCTCCGCAACACCTATCTTCCCTCACAATGCATAATTTCCCGTAGAGAGTTCCCTCGCTCCTGCTGCTCATCATCGTCATCGTCATCCATGCCCGTCGCGATCGTCACTGAAACTTCTCAGGTCTGTCCCTCCAGGAGCTGATTCTTCTGTTTATTGCTCTTAAGAATGACTGACCGTAAGAAATTGAGGCTTCGCCTACTAAGGATGATGATTGATGGTTTAATTTATGACAGGCGCTCTCTAATTAATGTTTTTGGATATGGCTTGTTCTAATGATTTTCTAACTGCTTAAAATGGTGATCAGTTGCAAGAAAGCTTGTTGTACTCTAGGGCATACTGGGTTAGTGAATCTATAATTGCTTGGAATGTGGATATTGGAGATGGTTCCTGCTATTTATATTCAAGCAAAGTTGCTGCTTTATCTGTTGCTGATGATGGACTCCAAGGTTTGATCAGATAGCTTATACCTCCAGAATTGTGATATTCGGTTTTGGAAATGAAGGATAGTAATTAAAGTTTGATAAAATTTCCGTGTCAACAGGTGAGGATTTAAGACTTCAGCTTGTGGAAGATAGTCAGGGGCTTCCTGAAAATGTATGTTCTAAATCCAATTAGCGGAGAAGTGGTTACCAAGCTTGACGTGCTGTGTTTTTGGCATAAATTTTTATTTTCTGAATTATAAAAATATTACGGTTCCTGGACTAGTTTTAATTCAGTTCTTATAACTGACTTGTTTGCATGTCCTTTTTATTGTTAGGTGGTAAGAAAATTTCCTCACATTCAAGATTACCGAGCTTTTAGATTACCTTCTGATTTGGATATCAAATCTCTCCTCAAATGTCAATTAGCAGTTGCTACTTTTACTCGTAAGGATTTTTCTATGTTCCATTTTCTGGCTAGTACGTCCTGAATAATACAGCTTGACCAAATTGCAGGATGAATAGTCTGAAAAATCACCTTCCTTAATGATTTCTTGATTGTATAGAATATCATTTTAATAAATATTTACAACTCATTACAAAGAAATCAGTGCTAAATTTGCCTCATGGAAGTTTTCTAATTCAGTAACTTTGAGTTCTTTGTTCATTTTTTCCTCTGAATATTGCATAACTGATTCAGAAGCTAGATGATTGCCTAGCAATGATTTATTTGGTAAAATCTGTTTAATCAGTGTTCTGCTATTATATTAAATATTATTAATCATCTTCTAGACTTTTGATAGGGTATTTCTACATTTGTTTTGATTATTTAATAAGTGACTAGCAGTGGTCATTATTTTTACGCAGCTTATGGCAATTGCATCAATGCTACCGGTTTGCAGTTGCCTGGTGTCCTGGATGAGTTATTCTCATATGATGGTCCACTTGGTGCACTTTTCTCGGAAAAAGATATCTCACTTTACCTCTGGGCTCCTACTGCTCAGGTATATCATTCACCGAATAGCTTTTGTAATATATGGTTGTTGCTCTTTCAACCTCTCTTCTTGGATAGAATTAGTCATTCATTCTTTTGCATTGAATAGGCCGTTCGTGTTAGCATTTATGGGGATCAATTAGATGGGAATCCTGTGGAAATCGTCTCACTTGAGGAATTTAATGGTGTTTGGAATACCAAGGGACCAAGGAGTTGGGAAGGCTGTTATTACGTGTATGAAGTAACCGTGTATCATCCTAGCACCTTGAAGATTGAAAATTGTTATGCAAATGATCCATATGCTAGAGGGTATGCTGGTTGTCTCAGTTTGCCTACAATTATCTGAAAATAGCTAAGGTCTTTTTATATTCTCAAGTTCTATATGCTTGTACTTTCAAATTTGCACAGCACAAATGTATGGATTTTTGGTTTTCATTACAATCTCTGCTTGAACAGGCTCTCATCTGATGGCCAGCGGACATTATTAGTCAATCTTGATTCTGCTACTTTGAAACCTGAAGGATGGGATAACCTAGCAGCTGAAAAACCAAATATATGTTCCTTCTCTGACATTAGTATTTATGAGTTGCATGTAAGGGATTTCAGGTAAAGTACATTTTTTGGTTCTTCAATATATTTTGATCTGAGTCATCTGCCATATTTGATTGTTAAAAAAAAACTTATAGTGAGGAAAAAGTGGGTGGGGGTGGGGTAGGGGTGGTGTTACTTGTAAGACATTTCAAAATTTTACCAATTTTGCTCGAACAGCACTTTAGTGCTTGGATAGCGGAGGAATTTGGATCCAAATTATAAGCTTTGTAATTTCTGAACTTGCAACATGGAGCCTACTAGCTGCATCAATTTTGTTATCATTTTAAGTCCCCCGATAACTACGTTAGCTGCTCTCCTGGTATGATTATAATTTGATCCTCATTAATCCAATTGTATCATATCCTTACTAAGACATGTTTGGAAAATTTATTTTCAGGCTTATTGTATAGAATGGGTACTGTAGCTATTGTCGGGTACTTTCATATCATGCTGTGTTTTTTATAATTTTGTTAACTCATGTAGTCTAGGTTTCTTTTGCAGTGCCAATGATGAGACTGTGCCTCCTGAATTTCGTGGGAGTTATCTGGCCTTCACATTGCAGGTATTTTTGTTCACCTTATGTGGTTTGAGTAAAATTAGACAGTTTTAAAACTGATTGATAACAGAATCAGATATAATCTCATCTAATTATTTGTTTCGGTTCTCTTGGATCTAATTATCTAAACTAGTCCTTGTTATGATTATGATTGGTGACGCGGGCTTAAGCCATTAAGTGGGCATAACCCATTCTATTTTTTTGGGCCTAGCCCATTGTAATTATTTATTGTATTTTCCTAGGGTTTATTTTGGTGGGTGCTAGCTGGAAAGGGGACTATTCCAGATTTATGTATTTTGGGTACACTGCAGTTCAACGTGAAGCTGTTCTAGAAGTTTGATCGGGTATCATTCTTCTTCATTTGTGACTTTCGCTGTGTCAGGTGGTATCGGAGGGAGCGGCTTTTCCATCCCGATGGCCAACGACGGTGATGGGAGCAATCAGCCTCGTGACGGTGTTCAGGGGTTACCAGAAGCTTGGGTGGCGATTCACGCTCAGCAAGCAGCTACTCGTGATTTAGCATAGCGAGTTGATCGGCAGTTCTCTACTATCGCCGACCAACTTGAGCATCTGTTACAGATTGTGGGTGATAGACAGGGGCCTGCGAACTTACCTCCCGCGGCCGATGTTGCTCCAGCACGACCCGTTAATTGGTATATACCTAACCACCCACGACGTTTCGATTTGCCGGACTGGGGTGACAGTGATGATGAGGATGATGCCGTTTCTGAGCTGGGAGCTGGTCGTTATGGTGGTGGGAGATATAATTGGTACCAAGGTGGGGAAGACTTCAAACTCCGGGTTGACATTCCTCCTTTCAGTGGTGACCTCACTATTGAACAGTTCCTCGATTGGCTTTCTGAAGTTGATCGTTTCTTCGACTACATGGAGATTGATGCTGCTCGCCGTGTCAAGTTGGTTGCTTTCCGTTTGAAAGGAAGCGCCTCTGTTTGGTGGGACAGATTGCAAGTTACACGGAGGAGGGAAGGCCGGGGCCCTGTGCGCACTTGGGAGCGGATGAAACAATTATTGCGAGGTAGATTCCTTCCTCCAGATTATGAGCAGTACCTCTTCCAAGCGTATCAGCGTTGCACTCAAGGCAGTAAGACTGTGCATGAGTACACTAATGAATTTCTACGATTAGCCGAGCGTAATCAGCTGACGGAGAGTGACAACCAGCAAGCTGCCCGATATTTGGATGGGTTGCGTCTTGTCATTAGAGACAAGATTGGGGTCCAGATGGTGCTGAGTGTTTCAGAGGCACGAAATCTAGCTTTGAAGGCCGAGTTAATGCTACACGAAAAGGGTCGCACTGACAGTTATCGGCGTTTTAATTCCGGGGAGGGAAATAATCGATCGCCTGTAGACAACAAAGGTAAAGTGGCACAATCAATAAATGAGAAGTGTGATGGAGATAGTAAAACTGAAATGGGGCGCTCTAGCAAAGATGCTCCGCTTAATCCAGTCAATAAACCCACCAATCCATATACTAGGCCTGCCATAATGAAGTGTTTTAAATGCAACCAGGCTGGGCATCGTTCCAACGACTGTCCTCTGCGAAAAGCAATCAATGTGGTTGAATGTGAACTTGCGGAAGATGAAGATGCTGTTTATTGTGCTCCGGATGGACAGGATGATAGTAATGGTGAAGATGATTGTGGCGGTGCAACTTATGTGGTGCGAAAATTGATGCTTTCCCAGAAAAGTGAAGATAATTCTCAGCGGAATAAATTGTTCAAAACTCGATGCACTATTCGTGGAAAATTGTTCAATTTAATCATTGATGGAGGAAGCCAAGAAAATTTAATTAGTAGGGCAGCAGTGCAGAAACTCTAGTTGAAGCCTGAGCAGCATCGCAATCCTTATGAAGTGGGATGGCTTAAAACTGTGGGCAATATTAAAGTTTCTGAGAGATGTTTGGTCCCATTCTCCATTGGTAAATATGCCGACGAACTTTACTGTGATATTATGGACATGGAAGCTTGTGACTTGTTGTTTGGAAGGCCTTGGCAATATGATGTCGATGCTAAGCATGCTGGCCGGGACAATACATACCACTTGCAGAAAAATGGGGTTCGTTTTACTTTATTACTAGCAAGTAAGACACAGAAAGATGATGTACAGGTGCACGACAACAATTTCTTGACAATAGCTCATTCCAGTGTAGACTTCAAAAATGAATGCAAGCAATCCCGTGAGATCCATCTTTTGCTCATAAAAGGGGAAGTAGAGTGTACTGAGGCGGATAAAGAGAAATTGGCACCGGAGGTGCAATTGTTGTTAGATGAATTTGGTGATGTAATACCCGACGAATTACCGGATTCGCTGCCTCCCATGCGAGATATCCAACATCATATTGATTTGATTCCGGGGGCCAGTCTTCCTAATCTTCCACATTATAGGATGAGTCCGAAAGAAAATGATATTCTGCGCGAAAAGGTGGAGGAGCTATTGAAGAAGGGACATATTCAAGTTAGTATGAGTCCATGTGCAGTTCCTGCACTATTAACACCAAAGAAAGACGGCAGTTGGCGGATGTGTGTTGATAGCCGAGCCATTAACAAAATTACTGCGGGATACAAATTTCCCATTCCCCGGTTGGATGACATGTTGGATCAATTAGATGGGGCAGTTGTATTTACTAAGATTGATCTTCGGAGTGGATATCATCAAATCCGGATTCGTCCGGGCGATGAGTGGAAAACAGCTTTCAAAACACGGGATGGACTTTTTGAATGGCTCGTTATGCCTTTTGGGCTAACTAACGCACCTAGTACTTTCATGAGGTTGATGAATCAAGTGCTTCGGCCATTTATTGGGAGATTTGTGGTGGTCTATTTTGATGACATTTTGATTTATAGCAAATCTGAAAGTGCACATGTGGAGCATATCCGAGAGGTGTTTCAAGTATTACGGGAGAACAAACTATATGCTAATTTGAAGAAGTGTACATTTATGTCCGATAGTTTGTTGTTTTTGGGGTATGTGGTGAGCAAGGAAGGTATCCGGGTGGATGAAGCAAAGGTAAAGGCTATTCGGGAATGGCCCATTCCGAAGACGGTTGATGATGTACGTAGCTTCCATGGTTTAGCTACATTTTATAGGAGGTTCATCCGTGATTTCAGCAGTATAGCTGCCCCTCTTACTGAGTGTTTAAAAAGAGGGAAGTTTCAGTGGGGACAAGAGCAAGTTCAGAGCTTTGAGATGATCAAAGAAAAAATATGTACAGCCCCAGTGTTAGCTTTACCAAGTTTTGATAAATTGTTTGAAATGGAATGTGATGCAAGTGGTGTTGGTGTGGGGGCAGTGCTTTCCCAAGAAAAGAGACCTATTGCTTTTTATAGTGAAAAGTTGAGTGATGCTCGGCGGAAATGGTCAACATATGACAAAGAGTTTTATGCTATTGTAAGGGCTTTGAAACAATGGGAACATTATCTAGTTGGGAAAAAATTTATTCTCTACACAGACCATCAAGCATTGAAATATCTTGCCAGTCAACAGCGCTTGAGTAGTGACATTCATGCCCGGTGGTCTACTTATCTCCAAAAATTCCCCTACAGGCTGGTTCATAAATCTGGACACTTGAATCGTGTCGCCGATGCCTTAAGCAGGAGAGTACATTTGCTAATGACCCTCCGCCATGAGCTTCTTGGTTTTGAGTCTTTGAAGGACTTGTACGAGCAAGATGAGGATTTTTGTACAGTTTGGGATCAATGTAAACACAAAAGTGCTTCTTCTGGTGACTTTCATATATATGAGGGTTTCTTAATGAAAGGTGATCAATTATGTGTGCCGCAGACCTCTCTTCGTGAACAACTCATTAGGGACTTGCATGGAGGTGGCTTAGCTGGCCACTTGGGACGTGACAAGACCTTAGAAGCTGTCAGGGGACGTTATTTTTGGCCTAAAATGCGACGGGATGTTACCAATATGGTTGAGCGGTGCTATGTATGTCAAACAGCAAAAGGCCATTCTCAAAACAGTGGCCTGTACATGCCCCTGCCAATCCCAGCTTCCATTTGGGAGGACTTGTCAATGGACTTTATTCTGGGACTTCCACGCACCCAGCGAGGTATGGACTCTGTCTTTGTTGTTGTTGACAGGTATTCAAAAATGGCACATTTTCTTCCTTGTAAGAAAACAACTGATGCTTCGTTGGTTGCTAAATTATTTTTCCGGGAAATTGTGAGGCTACATGGAGTCCCTAAATCCATTACATCTGATCGTGACGTCCGTTTTCTCAGCCACTTCTGGTTAACTTTGTGGCGAATGTTTAATTCGTCCTTGAATTTCAGTAGTACTGCTCACCCTCAGACCGACGGTCAAACCGAAGCAGTCAATCGCACCTTGGGTAATATTATTCGCAGCATTTGTTCTACCAGTACAAAACATTGAGATTTTGCTCTTGCTCAAGCAGAATTTGCATATAACAATGCTGTTCATAGTTCGACTGGCCGATCACCATTCTCTATTGTGTACACAAAACCACCTAACCATGCTCTTGATCTGGTTCAGCTACCGCAGGGTCACGGATTGAGTTCTGCAGCAGTGACTTTCGCTGAGCAAGTCCAGTCCATGCATGCTGATGTTCACCACAAGTTGCAACTTGCTAATGATCGCTATAAGCGTGCAGCTGATCAACATAGAAGACCCCAAGTGTTTGAAGTTGGAGATGAAGTTATGGTATTTCTCAGAAAGGAACGATTGCCCAGTGGAAGTTATAACAAGCTGAGGCAGAAGAAGTATGGACCTTACAAAGTCTTGCACCGCATTAACGACAATGCCTACATTCTGGATTTACCAACAGATATGGGAATCTCTTCTACTTTCAATGTCACAGATCTTTCTCCTTTTATTGCAGCAGAGAGTTTGGGTTACCCTGATCATAACTCGAGGTCGAGTTCCTCCCAAGTGGGGGAGTCTGACGCGGGCTTAAGCCATTAAGTGGGCATAGCCCATTCTATTTTGTTGGGCCTAGCCCATTGTAATTATTTATTGTATTTTCCTAGGGTTTATTTTGGTGGGTGCTGGCTGGAAAGGGGACTATTCCAGATTTATGTATTTTGGGTACACTGCAGTTCAACGTGAAGCTGTTCTAGAAGTTTGATCGGGTATCATTCTTCTTCATTTGTGACTTTCGCTGTGTCAATTGGTCTCCTGGTTAATCTAGCAGATTGGAATCAGAAACTATTGTCACCAAAAGGGACAATCTTTTCTTGATATGCGTCTGTTGTGATATGTGAGAACTCTTTGAATTTGAAATAATTAGTTCATGGTATATCTTCTTGAAATAATGTTTTTCCTTCTGCTACAGCTCTTTATTTTCAAGGTAAAAAAGAAAAGAAAAGATTCCAGGCTTAACTTTTACCTTCATTACATTCATGGCCCGCAAATTTTAGAAACTCGACTTCGTTTTTTAACTGTTAGACAATGAGTTATTGATTGTTCATTGCCCTATGAGTAATGGCCATGCTGTTGGATCAGGCTATTCTTATTGGTTTAGTTTCTGTACTGTTTCCCCCATACCATTTTCCATTTTACGGCAAACCAAATTTTTGCTTGTTTTACAGAGATCTCTTTCTAATAGTAGATTTGGGAGAGCACAATGGATGACAGTGTTGCTAACAAGATTTTGGCATAATGGGGTGTCAATTAATTGGAAGAATTTTGAATGGTGCGGTTAGTTGATGAAGGAAAAGGTTATAATGGTTGTGCAACGATAGTACTGATGTTCCTGCAGTGGCGGTGGAGGAGACGAGAACAATAAATTTCGTTGAGAGTTTGAGTGATGATGTTGATGCTGGAACGTAGAAGGATGAGACACTTGAGGAGGTGATGGTGATGTTGGTGTTGATTGTGGATTTGAAGGTTGATTTTGTTGAAGGTGGCGAGAATAAGATGATAATGTTGGTTATGTGTTAGTGCTGACAGCAGATGAAGGAAGGGTGTTTTTGGCGTCGACTTATAAAGTTATAATGATGAATTCTGTAATTTGAAGAGTGGACTGACTAAGGATACAAGTTATGAGAAATAAAAAACGAGTGGACCTAAGTGTCATTAGAGGAAAATTAGTGGGGATACAAATGAGCATGGTGGCTGACATGCGAAGATGGTGACTTAAATGTTCTTTTTTTTGTTGTTATTACAATCCAACTTCCAGGACCTACTTAGAAGTATTCTAACAGGAAGACCAAGGAAAAATAATTTTTATTTATTTATAGAAAACTAGTGAATGCCGCATGGTTATTCTATGACTTTTCTTCTTTTCTTCTTCTTTTTTTAACATATAAGGTTATGATATATTACTTGCTAATTACAATATTCTACTTGAAGGATTCAGCAGGTATACTTCATTTAAAGAAATTATCAAATGCTGGTATCAGTCATATACATCTCCTGCCAACCTTCCAGTTTGCTGGTGTTGACGATCAAAAGGAAAAATGGAAAAGTGTAGGTAAGGAATATGCTGCGGTTTAACCTCTATTATTTCGTTCCCACTTTTCGGTGATGTAAAGATGCCTTCATTTACTGATTTATCATCAAGATTTTATTGATGGTTCATGGTTGCACCAACTTATGATGATGGGCTTGGTCTCAGTTGCCCTCTCAAAGAGCAGTTCTCCAGTTTAGTGCCCAGAAAGACCGGCCTGGTCTTTTGCTATCCCAGCTTGTTTTGCAAGCCATTCCATCAAGGCCAGATCTCTCTGTGTTTAAAACTTAACAGGAAAGTTAGAACACAACTTATACACCCACTAAGAAAAGTGCATATGGAACATTGTATTATGGCCTGCCAATGCTGCGATGTTTAATATCTAACTGCTAACTGAAGAAATCCCAAATTTTGTTCTTAAACTCAATGAATTAAAGCCCTTTTAATGATTTCATTAAGATTTGAATAGACGTTGAAAAAATAATTTTGTGTAATTCAACATTTTTTGAGTGAGCGAACTCTTCTTGATTGTTCAGCCACCATTTTGAGTTTTAGTGGTCTGTCCTTTAATCTCTGTTAAGACTTTTGTAATTGATGATGGTCTCCTCATGAATACCTTGCTTCAACTTTTAAGTTTTACTGAAGTGGCTTCTTGTTGGGTTTCCATAATTAGACTAAAGGAGAAGCATGTGAATTGCTTCAACTTATGCATCTATTGGTGCTTGATATTATAAACAAGCTAGTCTTTTTGTGTTACGCTGATTTCTGTTCTCAGTTCTCATCTCGCATGCATGCTTCTTGCATAATGACTCATCTTATGTTAGGACTTAGGACGCACTCATGTGCTAAAAGATGAGGTGAAGCAAAAAGTTGACATTTTGAGGAAATATTATAGATATATTTGAATAAAGCTTTGTCATTCTTTATTTCCTCCTTTTTTATGGTTGACATCTCTCCCATGCTGGGCTCTCTTTTGGATGGTGGCATCATTTCATTATATGACATTAAGGCATGTGCAGATACCAAGTTGCTGGAAAAGTTGCCTCCAGATTCGGTTGAGCAACAATCTCTGATTATGGTGGTCCAAAATGATGATGGATATAATTGGGGGTACTCTTATGAATGAAGATTTTGGCTAGCAATGTTGCTTTATCACCATGTTTTGCTAATGAAGAAACTATTTGCTCTTTGCCTAATTAAGGTACAATCCTGTTCTCTGGGGGGTTCCCAAAGGAAGTTATGCAAGTAAGCCAGATGGTCCGCATCGTACATTTGAGTTCAGAAAGATGGTTCAGGTTTGGATTTGTTTTGCTTCTCACCTCGAATCTTTAAAGCACTGTCTTGTTTTTAATTTATTCAGTACTTGATGTCCCTCCCTTGATTTTGGGTTAGGTAACACGTGTTGGTTTTTATTAGTTAGCTCAAGTAGACCATGTTTTTTCTTGCCTAATAATGAGTATATCCAGTATACAATGTTTTCTCTTGCAGCCTAATAATTGGTGATATACTCATATGCAGGCTCTTAACCATCTTGGCCTTCGTGTGGTTTTGGATGTTGTCTATAGTCATTTGCATGGATGTGGTCCTTTTGATGAGAATTCCATTCTTGATAAGGTCATGAATCATGATGCTGATTTTCTGTTGAGATTCCATTAATATATGATCTTTTGGGATAGTTGTTTGAGTTGTAGATGTGGGATTTTATTGTTGAAATAATTTTATCTCCTCCCAGTTAATAGTTCAATGAGAGTGACTTCTCTATAGATTGTTCCAGGTTACTATCTGAGAAGAAATAGTGATGGCTTTATTGAGAATAGCACTTGCATAAATAACACTGCCAGTGAGCATTATATGGTTGAGCGTTTGATACTTGATGATCTTTTAAGCTGGGCAGTTAATTATAAGGTGATTATCTACAGTGTTGATTTTCTATTCTCTCTCTCTTTATAGAACAAATATCTTTCGGCTCATATGGGATATAAATATATATTGTTGGTCGTAGTTGGAGCTTGAATTTTCTCATGTTATCACTGGTTGCCCTTTTCTTTTTAGATTATTTCTTTTACATTTGTAATTGGGATTTATTAAATTCCTGCTGAATAATGTGACTGTTTTGTCAGGTTGATGGCTTCCGATTTGATCTTATGGGCCACATAATGAAAAATACAATGGTATGCAACTCTGGAGTGTTAAATTTGGAATTTGACGTAAGAAAAAAAAGTCAAAGAGAAAGGTTCAATATGCTAATCCTGGCACCATGTTGAACGTTTGTTAGCTATGTACTTTTTTTTATGAAGATTCTGGAGAACTTAGTTTTGTCAATTGCTAAAAGTGTTCTGCAGTGGAGTTATTTTTTGACAGAAGTAATTTTTTCATATTGCTTTCTGAAACTTGTCACATAAGAAAAATATGCTTAGTTTCAATAAGCAGTCAATTATCTTAGTGGATGGTTATTGCCAGAAATTTTAAGTAATTCATCAGAAATTTATGTTGCTTTGAGGAAAAAATATGACAGGGCCCTGGAACTGAGAGATTATGATTTGTGCATAGGTAAGAGCAAAGAGTGCACTCCACATGCTAAGCAAGGAGAGGGATGGAGTCCAAGGCTCAAGTATCTATATGTAAGTTTGGTGTCATTCTCTTGTATCTGATGTGCATATCAGATGATTATACTGGCTATATAATGCTCCTGTATGTAGACATTAACGTTCTTGCCTGTAAATAGATATGGTGAAGGATGGGACTTTGGTGAAGTTGCTCAAAATAGGCGCGGTGTAAATGCTTCACAATTCAATCTTTGTGGGACTGGAATTGGGAGGTAATGGTTATTTTTGCCTTGTATCATTCAACATGATACTTCTTACTTACTTTTGTTTATTGAAAATGAAGCACGAGGAAGAATTAACAAAATTAAAGTTCGAAGAAGAATGAATACAGATCTGTTTCTTCCTTGACTTCTCATGTTGTAGGACCAATTCACTTTTTCGCATAGGGCTCTTTCTTATAGTTCCTGCCTACTCAAGATTAACTTTTTTCTGCCTGTCCTAATAGACTACCTTCTATCAAATTAACATCCATCAATAAATTCCCATGTTTTGCTTTTAAAAATGAGAAAATTATTCAATGAACAAGAACAATTTACAACCATAGAGATTCATTTGTCAGAGTCACACGTGGCTTATTGGCAGCCAAAGAATTCTATCACCATCTTTTACTTGAGAATGATTCTATTGATTATCCATATCACTCTTTGTTGAAAAGATTCACAAATGAAGCTCATCCTAGAATTATCAATTTCTTTGAGAACTTTTCTTCATAATGCCATTGTCTCTCCAATATTTAACATAAATTCAATTTGAACTTGAAAGAAAATAACCTTTCTATTTAGCTGCTTATTTATTATTTGTAATAAATGGGATCCAGTTTTAATGATCGAATTCGAGATGCGATGCTTGGTGGATCTCCATTTGGCCATCCTCTTCAGCAAGGATTTGTGACTGGTCTGCTGTTGCAGGTATTGAATAATTTCCTCTATGGAACTTCCCTATGTTACAGTTTATATCATCATATTAATTTGTAAGTTCCTTCATAACTGTATTATAAACAAATGGAGGAGTTACTGTGAGAGATTTTGGAGAGTATTTACTAAATGAGTTGCGACATCAAGGTTTAAAAGTGTTTCTTAAACTAGAATAATTTTCATGTGAAGATTTTTTTCACCATCCTACTTTTACGCACTCAAATTTACATTTCTGTTTCTGAAAAGATTTGTTCCAGGTCTTGGCTGCATCTTCCAGGGCAATTTATTGTCATTTTTTTTCCTGAATGTAGGTTTGGATAAAGTGCAATGATGTTTGTTTGTTAGTTTGAATGATGTTGAGAAAATAATAGCTCTCGTTATCAACCAATTTTGTGGTTTTTGCATGTCTTCTTTTGTACATTGGTCTCTCATCTGAGTTCTCCGCATTTTCTGTTGCTCTTCCAGAAAGTTTATTAGGGCGATCTTACATTTATGCAAGATGACTCACATGATAAATTAGCTTTTGGTTGCTGGGTTTTCATTAATGTTTCAAATAAAAGAGTTTGATGTTCTTAGAGAAACGAAAATTCTTATTAAGTGTGTTCTCATCCCGTTTTAGTTGTATTTATCAGTTTATCCATTCTTGTTACTGCAGCCCAATGGTCATGACCATGGCACAAAAAATGATCAAGAAGTCATGCTTGCTGTGGCAAAGGATCAAATCCAGGTTAACTAACAATCTTGATTCATTCCTGTAAATCGATAATGTTAAATTAATGCTCTCTTAAACTAAATATTTCTCCAACAAGAAAGGCTTCTATGTTGATACAAATTTCTGTTTGTTAAAACCCATATCATAGTTGTCAAAGGTGTGCCTCTAATATTCAAATGTTCTGGTAATTTCATGCAAGAAATCCACTATCTTCAATCCAATGATATTCAAGTGATCTAAATTCATGATTTGTTTCTTTTGTGTAGAACTAAATAACTAATGAAGTTTTTTCCAAATTGTTCAGGTTGGGATGGCTGCAAACTTGAGGGATTTTGTGCTCACCAATCACAGGGGGAAAGAGGTATAGATTGTCTGCTCAATATTGCAGCTATACTCTGCTGTATAAGATTGTGATTCCAATTTTTTTTTTTGATGAATTTGATTGTGATCCAGCTGTATACTTAGTAATACTGACAAAGGTTTGTGCCTAGTTTGCTTTCCAATAATTTGTATATATATATATATATATATATACCTTTTTCCAGTCATTATCATGTTATTAGTTCTAGGGGATTTCCTGAGCACCATGATGGATGCACATCTTTATTTACTTGAGATGCTTTTAAGGTTTGTGTACATCCTACTTATCCCTGACCCTGCCCACTGTGGAGCCTTGTGCATTGGAGTTGTTTACCCTTTTTTTTTTTTAAACCTTGAAGGCGCTTGTATTTGTAGTGAGCTATCTGAGTGGTCACTCTTAGTCAACTGTTATGGAAATTCATTGCTTGTGCTACTTAAGTTGCAGTACGTCTCATTCTTATTCAGTGTTTCAGATAATGGAATGGAAGTCATGTAAAGAATGTCTATGCTCATAACAACTATTGCAAACTCTAAGCTTTGACTAATCAGTCTAATCTTGGATCTTGTAAGAAGAGAGCCAACTCAGATTTCCACTGCGTGGGGTTTTGTGAGATGCTCTCATGGAAACTCCTTTTTGTCGTTGAACCTCAGTATCTAATTAAATTAGAAGAGTTTGCAGCTGATCATTTGCTACTTCGATGTTATGCAGTTTTTACTTTATGTTGAATTTTTATTGTTTGTCTTTTTAATTTTCTTCATTGGTTCTATTACTATGAGCTACTTTGCAGTCACTTTGATACCTCATTATGATGCTTTCCTCAGGTAAAAGGTTTTGAAGTTTTAACACATGATGGCACACCTGTTGCGTATGCTTCATGCCCGACAGAAACGGTAAGGGTATTGTTTGAAATTTTTATTATGTTTCAATATAGATTTAAACATTCTTCTCCAGCTTAGAATCTAATCTCTCTCCTTGTGTGTAAACTTTGAGTATCCTCATACCTTTTTTTATTTATAAAGTGGTGAATACTGAATAGAATCATTCCTCATACTCAGCCTTATGTGAAGAAACCATTTTCTTTCTGACATTCATGAGTGAGAAAACCTTTTGAGTTCTTATAAATGTGATCCAGTCTTTTTTTCTTTTCCTGAAGTAATCTGGTTACAAATGTTTTAAACCAATTCATCGGCAATAACTGATTCAAGAACTTCATTGCGAGAAGTTATTTTTTCATTCTTGGAAGCAGTTGCCATAGCAAGACCTACTTATTGAGAAAAATAAATGCTTGCATCAAACAAACAAAATATAGAAGTGGCAACTAATATAGGAGCAACAATTTGGGTCTAGTTGTGATTGACAGTTCATCATTTGTTTCTCAGAAGATTCTAGTTTAGGGCATTGCCACCCTCAAATAGGGAGGCAAATGATCTTCGGGATTTTTAGCCATGTCCACGCAAATTGGACTTTGGAGGATCCTCAAATTCTCCTTTTATGGTTTTACGGTTAACTACAATAGTACAATATAGGCAAATTCATGATCATATTACCTATGGCTATGAGCATGCATGCTAATTTCTTTAGGCCGGTCTATTTGGCTCATAGGGAATTCTTATGATAACTTGAGTAAAATCTATAGAAAAATCTAGTGAGATAAACCATGCTAAGTACTAACATTCTTCTCCGTAATAATGCATTTGTTCGAGTTAATTTGATGTCCTTCCACATTCTGTTGGCCTATTTATTTCCAAGCTGTTGTTTCTTCCCTTATGAAGCATATCTCCATCATTGTGCCATGGCTTTCACTTGGTTCTTAATGGATTTTATTCGATAAATATTTGCTGCATGTTAAAACATAGAAACGAGTTTGTCTAAAATCTGTATTAGCATTTTATTTTAAGCATTTACTCTTATCCAGTACTGCTTAAATCTCCATTAAGATGATCCTCAATTTCCTTTAGAATTTCCACATTCATTGCTACTCATATCCCTCCATACTGATGCTGACACCAAGTTGATCAGTTTCCATAATTGTAAACTTAGTTATAAGCTGAATAAGAATACAAATTTTAGTTCTTCAAAATCGTTTGGTTTATATGTTTAATCCTCATTCCAGATCAATTATGTTTCTGCACACGACAATGAAACCTTGTTTGACATTGCGAGTTTAAAGGTATGTTCAATTTATTCCAAAAAAGTTTTCACAATATTGTTATTGACCTTTTTATCTAACCTGGCTTTTTTACTTGTAGACTCCAAAGGAACTCTCTGTTGATGAAAGATGCCGGATAAATCATTTGGCAACAAGTCTAATAGCGTTCTCACAGGTTTTATTGGCTTACTGAAGATTATCAAATCATACATTTTCTTTTCATTTTATACAAGTTTGTGGTTCTTGGCATTTAAAAACTGTCACATCTGCACTCTTTCCAACCCTTTGACGATAATAGGATCTACGAGTTCAGCCAAGCCACTTTGGGAAATATATTGCTAGGGTTAAAAACTTTTTTCTAGCACATTTATAATTTTTCCAAATGTTTCAAAGTGATACAAGATAATCGAAATTAGAATTTGGGATACGTTCATTACTTTCACTGGAGAAGAACTTGTTCATATTTCATAACAGGTTAACATTCTCAAAAGTGCAACTTCAAGCTACAATCTAGCTGGTCCCATGTTATACTGGAGCTATTTCACTTTGCTCCTTTTTCTTTTGACTGGTTGCAAGATTACCTTCTGTCTGCAATCAGGAAGTTCGAGTGCTTGTTCTCCTACCTTCCTCAAAGAAGGCTTTCATGATAACGGAAAATTAGAAATAAGAGTGATAAATTGTAAACAGGCATCATGTTTTCCTTTCCTTAAAATGCTGATCTGATATAAAGTAGCGTGAAATTTGTTAAAGCTTTTCCCCCCTTTTTAAGGGAATACCATTTTTCCACTCTGGTGATGAGATACTCCGCTCAAAGTCACTTGATCGTGACTCGTACAACTCTGGGGATTGGTTCAACAGGTATACTTCTGTTCCAGATGGTAATTAGTTAATTAATTGTGATTGTCACATGTTAAATCAATTATCCAGTCGTCACTCGTCATAGACATTCTTGATTCTCTTCAAATCATTACTGCATGTAGTTCATCTAAGTTGAATACTTGAATGATGCTTCTAACGCATTTCAGGCTAGACTTCACTTATGGTTCCAACAACTGGGGTGTCGGGCTCCCTCCAAAGGAGAAAAATGAAAAGAACTGGCCATTGTGAGCATTCCTTACCATTATTCATTGGTATTTTATTTGCTAGAATTACCTCTCTTTAAGAATCTACTAGCTTTTATTTGTTCTTTGTTGGAATACACACACACATATATATATATATATAAATGATGTGAAATGCCCCAACCCAACAAGGCAACAAGTTAACTTATTGGGTTTAACGGCAAAGTAACTAATGTTTACATGGTATCAAAGTGGAACGTCTTGAGTTCGAAACTTAGCTTCCACAGTTTAAACTCTCATTTGTTGTTGCCCAAGTGTGGGCCTTTCTGTGTGAGTGGTCCAGTGTTGAGTCTCGTTTGTTTGCACATGTTGGGCCGTCGGAGTTGCCCAGTCCACACTTGAGGGGCGTGTTGGAATAAATATATAAATGATGTGAAATGCTCCAACCCAACAAGTTAATTTATTGGGTTGAATGGCAAAATAACTAATGTTTACATTCTTCATGAAAAATAATACAGTGAAGCAAAGAACACTTCTTTAGTCATATATGATATATCTATTGTTGTTCTGTACTTTACTACATCTGAGTTAATATTTCTATCTTTAGAATAAAGCCGAGATTGGCTGATCCATCCTTCAAACCTCAAAGTACTCACATCCTCAATGCAGTGGAGAATTTTGCAAACGTACTATGTATTCGGTATTCATCTCCTCTCTTCCGTTTGCCAACTGCAAATGCTATCCAGGTGAGAGGATCTATGTTCTGATATCGTATGATCTTAGATGATTTGTACCTCACTAGTGAATTAAAACATATAGATATTATGGGGAAACATTATATCTCACTCATATTGGCAAGTTATTCTTCTTCATGTAATTTTGCCTGAATGCATAACTCTGGAGTTCTCTGATCCGATGGAAAAAGATATTCATAGTTATTCTATAAATTGCTATGCCCAGAATGATTGATTCTTCAGCATAAGAGATCTTTGTAGTCATCAAAAGCAGATTCTTCCATGCTTTGTCTTTCTTTTGTTGTTTCTTTGGTTCTGTTTATTCTTTTATTTTGTGCACATACGTCTGTCCGGCTGGTGGCCTGCCTCTTGTAATTTGCTAATAGTATTGTGTGGAGCATAGTAAAAACAGGTACTTCCGTCGAGCATCATATTTGTTTTGTTTTCTTCCGAAGGTTCTTTTTTGACCTTTATGAAAAATAGCTCAATATGAATCCATTTCCTTTTTTGCGGTATACTTCTTTCCCCCATTTCCATTAAAACTTGTGCATTTGTGAACCGAAACTTGCAGTTTGGTAGTACTATTTGGTCTCCCCATATTCGCGACACTGCAATATTCCACATTTTATTCCTTTTGACTGTTTTCACAATATCAATGATAACTTAAGTGTCCTCTGTGCACTGTGGAGGCAAAAGCTAACTAGCTGCATTCTTCCTGAAGCCCTTGTACGTTTGTTTATGAACTTCCTTATAGCATCACTTTTGGCCTTCATCTACATTAGAACTGAAGTTTGCATGACTTTCTTCAATATATATATATAAATTTTTTCTACTATCAAAATAATGTCCTGAGCTACCTGCAAGCAGAGTTTTGGCACATAAATAAACAGCAAGCATATGAGAAGCTAAAGAAATTGTGTGGTAATTAAATCATGTCTTTTTTCTCAGGAAAGGGTGCGCTTCCATAATACTGGTATTTCATGGGTCCCTGGAGTCATTGTAATGAGCATTGAAGATGGTTATCAAGGTGTCCCAGGTTTATCTCAGCTGGATCCCGTGTGAGTAAATATAGCTAAATGCCTCTCTTTTATAGCTTAATGCTCCCTTTTTTTTTTATGTAAACGCATGACAGTAATAGAGTTGTCATTCTTCTTCTTCACAGCTACTCATATATTGTCGTTATCTTCAATACATGTCCAACTGAGGTCTCATTTGCCAGTCCAGCTCTGCGAGCAAGAGCCCTTGAACTACATCCAGTACAGGTGATCATTTTCCCTAGACAAAGTTATTAGGGTGAGCCCATAGGCTTCTCTGAAATTGACTAGTCAATTTTCTCAATGGACGACTCAACTTGAAATTTGTGGGTGAATCTTTGTTAGACACATGTATTTCTTGCTTCGTTGGATAATTTTTAATTGTCCACTGTGGAATTTTGTTCAGGCGGAAATAGTTCTAGTTAAAAATTAAAGCACCCAATCCCTTTCCCTGCCTTCCCAATACTACCTCAATTGACAAATAAGGACTGATAGCCTAAGACCTTAAAAGCTCTCAAGCTGTTGAAATCGAATAATGGGAGTAGGAGCTGCTGCTGCTCAACTGATTCCCTGAGTGCCGTATTCAATTTTCGTAGTTGCTTCCCGATGCATCAACATGAGCTTAAAATATGTTATTTTCATCGTTCTTCTTGACCATTAATTGATTTTACTTGAAAATCTGGTGCAGTTGATGTCAGCTGATGATGTAGTTAAGGGTTCATCATACATTGCATCTTCTGGGTGCTTCAATGTGCCCCCAAGGACAACATCCGTGTTTGTCGAGCGCCGGGAAAATTGAGCTGTATGTATTGGTTCTGCCAATAGCTTCCATTAATAAAGAATGAAGATCAGAGAAAACCCAGATCTGCAACAAAAAATTTCACTTTCAACAACAATGAGGGGTGATTGTGTCAACGGTTCTTTAGTTCGAGTATACATGGTTAGAGGGTGATATTATGATCTAATAATTGCGCACACACCAACAAAAATCTTATGTGAAATAGTTTTGGTACTCATGAAATGGACCAGACCATGTTGTGTTGACAGACTGAGCGTATAATGGAGTGCATGAATTTGGAGTGGATTCCCTCGCATTCCTGCAGTGTTGAAAGGAATTTTAATTTATTTTTTGTTGTCGGATTGTTTGCTTATCTGCCATATACACGTTCCATTGAGTGGCTCTGAAGCTACTGAATCTCTGGATGACTTGTGAGATAATAATAAATAAATAAAAAGTATTGGGAGGAAGGCAGAAGTCCAGAATTGGTGCAGATCTTTTACCCTAACATTCCCGCAACTCAAAATTTGCATAAAAATAAGAATGGAAAAAATCGCTTCTCTGCTTTTATCCTGAATATGTAACCATTAAGTATTGCAAGTAGGTGAGAAATTTGTATACATTTATTGGTTGATCGTTGATTAGTGGTGAATCTAGAAATTAAATTGAGGGGGGCTTGGTTTGGTAACTTTGGTTAGTGGTGAATCGAGGAATTTATAGAAAGAGGGTGAAAGCTTGACGGAGTTCTGTTTAGAGTTTTTTTTTGGGGGACATAGGCTTAGAAATTAGGATTTTATGATCTATACGGGTTTAGTTTAAACTTTTGAAAGGACTTTCATATTGGACACTTCAACTAAAATATAAAAATTTATAAGAAATTGATTTTTTTTTTGAGGGCTTTCTATAGGATATATTTGCCACTGTCGTTGATGATGGAGCAACCAGCCAAGCAAGCAAAAACAGTGGTGGTGGTGGTGTACATGCTGTTACTGGTGTATATATCGTTCACAAGTGTGTATATATGCGTTGTCAAAATGTGAGAGAGAGAGTGTGAAACGGAATCCATAACTCCTCACTGTCTCTAATTTTGTCATTTTTTCTGTTACATTACTCTCTTCCTTTGTTTTTGGCTCTTCTAACAATAAATAATACCTTAAACAACACACATACAATAGTTACTGTTCTATTGTCCATTTTTGACTCAATGCACTCTATATTTATATATCCAATTCCACTCTCCCCCCACAACCCTTGCTTCCTCTCTCCCTCTCACCCCTCCTCACCCACCAACCCAAACAAAAAAACATCCTCTTCTGTCTCTCTTAGAGGTGGTGGAGGAAATTAAACATGGAGGAAGCTCCAGCTCCAGAGGAAGTGGAGTCATTGTGGTTGAAAGACCAGACCCACATCGTCAAAGGCAAGAGGACCAAGCGACAAAGGGTCCAATCTCCAACCCCAATTGATGTAAATTCATCAAGTGGGGAGAAAGACAATACCAATACCAATTCCAATGACTATGAATATCAAGATGGATTGATAGAAGAAGAGGACGAGGACATGGACATGGCGAACTGCCTAATCCTTCTCGCGCAAGGCCAGTCGAGAATTTCTTCACACAAACAAGATCATACTGATCATCATTTGGGAGGTTACAAGTTTAACAGCAGAAAATTAATCGAAACGGCCTCTAATGGTGGAGGAAAGGCAGGGTGTTACGTTTATGAATGCAAGACTTGTAAACGAACGTTCCCATCATTTCAAGCATTGGGTGGTCACAGGGCTAGTCACAGGAAGCCTAATAACAAGTCCTCCTCCACCTCCACCTCCACCTCCACTGCTGCAGCAACAGAGGAGAAAAAACAGTTTCTCTCATCCTTGGACGAAGAATTTGATGGTCATTACAAGAACATCTCTACACTTTCTCTCCAATTGAGTCACAACAACAGAAACAAGGTTCATGAGTGTTCGGTTTGTGGTGCAGAGTTCACATCAGGGCAGGCCTTAGGTGGTCACATGAGGCGTCACCGGTCGAGTAGTACTGCTGTTGGAACCAACAACATTGCCTCGACATTGGCTCCAACAACATTGGAATTGGAATCTGAGCAAGTTAAGCAGCAAAGACAGGTACTTTCATTGGATTTGGATCTCAATCTTCGTCCTTCTATCCCTGGAGACAATAATCAGAACAGCGAACCCAAATTCGGCATCGCTTCCAATACAACACAACAGCAACAATCGCCCAATATCGTCTTCTCCGCCCCGGCCTTGGTTGACTGCCATTACTAACGATGTTAATTGCCTACAATTTGACCGTTCTTGAAGCTGATATCAAAGTTGATCATAGAGATTCTTTGTTTTTTATTTGTCATACATATACTCTGATTCCCAAAATTATAACATTCTTTGTTTAATTTGTTATTCTTTGATTATTAGTAATTACAAGGAACTTGAATTCTTTGTATGTGTGCTCAAAAAGAGAACACTTGATTCTGATTCATAAAAAGTGCATGATAGGGCACCTTCTTGTTTTTTCTGCTACTCCATCATTGCTTTTGATCCTTTTCAGTGGCAGAGAATGTTTTACACACTTGCACATACTTGGAGATGTAATCAGAGAAGAGGGTTTTGGAATTCACACCACCACCACATGCCAAAAGTGTCGAGTTGGGTTTCTTTCTTTTTTTATCATTGTTTCAATTACAAGAATGCTATCTAAAAAAGAAAAACTAAAAAAACTTCTTGTGTTGGGGCAATTGACTTGTATTATCACAAATTTGGTCGTGATAATAACCATTTTAATGAAGGATTAAATTAGACAAAATACTTTGTGTTAGCCGTTTTTAATTGCGACCGAGATTGATGAGCATATAAGCTTTGTGGTCTAATGATAAATTTGCAAGGGTGTAACTTAAATGCCATAAGTACAATTTATAAAAACAGTCTTCCAATTACACCCACTAGATGAGTCCTTGTGCGATGTTATTTATCTATTGTCGAGTTGCCAAGTTGATCATTTTGGTATGTGTGTAATTTAGTCAAACTACTTAAGCTAATTAGGGCTCTACTATCATTCCTAAACTAATTAAAAATAGAACGCAACTTCATTAAATAATGATAGAAGATCATGTATTAAACTATTTAGGCTATGCTTTGCATTTTATAAATGAGGGTTTGAGAGATATTGCGTTGGGAGGGATTGAGAGATATTTGATTTTTAAGTATAATTATTGTTTGAAAAATTAGTAGGATTGATTTACAAAATATTTTATTAAAAAGATTATTATAACATTTTTATTAAAATGTGAACATTTATGAATCACTCAATATAAGAGGTTTAGATTTGAAATATTGAAAAGCGTTTAGAAGAATTTGCGAACCCCTCCAAAATCCGCTCATAATTTTTACCTAAGACAAGTCTAGAGAGGTTGGTTACAATTTTATTGAACAACTTGTAAAATAAATAAATAAATAATAATAATAATCCCGCTCATGACCTTGTTTATGACTGTTATTAGTATTGGAGGAAGAACCAACATCAGAATTCAGATATCCTTTGTGCCTCTTGGAAATAAAACTCTTGCCCCATCGACAACTATCCAGCTTTTGCAATGGGCAGCGGGAGCAAGAGGAAGCATTCACAGTCATCTGTGTCTACTTCCTCCTCTGATGATTCGGACTCCAATTCCGACTCCTCCGACGTCTCAAGAAGGCGACGAAGGCACCGGAAAGATGACGCGTCTTCAAGGAGGGAGAAGGAGAGGAGGAGAGCCAGAGAAGAAGAGGAGAGGAGGAGGAGGAGGAGGAGGAAAAAGGAGAGGAAGACGGGAAGAGAAAAAGATAGAAAACATCGGAAATCAAGAAAGAAGAGAAGTTATGACTCTGTTTCTGAGGCTGCTTTGAGCGCTTCCGATCCCGAGAGCACGCAGGTTGGGCCAGAATTTGTGATGCGAGATATGTTGAGGGAGTTTCCGAACGTTGGTGGTGACCTAAAGCAGGTAACTGTGGGTTTCTCTCTTCTTTTTGCTTATTTGTTTCTTAATTGCTTTGCTTGATCTCTCACAATATTTTTCCAGAGCCTTGGAACAACGAAGCAAGGCCGGAAATCAAGAAAATAAATAGTCAAAGCAAAACAAGTAACGTTTTCATTCCATATTCCTTCATCAGCCCTAAATCAACATGCGGTATCCCGTAATTCTCAAGTCAACACGAGCAATCTCTCAAGACCCCAACACCCATATGAAACTTCCTGTCCATATTTTCGACACTTCCCTAAAACTCTCAAGCCTATGATCAAGTACAACTATTAGTTTTGATGCATTCGATATTTCGATTTGGGACCTCGTGTCACCACCCAATGCAGAGCTCTACTAGCATAAACCCCGTTCTTTTTAGTTTCAAATTAGCAAAATTCAAGTTCTTAGTATGAGAGCAAAATCTATTCTCTTTTTATATTAAGAGCATAGAACATTATGCTGCCTATCTGCGTGTGGCTATGACCCAGGATATTCCAGTTTGGCAGTTAGGGCTCTAGGTTGAATTGGTTAGGAATGAGAGATATTGGTTTATAAAAAGAGAATGGTTCATCATTGGGGGCCATTTAACAGTTTAAGATGTAGTTTAAAGTGGAAAATCATCCCGACCTTATATATTTACATTCCGATAAGTTTTCTATGCTGTAAAATGCAATTCAACAAGTTTGGTATTATATTCATGAACTGCAAAAATTTCATTGTGGTTCTTACTGTGTTATGAATGATTAGATATATAACTATACTGGCATTTGTAGTTGATTCTATAATTTTGTGACCCCCTTTTTATTCTTAATGTCCGTTTTGGTTTGCAGTCCTCTTTTCTAAACTGCTGATTGGTTAACTTTCTAAGTCACTTATGGTTGGCTCTCGTTTCTTTTCTTTTCCCTAAACCTTGTCGCCATAGCTTCTCCAAATGATTGATGATGGACAAGCTGTTGATATCAAAGGCATATCTGAAAGCTCTTTGGTCAAACACTTGAAGAAGCTGTTCCTTTCGTTAAATCTCAAGGAAAATGGCGATAATGTTTTCCTACTGCGGTCAAACGCCCGTCCAACTTTGGATGTTGTTGGACCATTGATTCAAGCTAATGCAGAAGGAAAAGATAAACAATCAGATAATTCTCTGCCAGTGAAGGATGCACATGTAGTTCCTCCCGATCCAGATCACAGACCAGCCCTAGATGAAATCTATTCAACGGTAATGGGTCCAAGCGAGAATTCTTCTGCAAGTAAAAGAAGGTGATTGCTCTTGATCTGATATATTTTTTCTTCTTCTAAGAAGCAAATAGTTTAGCCAGCAATCGAGCAATTGTAGTGAGTACCTACATTCATGTATTGAAAAAGTGAGATTTGAAGAATTGAAATTGGTTCAGTTTGACAATATATTTTTGTCTACCTGAATCATACTGGTCTTGCTCTCATTTCATCGCAGGATAATCGGCCCTGAAATGCCGTCAGTTGATTTACTTGCTGCAGCAGCCAAATTAACAGAAGCACAGGCTGAGCTCAGGTTTGTGCTAAATGAGGTTTCTTAAAGATTTTTCTGTTATTGGTGCATTAGAGTTTGAATGGCTAGTATGTTTTCTCTTTGACATGAATTGACACATAATATTCCATGCATTAAGTATGTTTTTTCTCACATTCCTATCAAAATGAAGATGCTTGTTGATAACTTGATATGACATTTCTTAATTTCTCTTAATATAATTTCCCAGAGAAGCAGAGCTGGAGGAAGATTCTGAGCTCTTTATAGGACCTCCACCACCTGCTATGGTTGCTGAAGCTGAATCAGCAAATGAGGCTGAACGTTTTGAAGAGGTCCCTTATTTCACCCTTTAAAATATCTTTGCAGTTTTATTTTTGTTCTTGCATAATAGTGAGTTGCTACATTACTCACAAGTCATACCTGTAATGTCTAAGTCTAAGTTCTCAACTTTGCACTTTTGTTGAAGTGATGCTTATGGTGACGAGAAAATATCATTATTTATGTTGGTAATTTGGGTTTTAAAGAAGCCACGTAAATTGTGATTCAGAAAATAAAGCATTGTGATTTGTGGCCATTATCACAAGAATTCCAGCATATTATGATGCAAGAAGATCATTGATTTTTTTTTTCTTTTTAATTATAGAGTCAAGGAATCACAAAAAAAGATTTCCCTTTTAGTTAGTTCTTTTTCTTTAAGTCATTATGTTTGTCTAGGTCAGTCAGGTTTAGGAATCCTAATGTTTCCTTGAACCAATTGTTGTAAACCTCTAGTTAGAGGCTTGCTTGCCTCAAAAATAGAGGAAGAGAGGCGTTTATGCAAAGACGAATGAGATTCCTTACACATTCAATGAGAGACTGATACACTCTCGGTTAGCCTGAGAGCGGAAGTTGAGCTTACCCGGCCCTAAGAGAATTATGATGATCGTGTTCAATTGAGAACTTCAAGAATTATGTTCCAATTTCAGACCTAGGAATTAAGAATTTTAGCCCTAGCATTTCTTGAAATTGGGGCTGATTTGGGGGTTAGGGTTTTTTATTTTCCTCAATCCGAGTTAACATCTACATCAGTAGTTTAAAAACTGCATCATTGTAACATCAGAATGTTTTCAAATATTGGTAGTTTTTGAAGTCAGACTAGATGTTCCTTCTGCGCTCAGGTTTTTTATCAAAGTTTGTCTTATATTTCGTGTTTTTCTTTCTTTTGTTTGTCATAACTGAAAAAATCTTTCCTATATTGGTTCCATTCATGTTTATTCCTTCTCCTTTGTCATAATTTTCCTCTATTGGCACATGGCGAAATGATAGCCTACTTCAAGATATGTTGAATAGTAATCTACCATTCTACCTCTTAGAAGTATATTGCTTTTTATAAGAGGTAGGCTAAACGAGGTTCAAGTTAATGTTCTTTTGGCTTCCACGTCCTCTAAATCTGACGAGATGTTCCTTCTGCGGTCAGGTTTTTATCAAAGTTTGTCTTATATTTCGTGTTTTTCTTTCTTTTGTTTCTCATAACTGAAAAACTTTTTCATTTATTGGTTCTATTCATGTTCATTCCTTCTCCTTTGTCATAATTTTCCTCTATTGGCACATGGCAAAATGATAGCCTACTTCGAGATATGTTGAATAGTAATCTACCTCTTAGAAGTATATTGCTTTTTATAAGATGTAGGCTATACGAGTTTCAAATTAATGTTCTTTTGGCTTCCACGTCCTCTAAATCTTGTAACTGTCCACTGTAATTGCATTTAATTATATTAAATAATTTACTTTTTTACATTTATTTCGTCAGGTGACAAGAATTATGGGGGCAGAGGCAGATTCTCCATATGATGTTATAGGATTGAACAGAAATACATCTACGGATAATATTAAAAAAAGGTAAGATTGTTATAGGAAGCTTATCTGCTTCTAAACGTTTAGGAATGGCCTTGGCTCTTAATGAATTTTCCTTTCTACAGTTATGACTTCTGGTTTCCAAGTTACTTGAAGCCTGCTTTACGTTCCATCTTGTTTACCTTTTCAAATAATGTGATTTGTACTTCAATTTAGGTAAATAATCTTGTTTGCTTGGTGTATGGTTGTTTTTTTTGGGAATTTTCCAGGTGTTGCCAATGTTTTTTGGGTTTCAAGAATCTTCTGAATTAAGGGTTTTAGTTTTAAATGCTTTGTGGAAATTTTTAGGGTTTCTTTTTTCATTTATCAGATGTCCCCATAGGGCATTTAAATTTTAAAGTCTGATGGAGTATAAATCAGATATGATCATGGTAGGATATGATTTCCATATAAAAATTAGGCCAGGGGTGAAGTAGATGACTCTAAGAATAACATCAAACTCATGAAAGTCGATAGTAATTAGGATGTGAAATAACAGCACCAAGAAAGTACCCTTTTAAGCCCCTCCCCCGTGCCTCCCCTCTCACTTTTCCACACAGCTTTTCTTCTTTTCTTTGGCCTTTTCCTTTTACTATTTGGCTTTGATATTATCAAGTGGCTATCAGTCAGCTGGTAACCTCCTATATATATATATATCCTTTTCGTCTTGCACTTTGAACATAGTTCTTCATTGTGGAGCTCAGCAGGCAACCCAAATCTTAGCATCCATCTTGTGCAGCTTTATAACAATTCCACTATACTGAAATTTAATTAAAAAAAAACTCTACATGACGTCGAGAGTCTTGATCTTGGATTTGCCATTTTTTTACATTTATTCTAAAGCTTGTGTCAAATTTGAATTGGTGAGGGTAGAACATGTTACAAAATGTCCTACAAATTGCAGTGGTTATCGATTTGATATTTGTTACCCAACCTTTTCATGTGGTAGTTAATTTCTGAATTAATTGTGAATTTTGGTGAAATGCTTTGCTATCAGGTATTGGAAGATGTCTCTTTTGGTGCATCCAGACAAATGCCCTCATCCTCAAGCCCACCAGGCATTTATAATATTAAACAAAGCTTTCAAAGAATTGCAAGATCCAGATAAGGTGAAACATCTAACTGTGATATTTACATTGGAAATAGAAAGATTCTTTATACTATCAGCCCAAAATGATATTTTGTCTTGTAGTAATTAGAAATTTCTTTGACATCTTTTGGATCAAATCATATTGCAGTATCAGCATTTAGAATTGAAGTTATAAACCAGTTATTTATTCGTAAATTATGCTTTGTCATCATGTCATGTTGATTGAATTTGCGCTTTGTGATATGAAAGTAAATGCAACTTGACAGTTGGGTGGATCCTGCATATTCTGAACTCTGCTTAATGTTTGCGAGGCTGTGTTTGATCTTGATATTTCTTTCTTTCTAGCGAAAAATATTGGATGAAAAAATTAAAGCTGAGGATGAAAAGGAGCAATTTAAGGTTTGTGTCTAAGCCAAAGTTTCAGATTGGTTATAGACTTGGAATTTCTTAAGTTGACCAACTTTTTATGCAAATGTATTCTACTTCTGTAGGCTGAGTTGCGAGCAATGCGTGAAGCTGCACAATGGAGACGATTACAAGGTTTGCAACATCTGCTTTCAATAGGGTTTTTTCAATAAGTATTTAGCTATTCTCTCTTTTGCACGATCTCACAGTTGGAAGTCCCAGTAACCTTCATATTTTTCGGGTACCATTTGGCGGACCTTTTGTGACACAATATTTTTTTTAGAATTGATGGATTTTGGCTGCAGCAAATTGCGTCATATGATGCTTTCCATTATTATATACCTATTGTACTGATCGTTGCTAGGGTAGGTCTTATTTGAGCTACTGGAAACTATTATCTTTTTTCGTACATCAACCAGCATCCATGACCCATTTTTAACTTTCATAGTTTATGCTCAATAATATATTAGGCATTTGGTAAAAGTATAGGTCCTTTGAGTTGTGGAAATATGAGGTACTTGATGCCTCACAATTGCTCAGCATTTTATTTTCCTCCATCCATATTTTCTAGTGTGGGTCCAGCTACTAGATAGTGGTAAAACTGGTGGTCCTGAAAATGATAATTGCTCTTGTGCTCGAAGGTATATCAATGGAGGGTGATGATGAGCTCCTGGCTGAGATTGAAGTTAAAGTAGCACCAAAAAGAGATGAATGGATGACAACGCTTCCTCCTGAGAGAAAAGTAAGACCTCTCTAGTCTCTATCTATTGCTATCTGTCCATAAGTATTTCTTTTTCCTTTTTAGGTTGTGTAAATTTCCTGCACAGGTCATGTTCTCATTAAACCTTGATCTTAAATGTAGTCTTTCTAATGGGAGGCTCATCGTAATTTTGTTTTATTTGTGACACTACTATGACCGCTTGAGAATTGTGGATTTTTTTAGAACTTAATCCTGAACTCTTTAGAAAATAGGACTCTGTTGTGTGATGAGAACAACTTTCCTTAAATCATTGGTCTATAATTCTGGACAGTGAGTTCTAATATGGTAATTCATGATTGAATTGGGGGCTCTTGACCTACATCCACTGTTCAATATCCTCATGTCACCATATCGAAAATCTTGCATGGAGGCTACTTCTCCTTTGAAGGGTGGGTGAACTCAAGCATCTTGAGGTGTGTCTCTGGGGTCTCCAGGCTCCAGCGCATCTTTACTTCTGACATATTGCATGCATCTCCAAATGGATATCTGTAGTATGTATGTGCAAACCTGAATGCATTTTCTTCAACCAGATGGTTTGATAATGCCGTGCATTTCTGTAGCTCCATCATGGTGCTGTCTGCCTGAAATGTATCTGCTTCCACCTGCTGCTATAAATGTCTTTTATGGTTGTATTATCGTGGGCATAACTTGTCACCATGCATATGGGCATTTTGTGCATTGCTTCCGAGTATGAGTCAGGTGCTTGGTCAAGACTCTAGGTAAACGGGGTCGTGAATATATTTGAGGTGGATTGGAGATAGTGTAAGATATAGGAAGCGACTTGATGTTCATACAGAAAGCTGGTAGCATGATGCCCTTATTTAACTTGAGTGAGTTTAATCTTTATGAAAAGTGAGTGAGCTCCCCTCTTCTGTGGTTTATAGTTGATATGAGGACTTAAAAACCCATTCTCCGCAATGGTACGTTGTAGGCCAGCACTCTGAATCATCCCCCTATTAGAATTTTAAGCATTTCCGGTGATCATTAATTATGTACTCATGTTATGTGAATAAGCTTATATGACAAGAAATAATTGGAACTCTATGTTGCCTGGTTCAAATAGTTTTTGCCTAATTCTAACTCTCTTTTCTTAGCCTGGTGTGACCTCTCAATCTACTACGAGATTTAGCAAAAGCTCTAAAGAAGGACGGGGTGATACCAGTGTTTGGACAGACAATCCTTCAGACAGAGCCCAGAAAGCAAAAATGAAGTAAGAATTTTCCTTTGATGGTGTCAATGGTTTGAGGGGTGCTTATTTTCTAGATATCTTACTGGTCTTCTATCTTTGATTCATGTTGTTTTGTAATGCAAATAATTTAACGTAACAGTTATCTAGAAGCCTATAACGAGGCAACAGCCCTTGCTTCTAACGTCGAACAAAAGAAGGCGATGAGTACAGAGGCAGATTTGGTGGATCAATACAACAAAGCAAAACGATCCAAGTCATTGGTACAAAAGCATCAAGAAAAGTCGGGAGGCCGTTCGAAGAAAAAGTCCAAGCAAGTTAAAGAGAAAGAAGAGTGGGCCGGAAACCATCCATGGAAGCCTTGGGATCGTGAAAAGGATCTTGTAGCTGGAAGGAAAAATATAAAACTTGATTCAGAAAACATGGTTGACGGATTGGCTGGAAGATTCTCTTCTGGTTCATTTGAGAGGAACTTCCTTTAGGGAACCGGGGTCCGGGAACGATGGGTGGCTTGCATACTGAGAGGTTTCGCTCGCTTTGTCATTCTTCAAGCTTCTCTCTGCAGCATTGTGTGGCTTACATGTAAGGGTATGGGTTCAATCTATGTATTAATCTTTATAAATTTATTTAATTAAATTATGCCTAATCATAATAATAGGAATTCAAATTTAAGAGAACTAATTATTTCTTCTATAGTATGTCTCATTACTCAGTTTTTTGTCATGTATTGAAGGGTTTGTTTTAGCTTTCTCGAGTTTATCAATGGCCGGCCGGTCGCTAATAACAGTACTGTTATTATAGTCCGGGTTCGACTACCGGCAGCGGACCTAAGTTAAACTAAGGTCAAGGTTCAGGTATGATTGGAAGCTATGATTAGAATAATATGATTAGATACATATTTTTCATTGACCATTGCATATATACATGATAAATACAATACATATTCTTCAGTAGAATATAGTTTTTAGTTTCAAATTATTAACCATAATTTGCAAACTTCAGATTTGAAATTGAGACCGAGAACCAAGCAGATCATAATGATCTCAAACCTGTCAATATACAAAACACAAGAATGAAACAATATGTTCTTTGTGTTCGTATTAACATGAAGATGATGACTATAAATAAAATCATGTATTTATGCTTCTTTTAATTATTATGTAAGTACTTTATTTTCAAAAAAAATAAAAATTATGGCACAATAAAAAAAATTACGCCTCATTGTGAACGAATAATCTAATAGATTCAAAATTATAAGATAAATTTTTAATCACCATCACTTAAAATTTTGAAATTTATATTTGTAAGCATATTCTGCACATTATGTGGGCTCCCGACTACTTATAATTATTTTTTTATGATATTCTGTCGTTATATATCGTCTGCATTTAATTTTTAAAAGTGATAATACATCTATCCAAAATATAACTTTTATTTTATCCTCAAATGTATATGTCATGTGTTTTACAATTGATTATAAATACACATATAGCGTTTGACATCGAATATTTCACATCAATTACGATGTCATATTTTAAATAATAATTTTAATAAGAGCAAGAACTAACATAATGTGACACCTTGGGGCAACGTATCCCACAATGGTATGCTAGCGGGGACGCTGGCGCCTGCAGTGTTGGCCGCTTCTTTCTATTTTCTTTTCTTTTTAAATTATAATTATAATTTTATTTATGGAAAATATCTTGCAATTTATACTTAAAAATTATTTTTTAAAAAATTATATTAATAATTTATACTTTATACTTATAAAGAGGTTTTCCTTCCCATGCACCTAAAAATCCAATGATATAAAACACAAAAACATTTCACACTTTTCAGGTTGTCTTTAATTTTTATTTTGTAGAAAAAATGTATTGTTATATTCGTAAAATAGATAAACACAAATATAATTTTTAAAATTAAAAAATCAGCTCCATTTTATATCTCATGGGATCCCATAATTTATTCCATTGTATAATACAATGAAATAACAGATTTTATTACAGTGGAATGCGTACCATTACAATGGAATACATTATTTCACTGTGCTAGAATCTCTTATTCCATTGTGATAATACAATGGAATAACGTATGAGATATTTCATTGTAATAATACAATGGAATAACAGGTTCTAGTACAGTGAAATACATATTATTACAATGAAATACGTTATTCCATTGTAATAAAATTTGTTATTCCATTGTAATAATACAATGAAATAAAATATGGGATCCCATGGGATATATATCATTTTCCTTAAAAAATATATGTTGGATCCCAAAAGTTAGGTTAGGTGCACAAGATAGAAAACTTATACTTATAAATATTTATAATGAAATAAACATAATATAAATTAAAAATTACAAACGAAATAGACTTTTATCATACGAGTTGTTTCAATGCAAATTATAAACAAAATAGACTTTATCCCTAGCAGTCAGCTATATCTTATTAAAGAGCTTATAATAAACTAACGTTGAATTTTAAACTAGCCTATACGCACACAATGCAGACTATGCTAACACTATAAATATTCATCATCGTCATCCGAACCTTTATTCCAAAAAATTTAGGTCGGCTAAAACATAGTTGAGAATAATATTGAAAATTTGGTATTGTTTAGTTTTACAAATTATTGTAAATATTTCTGAAAAGGAAACTATAGAAATTATATAGTAGGCAAAAACAATTGAAAATGAAAATTTCCCAAAGTTAGATTACATCATCTTCAGCTTCTCACATGACATATATGGCATGAATTATTATTATGATTATGATTACTATTATCTTTATGGTTCAAAACTTTGATTACCATGGCGTTGGCGCAGATACTGGCGCGGATATTGCACTAGAAGGCAGAGATGGTGCAGGAGCTGGAGGTAAAACCTTATACTTCCCTGTAAATATAAATAAATAGGACAAGAAAACCATGCATTACATGCCATTTTCGACATTAAGAATGTATAATTCGAAATCAAGAATTAGGCACTGACCACACAGAATGAGATTATCCGGGGCTGGTTGTTCCTTGATGGGGTTATTATCGGGATCGAAAATTCGAATGTAGAGCTCTTGCCCTAGATACCAGTTCTTCAAGCTTCCAGATCTCAGGTTCCACATTCCTGGATTATCAAGAAATGCATATACTGCTGTCCATTGTCCAGGATATACCTGCAGTACATACATACATATAAAAAGGTAACTAAACAACTTTCGATTTCCCAGTAGAGGCAGAAATTAGAAAACTAGATGCTTAAAATAAGATATGTAGGGAGTATAGATGTGTTTTAGAGAGGAAAAGAACCTGAACAGTAGCCCGAACAACAGGATCATGGAGATTATAAGTCGAACGAGAAGCAGGTATCCATTCTCCATCACCAAATCTAAGAATGGAAGATCAGTTGAATTATTAGTTTAACCAGTTTGAGCCACAAAAACTAGAAGTAAAAAAACAATCCACCCCTTAGTTGATGTAATTATGTATTGTACATTTGTATACACACACACACATAGATATATAACTTACCCAACAACAAAGAATCGAAACCCATCCAAATGCCAAGAATCCATGACTAGTAAATCATTCTTGAACACAAGCTCAATCCACCCTTTGTGGATACCACTTGCAACAAAAGTTCCAAGAACATCACCAACATTGGTAGTATTAGTTGGGAATTGGTCAAGTACATACACACCGGCCCCGTCCGAAAACTTATCAGCCAGTTTCAGTGGGGTATCAGGGGTAAGGTAAGACACCTTGTTGACTGTGTAGTGAAGTGAACCCCCGATGATAACTGCCTTCGATCCACGAAGGATGAAGGTTTGTGATAGTGTCACATTTGATACATTGAAGGATCCTTGTGGATTAGGCCTTGCCGCTCCCGTTGTTATGTTCCACCTTTTCATAAGTTCGGAAAAAGTAAGTTGAACTAAATTCTAAACCTTAAACTCTAGCAACTATGGAAAATGTTAAACTCAATCATACAAAATTTGAAAGGACGACTTGTTTATAAAGTTGAAATACCTAATTGATCGAGCTTGACTAATTGAGAATGCCAGATCAAATGGATCGGGCCCGACAGGGAGAGGACCAGTAGGAGTGATTGTGGATGTGTCATAGTGTAGAACCCCTACACCCACAATACTGCTTGAATCAGGAGCTTGAAACATTTTAGGACTAGCCACAATGTAATAGTCCTTAAATTCTTGATCAGCTGTGACAAGAACGGAGTAAGATTGCCCAACATGAACATCAAGAGAGTCCAATATCATTTGACTAGTGTAAGACCCTTCTGTCTCAACCAAAATCATCCTATGGTTTTGAATCCTAAAATTGAAGCTCCATGTACTCCCAACATTCGATATCCGTAGAAGGTAGGTCTTCCCTGTACAACAAGAATTATGATCAGACTGTTGAAGAATGATTACAGCTGTGTAAACCATAATGAAAGGGTCATACAGTTTGCAAGTATTAGTACCTTTTGTTACTGTAAATGACTCGTAAGTTTTAGACACAGGGTTCTTATATGGTCCTTTACCATTCATGAGCATCCAATTAGGTATGCTAGTTCGGGAAAAGAAGTCTATGGTCTTCATCGAGGTCCTAACTTTCTGTCACAGCAAGTACCAAAATTAATCATTTGTTTATGCAGTTTAAACTCAAATAGCAGAAAGACTATTTTTGTAGTTTGAACCTGTAATGTATAAATTGCAATAAAGTGTCGCATTTGATTACCTTGTAACTAGTGTTGTACCAATCCCCAATGAGAAGATCAAACTCAGCTTCTGGTTTAATGAATGGTACCTCAATAACGGCACGATTATTGACTCTGATGGGACCAAAACCTCCTCCGGCTTTTTGGAAACTGAGGGATGGGAAGTAGAAGAAGGCACCAATTTGGTCCTTCAGCACAAATACATAAGTCCAGTTCATACCTGGTAGGATTGGACAATTTGTGCCAGACACGCCCTCTTGCCATGAATTCAATCGTTGTTGTATACCATTCCTACAATAATACAAGACAAATATGATTTAAACCAAACATAGTATTATCAATTCACTAAATTTATATGTTCTATATTGTATATACCATGTAAGCAGCAGAGGCTCATCCATCTCATTGAACACATTGACATGAACAATATCGTTGGTCGTTCCATTGATAAGGGGTCCAGGGAACAATCCATTGATGGTTATAACCTGTTAGAATCATATACATATCCATGAATCACAAAGTATGTTTCCAGGTGAATATAGGATTTGTACAAGCATAGAAAGAACTCATACAGGTTGGTCTAAAGACACTGGTTTGATTGTTGTATCAATTGCAGCATGCCATTCATAAAAAATATGGTGACCTTCACCATTAGCATTTGTGACTAAGACAGCAAGTAGAACTGCCAAACCGACGATTAGCCATGGACGCTCACTGGAGACTAGCATCTCACAGATCATTACCGGTATTATCTTCTGAAAGGATTCGAGATTATATATATCCTGTGATTGTCTAAACTCAGGACAAGAAAATTTTGGAAGAACTTTGAGAGTAAGCAGAAAGATGAGAAGAAATGAAAAAAAGAAAAGAAATTGAAATGAAGAAAACTAATTTGGATTAAGCAAGGCCTAGAATACATTGGTGGAAACAATAAATTATTTGTGAACAAGATTTGTCTTGTTTTCCTCATCACAATGTTCCAGTTAGTTACAGCTAATATAAGAATACAAAGATTAGTTATTTTGTTCCCTATGCACTCTACGACAAGTCCTGCTCCAGCTCAATCCATATACTAAGTAAGTACTTCTATTATACAAGTCAAGACAAGTATCTGATTTATATTTCCATGAAATAAATGCATTTCTACTATCACAAGTTCACAACAAAAAGACAGAGTAATGGCATCTGTTGTCTTTGTGAACTGCATTTTGGTCTATGCATACAAGCTCACCTAGGTTAAATTTGACATTGCTTATTTTGATTTGCGAACAGTGTTTTGATGAATGTTTTCGAAGAAGATTATAGCAGTAAATTTCTTTTCTTGGATACACCGGGTATTGTATATTCTCATAAAGATTATGTCTTGTTGTATAGTTTGTGTTTCTATTAGTCCATTTGACCTTACTTGCAAGGCACAACTTCCTTAGATGGTTTGGTAATTTTAATCCGTCAATCACAAGTGCCTTGCCAGATACAGGCAAGTTTCTTGGAGGATGTTGATTGACTTGCATCCTATTCTAAGAGGAAATCTAAGCCTGATTAGGACATGTCGAGAAACAGCAGCTTTGTCTGGTAAAGATTGAGCCCTTAATATCAAGAAGGTAGATTTGTTAACAAGTTGCTTCCATTGATTTTAAAATTGATATGTTTTGCATCATCTCATTATTGTATAGCTACCATCACAAAGAATTGTGGGACTAAACGAACTATAGAAGTAGTAGAAGTTTGTAATGATGAAATAAATTAAAAAGGCAACTGATCAAGAGACTAGTCAGTTCTAACCATCACTTTGTTATTAATATGCTGTCCAAGGAGCAGGAGACGATGGACTAACTGAATCTCTGACAGAATCACCAAAAGTACCTGCATGTGGAGCAAGAAACAGACTAATTGCAGCATTACTAGAATTGCTGAAAATACCTGTAATTGACAAACAAAAACAGTTTTATCAGCAACAATGTACTGTCTTGAACAATTCTGGTGACATGTTAAGGCCGAAAAGTTGAAACTTAATTTGCACTAACCACATAGAAGGAGGTTACTGGGAGGAGGCTTCTCCTTGGCAGGGTTGGGATCATCATTATGGACTCTTATGTAGAGTTCTTGTCCTAAGAACCAATTTTTCAAGTGTTGTGACCTCAAATTCCACATTCCAGGATTGTCTAAGAATGCATAAACAGCAGTCCATCCTCCTGGGTATACTTGCACCGTTGATCGGACTACAGGATCAACAAGGTTGTAATTGCTGCGAGAATCTGTCGTGCAGTCTCCACTGCCAAACCTAAAATGCCATAAAATAAAAAAAAAAAAAAAAATCGATTTGAGGTTCAAATAATTGTAGTTTGCTCAAAGAAAAGTTGAGTTTGGCATTGTTTATCCGCTTCTGTTACATACCCAACAACGTGAAACCCGAAACCATCTAAATGCCAAGAATCCATGGCATTGAGATTATTTTTGAACACAAGTTCTATCCACCCTTTATGATTTCCAGTAACAACAGATACTCCATATGCAGCACTAGCACTGGCAGATCGAATAGGAAATGAATCAAATTGGTATACATCAGGTCCATTAAAAAAGTGATCGGCAAGTTTCAATGGGGTGTTTCCTGTGTGATACGAGACATTGTTGATAAGATATCATGGAATGCCATCAATTTCACTAGTTGAGCTCTGTAGGATGAAAGTTTGTGACACGGTTACATTTGTTACTTTGAAGGTTCCTTGCGGATTAGGCCTTGCTGTCCTGCTGTCAAGTTCCACGTAGCCAAAGATAACAAATAACGCTTGATCATATTTTTCAAAAAATATCAACTAACAAAATTTGTGTAAATAATTAAATATAGAATTTAACATTGCCGGTTACCTGGTAGACCTAGCTTGAACAATTGAAAAATCTAGATAAGATGGATCAGGTCCACTAGGCAGAGGACCAGTAATTTTGTGTATTGGAATTGGAATAGAGTAGCACACCTAAACACAAAAGGCAGGTAGAATTGGTTGTGTAGAGAAATTTAGGACAAGCAACAATGTAGTAATCAGCATCGGCTTGATCGGCCGTGACAAGAAGCGAGTATGATTGACTAACATGAACATCATGAGAATCCAGTGTTATCTGACTGGTGTAAGACCCTTCTGTTTCAACAAGCACCATTTGATGTTTCTGAATCCTGAAATTAAAACTCAATGCACTGCCCACATTTGATATTCTAAACCTCTATGTCTTGCCTGCATGATCAAACACCCAGAAATCATTCTACACCCCAATGAATCAGATCAATGTGAATTGTGAAATCACTGCCTTTACAATGTATGTAGACATACCTTGAGTGACAGTAAAGGACTCATAGGCTTTTGACATTGAGTGTCCATAAGGGCTTTTGCCATTCATTAGAATTGTATCAGGAATACTTCGGTATGCCATCTCTTTGTTTCCCAGCACTGACCTTGTTTTCTATCACCATCAAAAGGGTTAGCATTACAGAACATTTGAGCTAAAATGGTGCAAGCTAAGAACAAATTTTCAAGGCAATTACCTTGTATCCATCATAGTACCAGTCACCAATGAGAAGATCGAACTCAGCTTCCGGTTTGTCAAAGGGTAAAAGGATGACTGCACGATTATTGACTCTAATTGGACCAAATCCTCCACCAGCTTTTTGGAAGTTAAGCAAAGGAAAGTAGAAGAAACTACCAACCTGGTCCTTGGTTTGGAACACATAAGTCCAGTTTCTGCTTGCCATGAATTCAGCCTCTGTTGTATGCCATTCCTACCATCACCACATCCACTTCAACATTATCTCAAATTGAACTAAAAAGTCTAAGTGACTCATTGTTCTGTACTGCATACCATGTAAAAAGTAATGGTTCATCCAAATTGTTGAACACATTCACATGGATAAAATCGTTGGTAGTGGCATTGATAAGAGGTCCTGGAAACTTTCCATTGACAGTAATCACCTGTCACATACAAGCACATAGGCAATTCACCATTAGCATTATATATATTAATAAAAACAGTATACGATAGAATACCAGATTATTTTAGAAAAACAGATCATACTGGTTGACCTATGGTGGTATCAATTGCAACATTCCACTCTGGAAAGATATCAACTGCATTGGCACCTTCAACAAAGATTGCAAGAGATGCTGCATATGCAACGACTATTCCCAGAAGAGACCTTAGAGAGGCCATTGCTATGAAATCACACTAGGAGTACACATAAACACAACTATTTATATGGATATGCTAATGCTTGAAGGGCCTGAAAGACACTGTCAGCTTATAGTATGAACTTAGCGAAAACAACAACCAAAAAGGGCAACAAATAAGCATACAATTTGTTCTGAAGATCTTACTAGAATACTTCAGTATACTAAGCCGGCAGATATATGCATTGTTTTGTCCAACTCTTATATATGCCTGGGCCAAGCCAGTTCTCATTTCTGCCTTTTAGAGTTTTGACACAGTCCATATTGTACATCAACCATATTGTTTCACTGGGACGGCCTATTTGTTACACAAATGTTACATAGTTTGACCACAATATTTGTTCCATGGAAAAGTATGCTAGGATGGTCAAATGGAGCATTTAGTGTCTGGTACTTAGTTAAGAGATCAATGAAGACAAACAATTAAAGAAGTCATTATACTATAGAACAAAATTAAATCTAGTAATTCCAGAGAGGGAATAAAGGAATAAGTGTTAAGAGATGATGAAGCAGATAAAGAATATAGTTGCTCAATCTTACAAAAAAGTGGCCAGCAGCTGCAGTAATACAGAGGATGCAAGCATGATTAGGCATAATTAAAGCATGTTTAAGTGGCCTTTTACGTTCGCCGCATACCATTTCAGAAAGAAAAAATATATAACATCTCCTTAATCTATTATACAGCAGTGGCCAGCTCTTCTATAAGGCTCAAACCGAGGCATTCAGTTAATGGGTTTTCAGTCCATATTTGGAATGATGGTTATAGATATATTTACATAAACAACGTTTATGTAACATCAAAAGGAAGCTGTTTAATGTATTGATCAAGGTAAGTTGTATTCCAACTGTTATTTCACGTTCCTATAATCCTAGAATAAAAAACTAAGCATAAATTTTATTTTTCAAATAGTTAATATTTTATAACAGCACCAAGGGGTGAACCCAAGAACAAACAAGATTACATGTCTGAGAATTTCAGACAATAAAAAATATAAGAACAGGTTCTACATTTGTTAGATAAAAAAAATAAATAGCACAAATTCTACTCAATCAAAGCTTAAGCACGGAAAGCCATCTATCCAAGAAAACCACAATGGAGCACGCCTTCATGGAAAATTCTGGAATTTCATTCCCTCCGGATTAACCAACTGGTGGAATGAAAGAGCAAACTTTTTCTTGTCTTTGTTATAGAGGAAAGGAAATGTCATGCCTCAACTTCCAAGATCCAATTACTACAAGGGACAGGGACCCAACTTATGCCCATTAGACTCCACTGCCAAGGAGAAGTTAAGCAAGAGACCCAACTTCGTCAGACTTTCATCGCCGTGGAGAAGTGAAGCAAGAGACGAAGGACAGTTTCTCCCTCCTCCTTACATAGAACACATTTGTTAGGCAAGAGAGACCTCTTCTTTTCAAATTGTCAATGGTAAGAATTCTTCGCCACAGCGCCTCCCAAAAAGAAGGAGACCTTAGCTGGACAAAGGGTACGCCTCACATATCCGAAATTCGATTTGCCATCAAAAGATAAGTATAGAAGGAAATAACGGAGAAAATCAAGTCAGGAGAGAGTAACCAACACATCTTGTCAACCATAAGTAAGGTCACTAACCATGGCCTCTTCGTTACAAACCATCCTTTGAATCTTAAGGGGGACATTATTGATCCACTTACCATGACCTAATGTGTATTTGAACATACAAAGAAAAAATAAATGAAACAAAACGAAACATATTTACAAGGAAAATAAGACGTGACATACAGCCCAAAATATGGAGAAAAAGCAGCTATGGCTCCAAATAGAGCTATATAGTATGGTACAAACTTATGCAATTCTGTTTTGAAGAGTTGTTAAGATCACCTGTTCCACACAGCTCCAGCTTGCTCCATGTTTCTGCTTTGCTTTTTTGTACTGTGTGTCTCCCTCTGCATCTGTATAACTAGATTTTGATTATGAGCAACAACCGCCATTTCTAGGGGTTTGATGTGGTTGTTTCTGTTTCAAAGTATGTCTCTTTGCTTCTACAACGGCAGACCCTTTTTCTAGCAAACTTGGTACCTCGAGTATCTGTACACTAATCGAATCATTAGGGCACACACAAAGTATCAAATGAGGTATAATGTTTCTATAACCATTCAGCATTGTCAAGACAGAATAGCAAAAACAATATAGCCAGGCATTCATATACATGAATTCATTGGTTTGGTACATTCTGTAACACCTGCATTTCAAAGAAGCTCGACCAACTGAGTTCCACGATCAATTGCAGGTAGTTCATTGTGTTTTGATTTTGATAAGCAGCAGATATATGAGAAGAGATTCCCTTCCTTTTGTTTGAAGGAATATACAGTTTCAGAGGAACTTTTGTCTGAGACTCAAAATAGATTTCAAGCTAAAGAAATCATTTGCAATTCCCCATGGACTACTGGAATGTATTGCGCATTAAAATACAACACAGAAACTGCACGAGCTTTTTGGCGTACTACCTTAAGTGTGACATCTTTGAAGCACTGCTGTACATTTGTTCCTGTCTTAGCGCTGCATTCAAGGAATGATGAACACTTATACTGCTGTGCAAGAGATATCCCCTCTTCTCTAGTTACAGCTCTCTTACTGTCCTGAGATATATTAATATCTTAAGAAGACAAGAAGCAATTTCTTTTTATAAACTACATTTAATTTGAAGGAGAATATGTACATATATTTAGGCATGTATACTAGTCAAGTATCCACATCTACCAATCTTAAATATTGACTTTCCATGAGAGTTCATAATACAAGTAATTTAAGGGGAAAATCAACTAACTAGACAACTTACCCTATCAACTTTATTTCCCACAAGAATTTTGATACAATCATGATTTGTGGAGTAGAGCTCTACTTCCTTTGCCCATACATCTGACAAATTTGTAAAAGTTTCTCGCCTTGTCACATTATAAACTAAAATCAAATCAAATCAGAAGCTAGATAAAAAAAAATGAAATATTAACATTATGAAACATATCATCAATATATTTTAGTCACTATTCATATCAAGAATGATTCCATGTGCACCCCTATAATAAGAGCTCGTTATTGGTCCAAAACTTTCCTATCCAGCTGCAATAGAACGAATGTGTTACTATACCAACTAGAATGTAAAAGTATTTCAATGGAAGAAAATCTCTCCGTCACCAGTTGCATAAAATTATCTAAAACAATCATTCTGAGGAGGTAAGTCCGGAAGTGTGTTTTAGAAAATAATTGATTCTTTTGAGCCCATTCTCATTGCTGAAATTATTGTGATTATCTTGTGTAGTTCGCAGTTGCACTAATTTAAAAAATATTGTTTGTCCAATGAATTCTATGATTATATCAAAGATAATTTCTGAATATAAGGTATTTGAACAAAGTCACTAAGGTAGTATAGTTTGAAACTTTATTTGAAAACACAGTGCAGAAACTTTTCAGATTTACCAACCACCTGTATCCCAAATTGTAAGCTTCACTCTTTTCCCTCCAAAAGTGAATAGCCTGATCTTAAAATCAACACCTAAACAGCGTAAAAACAACAAGAAATTGTATAAAAAAACATATCAGTATACAAAACTGAAAACAAGAGGGGTATCAAAATAAACAAATTATATTTGGATCACACCCTTTCACATGATTGTAGGCGATTGAGTATTACTAATATATACATTCCACATGATTTTAACGTATAGATAATAATAATAAAAAAAACATAATGTCATTTAAAATGGGATTTACAGAAAAATTTCGTTTGAATAAACTAATAAAAATTGCTTGCAGAAAACAGAGAAAGAATACACCCGGAGTGCGTAGAACGCACAATTTGGAAGCTGACTTTTAATCACACACATTAATGAAAATGAAAAGCGATTGTGACAAAAGGCGGAAAATTCTCCAGTAAAGGCTGTATGTAATGCAAGAGGTACATCAAAATCAGATCAAGAAGCATGAAAAAACCTAAAACATATGGTGGATTGTTGCTATGTGCATTGGTAAGAGAAAGCCGGAAACAACAATTCCACAACTATTAGGCAGTTGTTTCTGGTTACACTTAAATCAGTACAGATGGGTTTGTGACATTGAACCTTAAATGCCAACACCCCTCAAAGTCTCAATAACCTCATCTGAGTTCACAAACACAAAATTGACCGAATTGATATGTATAAGAAGCTTTGTTTCACACAAACCTAAATCACTTGCCAACAGTAAATCAACCAGAGATGGGCTTTTCCAGTTCTAGCCACCAAACTCACAAATACTAGACCAAAAAATCAAGATATGTTAAAGAAAAGCTAAAAGGTACTTAAATTCACAATCTCCAAATTTGAAACTTGTGAAAATCTCATTTAACAGTTATTCAACAGACACATGCAACAAGTCAAGAACCCAAGTAGAATAGATTAACAATCAAAGAAGATTAAGTACCCAAAAAAAATGAAGTGCACCAATGGTGGGTGAGAGATCATAAACGGAGTTGGAGACGAAGCTGAGAAGAATACTGCTCTTCCCAACACCAGAATCACCAATCAAAAGTATCTTGAAAGAGTAATCATAAACATTACTCACTCCCTTTGAAGAAGAACCCATCAGTGCTGATTCTTAATACACATAAAATCCCTCCCTCTTTTTTTCAGTCTTTCCTTGTTTTCCCACTTATGAAAAAGAAGACAGAGCTTAAAATCCCCAAAAGAGAAACCCAGACAAGAATTGAAAGAGAGACGAGAGAGACTTTGAGGGGAAAAATATTGAAGGAAATTTCCTGAGGAGGAAGAAGACAGCGATGAGTTGGCGGGTATGAGCGATTCATGGTTGGGTTTTATTTTATTTTTGGGATACGTATCGAAAAAGCCCCGAATTTTGTATTTTGGGTCATTTTGGTCCCTAAATTTTTTTTGGACCAAAATGATCCCTCAACTTACAAGAATAGACCACGTTAACCCTTCGAGCCAATTTCCGTTAAATATTGCTGACGTAGTCGTTAGTTCGATGACGTATAATTTTTAGCCGTTTAGAAATGGGGCAAATGAGTCATTGTACTCTGAAAAATAGGGCAACTGAACTCATATACCTTAAAAAATGGGTCAGGTAAACCCCCAAAGTTATGAAATATGGTTCAATAACAACATTTTAGTTTTTATTAAAGGGTTAATACGGATCGTGGGAGGACCTTTGCATCTTTAAAATCGGTGCACCAAAATTGTTAAAAATAATTTTGAAAAAAAAACTATAATATATAGTATTTAGCATAATTAACCATAAACTAATACATCGCAAATTATTTTGAATCTCGAGAAAGCCCACGCTAATGGGGCATTTAAAAATTGTTTGGCTCTTGGGGAATCCATGTTATTATGCTAAATACTATATATTATGTTTTTTTTTCAAAATTATTTTTAACAATTTTGGTGCACCGATTTTAAAGATGTAAAGGTCCTCCCACGATCCGTATTAACCCTTTAATAGAAACTAAAATGTTGTTATTAGAAAATAGAAACTAAAATATTATTATTGAACCATTTTTCATAACTTTGGGGGTTAACTTGACCCATTTTTCAAGGTATAAGGGCTCATTTGCCCTATTTTTCAGAGTACAGGGGGTCATTTGCCCCATTTCTAAACGGCTAAAAATTACACGTCATCGAACTAACGGCCACGTCGGCAATATTTAACGGAAATTGGCTCGAGGGGCTAACGTGGCCCATTCTTGTAAGTTGAGGGGTCATTTTGGTCCGAAAAAAAGTTTAGGGGCCAAAATGACCCAAAACGTAAAGTTCGGGGGCATTTTCGATACTTATCCCTTTATTTTTTGGGTTTTTGTTCTTGAAGTTTGAATATGTGACAAATGTTCTGCTTTCTCGGACGGTCTGATTTGGATGTCCCTCCACGCGCCTTTGCAGGCGGTTGTGCTGTGTGGGTTCTCTTCTCTTATATTTTTGTTATTATTGAGTTATGAAAAATGATATATATCTCATGGAGTTGTATTTCATGAGATCTCATATTTTATTATATTATATTATATTATTATAATAGAATAACATATTTTATCACAGTGAAATAACGTATTTCATTATAATAATACGCATTATACTATACTAGAATCTGTTATTCCATTGTATTATTATAATAAAATATCTTATACGTTATTTCATTACAATGGAATAACAGATTCTATTACAATGGAATAACGTATTCTATTGTAATAGTACGCATTTCACTGTAATAGAATATGCTATTTCATTGTAAACTACAGTGGAATAACTTATGGAATCCCATGGGAGACAACCCCATGGGATATAAAACGACACTATTAAGTTATTTGAGTTTTTTTTTTTTACAGCAAAATGGGATGAGAAGAATAACACTCGAAATTTATATGAGATATTATATAAATGAGTATCATCTAAGTTACTCGTGATTCTCAAAATGTGGGACGGTAATTTTTGAATCCAAAATTAATGTGATCCAAATAAGTTTTTGTTTGGACCTTCTTGTATTGGTCCTTTTCTCTTATGAAGGATTTGGTTGATTTTAGTTGTGGTGTTTAATATATTTTAGCTTTATGAAAACAAAAAATAAGTTTTGTTTCTTTTTTTCCTTTCCGTAAAGTCCCAAATGGAGAGCAATCAAGTCTTAGACTTAGTTAACGAGTTGGATCATGTATGTAATCTCCAATTATGAGTTCGAACACTGTCCCCTTTTCCGTTATTCAAAAAAAAAGTCTTGAGTTCTCCCACTCTCTCATTCATATTTGTCCAACCTCTTGTATGTCTTGAGTTCTCCCACTCTCTCATTCATATTTGTCCAACCTCTTGTATGATCGTTAGATCATTAGATCTGATGAAATGAAAAGTCATTTATGCCCCTGTTAAAAAATAATAATCTTACAAATGAGGGGATGCTATCCACTCTTTGATTAGGGTGGATTTAAGAAAATCCAACATTACATTTCACAAAAAAAAAATTCAATTTATAATGGTGCTGTAGTTTTGTGGATCAATTGTTATAAATAAAATTTCTAGATCCTTCAAAAAAAAGTTTTAATTTATATATTACGTAGTTAATAAGGCCTAGTAAAGGTTTTTTGTTGCCTAAAAATTATGCTCAGCAAATGTACAACATGTATTATACGCAATACATCACCGTCACAAAAATCAACACCAGTATGTATATTATGTGGCCCCATATCTCTTTTTTTTTCTAAAAACTGAAAATGATACTATACAAATTTAGTATACGAAAATTGGATATAAGTGTTACGGCCCAGCAGGAGGAAGTCCAATTAAAGAAGGCAGTTAGTGGGAAGTCCAGCCCAGCCCATTAATTAGTGCTGGCTGTAGGGTTTCGAGTCGTCTTTTGTTGGGGAAGAAGGGCGCCGCGTCAGTGTGAAGAATTTTCTTTTGGTTTTTCTTTGAGTTTGGTGTGTTTGTTGTGTAAACCAGTTCTAAGATCCGTATCATTTGGTATCAGAGGCGAGGTTTATTTGATTGATCGTTTGCATAGATACGGTGATGGAGAAGGAAAAGAAGGACCAGAAACCGGAAAAGCTAACTGTGGAACAGCAGATTCAGCAAGGATTTTTAATCACCCAACAACAACTGCAGGCAGTTACCACAGCTTTGAACAGCTTGGTCTCTGAAATGAAGAGGAGTAATGTCAGCTCTTCCTCGCTATCGTCGAAAGAGGAGAAACCTCCTTTCGGAACCAAGGTGCAGGTGACTGGTGAATACTTCCAGCTACCTAAGGGTACGAGAATGGATTTTCCTAAGTTTGAAGGAGGAGAGCCCGATGATTGGCTGCATTGTGCGGAGCAGTACTTTGATTTCCAGCAAACTCCGGTTGAATTGCAGATTAAATTAGCCTCTTTTTATTCGCGTGGTGAAGCCTTGCAATGGTTCAAGTGGATTAGTAAGAAGGTGCACTGGGAAGGGTGGAAGCAATTTAAGTAGGCCCTAGTCACTCGTTTCGGTCCTAGTGATTTTGAGGATTATGAAGAGCTGCTGTCCCGAGTTAGACAAATTGGTTCGGTGCGAGATTACCAAAAGGAGTTTGAGAAATACTCCAGCATGGTGGATGGATTACCGGAATTGTATTTGGTTAGTTGTTTTGTGGGAGGCCTTGTTGAGGACATTCGTGTGGATGTTAAGGTGCTCAAACCTACCACGTTGGTTTCTGCCATGAGTTTCGCTCGTTTAATGGAGGACAGATGGAAGTGTAAGAAGAAGGCAGGGGACAATTGGAAGCTGAACCGCTCCGCTAGGTCAGGACTTGAGGAAGTTAAATCAGTGGAGAATACAACAAAATTCCCTCCTGTTAAAAAATTGTCTCAAGAGGAGATGGTAGAAAGAAAAAAAAACAATTGTGTTACAATTGCGACGAAAAGTGGGTGGTCGGCCATAAATGCAAGCAAAAAACTCTTTTCTTGTTGGAGGATGTGGACGATGGTTTGGTATTAGAGGTTGATAAGGCTGAGACCGACGCAGGGGACCCAGTCACTACAGCGGAGGAAACAGAGGTGTTTGAGGTATCTGGAACAGCTTTAGATGGTTCTCTATCTCCTTGAACTATGAGAGTCACTTTTTATGTTCGAAAGCAGCCTTTTACAGCCTTGGTGGATACCGGGAGCACTCACAATTTCATTCATCCACGGCTGGTTTTGAAGTTAGGAGTGAAGATGGATGTTTGTCAAGCTATCACGGTAAAGGTGGCAGATGGGGGGAGCATGAGTAGCTCTTCTATGTGTTCAAATTTACCATTTCAAATTCAGAATTTCAAGGGCACTGCTGATTTTTTTGTGCTTCCGTTGGGGGGCTGTGATGTGATTTTGGGTGTTACTTGGTTGAAGAAATTGGGTAAAATTTTGTGGGACTTTGATCAGTTGTCTATGGAATTTTCGGTGAGAGGGGAAGTGTTTCACATTACTGGGTTAAGTTCAAAGCCCATAACTGTTGTGGAAGCTTCTTGCATGGATAAACTCTTAAAGGTGCCTGGATACCTGGGTTTAATTGTGATGAAGGCTGTCGTGTAGAGTAATGTTGTAGTGCATGATGAGAAGCAGTCCATTGAGAGTAGTGAAGGGGGTGCGGAGATTCGTGACTTGTTACTGAAATTTGAGGGAATTTTTAAGGAGCCTACAGAGCTTCCACCTTGTCGAAACCACAATCATTGCATTCCTGTTGTGGCTGGTAGTGTGCCTACTAATGTGAGGCCGTATCGTTATGCTCATTTTCAAAAGGCGGAGATCGACAGGTTGGTGGGTGAAATGTTAAAGACTGGAGTTATCCGAAATTCTAATAGCCCGTATTCTTCACCAGCATTGTTGGTTCGGAAGAAAGACGGCTCTTGGCGGTTATGTGTAGACTATCGAGCCCTCAACCACATTACTGTTAAAGATAAATACCCAATCCCTGTTATTGATGAGTTGTTGGATGAGCTACATGGTGCAACTATGTTCTCCAAGTTAGACTTACGGGTGGGTTACCATCAAGTGCGAGTTCAGAAGGAGGACATTCCTAAAACAGCGTTTCGCACGCACGATGGGCATTTTGAATTTTTAGTTATGCCTTTTGGTTTAACTAACGCGCCTGGAACCTTTCAACAGTTGATGAATTCAGTATTTCGTCCTTATCTCCGAAAATTTGTTGTTGTATTTTTGGACGACATCTTAATTTATAGTCCCACTGTGAAGGAGCATGTCCGACATTTGGAGCTGGTTTTTGTTAAATTGCAGGAACATCAACTCTATGTAAAGGCTTCTAAATGTGAGTTTGGAGTTAGAAAGGTGGATTACCTGGGTCATGTCATCACAGCTGCAGGGGTAGAGGCTAATCCGAGCAAGATTCGCAACATGTTAGATTGGCCATTGCCTATTAATATCACGGGACTACGTGGGTTTCTTGGACTCACTGGTTACTACCGTAAGTTTGTTAAAGATTATGGGAAAATTAGTGCTCCGCTTACTGAGTTGACAAAGAAGGGAAAATTTATGTGGTCCCCGGAGGCAGAAAAAGCATTTGACCAGTTGAAGCAGGCAATGAGTACTACTCCCGTGTTAGCGCTGCCGAATTTCCAAAAACCATTTATTGTGGAAACTGATGCTAGTGGCTGTGGGTTGGAAGCAGTGTTGACCCAAGATTTTCATCTGATTGCTTTTGCTAGCAAGAAATTGGCTCCTAAGCATTTGGGTCTCTCAACTTATGAAAAGGAGCTTATGGCAGTGGTTTTCGCTGTTAACAAGTGGAGATCGTATTTGATCGGGAGGCGGTTTGTGATAAAAACAGACAATGAAAGCATCAAATATTTACTTGAGTCAAAGGCCCATACTCCTTTACAGCAAAAGTGGATTACTAAGCTGTTGGGTTACGATTTTGAGATTTGCTATCGACGTGGGGTAGAGAATGCAGTGGCCGATGCGTTGTCGCGGTGTGATCACGAAGAGTTGGGTTTAAATGCCCTCACTTGTGCAATTGCTGATTGGTTGGAAACGTTGAAGCAAGATTTAAATAATGATGAGTGGGTGCAGGAACGTAAAATTAAATTGCAGTCTTCCTCAATTATAGACAAAAATTATTTTGTTACTTCAGATGGGGTGTTGCGTTATCACGGCCGCATTGTGCTAAGTCCTAATTCGGCGTGGCGATTGAAATTGTTAGCAGAGTTGCATGATAGTCCCATGGCTGGGCATGAGGGTTATACCAAAACCATGCAAAGACTGTTGAAAACATTTTACTGGGTTGGAATGCGCAGGCAGGTTAAAGATTATATAGCAGCTTGTGAGGTATGTCAAAGGCAAAAATATGAAACTGTGAAGGCTCCTGGGTTGTTGCAACCTCTGTCTATTCCAAGTGCCATTTGGTCTGAACTCTCAATGGATTTTATTGAAGCCTTGCCGAGTTCTCGTGGCCATACTGTGATTTTGCTGGTGGTGGATCTTCTTACCAAAGGTGCGCATTTTGCTCCTCTCAAACATCATTTTACTGCTGTTACTGTGGCCCAGGTTTTTGTTGATACTGTGGTGAAGCTCCATGGCATTCCTATATCAGTAGTATCTGACCGCGACAGAGTTTTCACCAGCAGATTTTGGGAGGAGTTGTTTCGCTTACAGGGGACGAAACTGAATTTGAGTTCCGGTTATCATCCGGAGAGTGATGGTCAAACGGAAGTTATGAACCGTTGTCTCGAGACATATCTACGCTGTTTTACCAGTGCTAAACCAAAGGATTGGGTGCATTGACTTCCTTGGGCAGAGTATTGGGTGAATACTTCTTACCATAGTGGTACTCGATTGACTCCTTACGAAGCCACCTATGGAAGGCCACCTCCCACGCTGTTAACTTATGATCCTGGGCAGGCTAAAGTGGAGGCTGTGGATGCTGAGTTAAGATCGCGAGATGCAATTATGAAGCTTCTCAAGGATAATTTGGTGGAGGCTCAAAATCGCATGAAACAAATGGCAGATCAACGGCGTTCGGAAAGGGAATTTCAAGTGGGTGATGCTGTTTTTTTAAAGTTACAGCCTTATCGTCAGCAGTCTATAGTCCGTCGTGGTAACATGAAGCTGGCTCCGCGCTACTATGGTCCTTTTGAAGTTCTGAAACGGATTGGGTCTGTGGCCTGTAAGCTCAAATTACCAGAAGGTGTTCGGGTGCATCCAGTTTTTCATGTGTCTCTGTTGAAAAAAGCTATTGGAGTGCAAGCTGTGATAGTGCCGGAATTACCTAGTTTCAATGAGGAAGGTGAACTGTGTTTAGTTCCTAAACAGATTCTTTCCATAAGAACTATTCGCAAGCGAGGACGACTGGTGGAAGAAGTTTTAGTGCAATGGAAGGGCTTACCTGAAAGTGATGCTTCGTGGCTGGAGAAAGCTTGTTTGATGGAGCAGTTCGGTTCGATTGCATCTTGGGGACAAGATGTTTCTTCGACGGAGAGGGAGATGTTACGGCCCAGCAGGAGGAAGTCCAATTAAAGAAGGCAGTTAGTGGGAAGTCCAGCCCAGCCCATTAGTTAGTGCTGGCTGTAGGGTTTCGAGTCGTCTTTTGTTGGGGAAGGAGGGCGCCGCGTCAGTGTGAAGAATTTTCTTTTGGTTTTTCTTTGAGTTTGGTGTGTTTGTTGTGTAAACCAGTTCTAAGATCCGTATCAATAAGCTTATACCCGAATCATCATGTCGACATTTATGTAAATTTTTTGTCTAAAAAATAAGGTAAGTTGAGCTAAAGCGTAGAACGTAATCACAAGAATAATATTCTCTATTTCTCTTAGTCAAAATTGGCAATTTTTAAATTGATACGATTTGGTCTTAGAATCCAAAAACTTTGTTTGTGATTTATTTATTTATTTGAATAAACAGAATTTTATTAATTATCCATTATATGCAACATCACATGCCAAGTTCTTTACACGTGTCGCCATTTATTTCGGCTTTAATTTCCTTTTTTGGTAGAACGGAAAATGATACATAAGTGTCCATGTGATTAATGTTGGACACATTGGTTCAATAAAATAAAATTTTATTTTATCAATGAGCTACATATAAGATCAATATATATGGCGTCAAAGATATGGAGGTCGATTTTTGAAATCGATAAGGAAAAATTTGTGATTGGCTGGGGTTTTCTTTCTTTAGTTGGATTGTTATACAATGAGATCGTATGTAATGTAGGAAGAGGTGATGCTTCTTTGTAAGTTTAGTTAAGATATGTTGGCATTGAAGATTTGTATAGGTCTTGAATTTTGTAGCTTAATTAGTAGTTTATTATAATTCAAGGGATGAAATACTAAGATGACAGTTGCTCAATGATTCAATTTGCTTCAGAAATTATCAACTGTTCTAAACCCCATCGCTCATCAGCGTCACATCTCCACCACTATTTTCTTCATTTTTATTATTTTTATTCTTCTTGTTAGATATGAGATGTATATGAGATTCGAGATCAAATTTGGAGGCATAATAGAAATATAATTCTTTGTCTTCATCTTGTTAGATTTGAGATTATAACATCATATCTGAGATGTAATCTTAGTTCATATCTGAGATCATACAATTATATGTTACTGTTCCAATGTTATTGTTTTGAGAACATAATATCTTATGAAATTTGATATCATAATATGTTTCAATGTTATTGGGTTTAGAGTTTAGGGATTTAGTGTTTATAATTAGGGTTTGTAGTTTAGAGATCATACAATTATATGCTATTGTTTCAATGTTACTATTCTGAGATCATAATCTGTTATCATATATGAGATCATAATCTGTTATCATATATGAGATCATAATATGTTTCACTATTATTGTTTAGGCTTTAGGATTTTATGCTTTATGGCTTAGGACTTACCAAAAAAAAAGTTTGTCGATTAGGTGTCTAAGGTTTAGAAATCGTACAATTATATGTTACTATTTTAATGTTATTATTATTTAGATCATATTCAGTTATGATATCTGATATCATAATTTTTTCCAATGATATTGTTTAGTATTTGGGTTTGGGGTTTATAGTTTAGGTTTCGTGGTTTAGAGATCATGCAGTTATATGTTATTGTTTCAATGTTACTGATCTGAGATCATAATATGTTATAAGATCTGAGATCATAATATTTTTTAATGTTATTGTTTCGCGTTTATAGTTTAAAGTTTAAGATTTAGGGTTTAGCAATCGCACAATATGTTACTGTTTCAAAGTTATTGTTATGAGATCATAATATGCTTCAATTTTTGTGTTATTGTATGGTTTAGGGTTTAAAGATCATAGAGTTGTTTGTTACTATTTCAATGTCACTGCTTTGAGATCATAATTTGTTACTATATCTGAAAATTTGTTGGAATGATATTGTTTAGTGTTTAGGTAGAGATCGTATAAATCTAAGAGAGAAAGAAGAAGAAAATATGACCAAAGTATAGTTTATTACGTCACTATTTGAAACAATAACATAAACAACTTTAAATGAACATGTCTAAATGATTAGGCAGAATTTGCAGATTATTTTTCAAATTCAACACTCATAAGACTCATGAAAATTCAGAACAAAAATCAAGCACTCAAAATATACACCTAAATAAAAGTAAGGAATAATAGAAACAACAACTCTGTAAAGGTTTTTGAGCTTTAAATTGTGAAAAAATAGATCTAGAGAGAGAAATAAGAAGAACTCACTGGTGCAAATATTTTCCAACGAAGACGAATAAGAAAAGATGAGGAAGAAGAAGAAAGAAAAATATTGGAGGAGAGAATGACTTCATGAATTTCTTGGTTCGTGTTGTTCTTGAACGTGCTTGGAAGTTGATAAAGTTGTTGATCATGGATGAGAGAAGTCAATGTGATGTCATAATCGAGGAAGACAGGAAGTAAAGGAAAGTGCGTTTATGATTACGCAATTCAAAACAAAAGAGTATGTAGTGAGGTGTCTATCACTTTTGTGTTCGACTTTTTTTGTGGACCTAGATGTCCATAAGTCTACTAATGAGTACTGATCTATCATTAGCCCAGTAGCCCTTGGTAGAAATTACGCACCCCGCACTTTGGCTAGGCTACTAGTTTAAGCTCCCTTTGGCAAGCCAACTAATCAGCTTTGAGCCTTTTGACAATAACCCAAGTCAAGACTTGTGGACTGTCAATAATTACTAATTAATAAAAGGCTTAGTACAATATCTATGTAAAAATAAAATAAAAGGCAGAGACTATTTGCAACCCAAATTTTACCGATCTCACCTCTTTATTAGAAAAAGTCCAACTAAGTATAGACAAAAAGTGAATACACTAATAGGGTTTGGAGACTATGGGGTTAGACCGATTTGGGATGTTCACTAATAATTATTGGATCTTAAAACATAATTATTGGATCTTAAAACATAATTATTAGCCTTTAAATATGTTTAACAAGAATAAAATTATTTGATCAATTTAATTAAAACAAATAAAATAAAAAGACAATTACACCCCCAAAAAGTGCAAGAAAAACACAGAATGAAAAGACAATAAATTGTGAATGATAATAGAAGAGCATAACATTGGTGGGATCATCAACAATCAATTTCATCCCCTACAGATTAGCATTTTTTAGTTCTGAAATTAAAAAGATATTCATAACATCCTAAAAATTCATCAATAATATTAATTATCGATTGAAAATTTGTGTCGTTAAAACCATCGTAGGCAATCTAAACATTGATGGGAAAAATTTTGTTGGTAAATTTTTTTCGTCGATAAATATTGACATAAATTTCGTCAATGATCCGTCGGCAAAAAATAAAAAAATTAAATTTCGTCTGTAATCTTTGGACAACAAATTATTATTTTTAATTTTTAATTTCATCAGTAATTCATCGGCAAAAAAATAAAAAAAATATTTGTTCGCAAAAAAAATAAAAAATTGTTGTCGTCGCTTTGTTAAATTTTTCATTAGTAATAATCTAAATTTTCATACCCACTTTTGTCATATTATTTTCATAATAAAATTTAAAACAAAAATAAATAATCATTTATTGATGTTAACCGAGTCAACAATTTTAATATACATTGTTAACAAACTGATACATCGAATTTTGTAATTTATACACGCAATCACACCTGATTACAAATGAGTTCACCCATAAAATTTATTTACACATGTCATGTATCAAAAGATGATGAATACCATCCTCTCTTTTACGTGGGTGGATTTAAGAAAAACCCATAAAAATTGGGGTGTAAATAGCTCCACTCAAAAATAAATCTATGGATCAAACTATCGTAAAATAGATTAATAGAAGATTAGACCAAAAAAAAACATTACTTGCCTTAGTGATCAAGTGTGTAACGGGTGGATATACATACAAACGTATCCTTAACTGACTTATTTCGTTTTTTGTCCTATATTAATGATCTCTATTGGGTGTTGGTTTATGTGGAAACATCTTTACACCTTTTTCATTTCCTTTCTTTGGACTTACACTCAAGTTTTAGACATTTTATGGAAGGTCTCTCATCTTTTCCCCTTTTTCTTGACTCTTAATATTATGAATATGATTATAATTAAATTTAGAAATTTCCTCATGAACAGAATCCACTTTTTTCCCCTCTTCATTGAGATGTTATATTGTCTCACTTTCTTAGTAAAACATTAAGTTCTAGCATATAGTGGCCTACCTTGCATTACATTCCGAATTCTAGAATCCGATCCCTTTTCATTGGAAGTCTTTTTCCTTTTATAGTCTTTCTCTTAACAATTTTTGTCAGTTTGCAGCGATTGCGGAGGTTTAAAACAGTTGTAGAGTTTTTCTGTCAGTTGTAATATTGAACTCCCTGTGCACAACCAATTTGCCTTTGCCTATTTATCTTTAGATTTATTGTTCATCGGCCACTTGAGATGTGTCGACCTTGCCTCTTATGAGGTTATGTTTTGGTCTTAGCCCAATTCATGTAAATCTCGGATACTTGTAAGACTCGATACAATACAATTTAGTTTCTAACCATAAACACCTAATGCTTACAAAACCCAATAAATACACTTTAATTTGGTACCTAAGATCCACCGGATGCTTACAAAACCCATATCCAATACACTTAATTTCTTACCATAATTTATTGGATGTACGTCTATGACTATGAGTAGTATTGTAATACCATGTGCGTCTTGTCAATTTCTGAATTTTGGATTTTTATTTATAGAACATTTAATTTTCAAATTTTGGATGGTAAATCCAGGGAAAAATGTGTTATTTATAATAATTATTCAGAAATGAAATAAATTGCTTGCAATTGAAGGCACTTGCAGGCTCTCTGTTTCTTCAATGGCAATCAATTGAAGCCGAAGGCCTATCTCTTACTTCTCTTGATCTCTTCCTCTCCCCAAAACAAACCCTAGCCTTTCATTTCCTATCCCGCTGGTGCTCATGGGTCGTGTAACGTGTACTGAGTTAACCCTCTCGACCCCATCGCTTACCGAAGAGCGTGAATTTGAGGCTATATCTGGAAAAGGACCTGCGGCGGAGGGACCATCTGGTGCGGCGACTAGAACGCCCAAAACGGCGTCTTCGACGGCTTTGGCACCTGGGTTTCGATTCCATCCTACCGATGAGGAGCTTGTGAGCTACTATTTGAGGCGGAAAGTCGCCAAGAAACCCGTCCGCTTCAACGCCATTGCTGAAATTGACATCTACAAGAACGAGCCCTGGGAACTTTCCGGTAAAAAAAAATTCTGCTTATTTTAATCCTTTTTTGTCCCCTTTTCTTTGGGTTTCTGAGATGGCTCTCTGGTTTTGTGTTTCGACATTGTCATAGAAAATTTACTTATTGTTCGCGTTTTTTACCCCCTTTTTGTGTGTGTGTGTGTTTTTCCCCTTTTTTTGGTTCCAAATCCGGGTTTGTATTTAATTTATGGGACAACCACGTTTTTTAGAAGAAAAGAGGGAAATCTTCCCGGGTTCAAAATGTATGTTAGAAGACATTTCCTCTGTAATTTTTCTGTGAACTTAACTTTATATGGAGAAGTTAGAGTAGGTTTTCTTTTTTGGTGGTTGGGTGAGACGTAGAATGGATTGTTGCTCTCGGCACTCTTGAAATGTTTATTTTTATCTTCTTTTGTTTGTGATGTTTGAGTGTCTGTGGTGTCAGGAATGTCAATGTTTCAGACAAGGGACCAAGAATGGTACTTCTTCAGTGCATTGGACAAGAAGTATGGGAATGGGGCAAGAATGAATAGGGCCACTGGGAAAGGATACTGGAAGGCAACTGGCAAGGACCGAGAGGTTCGCCATGTTTCTCGATTAATTGCAATGAAGAAGACTCTTGTGTTCCATGCTGGCCGGGCCCCAGATGGGAAACGTACTAATTGGGTCATGCATGAGTATCGGCTTATCGATGACGAATTGGAAAAGATTGGAGCATCTCAGGTGAGCTTCTAATGAAGTTGTCATTTATGGTCTTGATGATGTTAATGTTTTCAGGCTGATTGCCTGAGAAACTTTAGGAAATGAGTGACGATAAGTTCTTATACGATACAATTTTTGCTATTTGATTCTAATACTGATTGCAAAGCTCAACATATTTGTGGCTAAACCTTGTATCCTGTGTAAAATTGGGGGATGGAAGAGAGTCTCATGGCTCTCGTGTGCGCTAATTACTTTGATGAAAACATAAGTCATAAGATATTAGAATGAATGTTGTTTTAAGGTACTAGGATGCCTACTGGTTTATTGGGGGCCGCCTGCTGGAATCTCCTATTGAAGTATCAAACTTCATTTCCTGAATTCTTTTCAACATAAAACATTCTTATTTCATTTTGTTAACTGGAATCTTATGGATGTTTCTTCTCTCCCCTGTCTATAAACTATAAAGATGGATGGATATGTTTTGTGTCGAGTGTTTCACAAGAATAATATCGGGCCACCCAATGGGAATAGATATGCACCCTTTGTGGAAGAGGAATGGGATGATGGCCAACAAGTTTTGGTCCCAGGGTTCGATGCTGCAGACTATGGGCTGGATGCTGATGTTGACAGAAACGAATTTCCACAGGTTTATACTTTGCATCTTACATTTTTAGCTTGTTATTCAACTTTATCATGGGTGCTGAGTTTTCTTGTCTAGTCCTCATTTGATCGCTTAGTTATGAAGTGTTCCAAAATTATGAGAGAGCACAAATAATAACAGTGGATGGTAATGAACCATCTAGTACTTCATTGACATGTAGAAATTGGCCAACAACCTCATGGTAAAAAAAATAATTGTTGTTAACTTCCGTCCAAATGTTCGAGCTTTTTGTTTTGCATTTGTATTTATCTTCAGTTGGTGTTTACTGTTTGAACTAATGATCCATACCTTCTACAAAAAACTACACATATGGCTATATGAGCTTTCCAGTCCTGATCCCATTTTGGATGCATTTCATGCATAGCAGGAAAAACAATTAATCTTTGTATTAGGATGTGTTGACTAAAATATGAAGCCACTGACCATCTTTTCAAGGTTGCTTGCCCATCTGAACTCTTAATTGGTAACCAAGATTATAATTGCTCGCTAAGATTATAATTTTATTCAATTCAATCTATTCGAAAATCAGCCTATTTTTCCCAATAGTCCCTATAGTGGAGTGAAGGGGTTATGGTAAGTTACCAACTTGAATGCTGTAGTATATAACTGCAGCTGAGGTCTTAAGCTTGTAATAGGTAATGGAATCACCACATGTGGAAAGATAAAAAATGGTAAACAACTTCCGTGAACAAGGCTTCCTGATAGAGTGCGCTATACGATCTAAGAGAAATACACGATTGACGAACGATTGTGATAACAACTTGTACTTGTTCAATTTACCACAAATTGAGCGGAAACATTTTTTTATTAATCAATCAAGCTGCCCTCTAATGAGAGTTTTGCAATGTTTAAATTATAGAACCAAAACGAAACCTTAGGAAACCCAATTAAATAATAACTTCCTAATAAAAAAGATATTTGACTTCTAAAATATTCTCATACTAATTAACTTATAATAGGAAAAATAGTAAAAACTAAAGTTATAGCCTTCTTTTTAGTACACATGGTTAAAAGCTCATAGTCAATCACAATCCAAATAAAATTCGTTTGCGCCCGCCCACTTCGTTGGCCCGTGACCCATCAGCAACCCTAGGAAACCCCTGATTAAATTATAACTTCCTAATAAAAAAGATATTTGACTCCTAAAAATATTCTCCTAACTGATACTAAATTACTAATTAACTTATAATAGTAAAATAATGAAAACTAAAATTACAGCCTTCGTTTTAGCGCACATAGGTAAAAGCTCGTTGTTAATCTCAATTCAAATAAAATTCGTTTGCGCCCGAGTACTTCGTCTGCTCCATGACCGTGCATCACTCCCGTAGTGGGTGGGGTCGGGGACATGCTAAATGTATTGGAGGAAAGATCCCTATAAATATTATTAGAGCGATCAGTAGACATGTGTGGGGATGTGATATCTCGTCGGTAACATAGCATTTCTAATGGTGTATAGTATAAAGATGACATGAAGGCTGTCGAACAAAATTCTTGGTATGAAGTCAAGGTCCTTTGGCTTGATTCAAGCCAACAAATGGGGGGTCCTATTGGAAACACATGTCTTGATGAATTGTTTCTGTATTTATTGATTATTAGTGTAAAGCTGCTTTAAGGAAGCAGCAAAATATGAAAACATAAATGCAACTGAAAAAACTATACAATGTGGAAAACTAAAGAAATCAAAAAACATTTTCCTTCAACATCCCTCTTGAACTCAAGATGGTGATTCAATGCCATCTTGAGTATGCAAATAAGATCATGAAGTTTTTTCGGTACATGAAATTCGATGAAGATCCCACCTATATGATCAGTATGTGAACCTGACTGGTGAAGGTCTCTTTCTTTAGCCGGGAAGTGAAGAGTATCATGCTGTAGATGATTATGCACAAATCAACAATCTATCTCAAAATTTTAGTGGTTTATTAAAAATAATAAGCAATACAATAATCACTCTGAGTATCGCTGTGAATGGCAACAAATCTGATGACTAGGGAGCACCAATGTCTGGTAACTGGTAAGAGCCATAGTAACCATACAAGCTCAACAATAATGCCACAAGGACCCTGTTGCGTTGAGGCATGCCAGTACTGGGTAAATTTCATTGTGTTAACCTGTTCTGTTGAGACTACCTTGGGGTAGTGGACCTTGTCTTAAAGTTTACTGTTCATTCATGGGTTGTGTGCTTTTGAAGTTTCCTACTTTTCTGTGCTATGCGTTTATCTTTTTAATTTTTGTATTGTAATGAAATAGGTGACCATATTTTGAGATTATTTCATCATTATGGAATAAGTATATTTTCCTCCTTATATTTTCCATGCATATGATCACTTTATTCATCACTGCTACCCAAGATATGGGAAGATTAAACACATGTTTGTTCTATATATATGTTTGATTTTGTTCTTATGATGTGAGATACAGGGTCTCAGTCCTTGATGCATGCGGAAAGATTGGATATGATATTTTCATTTTTGCTGAACATGTTTGACTGAGAAATTGATATTTTCTCATTTGAGAATAGCCTTGGTCTTGTTGTATGGTTGCCATATTTCAACATTCGCATCATAGGTTCAAGCCATGTCAAGCAGTAGTGACAACGGCTGTGGGTTTGACTATATGTATTTTATGAAGTGGTTTATTGCTTTGTTTGGTTTATGAAGTTCAGATTTCTACTTTCAAGCATTGATATGTGAAAATTTCTTTGTTCAATATTATTTTCAGGATAGTAATGCCTTGGAAAAGGACCCTCTTGGTCAAAATGAACTTCCGAGAGGCTCCCAAGATATTTTACCCAAGTGCAAGCATGAAGGATCGGAGGATTATCGTCCAGTTTGTGTGCTCAACGCAGAAGCCCCTGCCCCACTACTCCAGTATAAGCGGAGAAGGCAAAATGATTCAGGTCCTAACCACTCAAATGGTTCAGATAGTTCAACAAGAACAACTCAAGATGGTTCCTCTTCTACAAGCACAATGATGACCACAAGTTCTCCCAATGCTGCGACAACAACCGCCATATCAGCATTGCTGGAATTCTCACTGCTGGGTTCTACAGAACCCAAAGAGCGTCCTCTTTTTCATGCTCCCTCCTTTGATGCTAATATTGACGCATCGGTGCCTCCAAGCTGTGTGAACTTAATCAATGATTTGCATAATGAGATTCACAAGATATCTGTTGAGAGGGAGTCCTTGAAGCTTGAAATGTTGAGCGCTCAAGCGATGATTAACATTCTTCAACCCCGAATTGATTTTCTGAGCAAGGAAAATGAGCATCTTAAGCGGAGGAAGACTCGGGATGTTTAGAATCATGCCCCGTTCTAATACCAACTCCTTTATCTGCTGTTTCTCTTTATTTCCTAGCTTTTAAGACTAATCACCCACTGATGAGACCTTGTCTGTAAAAATAAGGGTGGTGTTTTTTTTTCTTCTGTCGTAGAATAACCAGATTGTCAGATTTTGTTTATCCGTAATGGATATTTAAGTTCAAACTCAAACCTTTCTACATTCCCAACGACCGTAGGGATGGATTTGGTTGTTTATGAATCATTCTTGCAGCTTGGAACAGGTAAGAATGATTGGAGGAAATAAGCACTCTGTCAGCTCGAACGATTTCACAGGACACGGAGATCAATCTGCTGACAATGGGGGTTGTGGAAACCAAAGTTAAGGTTAGCGTTCTATCAACTAAAGCTTTTATCTGTCATTTGTATATAAGTTCTTGTAGGCGATAACTTTTTGTTTCAAATGGATGGACAGGTAACGTGAATTTGCAGAAGATCAAGTGGTGTGTGCAGCCCTTTACTTGTGGGCCCAGGTAATTGTAAATAGGTGATTATGATTTGTTAAATTGTTATAGGCCCAAGTAATTGTAAATAGATTTTTGTAAATATTCAAAAATATTTATGGGCCCAAGTCCGAACTACATAGCCAGACACAGCCCGAGCCTGGGCCTATTAGCCCGAGTGTATTGGCCTCAAGCCGGGCATAGGCCAAGGAATATGTCCTAGGCCCGGTCAAAAGCCCTAAATGACTTTTCGGGCTTGGGCCTCAAATTATCAAGCCGATCCGACCCGATGTCGGGGCCTACATACACTATTGATTGTTTAGGCGATGTCCTTTTCATTTGGTACAAAATAGATTTTGAGAAAAAGAAGAGAGCTGAGGGACAAAAGTTCTTAACTAACTCGTTTAACAATGTCAATAAACTAATAAAGTTGCTGGTTGATTTATTTTTTATTGATAACATATACGTCGTTTCAAATAGTGATAAATTATGTACTTGAATATTAGTAGAGAATAATAAACTTTGATATAGGAACATCTTTATATAACAATTTTGTATGTACATATATTTACATATTTGATTGCAAATATATTAACAACAGTGACTTAATAATTTTTTACATATAAAAACATTTGCAAAAATGAAACTATCTTCTTCATGCACTGAAATGTTTTTAGTGGATGTGTCTGTGTGAAGAAGAAACTCGTGTCTCTAAAATAGATGTGTCAAATTAGGGTTTTTGGAAAATAAAAGACAATCTGATAAAAATAGTTGAAAATGTCTGATAGTATGATCATTAATGCTTGAAATGTTAATGTTTGTTTGGGTGGTAAGTATTTATGCTGGTGGCATAAATGAGACTACAAAGAAGATATGGCCCATGGGCTGTTGACACGGTTGTCGGCCCATAGACGTCCTTTTCATTTTAGCTTTTTGCCATAAGCGGATTAATATGCCCTAAACCCGCAAGACCAGAAGGATTGGATTTTCTCTCGCACTAGCCACCTAGCTCTCACGGCCAATCACAGCCGCGTGCGTCCGTTGCGTCTCTATCGTCGTGGACTACTTGCTTTAGTCGTCCGTCGGAGATATTTGAAAATCCAGGTATTAAGGCTTCGTTGAGGAACGGAATCGAGATATAGGGAGAAGAACCTTTGAGGCATAGGGAGCTTGGGATGTATGCTGACAAGGAATAGGAAGAGAGGGTAGTGCGTAGGATAGTGAGTGATTTTCAAATGGTTTAGAGACTTCACAAGGTTTTGATTGGAGGCCAGCAATTGAAGGGTTTGGGATTTTATTATTCGAGTGATGGGTCACGGGCTAGCACGCATATTTGTTTACTTTTGTGGTGATTCAATTTTCAGTGCCCAATAATGATTGAAATTATTATTATTATGATTTTGAACTGAGTATGAACCATGATCTCTGATATCGACATGTCTGAAACGGTTTTTCTGATCATCGTTTGCTTGTTTGCTCATACTTGTGTGAATGAGACTATTTCAATATAAGATGTCGTCGATTCCATGTGCCATATGAGAGAAGCTATATGCCTGATTGATGGGAAATTTTCATTGGCAAAGTCATTGTGATTTTTTTCCCAAATTGTCTTACTGGCCTTTTCTTCTTAATTATTGATTATTGAATGGACGTCTTGCTCAATCTTTGGATGTCGTCGATTCCATGTGCCATATGAGAGAAGCTATATATGCCTGATTGATGGGAAATTTTCATTGGCAAAGTCATTGTGATTTTTTTCCCAAATTGTCTTACTGGCCTTTTCTTCTTAATTATTGATTATTGAATGGACGTCTTGCTCAATCTTTGGATTGAACTCATAGTGCTTCCTTGATTAAAATAATTGCATGGTCTCATTTGAGCTATAATGGCGGGATGCTTTTCAAGCCTTGTAAGAGTATCTCGATTATTCCTTTCAAATCAATATGCATATGTAGTACTATACATATATGCGTATGTGTTACTGTGTGTGGCTTCTGAAATTATACATTATTATTTTTTCTGTTAATAAATGTTCTTGAGTCACTCAATCAGTTATGTTGTTTCCGCAGCTCTTATTTCTATCGGTGACTACTTTTGCTTGGTTAATTCCCTCCTATCATGGCAACAAGTGAGTGTATATATGATGCACTTTTACTATTTCGGTTTGCTAGTCTGTTTGCAGTTGATATTTGAGAATGTCGTCTCCTATTGGGTGGTTCTTAACACGTTATTAATGCAGGACTTCAGTTTGAGAATTCATGTGAAATTGGGGTATTCTCCAAGCTGACCAATGCATACTGTCTGGTTGCCATAGGAGGATCAGAAAACTTCTATAGGTATTTATATTTTGGCAGTCTGATTTATATATGGTTTCTATTTTTTATTGTCAACCTAGCGTTGAATTTTTTATCTCTTCAGTTGTATAATTACTTTTTTTATAATATGATCACACTCTAAATGTTTCTCGCAGCACCTTTGAGGCAGAGTTAGCAGACGTCATTCCTGTAGTCAAGACCTCAATCGGAGGCACTAGGATAATTGGGAGGCTATGCGCCGGTGAGGGTCATGAAGTTTTTTCGATTTTTTTTGTCAGCCTTTGTACATGCTTGTAGTTATCCTCCATATAAGTTTTGTGATATTTTTGGCAGGGAATAAAAATGGGCTTCTTGTTCCACACACAACTACTGACCAAGGTGAGTACTTGAGCTGTTCTCGGTGGTTGCAATGTTTTGTTAGATTATAAAGTCAATTAGGTTCAATTGTCAGTGCTAAAACTGTTTGCAGATTTTATTTCTAATAAAAGGAAAAATTAATTATTTGATTATATATCGATATATTATGTTTATTAGGAACTGCTTAGTAATGTGACTTAGTTGGGAGGCCTGAGTCCTTGTCATCTAAAATGGCCTAGGCTGGAGCTTGATCGACTTATGTGCAAATGCAATGTGTCTGCTGAAAGGGGAAAAAACTATTTGCCCACATGATTTATTCTATTTTTGGGGTCTCTAATGCGATTTTTCAGGTTCTCGCAGCATCTGAAGTGCATTACATGATTCATTATGTCATCTTTCAATGTTTTGTATCCAATTTCCCAATGTATATGTGGAGCTTATGTTCTTATGTTCTTATGTTTCTGTCCCTGTCTAAAGAACTTCAACACCTGAGGAATAGTCTACCTGATCAAGTTGTTGTCCAGAGGATAGAGGAGAAACTATCTGCTCTGGGTAATTGCATAGCTTGCAATGATCATGTCGCTCTTACACACAATGACCTGGACAGGGTAAAGTTCCATGTTCTGTTAAACTTGACTATTGACATTTGCTTCCAATGTATACGCATTTGTGTTTATGAATATACGTGACTTTTTTTGACAATTTATACGCATGTGTGCGCGCGCGCTATGTGTCCAATGTATGTAGATGGTTGAAACCTGTTGAGATCTTTATGGTCCTTACGATTCATTTTTGTTGGAGATCTGCTTTGCTAGATTTCCTGATGTGGGATCCAGAGGGAGGATCCATGGGATGGATACACGGTGAAGCTTTACTCTTATATGGTTTGGTATTAATAATTTTGGAGCTCCATTCCTGCTGGCATTCCCAGCCTCGTGAGAGCTCTTCTTATATAGCATCAATGATGCTTAGTACGTGTTTTTTTTGCTTTTTTCTTGTTCTGTCTCTTCTTTCTCACTTCCCTCTATTTCCCGGGGCTTTTCTATTTTCTCATCTGTTCATCATGTTCACTGAAGATCTAGTTTCACAAAAAAAAAATTACAAATTATGTTATTTTCCCATGTTAAAGCTTTGGCCATTACGGTAACAGCAGAAAATCTGTGGTACTTATCAGGAGACTGAGGAGATTGTTGCAGATGTACTGGGTGTAGAAGTTTTCGGGCATACAATTGCTGGTAACATTCTTGTGGGCAGCTACTGTACCATCTCCAACAGAGGTGGCTTGGTAAGGAATTCTACCCTCTTCTGCAACTGACACTCTCGCATACAACTTGCCATAATCACTGTTCGCTTCTTGTCCTTATTACCCTGAATCTTTGTATTGGAGCAGGTCCATCCCCATACTTCCATTGAAGAGCTGGATGAACTTTCCACACTTCTTCAAGTTCCTTTGGTTGCTGGGACTGTTAACCGTGGAAGTGAAGTTGTAGCTGCTGGAATGACAGTAAATGACTGGACATCCTTCTGTGGGTCAGACACTACTGCTACTGAACTGTCTGTCATTGAGAGTGTCTTCAAGCTGAGGGAAGCACAGCCTAGTTCCATTGTTGACGAAATGAGGAAATCATTAGTCGACACCTATGTTTGAATTACTATTAGCAAGTTATACAGTGCTAGTGATACTTGCCTTTTGTGTCTTTTTCAAAGTATGGACAGGCAGTGTTTCTAATTCTGTAATTCTACCAACAAGATGTTTTTGTTCCATTTTCAAGCAGAGTATTTGAATATCCATATCAGTTTTCATTTTAGCAAAATTTAAACAAATCAGTTTCCTTTCTTTTGCCTCTCTCTACTCGCTCCTAACAATTTCCATGGAAGAATCCACTCTAGACGCCCACAGCACATAGCTAGAGAGAGAAAATTGAAGGAGAGGCACATACCTTGCGACGAAATCCAATATTGAAGTGAGTAGGAGACGGTGAATTAGGACTTCGACATTTCCAAGAATGAAGGGGAGCCGTCTTCCATCTCTCCTTCCATCCCGTCTTTCCGATAAAAGCAACTCTTCACGCTGAAGAGATGGGATGAGAAACGGTGGCGTATGTGTTAGAGTTTTTTAATACGCTGAGCGTTTGAACGTAGAAGCTGAGAGTTGAGAGTATGTCATCCAAACAGGGGCGAACGTATGAGTTCGGTAAACGCTCAACAAAGGCAACCATCATGCCCCTCTACAGAAATGACTTTTCTTCCGATCAATGGCTTTTTCTCTCCCTCTTCTGCGCGACTCGTATCGTCTCAAGCGTCTATATGAAACCAAATTGAAGGATTGTAAATTTAATCTCTTTTTAGGAGCACTAATTTTGAAATTCATCAACGAATTATCGTTTTTTTTTTTATGATTGGTTGATTAATCGGATGGGCAGTAGCAGTGATTCGGCGACCTCACTTGCTCCTGGGTTCCGATTCCATCCAACCGATGAGGAACTCGTTCGATACTACCTGAAGCGCAAGGTCTGCAAAAAACCCTTCCGCTTCGACCCAATTTCCGTCATCGACATCTATAGATCCGAGCCCTGGGACCTTCCAAGTCCGTGTCTCTCTCTGACTCGATAATATGAATTCGAATCACGATGGTGAAGTTCTCGGGGCTGTTATTGATAGTTTGTGTTTCTTTCTTTTGAGGTTTTAGGTAGGTCGAAGCTGAAGAGCAGAGATTTGGAGTGGTATTTCTTTAGTGCGTTGGACAAGAAGTATGGAAATGGTTCGAAGACGAATCGGGCTACAGAGAAAGGCTACTGGAAAACCACCGGCAAGGACCGGCCGGTTCGCTGGAATACCAAGACTGTCGGCCCGTGGTGAGCGCTCCAATTGGGTCATGCACGAGTATCGCCTTACTGATGAAGATCTCGAAAACGCTGGGATAACCCAGGTAAGAGAGATAAATCTAATTGAAATTCGAACACTGGAGATTTTTACACATTTGGGTTTTTTGTTTAGCGATTGAATTTTGGTTTGAAATTCAAATGAGCAATAGATTTTATGCCTATTTGGGGTTTTATCTGTTGCAGTTAAATTTTATTTTCTGTTGTTGATTGTGCTTTTGGGTTTGGGGGTAGGATGCATATGTTTTGTGTAGGATATTTCAAAAGAGTGGCTCGGGTCAAAAGAATGGGGAGCAATACGGATCGCCTTTTGTAGAGGAGGAATGGGATGAGGATGAGGAGGTGACCTTACCTGCTGAGAAAGCAGTGGCAGCTGCTGATGATGTTGGTTTTGGCTATGGTCCCCCTGTTGAGGCTGATAACCTGGAACAGGTATTTCTTTTGTTATTTAGATTAAAACTCAATTCAAGAACTATACCTCAAGCTGTGTTACTTGGTTAAGATGTGGAATCCTTGTTAAAACGTGTGGGCAAGTTTATTTCGTATGATGATAGAGGCAGCTATATGTGGCCAATCAAAAGAAGATTAGCAAGGATTTAGATGTGACATCCTTCGTAAAAACTGTTGGTTAATACTACCCTTAAACCCATACTGCCCCTAACTTTAATACACACTTTTTTCCATTTTCTGCTCAATACTATTTGGAAAATAGGAGGGATATGGAGTCCAACTAAGAGTTCATGCCACAATACTATGAGATGATTAGAGAATTTCCTTGTCCCATTAGATTACTAGATGATCGCTGGCTAGTGGTCTTTGGGTTAAAGATGTGAATCTGCTCTCTTATAGGAGAGCCTTGCCCAAAAGAAAAGAAGGAAAAAAAAGGTATTACTAAGCAATATGAGATTCTTCTGTGGAAGCTGCTTTGGGTTTTTCCAATTTTTTTTTTTTTGAGGACATTTTTGCCTTTCTCCTCGTTATATTCTCTGATTGAATTCATATATCTTGTCTGCCAGAGTGAGAATGGTGTATTTTTTGAGGAGCCTGCTTGTCCACCAGACTTCTATTATGATGATACAAGTAACAATGCTAACAATCTGGGAGGATTCATTGAAAACGATCAGAAGCCCATGATAGGCAATGTTGGATTGCAGCATGATCAAGTTTCCGGCACTGACAATAACTTGTCACCTGATCAATTTGGGATTGATACAAAACCCGTCAAAGATGAATCTTCTTCTGCTGAAGCAACCAATAATGGGAATGCTAATGATTTCAATTACTTGGTTTCTGGACCGTACATAGATGCTACGGATCATCCTTCACTTGGTGATGGATTCTACCTGGAAGCTAAGGATCTTTCAAATTCCTTTGGGGCAGATGCTGGAGGTTTTGAAATGGTTGATGAGTACCTCTTTTTCGATGCTGAAAATGAAAAGTTGCTTTTTGATCCTTCAGAATTTCTGGAAAGTGAGAGCGTTCCTTATGACCAGGTTCCTCAAAGTGTAAAGGTAAAGTCGAGAATTATATTGTATGGTTTAAGAGGTGTCCTATGTGATTAATGTTCAGCTTTCACTGAAGTTTGTCCTGGTTAACAGGATGTCTGCAGAGCTAGTGAGTACACACCCAGGCAAGGCAAAGATCAATTGGAAACACTTGGAAATGCTGATGCTTCTTCCTCGAAACAAAAGCATGAAGTTGCTAAACAATTTGAGCCAGGTAAGTTCTAATATTAATTTGGCAAGTTCCATCATTTCCCAGCTACATTCATTGTTGCTACATGCAGAGTAAATCATGAGTTTTAAAGTTCTAAAAAGTTACAAAAGTTCCTCATATTCTTATTCACTGCAGAAGTGGACTATCCATTCATTCAAAAGGCCAGTCATTTATTGGGAGACATTTCTGCTACTCCTGCATTTGCTTCTGAGTTGTCTATGAAGGATGTAGCTCTCCTCATGAATTCAGCATCATCATCTTCCAGTTCAGTTAGGGTTACTGCTGGTATAATCAGAATAGAGAATATGACTTGGTCATCTGGAAAGAATGGAGACCTCAGCTTCATCCTTTCTATTGGCATGTCACAACGAAATATTAGTCCCGCCAGTTTGGTGCCAGTGGGTAACTCAGTGTTGGGGAAGATAGGATCTGCAACATCGTGGAGCTGGCTCTTCTTGATGTTCTTTTGGGTCCTGCTTTTTTTAGTGAGTTTTAAAGTTGGAACCCACATTTATGCCAATTGATCTTTTTTCAATAACGTGGGTGATTAGTTATCCTCCAAAAAAAGGGCTCTAGGTATTTTATGAGGTCAGCTACTGGTTGAACGCTCAATAGGTTGACTGAGACATGTTACTCAAGATTCTTCGTTTTATCTCATTGTTAGTGTTGGTAATGCTGACTACCTAACTAGTCCATGGTGTTGTGTACTCTATTTGGTCTTACAGTAGACGTGTTGACATGATTTGCTCAATAATCCTCGCAGGTGGAGATTTATTTCCTGTTAACACGATGACTTTAAATGTGTGATTTCCCTTTAGTCATTACTGAGAAGTAAACTGGTAATCATATAGTCTATCATTTATCAATGCATGTCAGGGTATTTAAGCAGACTATTGATGCCCTTTGTGGCATGGCATTGGATACCATCTATTCTGCTTTATGATAATGTTGAGCCTGCAGTTTTTGCTTCATGATTCATTGGTTTCTGGTGAATTGCATTGATTTGTTTGATCTATTTCATTGATAAGGTTGGTTCCAACATTAACGTTAGGTTGCTGTAAGTTCTTTTGCCAGAGATTCCTCTGGGAAATGGGAATGGTTCAATCTCTTCCCCTAAAATTAACGGAAAACAAGTGTACTTGAATCAGCAGAGGAGAGATTAGGTTCGAAGGGGCATGTTATGTCTTGTAGGAAATGACATATGTTGTGATGAAGTGATAATGCAATGCAGACGGTGGCGGGTGTCTCTGAGAGTCCAGAAGTTCGGGTTTTTAGCAAAATTGTAGAAGGAATACATTGCACAACCAAATTTAAGAAACATGGTTTTCTTTCCTCAACCGCACAGTAGCTGTCGTTTAGATTTCTCACCATCTCAGTAGCCACTGCTTGAATACTATTACATTTCTCCGGGAAGCATTGTGTCCTCTGGTAGATCACAGAATCCAATACCCTGAAGAAAGAAAGGAAAGAAAAAAAAAAAACAGATTATTAACAAGTTATTGTGTTACATTACACGAGGACATGATGGTGTGTTGATATGACATCTACCTCTCCTGTTAGATGAGCCACACACCTCTTCTCAGCTAGCAACTCAGCCTCAGTCTGCAAAATAAATTTTCCCACAAAAATATCATAACATATGAACATCAAGAACTAGCATTCTTATTCAGACTAGAACTGGTAGGGGAGATAAGAGATTTATGGATGGATGGAATTAAATCATTCAATTATGTGGGAATCATGCTGAAAATCTCCATCAGAATTGGAGAAAATCATGGAGTACTTAATTTCTGGGAACAAATCTATCAAATGTCATGTAGAAACACTGGAAGTTATTTCTTTCATTGCCATGCGTGATGCGTAACAAAAAAAAATTAAGTCAAGCGAAGAAGCAAGAATACCTTGGATATTCGCTTACGGAGGTAATCATCAAATATTACATCTTTGACAAGTTCATAATCACCATCTCCCTGGCAAATGGAGTTAAAATTCTTAGAGCTGAAGTTTGAATATTCGTATAAGATGAGATCTCAAGACTTACTTTCGATCGGCATGGCATGCTGAAAACAATATCCTCAGCTATACCATAAGGATTTCCATTGGTATAAACCTACAATTACAAATTTAGGTATCAGAATGGCGATGCAACAAATGAATCTTTTTGGATACTACATTAACATAGTGACTCTATATTGAGAAGATTGTGTCTCATTCTTTCTCCTTCTCCATAGACACAATTGAAGATAATATATGTCCACACCAATTAGTTTATTACTATACTTACACTGAACAACACAAGCAAAATGCATTTATTTTTATGTTTGTGGGAAAAGCGCCATGCAAAAATACATGTTAAGTAGACTTAGAGCATTCGCAGCCGTGTCTCTGAACGGATTCTCTATTTTACCTACTCAAATACCACTTTTCACAATTTCCAATATATTTACCCAACAACAAATTTATCAGAGTTCTATTCTAAGCTCAACGACATCAAAATATTAGTTTCTTCTTATTTTATTATTATAATTTATTTAAATCATCTGATTTCAAGTAAAAACTAAATTATTTATAAAATACATAATAGTTTATTAAAATTATTTAAAAATAAAATAATAAATAAATATATTAACCAATAATAAACCGCATCTCAATAGAATATATATATTTTTTCACAAAATATATATTATTATTTTATTTGAGTAGAGACTCAATTTTTTAGACTCAATACCGATGCATGCACGTGATTTTTTGTTCAAATCTTTACTTTCTAATGCGAATGCTTACTCCAGAAGAAAACCAATCACCCTCAGGTGTGGGAGTTACTAGAGACTTTATTCCGTCAACAATTGACACAGAAGTTGATGCAGCTGAAGACCTTCCCCATTTCTGAATCAGCGCACCACCTCTCTGCAAGCACATTTGTACATACTTTTAAAATGATAAAAAAAAAACTCGGAAGACAAACAATGTGCCCTCGTAAGGCCCTCCTCATGTTGATCAAAGATTCATCTGACGATAATTTATCAATTCTACTGTTCTACATATCTCACCTTCTGAACTTTCTCAGTGAACTCTTCTTCCAACCACTTATGATCCTTGATAATTTCTTTGACGGGTAAACCATCAATCCTTGCATTTAAGAAGTCCGGAACCTGGCAAAAAAACACATACAGAATCCCTTTGAAGAGGACCGACAAAATTGGATGAATTCATTATCTTGTGGGATATTCAATTCCCAAACCTGAGTAGTGGAATGGTTTCCCCATATGGTCACATTTGACACCTTATCATAAAAAACACCGGCTTTGAGAGCAAGCTGCATAAATCCGTAACCAAAGATTTCAGTGGTCAAGTAGCTCAGGACTTTGAATCGTGATAAATATAGCCATTTAAACAATCCAAGTAATATTGAAACGATAATGTCACCTGGCATTTTGCTCTATTTTCATCTAACCTAGTCAGAGCGTGGAAATTCTTTGAGGGAATGTTTGGTGCATTTTTCAGACAAATCAATGCACTGCATCAAAATGAGAAAATTAGCAATCACAAGTAACCACATAGGCATAGCTCATGTATCATGCTTCATAAGTAATAAAATGACAGTGATATGAAAAGTGCTTCTTACTTGGTGTTGCAAGGGTTCCCAACTACTATAACTTTGACATTACGGGATGCAACAGCATTGAGAGCTTTTCCCTAGAATTTCAAAAACAAATTAATATTGCTAACTAATGACAGTAAATATCACAAGTGTAATGAGATACAAAGTTATAACTGATATGAATATACACTTATGAATGTCACCTGGGCAGCAAATATTTGCCCATTGATATCTAATAAGTCGGCACGTTCCATTCCAGGTCCCCGAGGTTTTGCACCAATCAAAAGAGCCCATTCAGCATCTTGGAACACCTCATAAGGGTCGATTCCAATTCTCACCTCCCGCAACAAAGGAAACAGGGAGTCCTCAAGTTCCATTGCAACTCCTGCATGTTAAGTGCATTAGGTGTAACTGTAAGAGCATGGAACTGTCAATTGCTTTTCAGAAGAACATCAAACTTCAATTTTGATTTTAAGATCCCATATAATCTAACAAAGTGTATAGATGCCAAAAAACTATATTTAGGCTTAGAAAAATCTAAGGAGCAGTTCAGACGGCAAATCAAGTCGCTTACAGTAGTTGTTGAGAAACACATAAGATGACTGAAATAAAATTACTCTCAAGGTGAATATTTCCCCAATTCAACACTAATAAAACAACAAAGAACCCCCAATATAACACAATAGCATTCTTCGCAAAAACCCAGATGCAACACGAGGGCATAGGTTGCAATCATTGAATTTTTCCACCATTTAGGCATCTTTTATTTTTGTAGGAGGAATGGAGGATGAGTCAAATGAATTTCTACTATAAATAATATGTAGATAAGAACCATGCAAATATAAATTCAATAAAAATTTTAAAAATTAAAACTACACATTAATTTATGTCAAAATAATGTCTAGAAACTCCATACCTTCAAGGGCTTGCAATGACCTCTCAGATCCCAACAGTTTCAACGCAATAGGCTGATCTGGCCCAAAAACTTCACCAGATGCAAGCTAGAATAACAAGATTGATCAGGAACTATATTATAAAGACACAAAAGATATTCCCAACTTGTTTATGAGACTTCCTTACTTTGAATAGTAAATGATTTGATATCATTCCAGCAGCACCCGATACGGACACATTGATCAACTTCTTCCATGATTTTGTCTCTTCCTCCTGAGCAGGAAATTAAAACAATAATCTATTACATCACCATATACACAGATTATCCTATATATGGTTCAGCCAGATACGCACAATAAACGCATGCAAGTACTTCCATAAATAATATACGCCAAAAACCTTCCTTTTTCGGCTAAACAACCCAGAATTCCACAAGAAAAATGAAATTTATTACTGTATGGACATATCAACAAACAACATCGGTGCACTTCGATGAGAATATCAAATCACAGAGGAAACAGAGACAGCTCGTGCCCATGAAATTACACAAAAACATGTATGCATAACAACATATATAGATAATGAAAGTGAAGGACCTACAGCTTTGAGATCGTACGTTAGGCAGAAAACGCCATAACAATCGGACTTGATGTTAGGTCCGTCAGCCTGAACTGCAGCCGGAACTTCAACTTGACTGAGAAACAACAACAAAGCATACATACCCACCATTTTCATAATTAAATAAGGAAGAAAAAAACATAAAGAACTAGCGACGCCTAATATTGGCAAAAGCGATTGATAGAACATACTTAGGCGCAACAGAGCAAGTAATTTTACAATTTCGATGGTGAGGAACCAATCGAAGAGAACGGCGTCGGTGATAAGGGATACGCGAGGAAGAAAGGGAGAGCTGTGCGGAATTGAAACGAGTGGACTTGGTGTATGCAGGGGACAGCTCTGCCACAGCCATGGCAGCAGAAATAGATATGCCTAAATGAACAGAAACACAGAGAGACAGGGAGGAGGAGGAGGAGGAGAAGAAGAAGAAGAAGGGTTTCAGAGGAATTGAAGAAGCTAACGGTTGTAGTTATAGGGGAAGGGCTTAGGGATAGAGAGGAGTGAAGGATGGTTCTGTGGTTTGGAGAAAAAGAGAGCGAGGGAGATGAGAGTAGAAGGAAGAGCCAGAGTGAGTAAAATCAGTGTAAGGCCATGGCCTATGACACTTGTCACCCCAATGTAATCCATCCAATCTATCATCTACTCTTTCTAGAACTGGTTCCTACAATGGGAGTGAATTTGCATGGGATCTAAAAGATTAATTTAGTAAAATTAATAACTATGGAAGTAAAATAATTTTGTTTGTTTGTTTATGCAAATGAGTTTGTGGTCGAGCGAAAATGATTTTACATATGCATTCGACTTAGAGATTTTAGGTTCGAGTTACAATAGTGGGATTTTATCTGTGTCCTTGCATGGGCTTTGTCTATCCCTATGGGAGAGACTTGATATGGTGGTATTGTATATTCTACTTGGTATTTGTACATTAAAAAATTGTTTAATTTTTTAAAGACTGGTTAAAATTTGTATGGACGTGTTAATGTATTAAATCTCGCAAGTGCACGAATCGAATATAGTAGTATAACGACTGCAAGTACGAGGTCGAATCCCACGAGGACAAGTAACAATTCAACTAGGATTACTTAACTTAACAATTAAAATAAAGCTTAACAATCTTGGATTTCAAGAAATGGAGAGGATATTGGGATAATGATTTCACCACATAATCAAACTATGAGTAACTATTATCAAATATACAGATTCAATTTCAATTCAAAGGTTGATTCTTTTCTTAAATATATTGGTTCGTTCAATCGCGGTGCCAACACGTATCACTAACAAATGTTAATCATGTTCGGTTGTAGTTGTTAACACAAGACTAATGACCCATTAAGTTCTAAAGAACTATAACAATCAATTAATCATCTAATCCGTGATCTTAGATTTGACAATTAATTTACTCAATCTTAATTCCACTAAGACATGTGAATTCGGATCGTTCCTTAGTCTTAGCTAGGTTAGTTTATCAGCATACTCAAATGGTGATATAACATCTAAATACACTACAAACTCATAAGCAAAGATATTAAAGACAAGAATTATAAACTGAATTTGTATAACAATAACTATTAACTCATAATCCTCAATATGGGTTACATCACAATCCCAATAGGAAAGCTTTAGTTACAAATCATGTTCAAGAATAAGAGAAATAAACTAGTAAGAATCATGAACTAGAGTAAAAGAAGAAGAACCCCCTTCAAATGGATGGAAAAATCTCTTGAAGCTTCCTTGGAGGATCTTGAAGAAGAAGAGCAAAACCTCTCTTCTTTTTCTTGTGTTTCTAGTGTTGGCGTGTATTTTGTGAAAAATGGAAGTCCTCCCATATAAAACAATATATCCCTCCATAATGATTCACTTACTTTCCATAAATATCTGTAACTTATTATTTTTAGTAAGTTTTCAAAAAGTCAAAGTTGTAGATATTTATCATTTTTGCCCAGTAATGCTCGAGTGGTCTCAGATGCTCCAGTGTGTCATCAGTAGAAAAGTCCCTAGCTAGAGCGTGCTCCAGCGCTTCTTCTGCATCAGAATCCCAGTTTTACTAATTTTGCAACACTTTGAGGCATATCTCCTAAAATTCAAAACATCAAAGATTCTCATAGTAAATGTACTCATTCCATCCATTTATAGAAAATAATATATGAAAATTAAAGCACTAAAATGAGTATAAAATAGATAGACCACATGTATATGAAATTACCATATGTTCATCATCTGATATGCTTATAATTTATGAACTGTTAGATGAGTTCATACAGGGGCGGAAGCACGTGAGGTTTTATATATATAGTGAAATTATAATATTACCCCCTTATTTTATTTCTTGTAATACCTAATACTTCAATTCTTCACGACTTCATAATTTGATTTGTTGAATTGTTGAGCTTTCCACCTTCCTCTGTTCCTCTATCTGTTGATTTTGTAACTTTATTCAATTTGTTGATTTGTGTTTGTTTTATGCTTATTATTTTCTCATTTTAAAAATATTATTGAATTATCTTTGATCTTCTTTTCATTGTCTATGCTGTGTAATTTTTACCCCCTTCAACAAAAAATTTTGGCTCCACCACTGAGTTCTTATGTATATAAAATTGTAATAATATGATCATCTATTGCACGTAATTTATGAACTATTAGGCGTGTTCATGAGTTTTATCTTATATACATTAGAATGATAGTGAATCCAGATTCTCATGTTTTTATTTATTTATTTATTTATTATGAGTAGTTGTTTATACCTAAAAATATTAGTTAATTAGAGTGTGACATGTAACACAGTGGGGCCGAAAATGACCAATCACACATCAACACGTGACAGGATCAATGAAGAAATTTTTATTAATGTTTATTATTTTGCAGAGATTATTACATGAAAATGCAAAGATCGGATACTGAAAATTAGGAAGATGTATATTAATTTTTTAACCATCTCAATAGAAGCTCTTAAATTCCGGTGTTCTAGTTTCTATTACTGCTTGTAACTTGTAAGTGATGCTAAGAAAACATTGAAATCCTTTTTATTACGATGAAACTTGGACCAAATATTTTTTGTGTGTTTTACAAACTATACACAAATTCTCTGATTGAAGATTAAATAAGTACATATCTCGTACATATTATTTGGACTGATAACATCGCGTGATTTTCATATCATCACAACATACTCTCCCTTGAGGAGTGTCCGAATCGATTTTATCTTCTCCCTAAGCTGAAGAAAGACCACATTCCGGAGCAATTCAGGCGATCCAAAGAAAGGTACCCGCACATTCACACAAGCAAACATTGAGCCAGGTATCGGTTTCATCTTTTTTTCTATGCAGAAGGAACCAACAATAGCATAAGAGGTGCAAATTATATAAAAAACAAGAAAGGAAAAAAAAAAATACAGGCTGTGGCTGTTTATTATAAGTAACTTGACAAACAACATGATATAAATGTTAAGACAGGGTAATATGGACATATGCCCATACTGGCATTGTCAGGGTTTAATTTAATTGATTAAATATTATCAAGAACAATATTTTTTTATATAATTTTTCAAATTACAAATTTTAAATTATATTGTTATGAAAGATTCTACAACTGCTAAAATCAAAACTATTTTGTGTTTTGAAAAATTAAATGATTGTTTAAAATTCATTTGGCTAACTTGTTTTAAGTTTTCATTTTTAAAAATATTTTTCATTTTTCATTTTTTAAAAATTAAAAATCAAAATTGCATTTTGTTGTTTTGCAGAATTTTAGAGTGGCATAATTATAATTAAAATGATTTTATTTTATTTTATTTTTCTCTCTCTCCTCTTTCACTCCCGACGATAATTCGCCTCTTCACCGACATTATCGTCTGATCACCGGAAGGCTTTGCTCCAATGTTGACTCGAAATTGCTCCTGTGTTGACTCGAATCTTTTTAAAAAACAATGGTTGTGCTTGATGCCCTTTTGGAGTGTCAAACAAATACATCCACCAAACGTGAAGGAGCCTCGGTCAACATTTGCTTTCTCACATATATTTATACATCGTAGGTCAGACTGGGTAGGCAGAAAGTAGTGTCTGTCTATATATATATATATATTATATATATATATCCACCCTCCGTCACCAACAAGGCAACAACTACCCACACTCATTCATAGACTCACTGTTGATACAAAGCAGACAACAATAACAAGTCAACCTCCCTCTCTCTCGGTTGTGTTTTCTCTCTTATCAACAAAGAAATAATGGAGAATCTGATGGGTCTTCTCAGACTTCATGTGCAAAGTGGAGTAAACCTTGCTGTTCGAGATGTCACCACCAGTGACCCTTATGTTGTGATCAAGATGGGCAAACAGGTCACTATTCTATTTTCACTGCATCTTGTTAGGTTCTTGTTTTTGTTTAGGTTTTCCTGTAAAATTAGTAGATGGGTTTTTGTTTTCTGATACTAATCGACTTTCTGTCATCTAATTTCATTCTTATCACGAACTAAAATGTGCCAATTGCTGATGTAATGAACCCATATGTTGGTTGTTTTTGCGAATTTTGGGGTCAGCCGTTTGTTACTAATGCTGATCTATAGATACATGATTGATCAAGTACCAGATTTTATTGTTTTTCATTTGGACTGATGGTTTCATGCTTGCAGAAACTGAAAACTCGTGTGGTGAAGAACAGTCTCAATCCTGAGTGGAATGAGGACTTGACTCTTTCTATTTCAGACCCAAATCTTCCAGTCCATCTTGTGAGTAAATTGTTCTAGCTTCAGTTTATACTGTTTTCTCTACAGATTCAATTATTTAGTCCTTAGATGATATCTTCATTTATTGTGGAGATTATCAGTGTTTGTTGAATGCAAGATTTCAGTGCTTTAAGGCATCCTAGGTCGGCTATCATATCGAAATTAGGGAGTTTCCCAAATAACAAATACAAAGAATATAGTTAACATTTGATTCTCTATGTATATAGATGCTCATGGCTTCGTTACTTGAGGTTTCTGGCCAACTCATTAGGGTTCAGACTAAATTGCAATCGTTTAAATAGTGAATAGACTTTGTTTGTGTAAGCTCATTCACCGGGCAAATTACCTGTGGAGATCTTGTTTGTGGCTTTGAATTGGGTCCAATCGTTGGAACGTTTTCTATAGTTTGGTACATATCTGATACTTTTAAAAGATTTCAGGCAAAAATGAAACTTAGTGTATAGTTACAAGACAAGAAGTATATTCACTTTTTTTTTCCTACTTCCCTGCACATAGTGAACCATCTGCAAGTCTCTTTATGTATTCTTGAATTTTCCTAATGATAACTCTGATCGAATTTAAATGCAGGCAGTTTATGACCACGACACGTTCAGCTTAGACGACAAAATGGGCGATGCGGAGTTTGATATTCGCCCATTTCTTGAAGCTATGAAGATGGGGTTAACAGGGCTTCCCAATGGAACCATAATCAGAAAAATCCAGCCAAGCAGGGAAAACTGCCTCGCCGAAGAGAGCAGCATTATTTGGAATAATGACAAATTGGTTCAAAATATGTTTCTTAGACTGAAAAACGTGGAGTGTGGCGAATTGAAACTGCAATTACAATGGATTGATATTCCTGGTTCGAGAGGTCTGTAGACGCGGAGCAATTGTATCTGCATAATGTACAGGCCTGGACTCCAGAGCATCTGAAGTTTGTGTCAAATAGGCTTGCAGTTGTGTTTGTATGAAATTTGTGGGAAGATATTACATAGTATCAGGCTCCTTTGAAGAAACTGCTATGGATCCTATGTAAATTACTTTGTAATGTACTCTTTCTAATCCTCGTTTTCCAAGAATTGCCAAACTGGCACATCAGGGTCGTTAGTCTGTATTTCGTTCCATTGCGGATGATGATTGTGGAAATTAGATTTAGCAATTATTAACACTTTGTCCGATTTAGGTCGGTCCAAACTAATCCTAGCTCACATGGTTTTGTCCTTGGGCCCACAACCAATTTATACTGGTTTGAGCACAGGAAAAATTTATTATTTGTTTAAAATTTTGACCTTCATATTTTGCATTTCACATCTTCTCTCAAGTGACCTGAAATTTAGAACACTCATTCGCCTCGTCAATAGGTAACTCATCCAACACTATCAAATTTGACACGACAGAGGTTTGTGGCCTGCCTATTGGAGCTGGATGCTAAATCTTGACTTGGATGCCCTTTCATTCTCCATACATATTATTGTGCGGAAGAACCATGAATTTAACAATTGTTGAAGATAAATGTTGAAAGTTTAATGTCTGAACTTTTCATGTAACCAGAGCGAATCAAACTCCTGTAATAATATTGAAAGTCTCACCACAAAGGACAGTTGAACATATCAGAATGAGAAGAAAAAAAGAGATACTTGTGAAGTGTCAGATATGTCAAATAAAAGGCCTACCCGGCCACATTGACAACAAAACTACGTAGAATCATTAGAGGAAACATTTGTGTTTTGAGAGAACCAAATGTACAAAGCCTAAAATTTGACAGAAATGATTTCCCCTCTTCTTATTAATGCTGTTTCAAGCCCATTACTACAAGGGTGTTACTTTAGAGGGGCTCAATCATTATTCAAGATGAAGTATCCAATCTAAAGTCTCGGAATCTTTTCAGCAAGCTTGATTTGTATGTCTCAATTTCTGGATCTTCAAACGAATCAGGTGTAGACTTTAAAATGGCAAGTGCCCCCGCATGGTGTAGAGCAGCAACAGCTACATCTGCTATATTAGATAAAAATGAGTTAGAAAACTAAACAGAACGACGAAATGATACAAAAACTAAATAGTATTGGTATTGGCTTGGTCTGTCTTGTGTATTGTCAAGACAGAATAAGTAAAAGGTCACTTGGAATAAACAACAAACTGATGGAGGCGATATATGCCAAGCAGCAATTTAATTATTCTAAACCAAAAGCTGAACTCTCTCTCTCTCTCTCTTTTTGTGAGTGGTGTAATGCTGATGTTTATTATAAATCATCAAGGTTTATGTGATTCTAACAAATGAAAATAATATTCAGATGAAACCTTTCATGTCCCGAGTTTTCTTTCCTCGTTATCAGCAAAACAGAAAGGAAGAGAGTGATGGTCAATGAATAATTATCCACTAACAATACAAGAAATGTGTAGAGTGAAACTAAAAAAATGCGTCATCTTCAAAAAAAAAAAAACCAAGACAATTACTGAAATTAATAGGCAACAACTTCACCTTGTATATGAAGATTGATAATTATAAACCGGCGGAAAGTTTTCGATAGTCATTTACCATTAGCAGCAAACACATGGGTGTACCAAAAAGAAAAAGGAGATTGAAAGAGCACCAAAGTAGCAGTCAGGTAAATTAACCACACACACACACAAAAAAAAAAAAAAAGGAACCTGACCCGAAACTGAGAGGGCAGCAAGAGCCTTGAAAGCTTCCTTCCTTGTGCGGTCATCTTTAGCAGTCCCCAGCATGTTCAAAAGCTCTTGAGCACCACCCATCTCCACTATCATCTTTCTTCTACCGTCTATCATCCAAAAGGAAAAATAAAAGGTTTGACATAAGATCTGTGCAGTGAATGATCCTTAATTTCAATCTTGGAATCCATAAAATTCATATACTGGTTAACCATATCCCTAGATTAACGTCCGAAAAGCACCGAATGTTTTTATATTTGTTGTGAAAGCAAAACATATTTTAGATAAATCTATTAAACTATTCCATTCTGAAATACAAGTAATACATCATAGCTCTAGCACATAAAATTTATTATCTTCGGCACATATCCAGAATCAAGAACATAAGAGATATCTTTACAAAAAAAATATATTTATATATATGACACAGAAAATGTTTATACCTACAAGTTACAACATTCATTACTGAACCAAGAGGCAGTCAGTTAAATACATTGCTAATTCTCTGATCAATATAATGTAATTCAAATATTCAATAACTACCCTGCTATTACCAAGAACTTACTATGCTTAATCTTCAACTATAAACATCACAAAACAGACAAACGAATAACTGAAGCAACCAGATGATTTAGCCTTCAATTCACTCTCCTTCTTTGTCATTTTCTTCCTTATAGGCAAAATGAATATAAGCCTTCAATTGCGCTGACCTGAAATTTATTCAAATTTCAATAACAACACTCCTATAGCAAAAAAAGCACAATGAATAGACAAGAAGATGCATATCGCCAGCAAAGAAAATTCTTAACTGCAACCTTAACAGTCTCTCCTCTATCCACAAAATGAAGTAGCCATAGTTAAGTTTTTCCATACATTATGAAGTGCCATTAGTTTTACATTTGATGTAAGGTCTTAGCTGTTTAAGAATGACCAGTAGAGTCATAGTTCAAAACTCTCCTTCAAAAAACTTTGAACTGTGATCACAGCACAGTTGGACATTACTTTAAAAAAGGCATTTACCATCTGTTGCGAAACGGGCCAATCTAGAAGCTCCCATTCGTTTGAACAACGGGTCTTTCACTCGTAACAGTGACACAGACTGTTGTATCAAATTATCTCCTGCCAAAATATACCATTTCAAGACATTTGCGAGCTAAGGACAAGAACAAAGAAAATATCAGAAACATAAACTAGCCCAAGATGGTTTCAATAGCCAAATTTCACATACCCAAGTAGGGAAAAAGCTGATAGCCAACAGCACTTGCAGTCCCAGCAAAGATGAGCTTCAGTAACCATCCAACTTTCCTTTCAGCATCCTCTTCAATGGAGAGCTCATCTGAAATTCAAAGCAGATTTGGAAATGAATCATTATTTCACATTCTCAGTAAAAATGCATAAGAAACATCTATTGCATAGATACACACGGACCTCTGCCATTTAATGAAGAAAATTTGCGCGACTGTACATTCACAATTGTTCTTCTACACAGATACTGCACAAAAATACAGAAATGCAAATCATACCAAAACTAACTTTGAATTTAACGAATGATCACAATTCATAAAAATGGAAAAGAAAAAAACTAGAAAAAAACTATGTTCAATTAAAGATTTAAGTTTTCTAATTTAGGATAATGTACCCTGATAACGCTTGAGGAATCCGCAGGAAGCGAGCGATCCCCTGTTACTGCTCACATAGATGATAGATCTGTTAAGCACCAGAAATTCACTTCTACAATCTAAATTGTACTATCTAGACATCCAACTAGCCCTTATAATAGAGAACATAGATATTCATAATAGAAAAATAGGTGTCTTACCATGATAAGCTCGAAATGACTGATTACGAAATGAGCCAAATGAGTGTAAAATCCTTCTGGACATAGGCACGGCCATTACTCAACAAACTGAAACATTGCCAAGCAGTAGCAACAAGTGAAATTCAAGTCAAGAACAATCAATGTTTTTTTCCTTCGGATTTTAAACCCAAAACAATATCAACCGGGCCACACATCAGGAAATAATTCTTTCGCAGAAGAAGGGAAAAAAAACCCGAATTCTGAGAATTCGAAATTTATGACATATAAATGTTAAAAGAAGAAAGATGGAAGAGTTACTCGCTGAAGTTCAATTCTCTGGTGGAGGCCCAGGCCGCACCACCGAAAGGTAGTGGAAGTGAGAGACTGGCTATCTTATGTGGTGGAGACTAGGGAGGAGCGGTGGCGGTGGATCAGTGGAGTGAAGGGCAGAATTGCTCGACTACGGAGCAATTTTTCGAGTTGATGAGAGGGTCATTGGGTTGGGCCTTATGGGCCATCGGTAATGGGTTGGGCCGAGGATAGTGGGCTAGTGAAGATCCAGTCTAATTTCTTTGTCCTTGTCTAGGGGTCGATAAACACTATTTTCACCCTGCTAATTTACATATTCATCCCATTTAATTCAAAAACAATAAATCTTTTGATACCCTCAAAAATCCCTATCAAAATATGGCACCAACATTATTTCATCTTCGACGACGATGTAATGGATTTCCATGGCGACAATATCGACTTCGACTGTGAAGCCATGGACACACTGATGCGGTGTTAATGTCAACGATCCTATGTTCTCTCTCATTCATGCTCTCACTAAGCCAACCATAACCGCTTGTTTTAACTTAATTTGAACTCCGTTACTATGATCATGGATGCTCTGCTTTCTCTTCCTCTTGTGCTTTCCTTTCGATTCTCTCATCATTCCATCTCCCTCCTTGAAGAACACGATGATGTTTGTAATCTCTCCACACCGCCAATGAGACATGATGTGCGATAGAATGATTTTGTAGATATATGGTTCAAGCAGGTATCTGAGTCGACAATCACTCTGGCCTTATTACCTACACGACGTGCTTCCTCTTCATGTCTTCGATCTCGGATCTTGCCCAAATCTATACCTTGAATTTGAAGTTCGTAATCTCTTGTTCACACTCTCGCCTCTCTCTTGCCCATATTTGTCATGTGTATTTGGGGTGTACTCTGTACTATTTTAAAATGAGACAGTTTTAGGTTGCACATTCAAGTAACGTGTCATCTCTATGACTCCGTTAATGGAAGTTAGTCAGTATTCAGTAGACCCTAACAACAAAGAGTGTATGGATGTAACTTTTTCTAGACCCTAACAACAAAGGGTGTATGGATGTAACTTTTTCGCTAAGTATTGTAGTGGCCAAAATCAATTTTGGTCACTTTGGCAGTTAGCACGATGCATGTCAGTAAACATGATCAAACAAACCTCGGATGATTCCTCCAAGACATCACTCGCCAGAACCATTTTTGCTACCCTTTCTAGAACCTAGATTCAAGCTCGACTGGAACATAAGTCCAAGCTCGCCCATAGGAGGCCCAATTCACTAACTTAGGTACAACCCAAAATCCTTACCAGGTATGAACATTCAACATTCTGCCTGGATTTACTTTTACCATTCATCCACTTGCATTTACATATGCATGGCTGCTAGAATTAAGTCACTATCACTTGTTACCTTTTGCAAAAGCCTATTACCAAGCAATGTCATTCAACTTGCCCGCCTCAACCCAAGGATCCTCATAGGGTGCTAGGTGGCTGACCTCTCAGCCAATCAAACATCATATCACAACTTGAACACACTTAACAAAGTTTTAATCAGCCACTTGCGTTCGTCCACTCACAAAATTTTAATCGCAATACCAAAAAGATACTGTACCTCAACTCATCATTACACACGATCTTTCTTGACACACAACAATTGTCTTCACGTTTTCCATAAACTGTCCCTTAACTTGCTAGTATGTGGCATACATCATCTTATCAACCGCCCTTCCAAAATCCCACTATAAAGACCCTGCATCTCCTCCAGGAAGTGGATTATGAAATCTCGCTCCTTCAAGTCTAAACACTTATATCTCACTCAAAATACCCGACCAATCCGTTATGTTCACATATACACTGCATCCATCTCCTACATCTCTTACTGCATTTTACTTGTCTTACTCTGTAAACTTGACCGTCAGATTATATTTGACAGTGGATCAAATGGTGATGACTTGTCATGAACAATTTACATGAAGTTCTTTCTTTCAATTGGCAAAGTATAAAATATTCCATCCAGTAAACCATAGACTTTTAGTGTGCGCAAAATATATGTATTGTAGTTTACTTTCTTGCCCTGAAACTTGTGTTTGTATTTTTATTTAAAACAGTGGACTTTATTCACGAATTTCAAATAGCTCGATTAGCAAATTGACTCGCATATAATCTTGAATCCTAAGTTTAAGCCTCACCACCTTCACTTGTTAAAAAAAAAAATAACATTCACAATCTTCGGTGTTAATAATATCTAACACTTTGCTTCCATATTTAGGCACCTACAGACCAGCAGGAATTGGCAAGAACATTGAGAAGGTTAAAAGAATTTCATAGAACAAATGTACGAATGAAGCACATAAACAAGCGAAAAAATGTCAAATGTTCCAACAGCAAAACCCTCGAGCATAGCATCCTAGTAAGACGTAAGAAACGACACGAGCTAATTGGACACTACAAACTGTGTGGAAAAATAAATTATGCTAGTTCTATATTTGGTCAAGTTGACGCTGACCTAATCCAACAACATTTCTTCTCTCTTTTTTTTTTTTTCTAAATCCCAAGCGATTCTGTATTTCCCACGACAATTTCTTGTAAATAACCCTGCCTGTGTAATTGTCTCCCGCTCTTGTTTCATTTCTCAATCACAGCTTTTGCATTCAAAGTAACTCATAAGGAGAAGGTATAAGATTTCCAAATAATTAAAAAATAGCAAGCATTTTCAGAAAGATTTTTCAACTTCTCATTGACAATGGATCAGAGTATTGGAAATCTAATCCATTGCCTTCTCCGCAGCATAGGCCACTTTCTGCATAATCATGGACTCAGCTGTTTGGATTGCTCTAGGAGGCCCGGTGATTGTGACTTTCCTGCCAAAGGTAAAGAGAAGCAAACCAAATTTTAGAATATGTCACCTGAAAATTACAACATTCAATCAACAGATTGATCCTCGAATACATACCTGTCAGTTGTTCCAGTCATGAAATCTCCCCTATCCGATACTTTTATCTTGGCTCCACTAACCTGCAAAAACAAAGGTCTTAAATGCATATGTTTTGCAATAGACAAACTCGAAATATTTTGCAACTTGCAGACCTGGCTGATTTCCATGATATTCCTTCCACCCCGACCAACAACCAACCCAATGTGACTGTCAGAAACACCAATTGTCATGGAGTCAAAGTGATCGTCCTGGAAAAAATCAGACAGCCTTGTCTCATCAAAGTTAACCAGATGTATGTACAAGCAAATGCAAATGCAAACATATGGTCGAGGTTTTACAAAAATTTCCAGAAAAATTCGCAGAAATACATAGGTAAACAACCATTGTGCACAAGGCTACTGCACACTACGAGGTCGGGGACTGACAGGATGTACAAATACCTTAACCCTAGGAATTGAACATGTAACATCTAGGTTGCACCACTACAAGGTTGGGGCCACATGTTCGTCTGTACAGAAATACATACCATGCTTAAATTGAAAAAGTGAAGACAAAAGTGATCAATTTCGTCAAGTATTTGGATATTACAATAGCCGCATCAAAACTCATCATAATCATAATTTCTATCCTTGATGAAGGCAATAGTAATCTTGTGGCTCATCTTTTGCTAGAAGACACCAAAACTTTCCCCAATGGAATACATTATTATAAGTAAACCCTTTCTCGGACACTGAAGCCGCAAAAACGATAAAGCAAATAACACTGCCAAAAGCTAAAATTAGGAAAACATCGAATAGGATGAACCTTATTATTCTGAACCTTCCCTACAGCTGCACTTGGTCCATAGCCCATTGAATTGTATGCCACTGTTATAACAGAAAGAATCACATGTTACATGTCAAATACCATAAAAACCATACAAAATAACACCAAAAGATACTAGTAACCAAAATTTTCACAATAATGAACATAACTCGATATTAGCTGAGATAAAGAATGATGTATTAATCACCACCTACAGATCCCAAAACACGAAAGAAAGATAACAAATGGGCACTAAAAAATCAGCTTTCAACCATATCATTGAGCTAAATTGCCTGAGATTCCTCCTGAATTGTTGAATAGTTTTACTTAAGTAATAATTACGAGGCCAGAGTGGGATAAGGAAGACTGGTTGATACTTTTCAAAATCAACTATCAGGATTTCAAGGCAGGGGAGAAGAGCCTAGTGACAAAAGGAAAATCTGCAAGAAAGTTGTAAAGAATTCCAAATTTTGGTAAATTTAGTCAAATACCTCTCTGCTGGAATTTGGACAAAAATTTTGGATGGTATCAGCTGCATGTAGTTTAAGTTACATTTAAATGGTTGACCGGCTACTCAACAAGACCAAAAAAGAACAAACCTAGAGCAAAAATTGCCAGTACAAAGCATCATACAGATGATATATCTAACTGTAACATACGATGATTATTGCCAGAACAAAGCATCATACAGATGATAAATCTAACTGTAACATATGATGATGCTTGATTGCATTAGAACAACTGCCAAAGCCTCCTTTTCTTTGTTGAAAAACAATCTTGACATCACTCAAGCAAAACTTCCACGAAAACTACGAATTCTGTCTGTGACTCTGTGCTATAGTTTCTATAAGAAGAGCTCCTTATTCAGTTAATAAGGTGTATGAGCTTGCGTTAACATTCTCTTCAGCACAAGACAGTAAACAATCAGCTATGAAAAAATAACAAATAAAATTTAGGAATTACAAACATGTTAGATTCAATCCACATTAGCTTAACAAGAAGAGCCGATCCCATGTAATATATTGAAGTTCTATATTGTAATTTGGTTGAGGCAAAATACAGATTGTCGACGTAAATTCTCAAAGAATCTAGGATGCGGGTGCTGAAGAACTCAGTAAATAAAAAAATTATATACATATATATATATTGTTTCAACAAAAAAGTTCAACACAATACAATAAAGATAAGTTATTTTAAATTTAAAAATGACAGGTAAGATCATTTGACAAATCAGGGAATAAAAAAAAGGCCCAAATCAACAAAGCCTATCTCTTCATCTCTTAGTCTATAGGACACTTGCATCCAGAATGAATGAAGAAACACGAAGAGGAAAGGAAACAAATCTGAAGCAAAAACCTCAAAGGCAACAAATTTGAAGAAAATCAAGCTCAAAGAAGTCTATCACTATCAGAGAAGAAAAAGGAGAAGACGTTGATCACTATTAGAGAAGAAGAAAGAAGAAGTTGATCAAAGTCCCCATATCTAAAAAAACCACTTCAGAGATTGTGAGTCGCAGTTTAGGGTTGCTTCTCAAATTGTGATTTTAGGTAAGACATGTTTTAAGTTGCTGACCGAGTCGATTTTGCATCAAAAATGAGTCACGGGTTTATCGAGGCTGGGTTGGCTGCTCTGATTCGGTCAACGAGAGTCAAGCTCACATCCGAACTCAGTTCAAATCCGAAGCGGATTCGTTTACCATTTTGCCACGTTGGTGCTTCCTAGTTGACGTATGTAAGCCCAATCCAAGAAATTGTGTATTTTAATTCAGGAAATGATCTCGCCTGCCCCGCTTGACCCATGACCTCTTGGAGGCGGGAAAATGAGTATCCAAATACCAACTAGTCTAGGCGAGTTTGTATGCTAAGATACAATAGGAGCTATTCTTTACACGTTCAATAAGAGACTGATCCACGCTCAGTGAGAGGCTGAGAGGGGAAGGTGAATTTATCCGACCCTACTTGAGAGATTCAGGGTGTTGCTGTTCAATTCCAAAGTGCAAGAATTATTTTTTTTAACAGAGAAGTTCAAGAATTCTATTCCAATTTCAAACCTAGGAATTGAGAAGTTAGCACAAGGGTTTCTTGAATTGGGGGTTAGAGTTTTTGGTTTTGTTCAATCCTAAATTCCTAATTAAAAATTTTAAATCTACATCAGTAGTTTAAAAACTACATACAAAATAAACAGCCTTCTCCAAGAAATGAACGTTTTCATGTCACAGCCTTCAAAGCCCTTCTAACCAATAACAATGATGGTGGAAAGTGCAAATTATATTTGACATGCAGCAATTAAAAATGAATGGAGTAGTTGAGCATAACATGCAGTCGTGTTGCAGGCTTGCAGGACAGGCCATACTTGTGCCTTCAGGTTGATGTGAACCCTGCAGCTTGTCAAGACATGACACTGGACAGCGGCAGTGTCTCATGTCAATTAGAAAAGGGATAAATAATGAAAAAGCCCCTCTACTTTCAAAAAAGGGCCAACTGAGCCTCTCTACTTTTTTTCAAACCAAACTACTTTTTTTCAAACCAAAGAAACCCTTATACTTCAAACAATGGATCACATTAGCCCTTCGAGGACTTTTCCGTCAAGAAGGTGCTGACGCTGTTGTTAGTTGCTGATATGTAATTTTTATATTTTTTAATAACATTCCACACAGGCCATGGCAGACATATGTCATGATCAATTGATCAAGGAAATGATGACATGTGTCATTAATTTTTATACGATTAAAATTAAAAGTACTAACTAATTAAAAAGAAACCCAGAAAACTGTAGCCGCTACCATCACCCAAGTCTAAAGCCGCCGCCTCCACCACCCAAGTGTGTTCAGTATGTGAATTGTTTAACCATAAATTGTGAAAGTCAAATCCTAGGCCGCAAACAATTGTGATTTTCAATTAAAAACTAAAATTCAAAACCGTCCAAAAATGATAGATACAGATCCAATATCAAAACTGATCACGGCAAAGATTAGTTCCAACATCGAAACTGTCCAAAAACTTAATAAACCCAGAAACTACAGTTAGTTTCTCTCTCTAGAAAGTTAGATCCAGATCTAAAAATGAAATCGACAAAGCCAATGCTCCCTTCACGTGATTCAACAAAACCCGTGGTCAAAGAGTTCTCTAAGCCGGAGAAGATGCGGGTGTTGCTGGAGAAGACACAGGTGCGGATGTTGCCGGAGTAGATGCCGAACGAGATGCAGTTGTTGTCGAATTTTAATATCATTTGTTAACAGCCAAGTCAACAAATTAAGATGGAAATGGGAGAAAGGGCAAAAGTAGTACATTTTATAAAGTTCAGGGGCTTAGTACATTCTATAAGTTCACTTGGATGCACGCATATAAAGGAATGTTATAGTTGAGCCTATCGAAAAGAAGATGGGCAATACAAATTGAAGTCCGCAAAGCACCAACTAGTACATGCAATAGAGGTCACTTGCTGCATCCACCGTAAAACCCTTTTTAATTTCTCTAAAATTGATACCTTTGTTATATGTGTGTTGGGGGCATTGACTACATTTGTCACCCTAATCGTGGTGAAAATTAAGTCTTAGGCTCTTAGCATGCGTTTGGTTGAGAATATATCTGACAGCGTATAAACTGTCAAATAAACTGTGTGCTGTTTGGTAAAGCGTGGGTTTTAATATTGTATAAGTTGTCAATTTACTATTAGGGGTATGTAAATTAGTTTAATAATGAAATAAAAAATATTGAATATCAGTCTTGTTGGAAATAGTTTTATGCGTTGAGTTCAAATATGTAATTTTTTTCGAAATCTAACATATATTTTGAGAGATAAAATGACAAATGCGTGAGAGAACAAAAACAATAGGAAAAATTGAGGGAATTTTTTTGGTGTGTGACCGATGAAATTGTTGACCGATGGCTTATAAGCTCACTCACGTCCAACCAAACGCACGCTTAAGTTCAAACCAAAATAAAGAAAACATAAAAGTATTAATAAAATAAAGTTAATTGACTTGAAGCCTATGATGAGGAAATTAGAATTTGACATAGATGAAAAGAAAAATAGCACACTCACAAACCTGGGTATGCAAAAGGGGCATTCATACTATGGAAGTAGTGAGAATCTTCAGATAGCTTAGACAAAATCAATTCAGTAGCACGCATTTGCTCATCTAGAGTGCCTGTGAGTGTCACTAGCCTGTCACTGAATCCATAAAAGTTATTGTCTTGAGGGGATATCTTAATCCCAGCTTGAGAGTCTTCAATTAATGACCTGCATATCAACAAACCTTGACGTCAACTGATCAGCATCAGCCTCGTTTGTTTTACCCTATTCAGATTGAAAATAAATAAATAAAAGAAGCACCCAAAAATAATAAATTCACTGGAAGTTCATTTTTGCCAGAAAGATTATTGAGAAATGATCGTATCTGGAGATGCAATTTAACAGCAAATGCAGTTAATAATGTTGTGCTGTTGTGCATGTTTCTCACTGTTCTTACCACAAAAAACTGTATTCCTTTTCGGTTCCTTAACATCAGAAACATGCATACTCAAGTACTCAACCACTCATAAACTAGTCACGTACTTGATCAGCTGAGCAAACAGCCAACATTTACACAAGTTGCTCCATATTCCGCTAATATATTCTCTCTGTAATTCTGAGTAAGAGTTTCAACTACAGAACTAAGTTTAATGATTGAAAGTTATGATTATAACTAAAAATCTGCTGAATTGTACAATGCTCTAAAGAACTCTTACATATGCACTAGGTGCAAGGTTCAATTCCCCTCATCCACAAAAAATTAAGAATGTAATCCTGTAACTTCTAGGAAGAAAAAAAATCTACACATTGTGTGGAGGATTTTTTTTGTTCTGCAGTTGACAATTCCAAGGCAAACCTAATGAAAAACATTAGGATGAATTGAGCATATTAATGAAATTTCAACTAAATAAATACAACCGATGCAACTCTTAAACCTGGTTTTAAAAATTATTAAAGAGATTTACATCAGGTAGATGATATTTCCTAGGCCAAGAAAGTCTTCTTACATCATCTGAAAACTACAAGATCAAGTAGACTAAATTAGTTCTATAACAGAACAACTGATAGTAACCATACTTTATTGTTGACCCTCCTTTCCCAATTATGCCACCACAAGAACTATTTGGAACAATTAGTCTCACTCTTGTTCTTGGTTCAGCATCGCTTCCTTCTTCACTGTGAAGCTGATCAGCAAAACAGAAAAAGAAGTATAATAAATCACCATCAAGACTTCATAAAATATATGGATACGAAGTCATGTTGTGATATTACATTATTACCTCACTCAACAATTTTGCAAGAACAAGTTCCATAGCTTTTAACACTTCATCAAGTATTCCAGATATCATAATTATCCGATCTGTGGTTCCCGGGAAGAATTCATGATTGCGTGACAGCTGGATTCGGGCTCCAGATTGAGACTGAAAATCATTTATCGTTGAGCCACCCTTTCCAATGACAGAACCAGCCGCAGCATTTGAAACAAGAAACCTAATATATGTTTGCTTCTCTGCAGAATCTGACATGAACGAGTAAGATGGAAGAAAGATAAATAATAGAATTTTCCAAACTGAAATAAATGAATACATGATTTAAATTGTGAATGAATTGGATGGATTTGCTAACACTTTCAGTTTATCTGTCATTTTGAAGTAGCAATATCAGTACTCTCTCTATAGGCCAAAATGACACCATAATGTCTCGTAATAGACAACTAATGTAGTACAAAGAACATAATTGCAATCCATGAGAAGCTAAGCATCATAACGAGTAGAAAAAATATAATCTATATATAACAACCCGTAAGTCGTTACTGAAGTGGTTGGTATTTGACATCTTCGACACAAGCATTCTATGGTATTATAATTTTCGTTGAATGATTAAATAAAAAAGGCAGAACATCTATAATTCCCTTCTAATAACCAAACATTAAAAGAGAACAATCTTTCACATATACCAAAAAAAAAAAAGGCAGAACTGATGAATGGCCTAGGAAGCAGTAGTTTAGCTCAAGTCATAAAATGATAAAAAAGTTTTGACGGATAAAGAATTGGTAATGACTCGCTTGAAATATACTGCATAACTGCAGATCCAAATGATCTATAACAGTTGCATGCAAGACAAAAGAGATTGCCGACATAAAACTCTTCAGAATGGAAAATGATCCATCTTAGTATCTTACTGTTACACCTATATATGGTATCCACCAATGCCACTACGTATATGGCTTAATTAGCATCACTACCTTTTACTACTTCATACTCCTTCCACCATGCAAAAGTTACCGTAAATTCAAAAAATCGAAAGAAGAAAAAAAACATGAATGTGCAACAATTTTCAGAATTTTACAGTAATCTTCAGTCCCCACATGACAAAGCATGGTGACATAATTGTTCAAACTCACCCATCAAATTGCTTTCTAGAACATCCACATTGCACCGTATGCATCAGGTCAGATAACATGAAAATGGAAGAAAACTGCTAACAAGTAACAATGAGTAATCTAACACTATCTCATACTCAAGATCTGTGACACCACGAATATTTGCGTATTTGACAGAAATAAACAGAAATGCTTATGAAATCAATAATTGTCAAGACTCTTCCTCTGCATCAGCACCCCGTTTCCCCAAACTAAAACATTTCTCATTCCTCTCTCCAGAAACAAAGAACAGTATATAAAATCATGGAGACAATAGAGCAAAAAAAAAAAATTATTTCCCATGGAAAATAGAATCTGAGCCCTCCAGATTTCTCATACAATTGCAAGAGGATGCGTGATATAGACCCTCATTTGTGAGTTCCGTCCCATTAGACCTAAGATAGACAACCTAAGCCAAACAACTCAGTTCACACTTCACATTTCCACTCATTACAAAACGTACTGTAAGACTCTTCACTTCCATAAATCCCAAATTAAAACATAACTCACAGAACTGAATAACATAGTTTTTCTATTTTCTCCTTGTTTGCAATTAAAATGAAAGGAAAATGAGACATTCAAAAAATCCTTAATTATTTTCCAGCATTTTTCCTCACGACTCTCTCAGCTATCTAACAGCTACTGCAACAAGACCAAAATTGAAAGGAGCAGACGTCGTAATCTCTACACTAACTCCACAATTCCAAAAGACAGTATGAATTCAACATTGAATCAACGAAACGAAAATGCCATTGATGAAACAATAAAATTCTCTGCACATCTGGAGCAGATCAGATCAGACACCTGAAGTCGGTGATTTCGGCGGTGGTGGAGATCGCCTCCTTGGAACCTCCGGTGAAGAAATATATGATGATTCGTTCGACTCCATCAATCACCTTATCCAAACACAAAAGAAACCGTCAAAACAATAACCACTAAAACGCACAGAATCAAACAAACAACCAACCTTCGGTGCTACAATGGCTGCGAGAGAAACAGAGATTACTTACTCGTAGAAAGACAACAAAAATGACTTGAATCTTGAAATCGCCTACTCCTCTTCTGCTCAACTGCTACTCCCTCCGCCAGCACAGGCCTGGATTTTGCTTCTCCGTGCTTATTTGCGTGCTTGCTTTGTTTTTAGACTGAAAAACCGCCTCCTATTTATAATATAATTACATTTTTTCCCTTTTTAAGACGCGTATTTACGATACAGTCCAACGTACAACCCCACCATCCGCACACTTGGTGGATAGGGTCACATGCATTTAAGTTTTTTTTATTCCGAAAAATTGTCAATTTGGGTACAGATGCCATCACAGCGCACGTTGTACTTTTTTTCATTCTTTAATTATGGCTCATTCAATGATTTTGTATACAGTATTTGACTTTGTGGTACGACACCGTTTGGGGTCAATGGATTATTTTTTATTTTGTTTTTGAGAAAACCGATGAATTATTAGATGAAGTGTTCAATTAATTAAAAGGAAACAGCCGATATCGTAGGCACTTGGATTATTCTCGTATGCTTTAATTGAATGGATTTGTCGGGTCAACAAATCTATATTATTTTTATTTTCAAATCTATATGATTCGGTAATATTAGATTTTCCTTATTAAAAAACGTTGGTGGTTAGGCAATGCCATTCTACTATTATATTTTTTATACATATCGACAAATTCTCTTACAGTGTGTTAAAATAATGTCTAAAAATGGGTTCTTAACTTTTAGGCTCCTTTTTATTATCGAAACTTTTAATTTTAATTGATTTTACTAATCTAATGATTTTTGTTTTGTTCGAAACAAAAATTAAACACAATATGAAAAGTGTATGAATTTTTTTTCTTCTATATCCAATGATAAAAACTATCATGATAAAGTTTATTTTTATTTTAAACAAAAAATATATCGTTAGATTCATAAAATTAATCAAAATAACTAAGATTCTCTAAATTTTTTAAAAATGATTTGGACCCCAAAAGTTAAGATATCATTTTAGAACTTTATAGGAGAATTTCTATGTAGGAATTATGCATTAAAGGAAAGGACATTCTTATTTTAACTAAAACAACGACCTCTGTTTACCAACCGTTGAATCTGACTAAATGACCGAAAATAAAATTAATTTAAGGTTTGAGGTTTGAGATTTAATTTTTAGAGATTTATAATTTAAGATTTTACGGTTTAACGTATAGTCTTTAGAATTTGAGATGAAAAAATTGATTGTGATAACTCTTTGCTAGTGCAGGAGGTCACAAGTTTAGCTCACACGTACAACTATTCTGATGTTATTTTCTTATATGGTTCATTGGCCCATGAGAGCTTTCTCCCCACCTGGGATTTGGTGACTATCAATTGTTTGACGAAGATTTACGGCCTATATAAAAAAAAGAAGTTTAGATTTAGGGATTATATAGTCAACTTTAATCATAACTATTATGTAAGATCCAACGACTTAAGGTCCATTTGTTTCACATTTTGTATAGCTTAAAACTGTATGATCCGAGTAAAATGATGTATCGACTAAACGTTACATTTTGTTAACAGCTTAAAGTCATGGGCCTCACTGCATTTTATACATCATTTGACAGCTTAAAGCTTCTAAAATATAATTGTGAAACAAAAGCACTCTTAAAAATAAATATTTTTATTATAGTTTATCACATCCAACATTTTATTTTCATTGAGAGTAAAATGAAGATTATTTTTGAGAGTTTAGAGTATTATTTCATGCACCAATGACTCAATGCAATTAAGGAGGAAAAATGTTACTTTATGATGACCCGCTCAATGATGTGGGCTTCTGTATACGAGTGCACCATACATTATCACTAGTTCTATTTGCACTCCATTGTTTTTGAGCTATAGATTATAAAAATTGAAGAATATCAAATAACACCTCCAGTGATAAAAAAATGTGCACAATTATGAAATACACCAAAAGACATAAAAAACATAACAAATAAATATATTTTCACATGACAAAACAAAAAAATTGACGCCATCCAACGATAATTAAAATAGTACATAAATCAATGATAAGTTCATTAAGACAATTCACAATAAATTACAACAATTTCAAAGAAAAAATAAATAATTACATATCAAAAGATTTTAAAACTCATAATTGTCACAACTCCACTTGACATAGAGGATGTGGTCGGAGAATAAAGTTGTCGTTGATGATGTTTTCATAAAGACGAAAAAAATTATTTAAGTGTATAGATTTATTACTCTTATTATAACGTAATTGAGAGATGAATGGTGGAATTTGAACGCCATATAACTTTCAAAAATATATGATCAAAAATAAATTGTTCAAAAAAATAGGATTAAAAAAAAAACTCTTTTTGGCACTGTACATGCCGGGCCCACATTAGCTCCTTCAAATCCCATCCCGCTTTGAACTTCTTTTCAACAAGCGCGCCTTCAAGGCTCTCCGATTTTCAAAAAGGTCTCCCCGTAAACAAAGACCATCTACGATCGTCCACTGACATCCTCACGGGATCCAACCGTCCACGTCATCGATCCGCTGCTCACCCAAATTAACCAATCAGCTCTCAATCGCACCTCCTATATATATACAAAACCTCCCAGCGTCACAGTCATTCTCATTCTCACACCATCCTCGCATAGTCCAGAAACTGTTTCCTTTTTTTTTTCTCGCGGGAGTTTCGCGGTAACGACTTCGATGGCACCAAAGGCGGCGGATAAAAAGCCAGCAGAGAAGGCCCCAGCGGCCGAGAAGAAGCCGAGAGCGGAGAAGAAGTTGCCGAAGGAGGCGCCCATCTCGGCAGAGAAGAAGAAGAAGAAGGCCAAGAAGAGTGTGGAGACGTACAAGATCTACATCTTCAAGGTTCTGAAGCAGGTGCATCCAGATATCGGGATCTCGAGCAAGGCCATGGGCATCATGAATAGCTTCATCAATGATATCTTTGAAAAACTCGCACAGGAGTCATCCAGACTCGCTCGCTACAACAAGAAGCCAACCATCACCTCTCGCGAGATCCAGACTGCTGTCAGGCTGGTGCTTCCCGGCGAACTCGCCAAGCACGCCGTCTCTGAAGGCACCAAGGCCGTCACAAAGTTTACTAGCTCTTAGATTTTTTTTTCGTTAATTGGCATTGATTTAGGTATTTTGCTGCCTTTTCTGATTGATTTTGGAGTCAGGGTTTAGTGATCCTTAATTTGTTATATTAGGGATTGATGGGATGTAAATAAGGTACAGGGCTCTCATGGAAAATTAATTCCTATTTTTCCTCATTCAATCAACGAAACTTTTGATTCGCAATCTGAATTTTCTCTGTATCATGACTCGGATGTCCAAATCGATTATAGTGCAAGCGTCTTTGGTTTTTCTGTGTACGATTTTGTTTGGGCACGTAACGTGACCTACATAGACGTCATCTTCGTAGGGGGTCACGTGACACTCACGTGAATAGGGTCTGTGACTTGGTTTCTAATTCGTGTCTTATCCTTCGCCACTGCTTTCTGGAGCACCAAATCCAGCATCGCATTGAAGCTAGCTAACTCCAAAAGGGGCAGATGGCGCTAGGCGCTTCTTCTTGTACTATAAGCCTCAGTTCTGTTCCCTTTCGACCCAGAAGCTCTCGGTGTTCCTTCTATGTCAAACGTTTCATTTTGAACTTCTCTGCATCAGTCAATGAGCCTCAAAAGCACCCTGTTGGTGTTTTTGCAACAATTTTGCCATCGAAAGCAAGATTCGTTGCTCGCCGTAGAGAGAGCGTCTCTGTCCAGCAGCTGGAGCGTCCTCTAAGTAATGTTCAAGTTTCTTGTTTATCTTGCAATGTTAAGTTTGTTGGAGTTAAAAACTATTGGTTGATTGGGTGCAGTTGAGTACATGCGTTTGCCGGCAAGTCAGTATTCGGTGTTGGATGCGGAGAGGATTGAGAGGGTTGATGATAACACATTCAGGTGTTATGTGTATAGGTTCAAATTCTTTTACTTCGAAATCTGCCCGGTTTTGCTTGTTAGAGTTGAAGAGCGAGCCAACGGTTGCAGCATTAAGCTACTGTCTTGTAAGGTTTGTCCTTGGTGCCATTGTATTTGATTCTGTCTTCTCCATTTCCTTAAGAACTGGTTATGTGTATTTGGCCGTTGAGAAATGAAGGAATACAACTACTAGGATTTGAAAACTGAATTATCTTCTTCGTGTTATTCTGGTTTTGAAGTTAAAGGAGAACATTTCTATGGATTATTAATTTGTGCCGAAATGCTGAAAGAACAGCTTGTTACATAACGTTGTTTGGATGTGCATTAACTATTTTTCTCAATTGTGTTTATTTTTTGGCTTGATGATTGATGGCAGCTTGAGGGGTCGCCAATTCTGGTTGCACAAAATGAGAAGTTTGATGGTAAGGATGTGTTCAGGGTTCTTCCTGCTAGAAGTAGAACATGGAATGCTCATATCACAGAATTTCAGATTATTTTGGTTTCTGGTTGCATTTAGCTGGTAGGTATAGTCTTCTGAGTTGTGACTAGCATGTGTTAAATGAATATTGTTGGAATTGGATATTTTGATAAAATGGGTCGCGATGTAGTTGTTTATTGGACAATGCCTTAATAAGGACAATGGAACTTACAAGTGGATATTGATCATATTAGGTTGGTCTGAGGTTCCTGTCTTTAGATTTAGTTCATAGGACTTTCTATTTTTTTATCTGAATTATTGTGTGCTGCTATTAGTTATGATGTATTACATGCATTTTGTTCTGTATTGCACTTTGAAACTGGACTGGCTTTTTGTTGGGGATTATTGTGTCCGGTGCATTCTATCTGGAACTTCCTTAATGAATTTCTTTTAGAATATTGCTCTTGTGGTCTTGCCAGGCTACTAACTACGTATTCCAAACCTTAAAACCAATTTGAATGAGTTGTGGAATTCCTTTATTGAATGATAATATGTCAATTGTATAGTATTTTAAAAGAATTGAATACTTAGGATGCGTACTGCAGTAAATTTAGTGTAATGCAAGTATGCTGGGTGCTGGCATCAAATTCTGATGGCACAATGGAATTTATTTTCTCATCCGCAATGTACTTGTTTACAGTTTTAGTTTCACCTCTGACATTATGTTGCTATAACTGGCGCCCATAAAGTTTTATGTTTTCCAACTTTTTGGTATCAATTGTAATATACATGGGTGGGTGTAGAACATAGATGTCACAAGTTCAATTATTGTAAACTGTCTCCACATATTATGTGGGGGTAAGGTTTACGTACATACTGTCTGTCGCCGACCTTTCCCACTGCAGGAGCATTGTGCACTAGAGTTGTTTACCTTTACACAGGTGTGGATTGGAAAGTGCTCTTATCACTAGAGTTGTTTACCTTTACACAGGTGTGGATTGGAAAGTGCTCTTATCACTTCACTTACATATCACATCTTCCAACATGGTAGATTGTAAATCCCTACACAATCATGTCTCTGTGCCTTTTGTTTCTAGATACTGTAGAGAAGGTGGAACATGGTTGATTTAGATGGTTTCATTGTGCTGTGTTTCCAAATGTCGCAAAACAAAATTATTTTCTTCTGGAACAATTCCATGAATCATTTTAGTCATTTTTCTTTAAGTTTGTTGCACATTTGTTTTGCTTTCTATATATTTTTTTCTGCCATGTGTGCTTGGATAGTGAATTCTCATGGAATGCAGCTTTTATGGAGAACCAAATATCTTGTGATAGCCGCCAGGGCAATTCATCTGTCCAACAATTAACTTCAGATGCTGTTATTGAGGTATTTCTTTTTTCAGATTTTGCATGATGTACCCTGAGTGATGTCAATACTATTTTAAATGTTTTTATTTCTGTTCTAGGTTAGCATTGAGATTCCTTTTGCATTTCGAGCAATTCCAGTTGAGGCAATGGAGTCAACTGGGACCCAAGTTCTTGAACAGATCCTTAAGATTATGCTTCCTCGCTTTATGGCACAGGTATGTGAACTTTATAATTGCCCTTCCTCGTAAACAAATAAAATGGGAAAATTTTATTCTTTTATAATTTTGTCTATGTATTCTGCATTTGGTTGAATCGGCGTGTTCTAATTGATATTTAAAACATTTCTGCCATATGATGGCAGGCTGGTGGCCCCTATGTGCACCTTTTCAAAACGCATTATAATTTGATGTTGGACTGTCCATTTTATTGTTTTATGTAAGTGATTTTATTACTAAATTAAAATGGTATCTGTCTTTGTAAACAGTCATAAATGGACACTTCTATCTCTGATTTCTTCTCATTAACCATCAATCTCATAGGTTATTCCACCCTCTCTTTTTTTTTCCTTCCTATTTAAGGTTCCTTCTCTGATCTCTCTATCTTCCTCCCACCCACCCCGTATTGTAAGCGGATATGCAGATCAAGGTTCGTGAATAAACATATTGTTCTTTCATTGAAATAAATGAAGAGTGGAAGCTTCTCTTCTTGAAACGAAATTGAGGGGCTTTACCAGTTTTTAGATTCAATATATTTGCAGTATGCAAAATAGAAACCTTCAGGGAAGGGATGGCGCGCTTCATGGCTCATTTACTGTGTTGATATGTTGTGTTAAATACTTGTACAATGTGACACTGGTTTATAACTGAGGTTTTGTTGAAAAGCCATTTCTTATGCTAGATATCTGTAATAGGTGCACAAAACTAGGAAACTTGGTACAAAATTTCTCATCAAACTTGTTAGTATTAGGGAATTGGGTAAGGATGAGCCTAATGGATACTGCCTCAGAGTTCAACAAAGCCTCGGGTGGAGATCAATATTTAGATGTGTGATAGGCATAACCTAGAGTTGTGAGATGCTTTCGCATTGGCTAACGCAAATGTAAGTTTGAATGTTTGATGCTAAGTAGCTTATGGCTTTGACCTTCTGTGGAGGTTAGCATAAAACTTCCATTAGTATTTTATACAACGACTATAACTTACGGAAAACTTGTAAGTCTTTTGTCTAATTTCTATCGAAATTGGGCTGCTTGATTTATTGGCATTTGGCAAAGATATTCTGTTTACTGGATCTGAGCTTGGATATTATACCTTTGTTTCATTATTGGTGTCATGTTATCAATTCTTCTGCTTGGAGCAATTGCCCTTTTTAATTTTTTTTTTCCTTCTAAAAGTAAATACATTATGACTTCCATAATGAGCTTTTAAGTTTCATGTCCTTCCTGACAGGACTCAGATCTTTCCCTCCGTAGTAAGTATGGTGTGTTTACTGCTTGTTGGATTACTGCCTCACCATGGAGAGTGCAGTGTTTGGGTGTACCTAACTGAATGTAGCTTAATAAAGATTTGTCTAGCTAACTAACTATATAGCTTATGCTTTTCCACATCTTATCTGTTAATCTATTGTGGTAATGCATTACATCAAACTTCTGAATTTTATTTTTCGTGTCACAAAGTAGGATTGATTGTCCATGTAATAGATAATGTTTGTCTCTTCTTTTATTTCTTTTGGTCTCTTAAAGAAAAATGAAAAACTGGGACTAGCAAAGATCAAAGAAAAACTATGTTCCTAACATCTACGTCAGTAAAGTTTCTATGTTACAAGATAAAGTCACTGCTGCAATGGTTATTGTATGAGATTGTGTTAGGGAAAATCTTGAGTCGTGTTTATGTTGGTTTTTCTGTTTCTATCTAAATTTTTACTCAGTTTCTTCTGTAATTGATTTGAGCATGCACATTCTGGAACAATGCAGCAGTTTTATGCCCTTAACCTGGGGTATATTTGTATCTCCAAGTCGAAACATAGTCGATTTCTTTTGTTTCTGGAATGCCCTTGATAGATTTCTTCTTGTTACGAAGATCATTGTTGTGAATTGTTTCTCTGTTTCTGCATGCAATTTGTTTCTGCAGCTTGTAAAAGACTATCAAGCTTGGGCTTCAGGAGACACCTCAAGACAAGCTCTTGGAACAGGTCAGATTTGACGTTGGCAAAAACAGTGTTTTGAGCTACGAGTACAACTTCATTAGAATCCTTTGGCTGTCGTCTCTCTCATTACCTGTTGATGCACTCTAGGTGGTGAGAATCCTATTTCATTATGCACATTTTCTTTTTCTCTCAGTTTTTATAGTCAAGTAAACATTGAATTATACAATTAAGTAATTTTTCGTATCCATGATTCAGACCGAATGAACCAGCCCATTAACTGGAGCTGCTTGTCTCTTACTTCTAATCGTCATTTTCTTTTTAGTCCTCCATGTTGTTTCTAGCTGTAGAGAATAAGGGGAAATAATTTGCTCCTTGCTTTGCAGGAAGTACTTCTGCTTATATTGTATGATTAATTGGTATTCCATTGCTTGTATTATGCTGGGGTGCAGCCTAAAGTTAAGTTCAATAATTCTTGAAAACGGTTTCTCCGGCCAACTCTCATGAACTTTCTTGCAAGGTATAGTCTAAGAACAACTCAAAGCAAGATGTAATACTTATAATTTCAATTTTACATTGTAGAACCTACAGAAACTCATTCCAACAAAGGGGAATGCAAGTTTACATTCCCAAAATTGTTTCCTAAATTTAGGAAGCGGAACTCAAAGAGGGAAAAGAAGTAAATTTTTAGAGGGGCGTAAACCACTTCATTGACATTAAGCCAATAGCAAGTAAATTATTTGGCTGGCCTAAGATTTCATGGACCATATAGTAAAATATATGGGTAAATGATATGAAAACTCATTTCATACCTCATTGTTGACAAAACAGATATGACCAAAACAATTGATTCCTCGATAACATATTGAATGGACCCAACCTTTACAATTTTTGTGTTGTTGGGGTTTGTTGTATTTATTTTTACAATGTGATTTTTTTTTTAATACCCGTGAACTCCATTACTGCAGGGTTTGCTGTAAAAAATACAGTAGGCGTCGGGTACCATTTTCTTTCATTATCAACAACGTGGGATTTGACACATACCCCAAGAAATAGTTGTGCAATGTGAATTGTCTCCTGACGATGAGATGATTTTCTATTTGGATGCACAAGAATCTTGGAGATGGAGTTTTGCTAAAACCCTAGATAATGATATGAGATATGTAAAAGGAGACAACATAGAGGGAAATCAACAAAATGTATATACCAATGTCTTTGTCCACGTTCTTAAGGACACTTCCCCTAATTTGACGGCTCATATATATGCACTTGAACTTGAAAAGTAATAATAGTGAAGTACTTTTCTTCATGGATAATATCACAATTTTTTTGTTATTATATTATATATGGATTTGGTGTTCGGGAATTCTCTAAAGTCTATAATTTATATTTAATAGCGAAGAGAAAGCTAATTTTTTTTTAAATGGACAAACATAATGTGGTGTTATGTGACGCGACTCTCAAATTATTTGATTAAAATGGTAGACTAATTGAATTGGAAAATCTCGAATTCATTATGTATATATATATATATACTTTTTGGTCAAGTTTAACTAAAATTTGGTCTTGTACACCATTTTCAATTTGGACGATTAATTTACAAAATAATTTCTTATCCAAAAACATACAAAATGTTTGTATATATACGGTAATAATACAGTTTCACATGATTATTTTGAAGTAAAATTATATGTAATTCATATTTTGGGAATCCATGGTAGCTCATATCTAGTTATTATATTAATTTTTTATTCTAATTAATTATTTTACTGTCTCAATAAATATGTTAAACATTTATTTGATTTTATGATTTTATTATAATTAATTATTAGTCCTTTAAGGTTTAGTGAATTCGTTCCCTTTAGTGTTTGACACTTATTGTTTAGATTATAACATGAAAATTCGATACACAAGCCTATTAGGGTTTAAAGAATCTGTTCTTCTTAGGGTTAACATTTATTGTTTGTGTTACAACATGAAAATCTGATACTTGAGCCCGTTAGAGTTTAGCGAATTCGTTCATCTTAGAGTTTAACATTTATTGATTAATTATGAGCCCTTAAAATATGCGTTATAGGATATGCAATTTTTTTGAAATTTAATATGTATTTTGAAATTTTGATTAAGAAACAAAAAAAAAGTAAATTTTTTTTTTTTTTTGCAGGGAGGTGTGCTATATGTTTAACGCCACCGGATCATTTTCGGGTAGAAAATTACGATTAAGTATTTAAGTCCAAAAGATTGATTACGAGGGAAATTCTCCTATAAGGACCTAAAATAAGGTCCTAAAATAAGGACCTTAGCTTTTGGGTTCCAAAAATTTGTTAAAAAAACTTGAAAAAATTATATTTATGTTTGATCGGTTATACGAATCTAATGATATATTTTTTGTTTCAAACAAAAATCAAATGCTACCCGAAAAGTGGATAAAATTTTTTGTGTTCTATATTTTTTGTTTATCCACTTTTCAGGTAGCATTTGATTTTTTTTTGAAACAAAAAATATATCATTAGATTCGTATAACCGATCAAACATAAATATAATTTTTTCAAGTTTTTTTAAAAAAATTTTGGAACCCAAAAGCTAAGGTCCTTATTTTAGGACCTTATTTTAGGTCCTTATAGGAGAATTATCCTTGATTACGATTTACGTGGGGGAAAATAATGTAAATGCAAATTATCCAAAATCAAATAAAAATATTAAAATTAATAAATGGTTAGTTAAAGTGATACGGTACTTATTCTTAGACAAAATCTCGGATTTGAGTGTTATGAAAAGAAAAAAAATTGTTTGAAGAGTTGGATTCTCCAAGCTCAATCCAGATTTAATTATAAAAAAATAATAGAAAAACAAAAAATCGTGAGTGCGTGGCAGTTTGTGGTAGATCGGTGCTTCTCCCTCTTGCACACGCTCTGGTTTGATCTCCGCATTTATTTTTGTTTATTTCAATCACTATACAGAACTTAGTTGGTTTTTTTTCACCTTCGTTGTCTTTCAAAACAAGATAAAATCACATCAAGAAACCATCAGTACGAGCCTCTTTCAAGGTATGTCTGTTTGTTGTTTCTGTTTCATGCTTTCGATTTCTTCCTCACAATTTTCGATTTTTTGTTGCAATTCTTTGTTTTGAGGTTTTGATGATTTCATATGTCTTGTAATGCTATCTATCAGGTGATGAGTTGGGGTCCTATAGCAATTTGAATAAGGCTTGACTTTTTTTGGGTGTCATTTTCGAATGCGCTTCGAAGTTGTTGATGGTTCGGTTTGGTGGTTTTAGAGGTTGATCAATTGATTTTTTCAGGTTTTTTTTTTCTTCTAATGAAAGATATTTTCTTTTAGGATGGTTGATAGGGTTTGGGGCGGGGATAGCGTCAGTAATGCATATTGTGTGCATTGAGAGAGGGATTTTGTACTAGGCGGTGATTTTAGTGTGTGTAGTTGGGGCAGGGTGCGCGAGGATGACGGATACTCAACAGCTACAACAAACCAGAATCTGCCGATGATCTGTGTTCGGATTTTGAACGGGGATTGGCGGAATTGATGTGTGGGCATCTGGAAGCGTCCTGTAGCTCTTCGCGTAATCCTGATGATGAGGAAGACGAGGGTGATCAACTAGTGAGGAGGAGAAGGAGGTCTGATCTTGAGGGTGATGACTTGGCAGAGGCATCTGTGGTGAGACGGCGTCACTCACGGGTTTTGAGCAGGTGGGCTGCCCTTCAGGCAAAGGAGATGATAACCACTATTGAGATTAGAAATCTTGATTCTGAGTTGATGTCGCTTGCAGGCTTGCACACAGTTTCAATGCTTGACTCATCATTCTTGACGGAGTCACAGTCCCCAACCTCAAGGGGCCAGGGGCAGTGGAGTGGCCGAGCACACAGGTACCTCAATTTTGCAAATATGGAGAGAGTTGGAGGATGAGCATGCATTGAATAGGGCCCATGAGAGGGGGAGAGAGAGGTTGAGACGGCAGAGGAATGTTGAGTTGAATGCCAATTCTTCGATTATGAATATGTCAGAGAGTCAGGGAAGTGATATTCTGGGAAGTTTGGGAAATGCTAGTGAGAGTGAAAATGACTATGACACATGGGCCCATGATCATATTGGGATGCAGAATGAGCGTCCGGATAATAATGGGTCTACTAGGGAGCAGTCTCCTGATCGTTGGGATGTTGAGAGGGAGAGGGTTAGGCAGATTGTTCGTGGATGGATGGAGAGTGGCATTGGTAATGAAATGTCTAATGTCTCACAAAGGAATGATAGTCCGAGAGCAGAATGGCTTGGTGAAACTGAGCGTAAACGGGTTAGAATTGTCAGGGAATGGGTTCAAATGACGAGTCAGCAGCGAGGATCTCGTAGTGGGCAGAGTTTGGATCGAGCTGCTGTAGTCGGTAGACAAGCTGGCCATGTCCGCAAAGGGTCAGTTACGGACCAGGATGAAGGGGACCCAGAGCACATTCGTAGGGAATTGCTGAGGTTGCGTGGAAGGCAAGCTCTGGTTGATTTGGTTGTAAAGATTGAGAGGGAAAGGCAGAGAGAACTTCAAGGTTTATTGGAGCATCGGGCTGTCTCTGATTTTGCCCACCGCAACCGCATTGAGGTCTGTTTCCCTTGAACCCGTAAGGGTTTTTTTTTGGAGTCTTTTGCTTTCCCCCCATAGATTCTCTGTGCACTTAAGTGCTAGAACTATTTCGACAGCTAAAAGGATGCCAACTTCTTGATTAATCATACTGAATTATTGAACTTGGGGTCTCAATTTGTGTTGAATTCAGTTCTCGTATGGTGATTTTCTTTTCCATTTATAATGTCCTACTCGAGGGGAGAGACTGGTGGTGGTTTGTGTTTGTTACCGTTTTTATGCAGCTGATTCGCTTTTTATTTTTATTTTAAGATTGTACAATTGGCTCCCTTAAAAATATTTGTTATACCCATTTGAAGGCAGATCTCTCTGTCTCTCTCTCAGAAAGATACCTTATCGACTTTTTATATGGTCTCATTGGTATCTGATTCTTCAAAGTTGTATTCTGAAACAGAAAAACAAGACTAGAACTTGTAAACTTGAAAATGAATAAGACTGATAGTCTCTAGGATTGAAAACCCTGCCTTTAAAAAATGTATCATCAATGAATAGCTTACAAAGTGTCTGGAAAGACTATTTGAATTAGGGTTACAATAACTCTTTTAGTGTCAATCATTAATTCTAATAAAACCCAAGTAACCTAGTCATCCATGCTCATTAAAACTTGCATGCCAGTCACATGACTATTTTAAATACAACTACTAACCCAGGCTAAAATAAACTAGCAAAAATAAAAGAAATTATTGAAAATAATTAAAACATAGAATTTGCTACAGTGCACTCTGCAGCAGTGGAAAGTCAGTCTCTGTGTTCCTGTATCGCATAAGAAGCAATAATCTTTTAAATTTACTTGGAATAATTGCTCAATCGCATTACATTTTGTGGTTTTGTTAAATCTGAATCATATTACGTGTCATAAAGATTTGCCTTCTTGTAAAACCTAGTTTTGATGTAGCATTTTTTCTAATATCATTTGGCTGTCTTTGACTGGTGTCTTTTTTTCTTCTTCTTCTTGTTTATGCCTATAGGCTCTGTGGCTGTAAAAAGTTTGGGGAAGTCTACATGCCAAAAAACTTGCCCCTTTTGTGCAAACTGGACTTGGGTAAAATAAATTGAGGTGCGCAGTGAAGCCTTTAATTCCTGCAAAGATAGAATTCTGATATTTCTTGCGACTCTCGTGCAGCACTGAATCGATCGGCTGGTGAAAAAGGTTTGTGATATGACTTCGATGAAATTATAAGTTGCTTTCTTTGCATGTTGAGCTGCCCACTTGAATGATGTCTTAACTTAAAGCAGCAGATTCTGCTTTAGAGGATTCCCTTTCGTAGATTCTCTTTGAACTTGGGACTATGCAGTTGCCTTAAATTCTGTTTTTGTTCGTTCCTATTATTGATTTGGAAGGATGTGATGACGTTGCAGGGTCGAGTGCAGAAACGCCAGATGATGGATCTGATTGGGGTCATGTGAGGAAAGGGACATGCTGTGTTTGTTGTGATGGCCATATTGATTCTCTATTGTACAGGTACATCTCCTTTTAGAGTTTAGACCTTTAATTTTACTTCTTCTACCAAAGAGGAGTAGATATCATCTTTGATGATTTATACTGGGATTCAAACATAATTGCATGTATCTATTCTTGTTATTCTCTCTGTATAATTTGTTCTATTTCCATTGATAACTTTTGCAGATGTGGCCACATGTGCACTTGTTTAAAATGTGCAAGTGAGTTGGTCTGTGGGGGAGGTAAGTTCCCGTTGCGTCGAGCACCAATCGTGGAAGTTATCCGAGCATACTCCATACTGTAAAAAGTAGATAGAATAATAAGATGAAGTAGAACAAGAGTGGTAAATGTTCGAGCTAATCTCAGTTCCTTGTAATGATGAAGGAGCAATCCAGGCTTTGTATATGTAGATTGTCAGAATTTTGGTGCTGTGTTTCTGCTTACATGTGCAATGCTAATGATGTGTATATATAACTGGAACAACATATAGCCCCATTCATTCATGATTCTTGCGTAAATAAGATGAATTCCTTCTCTTTTCCTGATCCCCCTGACTTCCTAACTATTAGTACTGGACTTGAAAACAATATTCCAGCATAGACCTTTCCCTTCAGGCTTCAACTCCCCTAAACAGGCTTTTCTAGGAATAAGAAAGTAAGAAACAATATGATCAACGATTACAAAGAATGGTGACCCAAACTAGGGGTGGCAAAAGAAATCTGGTTCAGATCGATCCGAGTCATACAAAATCGGATATCTACAAATTACATACAAAATCGAATATCTACGAGTTATTTACGCATTGAGACTTTGATTTAAATTTTTGAATGAAATTAACTGATCATATTCAAACACGTTATTTACGCATTGAGACTTTGATTTGAATTTTTGAATGAAAATAATTGATCATATTCGAACAAACAAATTGAACAATAATTTAATATGATTTAAGACAAAAGCTGTGTTTAGAACTGAATTTCGCAATCAAAGAAAAACGAGACAATTTGTGTTTAGAACTAAATTTCGCAATCAAAGAAAAAGGAAAGAGAAAAGAGTACGAAGGAGTTTCAGCTTTGCTAATTTCACTGGTCCCATAAAGTTTCATAATGCCAATGAAGTTGGGATTTGAGTTCTCTATTTCAGTGGATTCGATTTGTGGCTCTAATCTGATTTCTTTAATTCAGTTTTGAGTGGGTCTGCCATTGAACAGGCAGGGATTTGAGAAAATTCCCCAACCAAATAATATCATTGATGTTCGATAAAATTTCATAAGAGAAATTTGACGCTTGGAAGGTCACATTCCTATGAGTTATGCAACACAATCTGTCTCCCTTATCGAGGGCGAACCAGAATCACAATGGCTCAGAAACTCAACTAATCAGAATCAACCGAGGTCTTATGCATTTACATCCCATAAATAAAAAACCAACTATTCCTCATCAATTTCACCTTAGTTTTAAGAACTTGTGAACTTGGTAACAGCCTTGGTACCTTCAGAGACGGCGTGCTTTGCAAGTTCACCGGGGAGAACAAGCCTCACAGCAGTCTGGATCTCCCGAGAAGTGATGGTGGGCTTCTTGTTGTAGCGAGCAAGTCTTGAAGATTCTTGAGCGAGCTTCTCGAAGATATCGTTGATGAAGCTGTTCATTATCCCCATCGCCTTGCTCGAGATCCCGATATCTGGATGCACCTGCTTCAAGACCTTGAATATGTAAATCTTGTAGGTCTCCACGCTCTTCTTGGCCTTCTTCTTCTTCTTATCGACTGACGACGGCGCCTCCTTCGGCAATTTCTTCTCCGCCCGCAGCTTCTTCTCTGCCGCTGCTGGTGCCTTCTCGGCCGGCTTCTTCTCCGCTGCCTTTGGTGCCATCTGCGATTAGAAAACGAATCCTAAAACTGAGAGAAGAATGTTTGGTACCACAGAGACTCTTGTTTGAGACGCTTTATGAAAATTTGGAGCAGTGGAGACCATATTTATAGAGGTTCGGGATGAGACGTGATTGGTTGATCTTGGGGGCACGCGGATCGGTGACGTGGAAGCTATCGAACGACGATTTGAATATACGGTTGGAGATGGTGCCCGTGCTTCTGGGGTTGGTGGGAATTCAAGGAATTGCGGTCTTTCTATGATTAACGTACTCGTTGTGCTGACGGTTTTGAGACTTTTATACCTTCAGTCCTGCGTTACAAACTTATGGTTCGACGTCGTTTCAGCATGTAGTTATGCTACAGCTTCAAAAATCTTTTTTAAAAATAAATTATTGTTGATTCAAAAAAAAATAAAAAAAATTATTGTTCTCTGCAAAAATTAAATAAATATTAAATCTAAAAATAAAGATGGAGGATGTGATCAATTTCAAGATAAATTTAAGATGATTTCTAACATTGGTGTCTTAACTTTGATTGTCAATTAAGGAGTGGTGAAATGAAGTGTACAAACGAGTAAGGTCGACAAAGTCTCCAAAAAAAGAGGCAATTACAAAATAGATACGAGAAGTTGATGGGATCGACCAATCAGAAGGAAGCGTCAAAAACTATAATAAGGGATCGAGAAGACAGAAAAAGAGGTCCAGAATCTTACTCACAAATTTCTATTTTTTATTCAATACTGTAAAACTCATAAATTTCTTAGTTCGACTATTTTCATACGGTATAAGTTTAAGCCTGTTTTCTCAAGCAATTTATTTGTTTCTCGCTTTTTTATTCTTAGCATAATTTGTTTTCCAGTCGTTAGTTTCGATCGTTTTCATTTTCTTCAAAAATATTTAAGCTTAGACATTCTTTCAAAATCTTCTTAGTTGAAGCATGGTAAAATCCACCCTTTTTGATCATCCAATTCCATCGATTGATACACGTCATGTATATGATGATTTCATTCAATAAAATCTTGAACCTCAAAAGTTCCCTAAATACAATTATAAATGTGTTTTAGTCGAACTTAAGAGTATAAAGATATATTTTATATCTCTGACAAAAATTCTATTGAAAATGAAAAAGACATGAAACATACAAAAACGTACACTCAGAATTATATATTGAAATAAATAAAAACCTAGGAGCATATTAATGGTGCTGAGAAAAAAATCTCTACCATAATTTGGTTAGACTTCAGTTCTTAGTCAACAAATGTGAAATGACATCTTAATTTAAGTACACCAGTCTAACAAGCCTAACAATCAAGACTATTCTTCTGTATCTATGATTTTGTATAATTGATTATTTCATAGTCTGTACGGAATATATATATATATATATATATATATATATAGTGAAACAAAAGTATGTTTCCATATAGCTGAGAATAACAGAGTTTTTCAGAAAGTTTCCAGTGTAATACCCAAGTGGACTTCATAAAAATCACTTCCTTCCATTGCTGTTGACTGATCTGAGCTTCAGAGCAAGTTGATCACGTTCACATTGTACCTCTGCATATTTAAGGCTTATGTGGAAGTAACGCTCATGCATGTCTTTCAAATTTTTTTCAATTGATGAACCATTCTCCTCAAACGCATTTTTCTTTTTTGCTTCACCTTCAGATAACAACAACCTGGAATACATGCAGTGATCGAAAAACGTAAGCTTTGCTGCTAGAGAGTAAGAGTAGGGAGGCTATTTGTTTTCTTGATTACTAATGCCGCTAGTGTTATATGCAGTTAAAAATGGATGATATGACTGCCAGCAGAAAAAGGTGCTGGCTTTTGTCTGGACCAAATCATTACATTTCGAGGCCACAGATTAATGTAAGAGATATTGCCGCCTGTAACTAATTCGACTGATAGTTGATATGCAGATTTCAGTCAAAACTGTCACTTTACGAGATGATTTTTCAGAAGACTGAAGTATTTGATATGACTGGAATGTAAAAAATGCAATGATTGCACTCACCTCCGAAGCTGGATTTTGTACATGTCATTTGCCTCCATAGCCTCGGCAAGTTTATCTTCTAGTAGCTGGATATTCAAAAGAGGATCAACACTCATAATCGGAGAACTTCTAGTATTACAATTTTCTTGGTTGTCAGCCTGACAGAACATGTAGGAAATAAGCAACGAAAACATCAATATTTTCAACAACGTTTTTACTATTTGTGCCTTTGTATCAGGATAAATGAAAAAACTCACCTTCTCCTCTTCAAGGCTTTCTGTCTTCGTCTGTAATTTACTGTTTGCTCTCTTCATCCGAACAAAATCAAGTTTCAGCTGAGCATCCTGCGGATGTAATGAATGTCTTGCAGTAAAATCCCCTTCCAGCTGCAATACCTTTTCCTCGAGGGCAATTTTACTGCGTCTGCAATCCTCTAATTCAGATACTTCCTTCTGCATGTTTGAAATCTTTTCAAGAAATATGATCTTTTCAGCCTTCAGTTCTTCATAATAACTTGTTAGCATCTGCAATGAAGCTTCCTTCCTTTCATTTTCTAATCTGATCTCAATTAGAGATGTCTTAAGAGCCAAAACTTCATCACAAGGCAGTGTCGCTCTCTGCAATTGATCTGTAAGGCCGGATATATTTTCCGCTAGTTCTAGGCTCTCATATTCAGAAGATTTAAGTTTCAACTCAAGAAACCTAGCATTGCTTCTTTGCTTTTCTTCATTGGCTTTCACATCTTCCAACAAATTCAAAAGCTTTTCATGGTCGGCCATGAGAACTTCCTGGTTCTGCTGGGAAGCAGCTAGCTCACACCCAAGCTTAGATAGCTGTGTTTCATATTCCATTCGGACGGAACTGAGGCTGCTCTCAGATAATTTATGCTTGCCGGAGACTTCTTGCAGAGCAGCTTTAAGAATAATATTATTTGAAAGTAAGTGAGAAACTTCAAGTTCAAGTACAGCTTCCGAATCTGTTCTTTCCTTATCATCAGGAGTCTTAGACATCTGTCCAGTGAGGCTTGCAACCTCTTTCTGAAGTTTCTCGACTTCAACTGTCTTTACTAAGTACATCTGATTCAATCGTCTCTCTTCTAAAACAAGTTTATCTTTCAGTGTTTCGTTCTCTTGAACAAGCACATCTAGTTCTAAGTTAATAGCTCTCTCTTTTGAAGCAATTTCTTCAAGGAACACAGTATATTTTTCTTCAAGAGCTTCAACTTCCTGTCGCGTATGAGAAAGAATCTTTTCTGATTCTCGTAATTCAACTCGCAAGACTGCACACTGATCAAGCAGATCCATTTTTTGCCTCCTCAGCTCCATATTTGATTTCCGAAGCAAACTAGACTCTTCAACGTGGCTTTCAGCTGTGCTTTGTAATTTTGAGTTTTCTATTTTTAGATGCTTGTTTTCTTCTTGAGCTTCTAACCATCGCCTTTTCACGTCATCCACCTTCTGTTTCAGATCAACCTTTTGGGCCTCCATTTCTATTTCCAGCTTTCTAATCTCATCCTGAAGATTCATTGCAAAAGATTTTGAATTTTGTAGTTCCAAAAGAATTGAATCCCTTTCATCAGTCAAATATCTTGAATGCAATTCCATACTATGTATCCTTTCAACGTACTTTAGATTTTCTTCTTCCAGTTCAGATAAATGCACTTCCAGTTCATGTCTGCTGCTTTCTAGATTCGATGATTTCCTTGCAATAATTTTATTTGCCGAGACCTGCGAATTCAAACAGCTAGAGAGATCCACCATTTCACTCTGCGAACTGTCTAAGGTCTTAGACACAATGATGGTACCTTCTTTGACCGTAGTTCCTACATCTTTCTCTATCTGGTTTTTCTCCTGAGGCTTGAATAATTGACTTTCCCGCTCCCTTTGGAAATCTATAGCTTGAACCTCTTCTTCCTTTTTCAAGTCTTCAGCCTTAAGAATGCTTGTCTCTGATATTTCATCAAATATGTCCATGTTGAAATCTCTGACCTCAGGTTCCACGTGTAGTCTATCAATTTTGTGATTGGAAATGGCTAAATCATTCTCCTTCACATTGCATCTCCCCAAAGTGTTCTGGACTTCATCAGCATTGTCCAATCTTCCTCTGCCTGCTTCACTCAGTTGTAGTTCATCTTCACACTTTGCAACCTTCTTTTCGAATAATTGATGCAGCTGGATAAAATCATTCAAGATGATATCAGAATGCTTCTTCTGAGTAAACAAAGCTTGGCTTTCCATAGTCTCTGACATATGCAAACAACAGTCACATTTGATGTTTGCAGATGAATAAAGTGCATAATGTTGCTTCTCTATGTTGGCTGTAGATAGCCGAATCTGTTCATGCAACTCAGACAATGTTTTAGACATTTCCATGGCAGCATGTGACAGAAGCAAAATATGTTTCTTAGACTTTGTTTCCTCCTTTTGGAGATTTTTTAGTTCCTCTTGCAAGACAGAAATCTTTCTTCCCTGTTTTTCTGACCCGGCACGATATTTAACTAGCTCATCATCAAGGTGACAAGTTCTATCAGTCAAAGCTTGTAGCTGGAGCTCCAGGTTTGCACACTTCTCTTCAAGATCTTCACATGGCATCTGGAAGCGGCTGAGCAAAAGTTCTTCAATGTGGGCTTCTTTCTTCATCAGGTCTTCTTCAAGCCAAGATACATGGGATTTGATTTCGCTCAGTTCAGCTTCTTTTGTAGAAATAATATTATTGTCCAGACACTTATTTGATACAGAATTACTACATGTGCAGCATGTCTTAATATTCCTTCTCCATTCTTTAAGCTTAAATGCAAGTTCAAGATTTTCATCAGTAAGCTCATTGCAATCTGTCTCAAGCTCCTGGACCTTCAATTTTAAATCATCAATATCTTTAACTAGATTGCAATTGTCTCCATTCTCAAAACTGACTTCCGGCATAACTTGCAGGTTTAGGGCTTCAGATAGTTTTGCTTCCAAATTCATGATTTTTTCCTCTGCAACAACTACTCGACCCCTCCATTTAGCCTCACAGTCTTTTAGAGCTTGCGTTTTGTGATCTCTTTCAATCTCTATCTCCTGATCTTTTTCCACCAGCGACTTTTCTAGAAATTGAATTTTACACTTCAAATTCTTTAGTGATTCCCACAACTGCTGCTGCTGGAATTCTATGTTCTGGTTATCATCGGGCACAAAATCTTCATGCTGATTTCTTAATTGATATTCATTGGTATAATCTTTAACATCTGAACCCCAAGAGACCTTCTTCATGCTTTTGGCCATAACTTGCTTGCTCTGGTTTGCTTCCTCGTTATCTTCATATCCATAACTATAGTTTTCTGCACCTTCATATTCCAGTTGTGTTTTTGAGGGATTGGCAATTTGTAATTTCTGCTCCTCTATGGTCAACTCCAGTTCTTGAAGAATTGAAAAGAGCTCAATATTTGACTCTTGGGTTTTCTGCAGCTGCATAGCCAAGCTAGCATTTGATTCCTGCTGAAACTTTAGCTCACATTTTAATTCCTGGATATTATCTATGTCTTCTGTTGGAAACTTTAGATTCTTACGGCTATTCTTTTTCAACTGTGATTCTTCTAACATAATTTTGAGTTGTTTGACTTCTTGCCTCAAACCCTCACATTCTTCACGTGATGCCAAAAAAGCCAGATTGAGAGTTTCCTGGTGCTTTACTTTGTCTGACAGTTGCTTCTGCAATTCTTCCACATTGCTCATTAATTTTCGAGCATTTTGTTCCCACATTCTAGCTTCTGCTCGAAGCTCTCCAGTTTCATGATATTGATAATCTCTTGGATTCTGAGAGCAGCCACCTGAGACTGAAACCTTTGAATTGAAGGGCAAATGATTCGGAGAACCATAAGAAGAAGCACTTAAGGAACCTGCAAAATCATTTCTTGGAATCGCTTTGTCCATAGAACTTAAGTCACGTCGAGGGGAATAACTTTCCCTGAAGGAACCTTCCACAGAGTCAGCTATGGAGTGAACCTGACATCGAGAGAAACTATAGTCCTGTCACCAAATGATAAAAGCCACTCTCCTTGTAATTTGATGAAAGTCATGAGAAAAGAAGATAGATACAACAAAAAATGGAATAACAGAACTACAATGGCTAGCAGCAGTATAGAGGAAAGCTAGCAATTACAAGATGATCTATCATACAAACGCAAAGGATTAAGAGTGCAAGGTGATCGTACCGTGCTAAATAGATCTCCTGGCTGAGATGTGCTGTCTAAGTTGTTACTAGAAGTAGATCCAATGCTCCTACTGGTTGTATTGTCGGAAACATCTGATTTGTAATCCATATCCTCATAGTCAACATTCACTTCCTCTGTGTATGAAGCTGTGCCTTTCCACTGCCCCATCCTTGAAAGACAGTAATTTTTTAACGTTTCAGAAGAAGCACAATTTCTTAACTGGATAGCATTCGGTTTCTATCTAAACCACAAACCTTACTACTGTCATTGGCATTAGACACTGAATATTGACCTGAAAATCAGAAGGAGATCCAACTATGTCGTATCAGGAAAAAATTAACAGACTATATGTCATAGTTATTACAAATAGAGGACTAAAACTAAGCAACCGCTGCTAGACAGCGCTGGTATTTCATCTCCCCCGTCGGGAACTGTATTAGTATTCACATAAAAGCTTTAGCTAGTTTACATAAATTGATGCCTTTCTGATAAGGGATTCGCATTTAATAGGTGCTCTATTTTTTGAATCCATAGCAGAGACTTAAATTTCCTTTTAGGAAGCATAAAGAGTTTTTAAACTACTCACTCCATTATTTGATGAGATGTTGATACTAGATTGTAGAATATCAGGGTTTTGGATCTCACGACTTGCACAAAGGTTGAAGTTAACTAGATATTCTCCATCTTAACTGTCCTTCCGGAATAATTTAAGAGCAATAGATTCTACCTCCTTCACGATTCAAAAAACCTAAAGCATTTTACTGGAAGTTTCATAAATATATGAAGCTTTCTTTTAAATCCATTCTTATTTTGGAAGACGAAAAGCAACATCATTGAATTTTTGCATGAGTATACTTGTGTGCCTGAGAGCTGAAAGTTTAGAAATCATAATAAGAAGACCAAACAACAAGAATGGAAATATTTGTTGCATGAAAGGGAAAAGTAGCACCAAGAAAGATTTTGAGTGTGTCAAATTATACTAGTGTGCAATTCTGTGTCAGTAGACCATGAATATTCTTGAAGGAACACATATCAGAGTATAGACTATATAATCCAAGAACTTGATTAAGGTATTGATAAAGAAAACAAACAAAAACCAATGACAATTAGAGAAGTGGCTCACTTGTAAGATGGTCCCATGGCTACATTTCTTCAAGGGCAAGGAAAAAGAAACCCATTTTTTCAAGCTTTTGTATCCAGCCAAATTAATTGCAGCCTCTCCAAGGATGCCTGATCTTGAAGATCCCTACAGACAGTTTCACTTTAAGTTGCTTTCATGCATTGATTTACACAAAACTAAGTGAAAGCAAAATAAAGCTTGGCAATTAATCACATTGGCACCAGACCATGGCGACAATAAGCTTGAAAATGCGTTCTTCACTCCCTTTTGAATCGTCATTCTTGGAAAAATATAGAGACTCCGAAAAGGTGTCTGTCCATCTACAACTTCCATTCCTTGCAGATGCTTTCCCTGTCCTTTTAATAGTTCTTCCTGTTTCTACAGAGATGATGGACACATAAAGCTTGTCCCATCCTTTCGGAACCTGCAATGGCCAGATTTCAACGAGCAACTCATTAGTGAAAAATACAACCGACAACGCCATAGAATAGAAAGACATTATCTATTGCAAGTTCTTGCACTTAAAGAGAAAACAAATAAGAAATAAAATACAATATCATGGTTCTTAATAGTATGGCATAGACCTCGACAGCTCTATAGAAGTCACTACGGCTTTCCAGTCACCTAAGTCACACAGACACAACATCAGTAGTTTCCATTTAGTTATTTATTAAACACTGCAAGTGATCCAACTCAGGATTGTCATAATGAAAAATGATGCCCTTCAGCGCAATTCATTTTTTATCCTTTTCTCCCATGAAATTGGATCCACACAATTTCCTCTACTCATGACCCTAATTGATGCTTCATATTCTACTAAACACAGAAGTGCATTCAGGGGCAAGAGTCAACCATGGATTTTGCACAACCAATCCACAAATCTGAACCAATTAATTTCATAACCAGTAGTGTTGGGTTTATTACACATTTCAACAATTTTCTTTTTAATACTAAGGAGGGGAATACCCAAGTAACTCAACACAAACACAGAGACTCAATGGGCTAGTGGGTTAATTGTTAGAAGGAGAAACTCGAACACAAGACCTCCTACTTCTTACATAGTAGAAAAACCAACTAGGCTACCACATGTTTGGTATTTCAACAATCTCATTTGCCAAACATTTCCGCAACAAATTAATAAAACAAACAAACGTTGAGTACCGAAAACTGAAATTAACACAAATAAATTAACACATTCATCATAAAGACAACCAGAAATTTGTATAACCACACATTCTTTCAATAGAGGAAATAGCCATCGCCATGCCTTGTAACCAGAATCTAATTAACTCAACCAGTCTACATAGAATTCGTTGCATACATTTCTACATTACATACGAACAATTCATATACAACATGAATCTTCATTGTGTGTGCCTGTTAACTCGATTGATGAAATACAGTGAAGCAAAACAAAAGGCATTAATAATCGCGATGTACATTTCCGTCAATCGAACAGAAACTCAAGAGCGTTATTCGTGTGTGCATGCATAGAGAGAGAGGAGGGAGGGAGGGAGGGACCTGAATAGCTTGAAAGTTCGAAAACTTGAAATCGAATCGTTCTCGATGTTTATCCGAACCATGTTTATCAGAATGGCTCTTACGAAATTTAAACATAATTTATATTCCTCTTACGATTTCTTCCTCAATGGAATTCGTTTTTCAGGTGATCATCATCTCATGCTTTGAAATTGAAAGAATGTAGAGTGACAGAGGCTTTTAAGAGAGTGGGAGTTTGAAGAAAAGACTAACGAGCGTTAGCGACATATTTAGCTGTTAATTGTCTCTGGAGAAATTAATATTTAAATTTACGTTTTTTCTCCAGGTAAAACCCCCACTTTTATTGTGTATTTTCACTTTCGGTCCCTCAAAAGTTTTTGTTTTCTGTTTTTCTCCCATCACAAATCATTTATTACCATTTAGTTCCTATATGTGGTTAATTTCTTTCACTCCTTTTTTTTTTTTTGAAGTTCATTTTTATTCGCATTGCAATGTTTGTGTAATTGGATTATAGTATTCATTCAAAATACTTGTGAACCAAACGTGGTTGTAATTGATTATTGGTAGACATAATAGTAAAGAACGAAATATTAATTTTCTAGATGACATTATGATGTATGTGTTATGAATCTGATTTTGCTATCTATAAATTGGTTTTTGCATGATACGTTATATATATATGGCAATGAAACTGACACGTATGTGAGAACGAATATCAAGTCATTCAGTTGACGAGCTAAATCATATGTAATCTCGAATCCCGAGTTCGAGTCTCACTCTTTTTCCCTTATTCCAAAAAAAAGAGATCCATATGAGAATGTAGTATTAATTTTTATTATGATGTATTTATTATGAATTGGAATTTGTTATCATTTGCATGATACGTTTATGTGTATAAATATATTTGGTAATGAAGTTAAGATGTATGTGAGACATATATGAGGCATGTTGTAGTTCATGATTATTATATGACAACCTCAAAAGTGAAAGGAAAAAAAAAACAGAGACAATCATAATCAACTATAAAATGGTGCAAGACCAAAATAAAACTACTAATTAATGATAGCCAAATTGGTTAAGACTCTTTTCTCAATGGTAGTCACATATTAAAGTTTCATCTAGTGTGATTTATGTGTAATTTCCAACAAGTTATTAGTTGGTCTCAACTTTGTGAATTAATTGTTATAAATCGTGTTATGGGTAATTTTCAATAGCACATTTTATTAAGGTTATGATGATGGGCTCATCCTAAAGATAATAGTGAAAATAGTTATTGTTTAAATCAAATATTAACCAATGGAAGATGGGCAGTCTCATAATGACGTAGAGCGAAAGTAAGCTTAAGGATTAAGAGCGTAAACCCTAAATAACAAACTTGAAATTTTATAAAATCAATCATAATTTAAAACAAAGCAATAACACCTTTAAATAGTTCTCAAACCGTAATTCAATTAAAAGACTAATTTCTAAATTAATTCAGAATTTAATAAAACATGTTAAAAATTCAACTCCAAACTTTGACCGTAATTTTGAAGGCCGAAATGAGCTTAGATGGCCGAAATCCATTGTGCATCATATACTAAATTACCGAGACTTGATCGTGTCGTTGTTTTACTTCTGAAAATATATGACTTGCTTGAAATGGAGCTCGTGAACAACTACATAAATATCTGCTACGTCCTTTTTAATTCCAACTATGTCCTGTTTGTATGTTTTTTGAGATTTTTCCTATCTAATTTTTCTTCAAGCTCCAAGACTAATTGTCTCACATCACATAATCACACCCAGTGAAGGTTGTGTCCACTTTTTTCAAATAAAAAGAGTCCAACTCATAATGATTTATTGAACTAACGCTATATTTGGTTCGCAGCAGGAACGAGAACGAGAACAGAAATATAATAGAAATGAGAATAGAAATTCTTAGAATTCCTGTGTTTGATTGGTAAAAAAATTATAATAGAAATTATGTACCTTTGGTCTAAGTTAGGAATTGCAAATTCCTAAATATCTAGGAATTTATAATTACATTTATGTCTAATATGACTAACTAAACATCAGAATTTGTGTTGACTACGAAATTGTCAATTTCGTTCCTACAGGGAAAGGGTAACCAAACATATCGTAAATATGTATGTTTGTATTATTTAACATGCTTTGATATATATATTGACTACATCACTAGCCAAAACCTCACAAGTCACAACATTCAATATTAATTAAAAACTTAAATACGTTTTAAAAATGGAAATAAATGAATTTTGAAGCTAATTAGTGGCAAGCTCTAGTTTCATCTGGGCCTTGATGGTTGCAGCCATTTGGTTGTAGGCTTCAGTCCAAGCTTCACTCATCTCATCACTCCATTTCTCTCCAACTGCCTCTTGGATTGTTCTAAGGAGTGCTTCTTTCACCACCTAAAAAAACACAGATGACAGTAAAAACTCAGATTTAATTAATAATTAGTTAATGAAAATATAATAATAATTAATACTGTTTACCTCAAAATGGGGGTCAATGACACCTTTTTTGAGATGGATAGCTCCCAAGTATTTGAGAGGTTTATCAGCCACTGCTACCTCACCTTTCTCATGGAGTTGAATTGCTGCTTCACATGTCTAATTAAGTATTATTAGCATGAAAATAAGTTTAATTTGTATTTAATAATTGCAATTTAATTGAAAAGTCTAAATAAAATATTACATATCAAGTAAAATAGTATTATGCATATATAGTCGCATATGTTTAGCAAAGTCAACTAAATAACTCCAAGAAAAAGGAAAAAAAAAAGAGTTAGAGAAAGAGGAAAAAGAGAGAGTAAAAGAATCATATATTTTTTCACCTATTCATCTGAGCCTTGATAATCACTTTAAATCTTATTTGAGGATGTTAAAGATTCGTATCGAACATTGGTTAGGTCATAGATGGATGTAAGTTATCGATATAGTTTATAAGTTAATATTCAATCACTCTCAATTAAAATTATCATTTTAAGGAGAAAATCATACAAATCCTAGTCTCATAGTCAAGCCCACGTACCTTACTTTCATAATCGAACCCACATATACAGGAGAATGTTAAAACTCATATTTCACCTCCGTCGGATTTAAATCACCGATATAATTTATAAATAAATATTAAATCTCTCAATCAAGAGTGGGCAGACAATACATCTTCTAAATTTATACAATATTGAATACTCTCTCAAATATCTGGTTTATTATGGATCAAATATCTCTTTAGTTACTACCTCCACACGTGTACGTGGAACAAGGAGGACATGTCTCTAAGATATTAATTGGGAGTACACATGTCTAAAGGAATAATTGGAACAAAACAAACCTCGAATAATATTCTTTTAGAAGTGTTATTTTGGAACCAGAAATAAATAAAATATTTATAAATAAACCCATATTAATAATTAATGAATTAATAAGTTTGAGATATATATACATAAATATAGATTATAAAAATTAAAATATAACAAGATAACTCACCATTTTAAAAACTATAATAGCATGAGCTTTGAGCTTTGGATTGTTGTGTGGAATTTCCTTCGACCCTTTGAGGAAGGAAAACATGTCTTTCGCAGCAGGTACAATCTCAAGAATCCTAATTATATAATTGTACTTAATTATATAATTGCAAAGAAAATTATATAATAAATAAAAGGTTCTTTTAATTAATTATATCTTACAAGGTGAAGAAGCGTAGGCTGTTTTCAGGGATGTTTTGCTTCATGACCTGCCATGATTCCGTCACCATGGTTTTTTGCTTTTCTGTAAAACCCATCTCTCTCTCCCCCTCCCTCCTCTGTATGGCCTAAACCTCTTTGTTCTTTTTCTTGGTAGAGATAAATAGATATAGAGGAACAAGGGCATGACCGACACTTCACCGAAACATTAAGAAAAATGGCATGGATGGCGACCAATCCAATTATGACAGTAGTCCTCTGCCTCTTGAGGAGAAAGTAGAGACAAGCTATTGATCATGCGTACGTGTAATTGAGAAATTATTGGATAGTTACGATATTTTGAGAGGTAGATAATCTATTTGTCTCATATTAATTGATGATGAGTTGATGTATTTATATATAAGTATGGATTAGTTCACCTCCTATAAAGCTTTTTAGTGGATGGTATGCGAGCTCAACTTATTAACATGTTATCAGAGTAAGGCTCAATGTGATGTGTCGGATCTATCTGTGTTTCACGTGATGGGCTATCGGAGATGGTCCAGCTCACACGCGAAGTGGGGGTGTCAGCATATATTTATCTCATATCGATTGGTGATAAATCCTTGTTCCTGTATATAAATATGGAGTAGCCCACTTCAATCCTATAAGACCTTTTAACTGGTGGTATGCAAATTCCATCATATCATTTGCTGATGTTGTATTAAAATCAAAGAGATAGTATCAATTCATAAACCAACTGATGAGAAAGAATGAGTGGTTGAAAATGAAAATAAATATTTTATATTTTATATTTTAAAAATACATCAACGAATTATAAGTTGACATGGTCCTATTAAATAAACTTTATGGTATTAACAGGTGTAAAACTATGATTTTGTTCTTGTTTAAAAGCAACTCATATTGGGTAAAGAGGGAACTCGTGTTCTGGTAAGCAACAGATGGTAGGTTGGTTGGATTTCTTACTGTACAGAAAGTGGGAGATTTTATATTCGAATCTCTTTTTCTATCAATTTTTCTATAAATTTGAGTGAGCAATCGAATGTTTTATCTAAATAATATTAATATTAGATCAACCTGGGTCAGAGATTTCTTACTTCTCAGTACATTTGGGTTGGGCCTTGAAATAGAAGCCTAAGACAGTAATATTGGGCTGCAGGGCCTCCACATATATCTTGGCATAGCTTTTGATGCCGAGCCCATCTTGCTATATCCTTCACCGACCTCACCTGGTGATAAATATTATTATTAATACTGTACCACTTTTTGGGGAATAAAAACCGCACAAAAAGAAGGAAAATGTTATATTGCTTGATCTTAAATAGCGTATATAGTATATTTCATTGTAAGTTTATAATATAATATGATATTTTATTATATAATTACAATGAAATATTATATTTTATTGTAATATTTCACTGTGATATTTCATCATAATATGATATTACAATAATAAAATGAAATATTACATTGTATATGTCTAATGAAATTCTACGTTATAATAAAATGAGATAATATGAATTGTTATTTATGACCACTGCAAAAAGAAACAATAATAACAATATTTTTTCCTTCTTTTTTTGGGGTAAAGAATCAGACTCGTTGCAGTGATGAGGACGTTTTCTTGACACAAAAGACAAAAGGGATCACTTAATTACAACTTGCAAGTACGAAGTTGAGGCTTCATAGAATGTCACTCACTTTTCTTTCACTTTTCCTCATGATTTTCTTTTTCCTTCCTAACCATTCTTTTCTTTCGCCAGTAGAAACAAACAAATAGGCAATGGCCACGGTTCAAATGTGCAATGAAGGAACGGTCTGATCTTTACAGAAACTCCTTTTTTCCTTTTTCTTTTTTGTTATAATGTCACATTTTGTTGGACTTTGGAGTTTGGACTTGCTTTACATTTATATAGGGAATTTTTTTTAACATAAATGATATGTATCTCATGATATTTCATTGTGCGAACATAACGAAATACGAATATCATAGGATATAAGCCTGAGATGTTTAACATTATTATGGTCTCTCTGAAATGGAGTCGTCCTTGCCAACTCGTTGACGATTTACAGAGCTTGAGTTTTACCTCCATTGCGAGATCTCTGCGACTCAAGTCCACTGTGAAACTCATATACAAGAAAGAGAGAAGAGGATTGGAGGAATCGAATACATGTAGCATGGATGCTTTCACTACATATTGGAAGTCACAAACAATACTACTTAGAAGCCTTGAAGCTCGGCATATCTAGCTAATGACTAAAATTAAAGATAATTAAAACAGGTCCCGACATATAAATGAGTTGAAATTAACAGATCACAATCGGTCAGCTACTTCCAGCGACTGTTTGATCGACCTATTAGTGGTGTCGATCGGTCAATCGTCAGGATCTATGACGTAAATAATTTTAAAAAAATCCAAAAATAATTTTGATGAGCAACAAGAAGAAAACCCATTTCCGCATGCAAATTAATCTGTTACATCGAAAATATGTGAGGATTCAATATTTTTTATGAAGACAGGGCATTCCTCCCTCACTTCATAAACAATGTCTCTTTTCTAAGCCTAAGTATCATTAATGTCACGGTACAAGATTATACGGATCTGATGTATCCATGAGAATAAAATAACTCAAAACAGACGATATTGTTATGAGTAATATTGAAATTTTCAACAAATTCTTCACCAAAGTTTCTCCGTGTGTCTTTCCTTCTATTTTTCAACCATCAGCAAAGAAGATCAGCAAACAATTTGTTGTCAATTTTCTAACAACTAAGATTAAAAATCCAGAAAATTTCTATGGTAAGGACTAAGGAGGGCCCTAAAAGAAAAAGTTTGATATAGCTTGATACAGACTTTCTCTCTACGTCCATGTGAAAGCTGAAATACCCCTTTGATTTTTATGTCTAACTACCATATCTTTGCTAACATGATATATTGTCTCTCTCTCTCTCTCTCTCTCTACTAAAGATCAAAGTATGGTAATTTATTCTGCCAAAAAATGGAGATATATACAAAAAGAAACTTCTAATCTAAGCTCCAACAAATAAAGCCTTGATTAATCATGTTTAATATGCCAATATTACTTTTCATGGCACAATTAGTAAAAATGAAGCAACCCTATAAAGCACACATACATTGACTACTTCTAGTACAAGTCACTTTGAGTTAGTTGAGAAGAGAGAATCCTTCTAACAATCAATTCAATTAATTCTGGTCTTTATTAGCTCATGTGCGCCGACTCTCTATTTTTTTTAAAAAAAAAATAATAATAATTAGAGAGATTATATTAAATTGTTTAATGTGTGCAACTAATATTTATGGACCACGTATTAGGGCCCCTCTCCTACCCTAACTAATTAATTTATATACATCATAGACCAGCCAATTATTTTGGATTATTTGTTTTGGTTTGATGTAGGTATCATAAGTCATAACTAAGATCTTATCATGTTTTCCTATAAATATTCTTCAATCAAACAATTTAAAAAAACTAAATAAATCATTTTGCAATATATAATTGTTTAAATAAGATCCATCTATTTTTTTATCTTAACCGGTTTCAATTTTAATGTTACATAATACTTAAAGCAGTGAAACAAATTAAAAATTGGGTGGTTAAATTGATCGGAAATAAATTATTCAATTGAGAAATCCACGTCACCACTTATTAATATTCTAGGAATTATCAAGCTTGGTGTAACTATCAATAATAATTATATAGTGGTTGGCGTGTCACGAACTTGTCCATAATATTGTAGGTTTTGTGACTTTCGTCTCACTAATTTTCGCACAATTACGAGCCTTACCTGTATAAATTACATGCGTCACTTTTTTCAAGTGTAAAAACGGGCCTAAATAATGGGTTAAGAGTACGTTTGATCATTTGAAATTTATTTTTTATATTTCATTATGATTATTCAAAGCTTAAACGTTCCAAGTTAATTACTCAAAATTTTAAATTTGTGTCAATCTCATCTCTCGATCAGATTTTTCAAATTCAGACAACTAAAATGTAAACATGACACTTTAAGTGTCCAAGTGTATTTCCACGTTGCCAAATTAATGGACCATATATAGCTTCCTCAATCCATCCCTAAAATGTTTTTCTCCATTCCTTACAGTTCACAATCCAACAAATCCCTAACCCTAAAATTTCCCAAGAGGGCTCAACCCTTGCCCCTTTTCAATCTACATTGCAATTGCCTCACCCTCCATATCTTGACTCGTTTCAAGCTCTACAAGCCTGCACAATACTAGCAGGAATAAAGGTACAGCAGGGGTGGATACCAAATGCAAGTCCTCACCTTAAGCCTTCTATCATTGTTGCCATCGTTTCATCTAGTCTTGTAGAAGAATTAGACGGCATTCCATATCTAGCTTCCTTAATTTGAAGAGCGTTGGTTGGCTAGCAGGAGCTGCGAGTGGTTGTGTTGTGACAGCATCCTCAGCATCAACTAGCGACTCGTCATCACGGAGGAGAGATTCGGTTAGGTGTTGATCGGGTATGGTATTGGCTGATGGAAGGGAGAAGAATGTGCGGGTGGTTGTTCTCCGGTTTGATGGCGTTGGTGTCGGGTGGTTGTTCTCCGTCTTCTTCATGTGGCTAGGGTCTATTTCAAAATAATTCAATTGTTTTTTATTATTTATTTCAAAACTTGTTTTTTACTTTTATATTTTCACGTGTAAATCCATTTTCACATAGAAAAATCATCTCAATATGCCACATGGGTCTTGGAAATTTTTATTGGGGCTCAACATGTTTTATGGGGGCTGGTAAAATTTTCCCAATATAAAATAATATATTTTAAAAAAAATTCACTGGGGGTGAAATAAATCCTAATTAATATATCATTGAATCTGAAGTTAATGGCTTTGTCCTGGTCACCAAAAAAGACAAAACATCTTCACATTCTGACATTACAAGCTACCATACTCTCTAGTTATCGCATTGCCTAATTTCTTGCTCATTAATAACTACAAACTATACTTCCTCCTCTATCGATCACTGACAAAACAAACAAGTTTATCGATCTCTAAGAAGTGATCGAGAACGGCGTCAAACAAATTTATATAACTGACATGAACATCTAAACTCAAAAATTTTCATGACACGATGAATTAACTCGAAATCTTGTGAGTGGCTACAAGAGCACTCAATAATTATACTTCAAAAACTATGATTAATACTAATTAAATTGTTATCCAATAATCAAACTTAAAACAGTACAACTGGCTACCAACCTCATCTACCGAATTGATCCTCTCTAACGATGACAATTTTCGAATACTGTATTATTAGTAATTCAATTAAACCGATCGAAGAGAAAAACGTTTAGAATTAGAGAAAGAACAAACAATGAATCAAATTAAGACTGCACACATAAACATATATAGAGTTCGTATATATACATAATTCAGATCCAAATTAAATTAACTGTCTGGAATTTCATTTCCAGACCTGAATTTTGATAACAACGTGGTATTTAATATTCGTGTAAGAATGAATACATACAACCCATACAAATTAAATCCCAAAATCCACCAAAAACAGGAAAATAACGATACGTCACCGTTTCATTTATAAGCTGCATGTGCACCGCTTCTTCTTTTCAACTGAATCGAAACTGGATCGAAAGAAATCGTCGACCTCCTGAAATTTGTGGATCTCGAAGAACTCCAGCTTTCGCTTACACAAAACCGTCCTTCTCGGCTTCCTTGGCGCCGGAGGACACGAAAGGATTGTCGGAATCTTGTGCTCCGACGATGTCGGAGTCTGGCAGGACTCATCGCCGTTGTTCTCTGTCTGAATTATTACACTTCCGCTCTCGCCCGAGCTGTATTCGAGGCTCTCAATATCGATTGCGGGCAATCGGATCTTCGGCAATTTTATGGAGAATTGGAGATCGGTGGACATGGTGATCCCGATTCCAGAGAGATACAAATGAAGAAATGTAAATTGAGGTGTGTGTGTGTATGTACAGGTGTAAATATATATATATGAATAAGAGAGAGAGGGAAGGCGTGTATGGTAAGGTGAGAGGTCGTTGGATTCCTTTTATTCTTCGATATATAAGTTTCACGTGAAAATGACGTTTATATGATAAATATCATATCAATTTTTTAAGGGTTCGTTTGGAAGAGAGAATAAAATTTCGTATAGTATAAAATTATTACTTAAAGATGTTAACCGGTTTGTTTGGATGTTTTAAAAAAACTCGGGATGATTATCTGCTGTTTTTTTTTATGTTTAGCTGATGTTAAAAATTAGAATAATATAACTTTATATATAAAATGAGGTTTTTATACACTGCAGATCGTAAAAAATAAAAACAACTCAAACTCGTTTCTATTTTGATATAAGAGGTACATGAACTAATATAATGTACATATATTGAATAACAATATTAATATATTATTCTATCCAGAATCCCAAATTTAGCCTAAGTGTTTTTTTGGTACTTGTAATTTTTATATCTAAGAACACTTGCAATGATAATATTTTCCCTTTCTCCAATAGGAGTTCCATCTTTATTACATAAAAAATCAAACCACATACTCATCAATATCATCAAAATACTTCTATCAATACAGTCACATCAGTAAAACACAAATTTCTATACATTTTTCATTTTTCCTTATTAAAAAAATATCTATTTTTTCATTCTCCAACAAAACTACATCAAAATATATAAATATTGAGTCTCACATCTTTTATAAAAATAAAATTACATATTCATTTACATTATCAAAATATCATAATACAATTATATTACCAAAAACGCACCATTTACAAGTGCACTAAGATTAGGCTGGCTGATACTTGGTTTTCATCACGTGTCATGTCTGTTGGTCCTTGATGTCTGGATTGGACATAGAGGATAAAGTACTTTTGGGGTGATGATCTTGTTTTCAGATGATGATACGATATGATAGGATAGAATAGGACATATAATCGGCTTTTACTTTACTTGCATGTCTGGTGGAACCTAATTCTTTACGTTGGACCCAAAAGCTTCTCAACCGTTCCTCTCCGATCCATGTATAAAACTCTCCCTCTCCTCTACCTTCTCTCTGAGCGCGTGAATATCATACTTGACCAAATTTTATTCCACCCAAATGCGCTAATTCATTTATTTGGATTAAATCTCTGCTCGATCAAATATTTAAAATAACATAAATGCTATTTTATAACTAACTACTCCCTCTGTTTCAAAATATCTGTCATTTAAAGTTTTGATACAAGAATTAAGAAAGCTATTAAATAACATTAATATTAGTAAAAAATAAATGTGTTAGGCAGAAATATCCTTGTTAATTATTCTCATTTCTCACAATCTTCCATTTACTTTTGCTTTTCACGATAAGGGTAAATTTATCAAAAAATATATTAATTATGCTTTAAAATCATAAAGTGACAGATATTTTGAAACGGAAGGAGTATCAAATTTGATGTGGCATGTTATTAATATTTTTAGGAGCATTCTAAAATTGCTGCATGCCCCTTAATACCCAGAACTCGTAACATTTTTCAATCATATTTTAAATATCCCGAAATCCTATTCGCAAAATACTATTCCGCTCTTTGCACCTAATTTTTTTAAATACGTAACAATTTTTTTAAGTGTTGAATTTGTTCGTAAATTTCTTGACATGTGAAACAATTTGATTATTGATTATTTATGTTCTATGATGAAATGTATAATGACTATATGTAATTAGTCGCAATAATTTGTACAATATAGATGTCATCAATAATAACTGAATCAAATAGCCATAACATTTTAGAGAAAATCTACACTAACATTAAATACATAATTTTTAGGACAGATATTACTTATAAATATTATTAACCTGAAGAAATCCAAGAGGTTTAGTTGAATAATATAGTTCCTTGGCAATTCCTCAAAATTGACTCTGGTGTGTTCGTCACTTACACAGCAGCGCGTGGAGATATGACATAAGGAAAACGGCACATAATATGGTGTCTCGAGCTATTTACCTTAAATCTAGCATAGGATGCTGTTTTAGATAGAGCCTTCAATATGCCCTTCCTATATATATATATATATATATATATATATATATATATCGACCCCATCTTGTGAATAGCCGACCCATGCACATGCAATTTATAACACATGTCGATGCTAGATTTGCACCGAGGGTATTAAATGCTTAAAGAGGTAAAACTGCTTAAAGAGGTACAACTGCTTAAGGAAGTAGAACTGCTTAAGGAGGTACAACTGCTTAAGGAAGTAGAACTGCTTAAGGAAGGAAAATTGCTTAAGGAAAATACACAGTAATATACGTGGTTCGGCAACTTGCCTACGTCCACGAGATGATCTGAACTTTTATTAAATAATCTTTTTTTTTCTCTACAAATGTGTGAGATTGTTCTATATTTATAAGCCTTGGAGATATGACAGTTGATGCAGTTATGCAAATCCTTGAGATGATGTAACTGTCCTGATAACCTCTCATTGTAACTGCTATCGGATAACCGCTTTCTATTGTTATAACCGTTGTCGGATAACTGCTTCTGGATGAAGGCTTGGAAACTGTCAATCTTCTAGATCTGTATTGACATACGGAAAGTAGTGTAGTGTTGTGCTCCACAAATACCCCCAGCCTTTTCATTTATCATAAAGAATATCATGATAAATATAAAGGCTTTCTAGATTCGCTTTGGGCTTAAAGATTTTTTTTTAACGTAAAGAGCTAAAGCTAGACCCTTAGGAATTTGACATGCTGGCGAGGGGTGGCCGAACCCCCTGAGGTTCGGCACCCTCTGCCAGAGGTGGATGAACCCCCTGAGGTCCGGCATCCTTGGCAACATGAGGCCGCATCTGCCCAGGGCTCTGGCACTCTTAGCTTGAGATGGTCGAACCTGCGGCTTCCTCCACAATATGATGTTGAACCCTCTAGGGGTCTGACACACTTTCCCAGAGGTGGTCGAACGTGCGGCTTCCTCCACAACATGAGGCCAAACCCTCTAAGGAGGGGTCTGACACACTTTTCCTAAGGTGGCCGAACCTGCGACTTTCTCCACAACATGATGCTTGGACAAATGAATTATTTCATTGGCCTTCGCTTGCTCATCCTTGTCCAAATTTTAAGGCTTTGAGTGAGGAGCCAAATAGCCAAAACACTCAAGCTTGAAGAGACACTTTGGTTGTCGATCCTTGTAGTCAATAGGGATTTACTTTCTTAAGCCATTTAGCACAGCCCATTAGGCATCTGGTACTAGACACTTCGGCTAGTTGTAGAAGTTTGCCTCTTTGGCATTTTGTACTAGTCTCCTTAACTAGGAGTAAGAGTTAGCCTTTTTGGCATCTTTGATTAGTCTCGTTAACTAATAGGAGGATTACTCTATTTTACTAGTCTCTTTAACTAGTAGTAGAATTTAGCCTCTTTGACATCTTTTACTAGTCTCTTCAACTAGTAGGAGGATTAAGCTCTTTTACTAGTCTCTTTAACTAGCAGTAGAATTTAGCCTCTTCGGCTAAGAACTAAGACTCACTTTTTTTTTCCTTTACTAATATCTTTAATTAGTAAATTGAAACCTCTTTGGCAATACAAAAAAAAAGGACTAACATAGCCATATGAATAATAATAAAAAAAATCATTCTATTATTCAAAATATTTAACCCATAGGCATCATATTTATATAATACGTACTACCGATAGAATTCACTCAGGTTGGAGATTGCGTTCTTCTAAACACGTAAGGGAAACTTTCCACAGGACCAAGGAACCAACCTAAAAGCTATTTGCTTCGACACTCTTGTCATATGGTTGTGAATAGTGTTTATCGGTAGGAAGCTAAACGTATTGCATCCTAATCCATGCTTTCCTTTTAAATGACAAATTTGGAACTTTCCTCGTTATTCAATTTATGGGTGACTAGTTCTGGGTCCATTCCTGACATTTCATAGGAGTCCATGCAAATACCCCGAGGTGCTACATGCACCTTTTCTACGTCTTCCTCAAGTATGACATATTGTTTTATCCTTTCTTGCAATGCAACCATATTTTTTGGTGATGCCAAAGTCAAGCTCTCGCGCAATTTATGATCCCGTGGAAGCCCCAGTCGGAAGGTAGCTACTGCAATTTTTTCATCACAGTCATCGATATCTGCGTAAGTATCTGAATACCTAGCCGCATACTCCCGGAGTGATTCGGATTTTCTTAAGTGTAAAGCAAACAGCGTATCCAAGGTTGCTGGATCTCGGCTATTGACTATGAATCTTGCAACAAAAATCCGCGCAAGATCCTTCCAAGAGGAAACTGAATTCTCCGGGAGCTGGTGGAACCACTTCATGGCTGTCGTCCCTAAGCTTGATGGAAACATCTTACACATAAGTCCATCCCGTCCTGCCCACAACGCCATTTTGTGCGTGTAAGCAGAAATGTGCGCTACAGGATCGGTCTTGCCATCATAGATTATAAATGTCGGGGGCGAGAACTTGTTTGGTGGGTCTTCCAACCGCAAAGCCCGCACAAAAGGTGTGGAAGTCAATTTCTTAAGACTTTGTTCTGCTTTCTTCTGAACGCCCCATAAGATCTCCTTGGTTCTTCTCATTGTTTTCACCCTTGGAGAAGGGCTCCGACGCCTAGCACTTCTTCCTGGGAGTGGTGATCTGTTCCTCTCTTCCCTTGGGGATGGTGTATGTGTCCTCCTTTCCTTGGCTGGTCCTTTTCCTCGGTGTGACCTCCCAGTGCTATCACTGTCATGCTCTCGAACACGCTTCGAGTTTGTATCATTTGCATTCGGGACTACGCTATGAATTTCACTTGCTAGACGCTTGCCTTTCCTCCTTATGACTTGAAGCCTTTCCCTTAAGGCTTTGGCCTGCTCGTGTCTTTCTTGCAAGTCTTCCTCTGCCTTGAGGAGGGCTTCTGTCAATTCCATTTCGTTGGGAATTTGTTCTTGAACCCTATCTTCTTCTGAGTATAGCGAATCTTCACGCCTTACTTCTTCCGGAGGTTGCGACATGACTATATATTGAAACGCTTCGTTTCCCACAGACGGCGCCAATTGTCGATGCTAGATTTGCACCGAGGGTATTAAATGCTTAAAGAGGTAAAACTGCTTAAAGAGGTACAACTGCTTAAGGAAGTAGAACTGCTTAAGGAGGTACAACTGCTTAAGGAAGTAGAACTGCTTAAGGAAGGAAAATTGCTTAAGGAAAATACACAGTAATATACGTGGTTCGGCAACTTGCCTACGTCCACGAGATGATCTGAACTTTTATTAAATAATCTTTTTTTTTCTCTACAAATGTGTGAGATTGTTCTATATTTATAAGCCTTGGAGATATGACAGTTGATGCAGTTATGCAAATCCTTGAGATGATGTAACTGTCCTGATAACCTCTCATTGTAACTGCTATCGGATAACCGCTTTCTATTGTTATAACCGTTGTCGGATAACTGCTTCTGGATGAAGGCTTGGAAACTGTCAATCTTCTAGATCTGTATTGACATACGGAAAGTAGTGTAGTGTTGTGCTCCACAACACACACACACATATATATATATATATAAATATATATATTAAGCATTTGTTTGGCTTAACCTCTACACAACTTATACTCTTTCAATTATACTCCTAGATATATTCAGATATTATAATTTATACCGATTTATATTCTGACTAAAATACCCTCAACCAAATAGACGGTATATATATAAATATATTGCCTCAAAATGAATCTCAACTCTCTATCACTCTCTGTCTCTCTCTCTGCTTGGTTTTCACCACTAAATCTAATCATACATTTCTTTCCTCAAAAAGGCTAATAAACTCATTATTAGTAAAAAGTACTGAAAATTATATATGTTCAATGAATGCATGGGGGAGTTCGTGGTTGTCTCCCATTTTTGTAGGATTCTACAGCATTGATGATTGCATGGAAACTTCACGCATTCCGAGGTCAATATAGCATATTAAGAGTTTCAGTGAAACAGAAAAGGGAAGACTGACAAAAGACATTCCAAGTATTCTTTACGTAGCTACCACCACTTTATGTGATGTATATATTATTGTCTCTAGTAGAGGAAGAGTTCGTCACAAGCCTTATGCATACAAATTTATTTTCAATTAATCAGGAAGAAAAGCTGACCATAAAGAGGAACAGGATTAGACATAATATTGTTCTTTTGTGATTGTGACTGTTTATAAGGTAATAAATTTTTTATTTATTAATTTACGATATAATCAATACATAACAATTACTTTCAATTTCTTTATGGTCATGCACTGTGATTAGACTCAATTTACAATGCATGTCGTTAGGATGAGAAAAAAAATTCTATATGCACGGACATGAGAGCTAGCTCATGTAGTCGTCATGTTTAAGCTTCATATCTGCTATCAAAATGACAAATTAATTATCTGGTATTAACTCTCGGTTAAAAAATTCAAGCACAAGTGTCAAAATTTCTATTATTTATGCCAATTACATGTTTTTTCACCATACAAGGTATTGGTACCCAAGGATTGTTATCCTTTTATTCAGAAATTTCTTTCCCTCTTGTGCTTAAATGAAAATACAGCCAATTTGGCTCGATGAACCATAACCACCAATTACTTTAGCCTTCCGACACGATGGGTTTCTCTTTCTCTTAGTCGGTACTTATTTTATTTTTATAAATAGGCTTAGTCTCAGGATATATATAGGAAAAAAAACATCAACATGGCAGAGGAAAACCAAATAAAGAGCAAGAACTTTAATCAGCCATCAAGAAGAAAGCCAAGAAAAGCAAAAAAAATTATAGGATATCATAATACAAAATATTTGAACAAGAACCAGACATAAGTTAGCCATTTAAGGCCCCTGCGCGCAGTAGTGATAAAACCCTTTTCCTCTCTACTCAAAACCAGTCAATTTGAAACTTCATGTAAAGAAACCTCCCAAGGTGAAGTGGCAGCAGTATCACTAGAATATCACAGATTGGGACATATTAAAGCACATCGGATCAATGCCCAAAGCCCCACAAAGTAGAGTGCCCAAAGGCCCCAAACAAAGTATAAGGTTTTGAGTGCGATGAACCCCTTCCTTTGCCAACCAATTAATCAGCGACTTCATTTTGGGCACGAGGAATGTTACCCATCGTGACTGCTGGCAGCTGAATTTTACAGAGATTGATTGCTTTCGCAAGATGATTGTGCTGCCATGGGACATGATTCGGACTTGAAAACCAATTGAAGACAGACCTAGAGTCGGTTTCAATGATGATGCTTGATGCGGCTATTATCGTAGAGGATAAAGTCAGCTCCAATGCCTGAACCACTGCTTGCAATTCAGCTTCGTTCGACTCACATATACACCTACATGACAGGAGAAAAGACACAGGCAAGATCCATTTAATTTGTATTGCGCATAACACCCCCACACCAGCTCTGTCGATGGGCTTTCAAATGGATGATCCATCGACGTTCCATTTTAGCATCCCAGCTAGAGGAGGAGACCTTACCTTCTTTATAGGTAACCTGCGATTTGTAGCTAGCACTTGCGGTTGCAGTTCTAGGATTTCTCCATTGATCAGTTGAGGGTGCCAAACTGTACGCCATCCGTGAATGATCAAGCTTGACACTTCTTTTAATCTTGCATGTACAACGATTATCAACGACTCAAAGGGTGTGGTGGAGGAAGTTCAATCCACTAACATACGGCTCAACGAAGATGGCAATGTCATTCATGAAATCAAAGGTGTTCAATGTGATTTTTCTAAGCTTAGATTTCTTTTCAACCTAATAAATTATAATAGGGTAGCCCATTTTATTGCTAAGTTTGCTTTAAGTTGTCAATCTTCTTACGGGCGGAGCCACCCTTGGGCTAGGGTGGGCTCTAGCCCGGGGTAACTTTTTTAATTTTTTTTAGTATATATACTTATATATACCCTAATAAAGATATGTTTCTACTAACATATTTATTGATTTGGAAATTTAAGCTCAATAGCCTAGTACAGACTTCAACTCATCACTGAGTTGTGTTGCGGATTAGTTGAGATGAATAAATTTTAGTATTATAATTTGATTGACAATGATAGATTATACTTCAATAACCTAGCACAGTGAAGCAGTGAAAGCCGCTTGATAGTGTTTCTAATATATCTGTAAATTTTGTTCTTTAACAATTTTTTATTCTCATGTGAGTTTTGTTATGTTCAACTTTTCATTCCTACGTGTGAGTACATTGTTGATTACTTCCCAACATCTTTCAATACTTACAAATATTAAGCAATGATTCACTTTTATGAACCACTCTCAAACCTCCCCTAACCCCTACCAACCCAAGCACAGCTTAAACGTTTGTTAGTCACGGTTACAAAATTAATTAAAGGAGCCAAAAGATTTTATTGGGCCTTTATTTTTTTGGTTAGTCTAAGTTAAATGAACGAATTTGGGCTGTTCTAATCTTTTATGGGCCGACAGTTAACTTTGGGGCTGAACTATGGGCAGCGTTGGGTTTTGAAAATATTACCCATGGGACCAAGACTTGCTGTGTCGACTGATCGTAACCCAGACTAATCCAACACGAAAGTTGTTGCTCAGGGCCCTTTTTGGGCCAAACGGTAATAATACACCTACCTTTAATTGTACACTCCTCTGATTTAAATTAAAATAATAATAAAAAATTACCAAGACTATTACATGTGTGAATAATGCTATGTAAGCTTTTAACAAATGGGGGGAATCCCCCATTTTCAAAAAAAAATTGTTTAGGTGATTCTGGAAATGAATACTGATCTAGCGATCGATCAACCATTTCTCTCTGCAGTACTCCGGGTAGGTTCCGAAGATGCATCGAACAATTTATGCTTTCGATATTGCAAGATCTGGTTGCATTTTTTCTGTACGAGTTGATTATGCGATTCTGATTTTTCTCTAGGGCTTGGAATTGATTGTTGATTTTTTTTTCATGGTTCGTTCCTCGTTGCGTCTGCAGATTTGTGCGATTCAGGGTTTATTGCATCCGAAACTATGTTTTTATTTAACAATGTGTCTGCATCTTAGTGGTTTTCTACAGAAGTGGATTGGGTTTTTTTAACCGTTCATCCGTCACTTTCCGTCTTGTTTCACATGGATGCATTGTTTCTTTCATCATATTGGTGTCATGCCTTCCTCATACTTTCATTAATAGTTATAATATCTTATTTGATTGTCGTTTGGGTACAGATATGTCATTAAGGAATTACAGGATATCAATGTCGTGGATGAGCAGAACAAGGTAACTCGGCTTAGTTTTATACAATCCTTGTTGATATCACGAGATTCTATTTTCTATGAACTTGATTTCCTTGTTTTATCTTCCTCCAGAAAATTGTCATTGATTTACTACAGTCTATTATGGAGTGGTTACCTATTGTGACATCAAGATCCATTGATATTCGATTATGGAATATGCTATTGAAGGGGAAAAGGTTAGCATCACCAATGTTTCTATTGATAATTTCAAATGTTTCAACGAAACAAATTATTTGGTACCTTATGGGTTTGAGTTTGAAGAGACAGAAAAACTTGATGCAAACCATTTGTTTGGTTGTATTAATGAATATCTGCCACAAGGAAGGTGATATGCATACGAAAAATTGGTAGATGTTTTCTTTAACTTACTTACCGCTTATGAACATAACTATTTTGAAGAGATTGATTGCTGTGCTGGATTACTTGTTAAACTATTGAGTCTTGATATGCTTTATAAGTCATATTGGGTCGATTTTCTGTCATTGCCTTTTGGTATGAAATTGTGGAGATAGGAAGTCACATTTGAATCGATAAATGGACAGAATTGTGATTTAAACTTGAACCCTATAACCTATGAGGTCGGTGTTTTGTTTAACTGAGTGGTTGTGATATCTATACATGTTATGTTATATATACTTGCATTGATGTTGAAGTGCATTTTTATACACGGGAATTTGATTAGTGAAAGAGATTAGGAACTCTTATATTGGTTGTATTTAGACTCCTCTCGGTGTTGATGAATGATGACTACAATAAGCTTCCAAAATTTTGGATTATGCAAATGGATGACAATGAACAAGTTAGCTAGCAGATTTAATGTTTTAATTCATTCTTGTTTGATGCATGACATTTTGTTCCCTGTCCTCATTTTTTTTTTTTAAAGCCACAGTTTTCAATAGTTAAAGTTGTCGTTGTGTTTTCAAGAGAATGTAACTAGTGCGACACACCCGTTTGTGGGCTTACTCTATTATATGGTCAATTAAACAGTCAATGGAACCACCTTTATATAGTTCATCGAAACATATGTTTTAGACTAAAGCCCAAGTCTTCTTATTTTATTGGTCCATTTCTTCCAAAATGAATAACTTTTCATCGTTTTATTCACATGCCAACCATTCATGGACTCTTTGCTGTACACTTGAGTTGGAATTTTAAAATTGAAAAAGAATGAGCAGTAAGAGAGAAATTTGGCATGGCCATGAAGTGAGAAGCACTAAATGTATCAGCCTATTTAAATTTTTTCTTCTCATCAAATGCGCTAACCTTGAAAAGAAAAAATAAAAATCTTGCATCTGCTCCCCCTATAATATAGCCAGTCCTGATGAGAGAGGATTTTGGAATGGACATAAAGTGATAAGCACTCAATGGACAGGTCTGTTTAAATTTTGTGCTTCTCATCAAATGTACTAACCTTGAAAGAAAAAATCTTGGATCTGCTCCCCTTATTATACGACTGTTCCCAGTGAGCGAGGATTTTGGCATGGGCATAAAATGAGAAGCACTCAATGTATAGGTCTGTTTAAATTTTTTGCTCTTCATGAAATACTCTAAGAATGCTTCCTGTATTATATGATTGGTCTCTGTGAAAGAATTTTGGCATGGGCATAAAGTGAGAAGCGCTCAATGGATAAGCCTTTTGAAATTTTGCTCTTATCATGAAATACACTAACCTTGAAAGGAAAAAATCTTGCATCGGTTCCCCCTATTGTATAACCAGTCTCAGTGATAGAGGATTTTTACATGGGCTGGTCTGTTTAAATTTTGTGCCTCTCATGGAATGCATTGACCTTGAAAGAAAAAAAATCTTACATCTGCTCCTACTATATAACCTGTCCCAGTGAGAGAATTTTGGCATTGACATAAAGTGAGAAGCACTCAATGGACAGGTCTGTTTAAATTTTGTGCTTCTCAAGAAATGCACTAACCTTGAAAGGAAAAAATCTTGCATATGCTCCCTCTATTATATAACCAGTCCGGGTGAGAGAGGATTTTTGCATGGGCGTCTATTTAAATTTTGTGTTTCTCATGAAATGCACCAAGATTGAAAGAAAAAAAAATCTTGCATCTGCTCCTAGTATATAACCGGTCCCGATGAGAGAGGATTTTGGTAAGGGCATAAAGTAAGAAGCACTCAATGTACATAATTGTTTAAATTTTGTGCTTTTTATGAAATGCAGTAACCTTGAAAGAAAAAAATAAATCTTGCATCTGCTCCTATTATATAACAGGTCCCAATGAGATAGAATTTTGGCATGGGCATAAAGTGAGAAGCATTTAATGGATAGGTCTGTTTAAATTTTGTGCTTCTCATGAAATGCACTAAACTTGAAAGGAAAAAATCTTGCATCTACTCCCCCTATTTAATAACCAGTCCCCGTGAGAGAGCATTTTTGCATGGCCAGAGCTTTTTAAATTTTGTGCTTCTCATGAAATGCACTAAACTTGAAAGGAAAAAAAGCTTGCATCTGCTCCGCCTATTATATAATTGGTCCCAGTGAGAGAGTTTTGGCATGGGCATAAAGTGAGGACTCAATGTACAGGTCTGTTTAAATTTTGTTCTTTTCATGAAATGCACCATCCTTAAAAGAAAAAATGCACTAACCTTGAAAGAAAAAAAATCTTGCATCTGCTCCCCCTATCATATAACCGATCCTAGTGAGAGAAGATTTTGACATGTGCATAATGTGAGAAGCACTCAATGGACAGGTCTGTTTAAACACTACAAGAAGTAAGGGTGTCTTACAACGGTCATAAACCGTTGCCAAATATTTATAAACCGTTGTAAAATTAATTTACAACGGTTATTGGAACCATTGTAAATAAAAGCGTTGCAGATTCCGTTTGCAACGGTTAAATGACGTTTTTGCGATGTTTGTATAAATAGTTGCAAATAGCGTATTATGCAACGGATTTCAGGTTCATGCGTAACGATTATATTTTGTTGCCAATAATATATTTTGCAACGATTAACACACCGTTGCAGATATTGAGTATTGAGTGACGGTTAATAACTGTTGCCTCAAAGTTTCATGCGACAGTTGATAACCGTTGCAGAAAATGGGCAACGGTTTATATCCGTTCTTGATAATTCTTTAAGATAACGGATAATTAATGGTCGCGAAAAGAATAAGCAACAGGTTGAGAAACCGTTGCGAAAATAATTAATGTGCAACGCAGGGGCATTTCTTGTAGTGAAATATTGTGCTTCTCATGAAATGCTCTAACCTCGAAAGAAAAAAATCTTGCATATGCTCCTCTTATTATATAATCGATCCCTAAAAAAACTTCTTTTTCCTAGAGCCTTTGATAATCCAGGAGTTATAAAATTGAAAAACAATGAATGAATGGTGAGAGAACTTTAGAATCGGGAAAAGGTGAGAACTACTGAATGGCAAGGTCCGTTTTATATTTTGTACTTTTCAATACATAGATCATCCTGTGGAAACAATCAAACAACATTTATATCCTGGAGCCTTTCCTTTATACTTGGATTGGAATTTCAGTATTTTGTGAATTAATGAAGTGAGAACCACACAATAGGCAGATCTGTTTATATTTGGTGTTTCTCATGAAAACTAACTTGAGAAAATAACATCTATTTCCTAGAGACTTCATTGTACACTTGGCTTGAAATGTCAAAATTGAAAAAGAAATAATGAATTGTGAGAGAATAATTTGATGTGGGAAAAAACGAGAAGCACTCAATGGACAACTACCATTTAAATTTTGTGCTTTTCATGAAATAAACTAACCCGAGGAAAGCAACTTCTATTCCCTGGAGCCTTTGGTGTACAGATGGTGTGAAATTTCAAACTTGAAAAGAATGTATAAACCTTTAGAGCAAACTTTATTAGCTTGAAGAAAAAATGAGGAGCACTCAATGGGCAGACCCGTTTATATTAAATTTGTGTTTTTCATAACTGTGGAAATAACATCTATTTACTAGAATCTTTGTTGTGCACTTGGCTTGGAATTTCAAGACGGAAAAAGATTGAATGAACGATGAGTAAGGACTTTGACATGGGAAAAAGTGAGTAGAACTCAATGGGCAGGTCCGTTTATACTTGTGCTTTTCATAAAATACACTAACCTTAGAATACAACATATATTTCTATGGTATTTGACAGAATTTAGCCTAGTAGCTTTTGAATGTCTACGCAAGGGGAAAAAAATGTGAGAAGCACTCAATGGACAGGTCTGTTTATATTTTGTGCTTTTTCATGTATTATGCTAACACGAGGAAATGACATCTATTTTTGGGAGCTTTTGTTGTACACTTGGCTTGCAATTTCAAAATTGGCAAAAAACTAAATGAAAAGGGAGAGATGAATATGGCATGGGAAAAAAGTGAGAAGCACTCAATGGGTAGGTTCGTTTATATTTTGTGCTTTTCATGCGAGACACTAAGGTTAGGAAACAACATCTTTTTCAATAGTATTTGACATGATTTAGCCTAGTAGCTTTTGAATGTCTACTCAAGGAAAAAAAGTGAAGCACTCAATGGACATGTTTGTTTATATTTTGTGCTTTTCTTGCAATGTGCTAACCTGTGAAAATAACATCTATTTCCTAGAGCCTTTTCACTGTACAGTTTGCTTGGAATTTCAAAACTAAAAAAGATTGATTGACCGGTGCGAGAGGACTTTGGCATGGGAAAAAAGTGAGAAGCACTCAATGAGCAAGTCCGTTTATATTTTGTGCTATTCGTGAAATATACAATACAGTAAAAACTCGGGTATTTTTTCAAACTGTCATGTTCATGCTAGTCTTGAGAGCTCTTAGCTTGCCGTCCATGTGTCGCAAATTTGGGGTTAAGTTATAGTCTTACAGTAAGAAATTTTATTGTAAACCACATATTTAGGCGTATAGTCATTAAATCATGCATTGTGGCTCTGGCACAGGTTTTCTCACTTTATTATGAAAAGTCCGACTTCCAGTTTTTGAGACAGAGACCTCTTCAAGCTGTCTTTAGAAGTTCATTCATATATGTCTCTGGTTTTACAGTCAATGCAGTTGTGAGATGAGGTGAAGTTGTCTTGGTACAGGAAGAAAACTATGGAAACAAAATTAATATTGGGATTATAGTTTTAAAAGTTGTTTATATTCATAGAAAGTTTTTAGTTATGAATTGCATTTTTAAGAATGATTTTGGTCAAGTAAGTTTAGTTCTGTGACATTTTTGGGCTTTAATTGTGGCCAGTGAAGAATGGAGAAGAACCATACAAACGGAGTTGAATTGTGGTTGATGTCAAATGTCATAGCTGTTCGGACAACAGAGTTAGTTACAGATTTACGTTTTTGATTTCTTATTGGTGGGGGAACAATGAAAAATAAAGAAACCAATAGAACTCTGAAGAGAGGCAAAAAATTAAGGGGACTTGACTCCCAAACAATACGTAAATGAGAGAAATTTATCATTTTTCTGTGCCAAATGCCAATGTCAACGAACTACTAATGGAATAGCACATTATGGTGGTAGCCAGTAGTTTCAACTTTGATTTATTCGCTCGTTCTATGGTTGATTTTTGTCCTTTTGGCGACGACTTCTTTTATTCAGTAATTATTTGTTAGTTGGAAAATTCCAGGCAATAAAACTTCTTCTTATGGTGATTAGTGCATGTCAAAGGATGATTGACGTGGGTAAGGTTCTATATTGATGCCTTTTTATCCTTACAGAAGATAACTTAAGAATTTCTGAGGCGTCCATTATGAAGAAGTTGTGTGCTGACTGTTTGCTGCATGTCTATGAATTCTAGGCCATCTTTTACAGCAGAGAGAAAGAAAAAAGATTCTAAGATGGGGAGTCAATCAGTGTTTTACCCCACACACCAGACTGCAATCAAAACATAATTCGGAATTTCAAAACTTCGATCCTTGCCTACAAAGGGTATTACTTACAATGAACTAAATACCTCCTTTGAAGATAGTGCGCACATCCTTCATGCACAACTTGATGGTAGATATGTCTGAAACTCTGAATACCGAATGAATGGCAGGATAAGTTGTATGGATGGTGATAGTGGGAAATTGGGCTGGAGGTACTCCTCTTTGCTGTTCTGGTACAAAGTTGAATTTAACTACTGAGATATGCTCTTATGTTGTATGTTACAGGTTTGGTTTGTAATGGAAACGATGGAAATTATTCTGTTTTGTGTTGTACACTACACATTCCACACTTTATATGGGAGATGGACACTTTGGTTTTTAAATTCAAAAGATTGTGAAGCTACTCGATAACTGATTCTCGAGGAAACTGGTAAACAAAAATCCTTAACTCTGAGGATGCTTACCCATACCAAGGCTTGTCAGATGGTCAAGATGATTAAAGTCCTATTGCAAGGGTTAGTATACTACTAACAACCTGTTTCTCTCTCCCTCTCTTGTTTTCTTTTGGTTAAGATTTTATTTGTTTCATTTTTCCTTCTGAATTTTCGAAGGAGATCTATGAACAAAATGATGGATCTTCAGTCTGATTTCGAGGGAGACTATGGTTATGCTAGATTAAGCATTGTTATCTCCGCCATGTAATTAATAGTAGAAGTGTATAACACAGAATGTCACTGTAGAATATGTAAACTCTTGATATTTGATCAAACTCTAACGTTGGTCTGAAGTCTATGCATATATGCGAGATTGGAATCTCTTATAGTTGAACCATGTGTGTTACAGACTTACAGGTGACTGACCAACTTCCTTCTTTGTTGTCAATTCCCCTTGAATTTTTATATTATTTTCGATGTTTTAAATACATGTGCCATTCATTATTATTGGTCTAACATTGTCCTTGATACATTTCTCTTTTATTGTTCAGTTGGTCACTTGGTTTCTGAGATTGCTGAGGACAAGAAACATCTACTATGGCCTATCAGACTGTTTGAGATTATTATTTGTTAACATAATATTGACATCATTCATGTCAAAGGTATCAGGGAAGCTAACCATTTTCCTTCTCAGCTGGACAGATTCTTAGAAAACTATTGATGCTTGAGAACAAAACTTTTGCTTGGTTCCTGTAACAATTGTGACCCTTAGGCAGTGCTGCAAGACATGGCTTGCATCTAGGGTGATCTTTTTAGGAAACGTTGACCCCATTCTTAGGTTGCTTATATGAAGACTTAAGTGGTTTAGCTAGAACAAAGTAGGATCTATGGGAGGGGAAAGGATATGGTAGATGGTTTGCAACAAGGTAGTGATGAGTTATACTGGAATGGTATACGGAGGGGTCCCTCTTGTCATAATTTGACTTTTTTATATAGTTGTTGATCTGAAATTCAGGTTTGAGAAGTACAGCCAGGAAAACATCAATTATTGTTCTGAGAGTTGAGATGCTTTGCAAGTGTACAAAACTGGAAGCACTTGAGTTTGGCGTTGTTTATAATTATCCCTTTTTGTTTATTCTTTATAATTATCCTTTTTTGTTTATTGAAAGAATAAATAAAGATGTTTTTGTATAGGGGAGTTAGGCAGCCAAATCTGGATTGCGTGGAAGAAGTTGGAGGTCTTCAGGCTAGATGGACTCAACAGTACAGGGAAACACCAGACATCTTAAGTCATTCAGGTACAAAGCCATAGACTCTAATCTTTCTGTCCAGTATTTACCCATGAATCCTAGTGAAATCAACAAAATAGACATTGCTGAGTGTTTTTCTTCTTCTTCTTCTTCCTCTTCGTTTTTTTCCTGTGTCTGTGTGAGAGAGAGATGTAGGTTTTTGAACATGTAATGGAAATTGTAACTCCCAAGTGTTGGGGGTGCAACTGGTGCACGATCAACCAGTGAATTAACAGGTGTGGTGCATGGGTTAATGCGAGAGTTGACAGTGCACTGGCTGCACCAACTCACCATCAACAAATCTGGGGAGAAAAATTTATGTCTAGGCGGTATATATATGTAGGGACTTGAGAAACATTAGGGTATTTGACTACATGATTTTGATAATTATCATTAAAATAATATGAACTTATAAGCTATGAAAAATAAGAGAGTTTATAAAATGTGAAAAGCGTGTTTGATGAAACTATATAAATCATTGTATAGTTTGTTATCTTATGATTTTCTATTATTTTTTAGGTAAATTTGGTTTACTTTTATTATTAGATTTAATTTTAAGTTCAAAGTTATAAATTACATGAAATTAAAATATTATTTTTGTTAATATTACATAGAATATTATTTAATGAAAAAAAATTGAAGCTAATTTTTTTGGGATCTCTTTGAAGCTTATAATTTAGCGTTTCTTAGATGTTTGGTAGAATGTCTCCTACTAGTTTATAAGTTTGAAAATAAGCCCCAAGACTGGATAAATATTACTTTATGAGAGTTTTTTACTTTGATTATAAGAGTAATCAAAATTATTTGCTTGGGTTTGAATTAATGCATTATGTATGTAATTCCGATGAAGAATTAAAGGTCTGTGATAGTGAAAGAAGGGAAAAACTATCACTGGTTTTCAGTTTGAGCCGAATTAGAAGCATACTAAATGATTGTTTGTCATTTTAGTTAACTAAAATGAGGCCTAAAAATTACTTAATCTAGAGTCTAGACTCTAGCCAACACCTACTTAGCCTTGGACCAAAATTTTGAATCACAAAGCGTCACGGTAGGCTAGCAAATATAGAAGCTTTTTGACTGGTCACTGGTGAATGAGTGCTCCTTCAGAAAAACTAAATAGTTGATGATGTTTTGGATTAGTTGTATTTTAAGTTGTAATTGTTTCAAGGAGTCTTCAAAACCGGTACCGAAATCAAAACCGAACTGAATTTAATTTTTTGTTTGGCTTTTCGGTTTGATAATTTTGTTTTCTGGTTTTGGTTTGGTTTTCAAAAATGAAATTCGGGTTGAAACACCGAAAACTGAAATAACTTATGTGTTAATTATTTGCATATATAACTATATATATATATTTTAATGTGTTGTGTTAGTGATTCACTGCAGTGTTTGAACACTGTGCTAGTAGTGAGTTAAGAAATAAAAATTGTGATCTGAAGCTAAAGGAACCAATTTACTTATGAGTTTGTAAATTAAAGTAATTTTGTATGTTTTATGGTTTCAGCCCGAAAATTGAAACCAAACCAAAAATCATATAAAAATTATGGTTATAGTCGTAAAAGTATAAAATGCTGTGGTTTTGATTCATTTTTCACAAATCCAAAAATTGCTTTCAGTAAAAATGTAAAACCGAACAGCTAACCCGTTGAATACAGCTACCCATTTCTAAACCAAAAAACTGTTTCAAGGCGTTTTTGTATCCAGTTGAACCTAGATTATTTGAAGAGCTTTTGTTTTTAAAAAAAATTATTTTTTTTATTTTTAAAAAAAGAGGTTTAGCCTAGAATTTATTGATCAAAAAGAGAAAAAGCCTCTCTTCGATGGCTAACAAAACAAGAGGGGGGCAACACCTAACCTGGGCAACTAGAAAATGACGATAGAGAAACCAGAAAGCTAAGGCATAACACATAAAAGCAACAACAGGAAACAACTTATTCCCTTACTCCTTGAAATAAGAGTTAATTAGCAATAAATTCCTCAAAATAGACTTGTCTTCCAATATGGACCATCATTTTTTTTCTTAAATACTAAGATCCGTAAAAGTAATAATAATATTCCAATTTTTTTATTTTAATTATTGATTGAATTAAACTTAGCCCTCATTTCATTAGCAGCATATTAAACCACTTTTATATTTTATTTTATCAGATTTTTTTTTTCTCTTTCTTCCTCTCTATTTTTGGAACATTTTCTTTTCCTTTTGTTTTTGGATCTTAATCTTGTTAATAGTCCTCAAAGGTTTCAGTTTTTTATGATATGATAATGTTGCTAGTTAAATTATTATAAATCCCCAAATCTATTTTAGATCTTGAGTTTTTGTTTTTGAAAAATGATATTAGAGTTTAAGAGTTAGGATTTCGTGTTTAGAATTTAGATTTTAGATTTTAGAATTTAAAGTTTTAGATTTTATTTCAAAACTTAATATATTCCAATTTTTTTATTTGTTATATTTTCTTGAACTTGTTACATATGTGTTCTGTGTGTGATGTATGATACTTATATATTATTAAACTCGATATATATATATATATACATATACATACATATATATATATATACATATTTACATATATTATTATATAAAAATAAAAGCTTTTTCACTGGGTAATGAGAATTCTCCGGCGGAAAAATTAATAGTTGATGGTTAGGATTAGTTGTAAGTTTCAAGATTTATCTACATGTTGGCATTCCGAGGGCACGGGTCAGTGGACGGGCCCTTAGGTCCCGCCCCAACCTAAGATTTATCTACATGTTTGGGTACTTCCCTGCCCATCACTTTCTAAGTGAAACTGTTTCAGGGCTTTAGTGATCATTTTCTTTGAAATAATAGGTAAAAAAATGTTTTTTTCTAATGCCTCTGTAATCATTAATCAACTTAAAAAAATACATAGTATTAATTATAGCTTAAAAACAGCAGTACGAATAATAAATGTACAAAATAATAATAATAAAAGAAAAATAAAAGAAAAATTATTGGGGCACCTATACAGGGGTTAGGGAGTATAAACCAAGAGGTCCAAGACCATTCAAATCCTGTAGGAAGTAGGAACGCATTCTTTGTTTTTATGAACATTTGTTTTTTTTTTCAAAAGAATTTGCATATTCAAATTTAGCACATAAAATTCTCTCTAACAAATCTATCATCGATAGTATTTAATTTACTTTTTAATTACATTATTTTTCAAAAACAATTTAATTGGTATATATGTTATGTAATTATGATTTCTTTTTTCATTACTTTAATCTAAGTAATAAGTGTTAAATTCTAAGGAGAACATAGTCGTTAAATCTTTACGGGCTCGTGTATTGTATTTTCATGCTGTTATCTAAATAATAAGTCTTAAACCGTAAGAGAATCAGATTTGTTAAACTCTAACGGGCTTGTGTATTGTATTTTCATGTTGTAACCTAAACAATAAGTATTCAACCCTAAGAGTAATATATTCACTAAACTCTTATGGGTTTCGCATATCATATTTTTATGATGTAACCTAAACATTAGTGTTAAATCCTAAGGAGAAAATTTTTATGATATATTTTTCTTCAAAGCCTCTATTCTTACCATAAATTTAGAAAATAAAAATCTTATTAATTAAAAAAAATCTAATAATTAGATTCGGTAGCAAATAAATTTAAATGATTGACATTACTCTTAATAAGTCTCGTAAAATAGGTCAACCAACAATTTTGCCGTTATCTTATAAGGTGAAAAAAATTATATTAACATTGAATTGAAAGAAATAAATTCAGAAAAGTACAAATATATTAATCATTATAGTTGTGTTGTGAACCTTTTAGATTTATATATAACAGATTGAAATTGAAATTATTATTTAAGAAAGTTTATAATAATATATCTAATATAATATTATATTATGTTAATAAGACAAGGAAAAAAAACCTGAACTAGCCACCAGTGAAACTTCATTTTGAAGCTTTTCCTTAAGTCAGTGATTGTGTGATACTGCTAGCTTAACATGTTCGTTCACCACTGTTGCCAAATGAAGCTATGATTGTTAAATTATTATCTCTTCGTGTTTAATTCTCATGGTGTTAGCTTTTACAAGAGCAAAGATTAATTTGCATAAAACGAGTAAAAAATGGAAGATGATTGCGGCTCTTGTGGCGAGTAGTATGAACAAAAGCAAAGGTCTTTTTTTTCTTCTAAAAAACATTGCAGCAGCAATTTCTAACAATCACTCAAAATTATTTGACAAAATAACAGTTGACCTGAATAGCGTCATTAGTGTTGAATTTTCACGATGAGAGTAGAGTTTTTAATTTTTTCCAAAAATTATTTAATGACGCTGCTCTCCCAGTAGCGTCATAAATTTTATTTTTAAAATAAAGCTAATAATTCTAAATAAAGATAGTGTCGTTAACTTATGAAGATAATGACGCTGGTGTGAAATAATATACATATATAATATTTACATATTATATAAAAAGAAGATTTTCGACCGGGGAATGATAATTCTCTATCAGAAAAATTTAGCAGTCGATGATGGCAAATGTATAAATCATTATAGTTATGTATGTCATGAACTTTTTAATTTATTGGAAAAATTTTATATTTTTTTATAGATATTTTTTAATAAATTTATTTTAAAATTACACATATTTTATAATAATTTGAAATTATTATTTATATAGTTTGTAATAATATACATGATACATGATGATATTATTTTACGTAGAACATTATGTACTGTAATTTATTGTTATTTGAAATTTAAAATTTTATAATATATTATAAATTATAAATAATAATATATTAATAAAAAGTAACCATCACTCAAGCTTCATTTGAAGCCTTTCTTGAGCATTTGCAATTGTTAACATTTTATTGTCTCCATTAAAATTATTTATGTACTCCACTCTCATCACAAAAAAAAATAAATCACACATATATCTCAATCCAGTCATATCAACAAAACACATATTTCAACATAGTCACATCAATAAAACACATATTTCAATACAATTACTCATTTCTCTATTACTCAAAACAACTATTTTCCTTTCCTACATTTTTTTTACAATAAAATTATACAAAAATCGAGATTGGTTTCATCAAAACATATCTCTGAATACAACCACATCAGTAAAATATATTTTTCAATAGAGTCACATAAAAAAGAACGCAAATTTAAACAATATTTAATGTCCCCATTAAACACGCATTATTGCATTGTGAGTAGTTAAGTTAGTGATACCACTAACTTAATAGGGTCGTTTGACCATCGCTATTTCCAAATGGAGCCAATGCACTTGGGTTTGTTGAGTGTAAGAGAACTTATAAGTTAAAGCTTATTAGTTTATTAACTTATAAGCACAATTCTAGCAGATAACAATCACATCACTTACTAAAAATTGGCGAATGACGTCATTCCTAGTAGTGTAATCAATCTTAATTTTTAAATAAAAAAATATAAATAAAGTGCTCTATTATGCAGACTTTAGGAAAAACAGGATATTAACTAACTTTATCTAGAAATTTTTAAAAAAATATTAGTATTAAGTTCTCTAAAATTGACACGTTGACCCAACTGGAAGTTAACTAAACACTTGTTTATCGAAACGACGTCGTCTGTAAACGCTTCGATAATAATAATTTCGCTAACGAAACGCTGGGTCGGTATCACGTGCGGACATGTGAGTTAATGGGCCAAGCCCATTATTGTCAATTTTAGCCCAACTTGCTTATGCTCTCATGGGCCGGACACCTGCAAACCCGATTGATAGATCCATAGATATTAAAAATATCATTCCTTAAAGTCTTACAGCTACAACCTCAAAAATCAACACTGTCCAACCACATCGGACACGGTCCACCTATATAGCCAGTTTGTGCCGGCATTCTTGTGCCAGTAGGCCACCTGCTTCATGATTGTTAGTCGTGGCCGGAAGAACACTGTTTGCAATTGCAATGGATGAGGAGAAAAGAAAACAAGTACAAATACCGAGGGGACGAGAAAATTCCACGATTTAAGTTCACACTCTAACAGTACAATGTACAGAATTTGTCTAATGTCCGAACGAAAACGGCCAATTTAGGCACTCAAATGTTCATTCAGACCAGAATTTAAGAAAGGCACCTATGAACGATTTAAAAACAGCCCAAAGAGGATTAGGTTCTGGTTCTGCAGAACTTCTAGAAGTCTTTTCCCATGATTCGCTGCTGACAAAAGCCAAATATAATCAGTATCATTAAAGGCCACCGGAGATTCAAAAGTCAAAACCATACAATGCATGCCAATCGAAGCACGGACAATAGAACTTACAGTTTAGTTCTGTCTAGCACTGGATTGCTTTGTTTATCAGGGCTGCTCGTAGGTGGAACATCAGCTTTATTTTCTTTTTTCTGAAACAAATCAGCTCTATTTTCAATCACGACACCCTCTCTATCAATTGATTCCTTGCTACTGCCAGTGGCCTGAGTGCTTTCAAGATTCTTCGCTTGAATGCCTTTTACAGCACCATTGGTCTGCAAAAGAATGTCAGCATTAGAGAACAAGTACATGTTTTCATATATAAATATGAATACCATATTTCACTCTGTAGGAAAACATGAAGAAGCTATATAAGCAAACATAAGTGCGGTAAAACAAGCAGGTATAGCAGATTGATAAATCTTCTTTTTTGAAAGCATAGTAGACTGATTAATCATAACAGATTAACTGTTTCAACTATGTCTAACAAATGTAAAAATTACAGCAGATGTGACCAATACCATATAGTGGGCATGTCTATCAATGAACCCTGTACATAATCATGAGGATGCAGAGAGTCGAGCTAAATCCTTTAGACTCCATGTTCATCTCATTTCATAATTTATCCACACAAGCTTGAAAGCTAAGATTTAATTCTCCGCCTAAGTTTTTGTTGAGCTCAAGCTCAATAAACGAATGAGCCAAGTCCAATACATATACGACTACACGTACATATATCTATACACACCAAGAGCAAAGTTTGTTGTGCCCTTTCAAAGGACCAGAAGCTCATTTCTCAAACATCTAAGCACATTTTAGAGCTCTGAACATATGTCTTCTGCACTGGAGAATGGTGGCCCACTAAAGAAACCTATATTGTTCCGCTATACAAAAAGCCTACATCCCAAAGTGTTAAAGCATCCAGAAAATCAACAAGGACCCTGAAACATTCATCTGTGAATTGCCATTTTGAGCAGTTTGATGGCTTAAAAACATCCAGCATAGCCAATGACAAATGAGCAAAGAATGTCTAACCAAATAATTTGTACCGATATGGCAAACGAAGGAAAACGTCTGGATACAACTAAACCACAATGTATGTACTAAGATTACTTTCTCATTCCAAAGATTAACAGTGGCAAAGTCATCTGATGCATGAGGTATCAAAATTGCATTTGCTAATGCTGACACAAATTATGATTGAATGGTAGGCAAATATGATTTTCAACACTATAACATCCAGAGAGAAGACCAAGCCCAACGAATGACTTCTAAAAGACATGCAATGATGCATCTGCAGGCATACACAAGTGTTACAATAACTTACCATAGTTTCACTAATCAACTGATCCTGCCCTTGCGTTTTGGATACTATGTTATCAATTTGAGTATTTGTGTTAACCGGCGTATATTGTACAGTCCCTTCTTTGGTGGCGGTGCCATTAGAGGCCCCCAGCATTTCAACTTCAGGGTTCTTCTCCACTGCTTTCTTGCCCACCGAATCATATTTTTTATCCAATGATGGACCCGGTGAATTTTCAATACTTTTATAAGCAGAATTTTCAGAGGAACTAATTCCATCTGATAGCAGGAAGTCATTCACGAGTCCCGAATCCACATTCTGAACTACATTATCCTCCAAAGATATGGCTAGCTCCTCTGGATTGCTACCCAAACTGTCAGTTGACTTGGGAGCAAGTTTTAATGGGAATGTCTCAACCACTAGATCTGCTTCTGCTATATGAGTGACTTTAGCCTTAGATACCGAAAATTCCTCAACAGTTTTCTGAGTATCCAGTGTTTCAATTGCATCATATGCTGAGGATCCTTTAACAGTTTTCTCCACTTCCAAAATCTCACTTGCATCAGATGCTGTAAATGTTTCAACGGTTTTCTCCGTTTCCGGTGTTTCATTTGCATCAGATGCTGAAAATTCCTTAAGGACCTCAACAGCTTTGTCTGTATCCATTTTTGCACATGCATCAGATGCTGGAAGTTCTTCAGCAGTAATCTCCATTTCCTGTGTTTCACTAGCATCAGATGCTGAAACGTCTACAATAGCTTCGTTTGTGTCCAGTGTTTCAGTTGTCTTGGATACTGCAACAGAAGCTCTCTCCACTTCCAATGTTTCACAACTTTTCGACTCTGTACCTGTATCGGATACTTTATCTTTCAAGATTACATGATTACCATTGATAATTTGCCCACTCTCTGACCCCTGAGTTTCAAGTCCAGCACTAGCCTCATAAGAACTATTAACGCCTGAGCCCAAATGGTGGTCAGGTATCAAAGCACTTCCCTGTGGTGATTCAGAGAGGGGCATTTGAGGCTCCGTGGCTATTGACCCCAATGGGTATTGTTCTGATAACCAATAAGTGTTCTGTGCATCCAATGCCAACTTAGCAGGACCCAGTACTCTATTTTCTTGGATTATCTCTCGAACAATCTCTCGAACAGTGTAGAAAGACCCCCCAGCTTCTTTGTGAGTTAGATTAAGAGATGGAAAATTCCCATTGTTTAAGCTCTGATACCTGCAAAAGTTTTCAAAATGGATGAATATGCATATGCATGAATACATGTCAAAACAATTGTGAAAAAATCCAAATATTTAATAACTTCAAAATTCATGAGATAAATCAATTATTTAATAAAAGCAAATTTTACTTATCAAGTACAGAAGAGCTACAGTAACAGTAAATGATTTATTATTTTGTTAGTCAAAGTTTCAGGCATCGCTGAGGGGGAAGTTCTGAGTCCCATACTAAAAGAGTAGATGAATTTAAATTTCGACATAAGGTTGACCCCTTTTTTCTTTGTTGTCTTGATGGCTGCATAAATCTATCATTCCCGAATCATGTCTCTGTCTCTGTAGTTCACATCAGCCTTGTGCACCGAGTATCGCTTTTTTCTATTGAAGGTGTGATCATTGTTTCAGCAAAAAAGAGGCAAAAACCACAGACATCAAGATCATAGATGTATGGATATTAATGAAACATCTCCTATTTCATGCTACCATTGGACATAATACAGTTCTGTTTTCAAGATTGAACCCATTCAAGTAACCCAATTCTAAATAAACTTTCATCAGCAATTAAAAAAACACCCAAAAGTAATAAGTTACAGTAATAAAAGAAAACCACAAACTTTCCCAGCCTGTTCGTATCTAGAGCTACAATCTCCACTAATCCAAGAGAGCCCGTATACTTTTTAGTACTTCCTCCACATCTTTTTCGGTCTCCTTTCCTGTTTCACCCCAACTCTTCTCACTGCCACTCCAATATCTTTATGTTGTACATGCCTAGACTATCTTAAACTGTTTTATTGTGTCCTATCTTCAATCAACTTTAGCGCCTTACTCCTACCCTAGATCACGAAAAGTTTTTCGAAATCTTACAAACTAGTCCATAATATACTGACATGAAAATGGAGGGGCATTAACTATGAAGTATCAACATTATCAAAAAAGCGAACACAGATCAGCCATCTCTGGACAATAAACATAACAAAATCGCCAACATGAAAAAAGCGCTAGTCTTTTAAACAGTGAGCAAAATCAGCAAGAGCTCAACAATACAGGATCATTTAATTGAAGGTAAGTCTTGTAGCCCAGATCAAAGTGACTGCAAAAAGGTATACCATTATCATCTGCTTAACCACAGGAGATAATCTAATTACTACAGAAAATTGACCAAAAAAATACCAGTAACTGAAAAAAGAGAGGCAGAAGTTCCCTTTCAGAGAGGTTTTTGAAGGAATTACATCTACAGGTATACACAAATTAAAGAAAAGGAAACTCACCACCTATAAAAATATATTTGACCTTGATAATAAAAATTTGGAAACAATTGATAGATTTGGCTTTAATATATAAAGTCCTCGCATAGTTGAAACAAGACAAGAAATATTGACAGCACCGGCAGGAACTTGATCATGTGTACATGCACTTGACATAAATCTTACGTGAATTACCAAGAGAAATACATACAAGAAAGCTGATATGAAAACATTGGGCTTGGAGGATAAAAGGTTGGGTAATCATCAGGGGTGCCATCAATTAGGAATTGTCTTTAGGCCTTAACTATAGATATATGTATAATTATAGATTGCAGTGAAACCAATATGAAGTTACTTCTTTATAAAAGCTTCAACTATTGTCTTCCTCTCCTCTTTTGACCGCCGAATGCGAGACTTTTTGCCTCCAGATTCATTTTGTTTAGCCAGTGCAAATGTTTGCCCAACCCATCCACCCTTGATAGCATGCATGATGTTGAAAAAAATCAGGGCCCTTTTGCACACTCACCTGTCATGTTGCACAATCAAAATGAAAAAGTAACTTCGGTATGTCTTAATCAAACAGTTATGCCATCAGAAACCACCCAAAAGAGCTTATCTACAATAGTTCTCAAAATATAGCACCAATTGTATATGTAACATCAGTCATCACTCATTGGTGTTTAACACAAATGAAACGACTACAGAAATCTGAATATGTAGATGAACATACAAATCTCATTCATAAAAATAACACAAATCATGCTGTGGGATATGTTGCATAGACATTATCTAAAAAGTAAACCAATTCCATGTGCAACCCATGGACCAAGATATGCCGGTCAGAGAGGTGACAAATGCAATTAAGTCATAAATAGAGCTCGCCCAGTTAAGAATAATTTATTAATTTACATATGAACAATGAAGATCTCTGCTTTGAGAACACCAAATCATTAGCAGAGCACATTCAGACATGAGCAGATGACAACGGCTTTTCAAGGCTCGAGCACAAACTTTCAAACCATAATTAAAAAAATTAAGATAATATGTTATTTCCTACACTTTCGAAGCAATCAAACAAATTGAAACGTGATATTCATTCTCATTAACAGAACAACAAAAGAAAATCTCATTTTCTTTTCAACAAAAAAAAGAAGGAAAATAAGCTCAATTGTTTCGCAGGAATATGGAACTACCGCTAAAAACCGAGCGTCAAAGTCATATGTAGAGGAACATACGCAAGGGAAAAAATTGAAACCGGAAAAAACGAAAATGAAAATGAAATCTTAATCAAATGTGACGATTTGGAGTGAACATTCAACGAAGTCCAAGAATATTATGCCGGAAAACCGAGGAACATCGAAGAAATGAGGAGCCGAATTGGTTTCTACAAGAACCTGTAAGAGTTGAGAGTTGAGAGTTGAGAGTTGAGAGTGAGAGTGAGAGTTAGAGTGAGAGTGAGGCAGTATCACCTGAATTCGGAGAGACACTTCCGCGTCTGGAAATTTTGTCTAAAACCCTACACCCGGTGAAATAGTCTTTTTTACTTGGCTACAAGGATTAACCGGGGATTAAATGGTGAACGTTTTACATTCCAATTGATCCTGAGGAACAACAATCAACTTTCAATCATTACGTGAGATTTGTGACGGAGATTTTTTTATTTTTTTTATGAAATTTGTCATGGAGTTATTAACATCAACCAAATTACTTTTTTCATATAATCACATCAATAAAATATATCTCAAAATACGATGTCGTTCGTTAAATAATGTTAATAATCATATAATTTAACATCGAACATATATATTATACACAAAAAATTATCTAACCAAACACTCAATAAGAATTTTATCATATATGTTATAATTTTCAAATGCTACATAAAAAATCATTTTCAACTACATTTATCTTTTATCAAAAATGAAAAATCTAAATTACCCCTTATATTTCATCCAAATTACCAAAATACCCTTCATCTTGACAATCTATTATTTATTTTTATTTAATAATATATTCATTTATATTTAATAATAAATTTTTATTTATTTATATTTTATAATTTATTCATTTATATTTAATAATATATTAACATTTTTACTAATATTAATTATTTATATTTAATAATATATTTATTTTTAAATAATCTATTCAATTATATTTAATAATATATTTATTTATATTTACTAATCTTTTATTTATTTATATTTAATAATAATTTTTTATTTTTTATTTAATAATTTTTTATTATTTAGTAATATATTCAATTATATTTAATAATTTATTTATTATACTTAATAATCTATTATTTATTATTATTTAATAATATACTCATTTATATTTAGTTTATTATTATATTTAATTTATTATTATAATACAATATAATATTTAATAATGATAATATTATGAAATATAAATAATTAAATATATTATTAAAAATGTTATATATATTTTTGAAAATTATTTTTTAATTTGTGTTACTACCCTTGCATGTAATTAGTCATAACATTTGAAACAGTATATATGTTATTCTTGCAATAATAAACCAAACACTACAACATTTGAAACATCATATAAACCAAATTATATGCTAATTTCCTCTCTCAAAAAAAATTCAAACATCTATTTTTCCATTTCTTAAAATATTCATTTTCATACATTATTCTCTCCTCAACAAAAATTCACCATTGTGAATGATCTAATAAGTGCAGGAGGTAGAAATTTTTCTTTTATTTTGAGATTTGAGAATATATTTTCAAGAAAATTAAATAATTTACATTATCGTATAATTTTTTTTAATGACAGTACATAAACTAAATTACCAAAATATGCTAAAGCAATTTTCTTGCAATTTAATTAATTTTCTATAATTCTAAATTTGCTGGAGCTATTTCATTAACTTGAGATCAAATTCTAATTAACTTGAGACTTGAGAAGATTCTTGAAAAGAATACACCTATTTCCTCTTAACTGCAAAATTTTGTTTAATAAAAAGAATTTTAGTTAATATTACTCTATGCCACTCGAGTCTAAACTCGAACCATCAATCCCGTGTACAGTGCATACAAATTTCTGATGTAATAAGTTAGGCCAAAAAACATGACGACAAAGATATTGTAATATACTGAGACGCCTAAAAGTTTATAATGTCCTGGAAGCCTAAAAGTTAAAACCAGAAGTATACATATGCCTGATGAATAACATAAATGCCGAGTAACATACTGGAGTTCAAGGTAGACAGAACTTGTATCAGTTGTATGTAATATATACATTTTTCAGTTTGTACTGTCTCTCTGTTTTTTTTTTTAATGTACAATTCAATTAACCGTCGTTGGTTTGAGAAGCTTGATTACTAGGACTGGGCATTCTTGAATAGCTCTCGCCACTTTTGGGAATCACTTCCCGGACCATCTCCCTGCACAGTACCGTTTCAGTGGATTAGATTGTAAGATACCGATAGCATCATATGTACATTTTAACACAACGTACCTTAATTGAGTTTATTTCATAAACCTCTCCTTGAGTGAATTCTATGTCCAGCGCCTGAATGCAGGCTTCAGCAACCACAAGTCTGCTAACCTCTCCGACAAGTTTGTCCCCTGTTCTCCAAACACAAACCCAAAATCCAATATAGACATGAGTACAAGAAAAATGTGATAATAAGTTACTCATATCACATTTCAAATTTGAGTTTCTTATAATGCCTAACTATTCTAAGACAAGAGCGTGTGGTGTCTGCATACTGAGTTTTGTTAGCTTCATTAGGTTTCAATGGCAATAAATCGCAAAACCAACAAGGTCACTATAGTTTCTGCATGGCTGCCGAGCCAGATTCACTCTCCCACAGGACAAAAAAAAGATCACAAAAAATCTGAATGCATCAATCAGCTCCCCAAAATCAAGTTCCACAAAAGAACAATAAACTATTCATGGTAACTAAATACTCTCCTCTTTTCTTACTGTAAATGATTTCTAAATCCAGGTATAGAACAAAAGGTCTGCAATTAAATTGAGCGTCATGGATGAAACCCAAATGAGGTTATAAATTTCTATCTGAAGAAACGATGATCGAATACCTTTACCAATAAGAACTGCACGCCGCTGTCCTGCAGTTGCTTTAAGCAAAGTATTGAGATCATAGGATGTGTAAGGTCCATCGGTCAATCTGCCAGCTCTGGTATACAAGTAGCAAGCAGAAATTAACACAAACAAAAAAATGATTAGGCAATGCCTATTAGAACATAACATGTTTCTTGTCTCACCTTGATATCATTTCATTGTATCTAGCAAAAACTCCAGAAAGCATCATTACAGATTAAATAAAGGAATTCAGGAGCACAAACAAACTAGCCAGAATTCAGGGAAACAGTTGCAGAACAATTTTTTTCAGACAAAAACAAAAGACGCTTTTCGTGGTTCCCAAGCACGTTTGTAATCCTGAATATTTCTTTTTGTGTTCAAGAATCAACTGAAAACTCCACAGATCATCCTTTTCCAATTCTTATTTTTTCCTTTAATATCTGAAGGATCGTATGTTACTTCACTTCGTTGTTTCAATAGCATTTTCAAGAACACGCAGGGACAAATACTTTGGAAGAAAGGGGAGCTCTTTGTGCCAAAATGAAATAAAAGTAGCCTTCCCAAAAGCACAAGAAGCAAATGAGCAAGTCCTTTTTCTTTCTTCTTTAGGTAACTTATTTTGTCAGTATCAGTGGCAACATACTTTACCTGATTATGGTAAATGGAAGCCCAGACTTGCGGACAAAATCTTCTCCCATTTTCTTGTACTTGAGGACACCAAAAAGGTTCATAATGCTGCATTAAATTGAAAATTGACTAACTATAAATTATATTATATATGGCCCCTGACCAGGACCATAAGAAATACCACCAGTGATCAGTATGCTTTGGTTTGTTCTCGCGTAGGCGAGCACAGTGGGTGGCTGGGTGCAGTTCGAATGCGGTAAGGAATGAAGTATGATCATTATTTTTTTATTTTTTTTATTTTTTTTTTGTCTGTGTGTGTGATGTGTGAAGTGTGAAGTGTTTCAATAAAAGAGAAGAAAGAAATAAACCCAATATTTTTAATGGGTAAGCTTTCATTGACAATGTTCTTAGTGCTTCAAGAGGGTTTCCAACTTTCCATTTAGCTAATACCGACAAAGGCAACCCTAAAATTTGTAGACCAATATTCAAGTAAGTTGTGATTTTACCTCCATGGTAATTCATTGAATTTGGTTACACCAACTGACGAAACAAGAACAAATCTCTTCAGTGATGAAGGCAGAGCAGAAACAAGATTTCTCAGACCCTCCCAATCTTCAAAGAGAAGAATACAGTCAAAAGCAGTGAATGCATGTGAACATTTGCTTTCCTGTTTTGTGTTTCTATGCATGAATTTGTAATTACATGAACGGAAGAAACAAAACAAATGGTAAATTCTTTAAAGGATGCTAGGCTCCTCGATGATATCAAATGAAAATCATAGAAGAAAAATTCAAAAGCAAGCACTTTTGCCATGTCATAAACAAGTTTTTCAACAAATTTTATTTATGAAATTATTAGAAACTACAAACTGATCAAAGAATGAGTATAGCAGAATCGAAATCTGTGATAAGAAATAGTAAGTGCAAATTTGATTTCGTTCAGTTGTATCAACATAAAGTTCATCAATGGAAGGCCATAATCATGAAGCTGAAAAAGTAAGTACACAGTATCATCAACATGGACTCTGTTAATAGAAGACTGTAACCTATTCAGCAATCACTAACAAGGACAAGTAAACCTAATGGATGCCCTGCACACCCATTGCACCACCTATTAGACTACTAGTTAACAAGATGAAAAAAGAGCAAGATAATACAGGGACTGACCAACTCTTTCTGGCGTATTGTCCCCCACCCATCTTCTTGAAGGAAAAGCTGTAGTGCCAGTGCAGCAAATCACATGTGTGACTCCCTACAAAACCACGGCAGCACATCCCCCAAAGATAAATAAACATGGAAAATGCCAACTTATACATGAACAATAAAGCCAGAAGATATCTTTTATCTTCAACTTGATAAAAAGGTTTATAAAGAGAAACCACATACCTCAAATGTAGATGGATCTAGATCCTCTGGGCATCGAGTGTCCCCTTTAACTACCTGTCAAATTGTAGAGGCCCTTTACTATATTATTTTACATCTGAAGAAAAAAATTCACAAGAAAAAGAATCTGCTCGAGCAATCATCTTATGGATAAAACAATTCATTAAAACATGGGGCAAATAGAAAGAACTAATTGGCACCTGAAGATTGTCCTTATCACGCATACCAAAAAGTGTAGTTGCTTTATCAGGATCTCGGAGAAATAAACGAGCTTTGATATTTCGGCTAATCAATGATGCCACAACCAATTGCCCTGAAAGAAAGCGACAAGTCAAAATTTCACAAATAACAGGGAATTGTAATAATAAAATAATGGCCAATATCAAGAATCCAATTTTTCTAGTGAATTAACGTAGAAGACTGCATGTGAATTTGACCGGGGGTTACAATGCTTATTACAAGGAAACATGATTTGCGTAGTTAAGGCATGAAGTTGCTATAGAACTATTTTCTATAATAGTGCAATTCAACTCAAGTATGACTCGTCATGAATCAAACAATACATGCATATGAAAGGAATCAAATGTCATAAAAATGCATTTATTCGTAATCAATTTCCATTTCCTCTCAAATTGGTTCAGAAATTGCAGCTCCAATCACACGCTTCAATCACAACAATTGAAAAGTCAGCCAAACAATCTTTCACCTACTATTGCGATTAAGCGATTCTGAAATCACAACTGCAGAGGGGGAAAAAATTACCTTTGGGTGCTAATCACCAACTGATTACAATAACACTACTTATTTTACAATTTCGGAAGCATGTCTCCAGTCCCTGAACCAAAATAATAGCCCAATTTAACAGGAATGCAGTTACTTATGCACCCTAAAATCAAACTGGTTCTACATTAGCTTCGTAAATCATGACATAGTAGCATAGTACTCCGTCACTCTTTACCCAAACGGTCAGCTGATGTAATGTTAATTTTTACACATAAACAGAAAAGAAAGGTAGACCTGGCTCCGAAACCCGGTAATCAGCAGTGACTAAAAAGAAAGGGCGTCAGTGCATACCTACGCCACCAGAGGCGCCAAAGACTAGCACGACCTTGGAAGTTGAGGTAGAGGAAGTTCGGGAATCATAATCATCGGTAGACTCTGAATTTGGAGATTCAGTCAGTTCTTCTCGCACCGCATTAACTGATGATAACAATGGTCTTCTGGTGCTTGAAATATTGACGCACCAAGGCAAACTCAGTGAAGGAAGAGCTAATAGCGTCATACACGAAGGGTTCTTTGGTAATTCCACACGAAAGTGAGCGGACAATGGAGTCGCCGGAGCTGATGCGAGCCTCGAAGCCATCTAAGCAGAATCTCTGGCATGGTGTTGTGTTTGTGGTGGTTATAGCCTACCTAGAAATATCAGAATACTATCTAGTTAATGGGCTGAGAAATAAAATGGCCCATGAATTTCACCAGGCCTTAAGTCTAGGCCTACATAATAATCTAAGCCCAGGCCCAGCTATAATTGAAACGAAAGAGTCGAAGACGCACAAAAAACGGAACCCGCACGATGGTCGCGAGACCTCAATCAGTCAATTGTCGGTTTCAAACACAAATGGCTTCTCCCGCCGTCTCCAGACTATCGAATCTCCAAAGGCAGCTTCATCCTTCACTCCCAAATAGAAAGGTGAGCAATCTGGACATGTAAGTGATTATGTATGTATAGATTGTGTTGGTCATGATCAGATGAGATTTTCTCTTGACAGATTGAAGAACTGGTTAAATTGTCACCTGAAGTTGCTGAAGCTTTGTCGAGTGGGCGACCGGTTGTTGCCCTCGAGTCCACCATCATTTCTCATGGTGTGTATGTTTCAAGTTTTTTGTTTGTGAGACTTAATTGGTAATTTGTCTGCGACAAAGTTTAGTCTTTGATTTATTTTGAGGAAAATTTCCCAATCCCTCATAATCTATTATGATATTTTGACAATCATTGACAGAAATGATAAGCCCTTTTTTCAGAATAACAAATGGTTATGTCTTATGTGTGTACATATGCTTTCACACAATGATATTTCTGGGTTTGAATTAAGATTCTAGATGAACCCTGTATTTAGGTAATTAGGTGTGACTTACTTTAATTTGTACCATGGAAGTTTTTCTTAGAACCTTTTTATTTTTCAATGATGAATGCAATGTAAAGCTTGTTTCATATTTTTTGGAAATGACAAATTCGATAGAGCTGGGGTTACTGACCAACGAAGCTTGTGGTTTGTGAATTTTAAATTTGTTTTCAGGGATGCCATATCCGCAAAATTTGGAAACTGCTAAGGAGGTGGAGGCAGTTGTGAGGGAGAATGGAGCGACTCCAGCTACAGTAGCCATTTTAGATGGCACGCCATGCATAGGTGTGTAAAGTGAACATTTTCTTGTGTATGTTGATGCCTATATATGCGCTTAGATAGTGATGATTAAAATATATTAAATATTCCTATAGTTTGGCCAACCATTCAAAGGTTCTGCATAACATATCCAAAGTAGATTCTACTCTGAAAATGTAGTATAACAAGCTTCTTTGGGAGGCTACAAAGTTGATGTTGTGCTTTAGTAAGTAAGATATTGATTTACACTATTCATGAATAATTGTGGCAACTCTTTAGGACATGTTTAAACAATATGGTTGAACATTGAGGACAAACTAAGTTCAAGGCATTTTCTGCAGGTGGAACTAGGAAAGATAAATTATGTCAAGTGACCTATAGGCTCACCATGCCAGAATGAAAGGGGTCACTGGGTCAGGATTCCGATTTGGTTTTATCCATTCAATAGAACTTTCTTTCTCTTGTTGCTCTTTTTTTCTTTTGCCTCTTAAATCAAAAACCTATTATGACAAGAGCAATCTAATCGAATTGGTAGTATTCAACAACAACTTTGGTTTTGTAATGTGCTCAAATGTTTTATGAGTTGTTGAATTGCTTGATTGTTTTGGACAGTCGATTGTTCTTGTTTGGATTCTGCTACAGAAGCAAGAATAGTCTGTTTATAATGTTTTTGAACACTTTGTGTGTACATATGCTGCTGTCTGTATTTTGTCTTCTGTTGATTTTTTTTTCTTTTGGTCTTGTTGGGGATTGATATTTGCATGGAGATTGGAGTGATAGGAGAAAATAATAAAGTTGTTTTCACGATTTGCTTATAGATACTCACAGTTGATTGCATAAGTGACTATGCTACACTGCTATATAAATTTATAGGTTTAAGTATTGAAGAACTGGAGAAACTTGCTAAATTAGGAACCAAATCTCAGAAGACAGCTCGGAGGGATATTGCACATGTTGTGAGTACCTTCAAATTTATTATATAACATATGTGTTGTGACACTCGTTTAGCTTTGGCTCTGTGTGCTGATTTTCCTTTCCTCAATTCACATTTATTAACTAATAAGAAAATTAAATCAAATATCTTCATGGATATATCTTGTTTTCATGCCATTCCCAATCTCTGGCATAAATGGAGAGGTTTATCTACTTTCAGTGGCAATGAGTCAGACAATTGTGGCCATTAGTTGCACACACCATTCTTGCTGTAGTTTTTCATTGATATTATGCTAGTATGCTACTAACTTTTCATGCTGGCTTCTTCTCATTTAGGTGGCTAACAGAGGGAATGGTGCTACTACTGTGTCTGCAACCATGTTTTTTGCTTCATTGGTAATCGTTCTGCTTTTAGAACTAAAATTCTATAATTTCATTTTACATACGGGACTATATTCCATGCTTTTAATCTTATTACATATTGTTCATACGTATTTCACAGAGTTCAGAATGAACAAATTTATGCAGGTTGGCATCCCTGTGTTTGTCACCGGAGGGATTGGAGGAGTTCATAGACATGCTGAGCATAGTATGTGTACTTCATTTGTATCATTTTCTAGAAATAGTTTGGTGCTTGAACTGTTATGAGTTATAAAAGTACCGAGTTACCAATATTTAATGGTTTCTCTACATGCTTGACTTCTTTTAAAACCCTACCTATTCCATAGAGTACATTTGTTCTTCCTGTCATCTGAGATGAATATTGTTGATGCTACATGTCCATGAATCTTGATTGGTACACAAATGATTTTAGATATGCACTGTTGCAGCAATGGATATTTCTTCTGATCTTACTGAGCTTGGAAAGACTCCAGTAGCTGTCATCTCTGCTGGTGTGAAATCAATCTTAGATATTCCAAAGACTCTTGAATATTTGGTATACGTTACTTTGTTCTCCAAATATTTTTTCAATAATTTTGCATCAGCTTTCAAATATGATTACTCACATTTGTAAGCATTGATACAGGAGACTCAGGGAGTATGTGTTGCTGCCTATAAGACATACGAATTCCCAGCTTTTTTCACTGAAACTAGTGGCTACAAGGTACTATTAATAATAAAGTGCACTGTTGCTGTATTACTATGAATTCCATATATATAATTCCTTCCTTTATTTTTCTTTTTCCTTTATTGTTGTTTTCTTTGTGACCACATTTACTATAAGCATAAAAGGGAGTGGGAGTAGGAGTAGACAAGAGAGCCCGGAAAGAATAGAACTAAGCTCTGAAAACGAAGATGTATCCAAGCCAAAAGAATGCCTACATAATCACTTGATTGGTTTTGTACCATTTGTTTGCAGATGTTTGATTTATTGTTTTGTTTGAATTTTGTTGTATTTCTGGTGATAAATTAGGTTCCTTGTCGTGTGGACAGCCCAGAAGATTGTGCTCGGCTAATAGGAAAGTGACAAGCTCAACTCACTTCGGATTTTTAATGTTCTTTTCTATATTCATTTGTCATGGAATTGATTCTCTTTTTTTTTGTTGTTATTAACTGCAGATGCCAACATGAGACTTATGCTTGGAACTGGAATTCTTATTGCAGTTCCAATTCCAAAAGAACATGCTGCTTCCGGAAGCGTGATTGAGTCTGCAATACAGAGTGCCCTTAAGGAAGCTAGGTTAGACTGCCTTTAGCTCATCAAACATAAAAAAGTGAATGATTTTTTTATAATTTTTATTAATTCCCTATTATTATTTATTGACAACTGATTTACATAACATGAAATCTGATTCTCAGGGATGATAATATAACAGGAAATGCTGAAACTCCCTTTTTACTTAAACGAGTGAACGAACTAACTGGAGGTGCATCACTTGCATCAAGTATCCTCACTTTATTGTTCAACGCCTAGTATTGCTATTTTATTTCTTTGATTCCAAAGATTTTGGAAGACTTTTTTATTCCAAAGATTTGACTAAGCTGACGCTTCTCGACTCTTTTGTTAATTTACGTTCATGTCACTTTTTTCTTGGTGCCTTCATTTAGCATTGCTGTTTGATTCGTTGAAGAAATTGGTTTTCTGAGCCAAGTTCTAGACATTGCACTTGTGAAAAACAATGCTCGTGTTGGTACTCAGATTGCAGTAGCTCTTACCCGGCTAAGAGACCATTCTAATGAAGGTAAATCAATGTTCAAGGATTTGGGGATGACAAATGTCCTCCCACCAAAACGGAAACTAAAGTAAAGGAAGTTTTGTTGGTTGTGTAAGCCAGAGTGTAGATGTACAACCTTAAATATTTTGCATAAATGTTTGGGATTTGCAAATGTTTTGGAAGTGAACACCCTGACATCTGACCGGGTGCAAAATCTATATTCAGATGAACTTTTCCACATCTGAACTTTTTGTCCCTCGATTCATTTTCTTCTATTCAGTTACTGTTATTCTTGCTTGCTTTGCACATATACCTATTGACCACTCTAATTGATTCTTAGAATTTTTTCTCAGGCGGTGCTTCTTAGTTCCATAGACTTGCAGGTGCTTCTTAGTTCCATAGACTTGCAGGTGCTATGATCCGGCAACGACGATTGCTGCCCTAGCTGCAACTTTAAGCAAGTCGGGTTTCCGACGGACACACTGGAAGTGCACCAGGATTGAGTTTGCAGTGTACTTTACTTGCCTTGATTGAGTAAATTATGAATCAATTAGTTGGGTTGCTACCTGTGGAGGTTGCACAATTGATGAAAGCAAGATTGTCTATGTATATATGTTCTTTTATGCAAATCCTTTTGCTTCATTCTTCCAACGGCTTTGTCCAATTATGTTTTACAAACATCTGGTTCGTATTCCGGGTAACAAAATTTACTAGAAACTGAGAATATGAATTCCATCGTTACCTGAAGCGCACATTTTCTGTCACAAAATATGCCTTGTGGGCTGTGGCAAGTGGCGAACCCGAAGGAATGGTATTAAAGAATCATTTAGAAAGGCTCTATAGTGTGATCATTTTACAACACATGACAGTTGACAACTTTGGCGTTTGGGATGGGGCTAGTTGGAAGTGGATCATGTCTCGGAAGAGAGAACTTTTTCAGTGGGAAGTTCAGCAAGAAATCCAACTCCTTGAGATTATTAGGGGAATGCTTTTGTGCTCTTCTAAAACCGACAAAATGGTGTGGAGACACTCAGTTGATAAGAGTTTTTCCTATCAAATCTCTAATCATGCCTGCTAATTCCTAAGAAATCTCGGATCTTGATTTCGCCTCTTCTAAAGTTTGGAATGGATGGGCTCCTCTGAAAGCGGAGTTTTTTCTATGGATGGTTCAGAAGGGGGAGATAAACAGCAGGGATCATTTGCTGAGAATTGGGGTTGTAGACCTTTATAATGCTTCCTGCCCATTTTGCCATCAGTTACCGAAACTAACATCCATTTATTCCTGCATTGCAAGAGCCCCTTTATCTATTTGATACTACATTCTCTCACGGTGGGGTTATGAATGGTGCACTCCCAGCGCTGTCAGCTCTTTGTTTGAGCAATGACCAACCTTCACCTTCCGTAAGAGACAAAAAAAAAATGCTGGTGGATGTTGTTGTCGGTAAAAGACAAATTTAGAGCTGGCCTTTGCAAGGTTGTGAGACTAGTGTGCTATTGGGATCATCCCCCGATCAATTTTTTGGAGTGGAATACTGACAGCTCTTCTCAATCAGAAGGGGCAGGAATTGGTGGCATCCTGAGACCATGCAGGGAAGTTTATTTGCATTTGTTCAGGACCCTCTAGTAATCTAGATGCGTCTACCGCTGAAGTTAAGGCAATAAGAATGGTCCTAGAAATTTCAGTCATCTATAGCTCTAGCAATCTGGGTAGCCCGATTCTGGAATCTAATTCGTTGAACGCCTTTAAGTGGTCTTCCAAAGCCTCTTCATCTCCTTGGAAGCTTGATCAAGATTTCAATGTTATAGATAATGCCTTACGGAGTCTTCTTCAAGTTAGCCTCAATCACACTTGGCGTGAGAAGAATGGTGTTACTGATTATCTTGCTAAAAAAGTGGTGCTTAGAAATGATTTGATGGTGGAAAAGTTCCCGAAAAACCCTCATGATGCTTAGAGCAAATGCAATAAGGATTCTTATTGTATTCGCTCTTAGTTCCTTTATCTATTTGATCGTTTCTCAAGTATTGTAATAGAATGTTTTAAAAATGACTGTTAAAAAAAATTCAAAATCGTTATTCTCATAACCGGTAAGAATCGTTACTTTAAAAATACTCAATTTCCGCTACTCCTATTTGCCAAGCAGAGCCATAATCGTGGCACTCCTCTCTTTTTTGTTGCCTTGTGGTGCTCCATTTTTTGGTATGGTTCCTGGCTCTTTTGATTTGGTTTTTGCTTCTGCGGGTCCCTTGTTTGCTATGGTTTCTTGGCTTCATGCCTTCATTGCCTTGTTTTCTCAATTTTGATGTCAAATACTGTGGTCAAGTTATTTTGTTTTCATTTTGATGGTCGTTTTTTCATTTTTATAACTTCAATATTCCTTCGCCACAAGTAAAAGTTTTAATAAAATTCTGATGTACGGTCCTCTTTTATATGTATATATGGCCAAATTATTAACACGACATGGTATGATGATTATTGTAGTTACAACTACTCTAAACGTTAAATGATTTACTAGCGTTATCAAAAGAGTTGCTGAATCAAGACTCTTTCTAGTTCTACTTTCTTATGCAGACTGTGGTTTGCATATCATTTCCTTAATTTTTTTGGGCCTCAACAAATAAAAACTTATGAATCAAGAGATTGTTAGATTTATTAAACCGATCATTTTTCTAGTGAATAGCCCTTAAAAAAAATCAAGGACATTGCCCCGAACCCACATAAACTTCTCGCCTCCTATAAATCCAACCTCATGTGCTAAATAGGCAGGATCCGCCCCTTGCCTGTGGTCTTTGGGCCTGAACTAAAAAACAAAGTTTGAATCCTTAACCATAAATATTAAAATAAAAAAATCAGACTCTAGGCCTTAATTTAATTTTCCCCATATAAAAAAACAAAAACAAAAACAAAAACAAAATTTAATTTTCCCAACCAAAATTTCTCATGGGCCTATAAAGTAACACGGTCTTGGCCCAACAAAATATATCCACACAGGCAACCATCTTGTATTGAAAAATGTATGTACAGTTGCACATTCTAATCCTCTTATCCTCCTCATGCTTGTCTTTTAACTTATTCTGCTTGACCAAACTCCAAAAGGAGTCGTAGGAAAACAGAGTATTGGACAATTTCTTCCACATTGACTTGACTCATAAACATTTATGAATACCCCACTTCCACTGACTAGTTCCATAGAGTCTGGACTGCTATTCTTCTCCATATAGACCTCCCCCATTAAGGGTTAGACCAAGTGCACAGTTACTTGGTGGACAAGTAATAATTACCTCCAAAACACTCTATCTCCGATCATACTAATGGGTTGACGAAGTAGTTGTCATCCAAGTCAAGTCGTTGGCATGTTTCTGGCTACTTTCAGTCATTTTTTGTTCTGTTTTAATTGGAGTTTCGGAAAAAGAAGAGAAAGAGTTTTTACTAAAAAGCCGTGTAAAATGAAATGGTGGGGCACTAAAGAGTGAAGATATGCTCTTTTATTTTATTTTAATTAAATTTATTTTTATTTACTATTAAAAAATTATAGTTCAATATCATTAAAATACTATATCATTTATCATCAGAAGGAGGGGGGGGAAAAAGACTAGACTCCAAAAAAAAAAAAATCATAGACTTGTAATACAAGCTTGGTCTAACAAATTCAATGATTTTTTTTAAACAAAATTCAAATTTATCATGATTAAAATATCAAATGTGTTGAGTTTATATCCGACGATTTAAAATTATTATGTCATTTTTATATTTTATGTAATTTTATTTTCAATAAAAAGTACTGAATAAGATTAGCGTCAAGGTAAGTATTACAAATTTATAATTTTTAAAATTAATAATCTAAAAAAAAATATTACAACTTTAAGAATTCTCTCGTATGCATCAAGGTTTTCAGAACCGGACCGGTCATCGAACCGGAAAAATTTTCGGTTCATGGTTCAATGGTTCAACCGGGGTTCAACCGGGTTCGAACCGGTTTCAATATATTTAATTATTTAATTAAAATAATACTCGTAATAATGTAGAAATATATATACATTTGACAAAATAATATATATTTTTACATTGTATACATTATAATATGTGTTTAAACTTTTAAAAATACTATATATTCAATAAATGTATAATGTTAGTCATAAAAAGGCTTATGGCTTAGTGGTTGTAGGCACCTCTTAGCACTTAGAGGTCACTAGTTCGAATCCCATCAAAAATAAGTTTCAAATTTTTTTTTAATTAATGTAAACGAACCGGTTCACAGGGTGAACCGGCCGGTTCTGACCGGTTCAACCTGTGAACCGGCCGGTTCGATGAAAAAAGGCCGGTTCAAAATATCACCGGTTCTCATGTGCCGGACCGGACCGGAGAGATGCCCGAAACTGGTCGAACCGGTTCGACCGGCCGGTCCGGTCCGGTTTTAATAACCTTGGTATGCATATAATTTTTGGGACCCAATAAAAAATTTTAAAAATTATATTTGCACGATGATCGATTTTACAAATCTAACATTATATTTTTATTCAAAACAAAAATAAAATTTAACATGAAAAATGCATGATAATTCTACATCATTGAATATAAAACATTTCATACATTTTTCAGTTATATTAATTTTTTAAAAAATATATATATATTATTAAATTTGTAAGACCTGTCAAAAGTACAAATTTTGGATCCACCCGAGATTTCTTCACCATACATCATATTCCAGCCACTCGTTGTAGACGTGTTGTAGATCGTTGACCAAGCCAGTGGTGTGTTGACTTATCTGTAGACACACAACACATTACACAGAGAACAATTAATTGTGAAATTAATTATTTAAAAATCAAACCACGTCGTTTTATTTCTCTTTTTCTTTTTTATGTTGTGAAATGTGAATCACATGCTATCATCACCAGATATCACTGGATAATATTTTATTTTTTATGTTTTAAATGAATGGAGGGTTGAAGAATTGAAGTTGATTGTGAGTTTGAAATAAATTAATAAACTAATGTGTGCAGCTTCTCAATTGTCAAAAAGAAACAGAAACAAAAAGTGACTACCCCACTCCAGTCCCACCCCAAACATGGAGTCCCCCAGATCATAATTATTAGTTATGTTGATTTCCAATTAAATTTAGATGCAATGGTAATTATATATTGGGGAGGGGATAATGTATTGAAATGTGTATTTTAGTGGGATCAATTTTGATTTTTGTGTAATTTTATTGATTAATGGGTGGAGGAAAGGAGAATTGTTGGTTTGAATAATAAGAAAATGAATAATTGTATTGAGAGGTGTGTTTTGTTGATGTAACTATATTGAGATATGTGTTTGACCGACGTGACTGTATTGAGAGATGTGTGGGGTTTCAATTTTTGTGTAATAATTTTAATTGTGACATTATCTTGTCACCGTTGTATGTAAGAATAATAATAATGTAAATTGGTTCACCTTTTCATATAGGAAATTAATCAAGTAATTCTCAGTGAGAATCGAAACTTTAATTATACTCTAAAAATAATAAATAGAATATTATTTCCTAGCAACCTAAATCATTTTTAATAAGTGTTTTTCTTTTTCTTCGCATGAGTAATGTAGGGAGATTTGGTTTTGCTGATGTGATTGCATTGTCAAACGTATTTTGTTAATTAGATTATGAATAAAGTAAGATGACTTTTATGTTGATAGAATGATATAAATTTATTTATTTGACATTTTTTTATAACAAAAGTGAAATTCAAAATTAATTTAAAAATAAAAATGTGTGTGTGAGACGGAAGCCCATTTTTGGGCCAACATGAAGGCATTACATGTTCCATGCCCCCACATTGAGACCATTTAAAATAGACCAGCAAAATTTACTTGTTGGAATATGAATAATTTTTAATGGCCCAACAAAATCACGATTTTTATCACTTATGACCTATCAAATTTTAAATCAAAAAATGACCTATCAAACTTGCCCTCATTGTGGGTGCTCTAAATGCAATCTCTATGAATATTCTTCCCTCCTTGTTATTTGAGATGTTTAATTAATTTATTCTCTATTTGCCAACTTGGGCGAATAGCATTTTTTTTATCAATAGAAGTACAAATTGAATAGGGAAAATTTTCATATTGGTTGGGGATCCAACTTAGCGATTTGTCAATACATTTACGCTATGTTTGGTTCACAACGAGAACCGGCACCGAAATGGAACGGGAATGAGAACATGAATTTGTTAGAATTCCTATGTTTGGTTGGCAAGGGAATTGTAATACGAATTATGAATTGTTTTGTTTGATATGCAGAATTCATTGAGTAATAAGAATGAGAATTATTGTCAAAATATCATATAATCCCTCATGGAATGAGATACTTTTGATCTAACGCTCAAGATTTATTTAATTAAAGGTAGAATTATAATTCAATCATGTTTGAGAATTTCCATCCTTACGGAATTCTCGATTCCTTAGGAAGAGAAAGGAAGGGAGAATTCCTAAATGGAAAAGAAATTTGAAATTCCATTCCAGCTTGAGTCAACATACCAAACATAAGAATTTGATCAGCCAATGAAAATTTTCTTTCCTTTCCAACAATCATAGTACAACCAAACATAGCATTAGGAAAAAAGTGCAATTCTAGTATTCTGCAATTTACAAAAATCAAAAACACAATTATCTCAAAACAAAGGGAAGAAAAAAAATGATCTTGTAGATCGGAGTTCCCAAATTTTATACCTTTTTGTTTTCGTTTTTCATAATCACGATGTCTAAGACTTTTTTTTGTTCTCGGCTACATTTGTTTATTATAATTTATTTATTTTTATGGCATGCAATTGATTAATCATAAAAGTAAATTATCATAACTCAAAACACGAACAGAGAAATGCTTTCTCCATTAAAATGACGTCTTAATTTTTTATGTTTAAAATATTTTTTATAAAGAATTGAAAAAATTTATAGTTATATTTTGATCGATTTTATAAATTTAACGATATATTTTTTATTCGAAACAAAAATCAAACATAACCTAAAATGTGTGTTTATTTTTTTTTATATTTGTATGACTATTTTCGAGCGAAAGAAAATAAGAAAATAAATGTTGGATTAATTGTCTAATTAGTCCCTGAGCCCTCCACTCCCGAAACCTACTTTAAAATCCCCTTAACACCTCCGCAAACCAATTAAGGTTTAGACAATTTGACTCATTGATTTTTAATTCTAGGTTTATTTTAAGATGAATGGGTTTGGGGCTTGAACTTTGATTTTGAGATTATATACGATCCAACTCGCAAATTGAACTACTTGAGATTCATTTAATTCCTCCATTTTTCGTACTTGAACCAACCAATAATTTTAACGGTAAAGTACATACAACATCATTTACAGTGACAAACACCTTCTTATTTGAGTTAAAAATTATTATAATATATATATATATATATATATATCATCCCTCACATTCCTTTTTTTTAATACCCTTCACATCTGAAAAAAATAAAATAGACCTTTCGATCTAAAATATCATAAATAACTAAATTTATAATCAATGATATAACTTTAAAATATTAATAACATAATATAAATTATAACAAATTAAAAATAAAATTAATTTTTTACTATGATAGAGAATTATTTTATCTTTTTATCAACGTAACATAATATGTACTTTATCATAATTTTAATATTCATGGATTCACTTTTCTTCACGCGGAATAGATAAAGACACACACACACCACAAATGTATCAATCGCTCTCGCGTTAATGGAGACAACAACTAGTCGATTGTCACGCAATATTTATGTTTATCGGTCCCTCCAACTCCTCTCCCCATTAAATGTTTGTCTACCAAGAAGCTTCCGTACTTTAATTTTAAACCTAGAAACTTTAATTGTTAATCAAAAATATGTTGAACCGCGGTAATCCAACTCGAATTCAAAAAGGCAAATAATTTACTACAAAAATGCTATACAACTCAATTTTTATTCGCCCAATTCAATCAAAATCTGCATGTAGATGGATTATGTTTGACTTTTTCAAAAATCAGTTAATAATATTAATTTTTTCATAAACGAAACTTTAAACGTTTTATCTCTCAAAATACATGTTAAATTTCGAGAAAAAAATTATATATTCGAACTCAACGAGTAAAAATATTTCTAATAAGACCTATTGTCGATAGTTTTTATTGCGTTTTTTCAATTACATTGTTTTTAAAAATAATGTAACTCATATATATGACGTGTAAACCGTCTATTTGAACTGAAATTTTATTATACTATGATACTATAATATATATTTGTTATTTTTTGCATTTTTTTTGAAATTACATTGGGTACCCGAAACCCGTTAGAGTATATACTAATTAGGACCCTAGGGTTTAGCACTTGAAATATTTAGGATTTTGTAGCAATTCCGTCGGGATTTAGTGAATCTGAGCCTTTTAGGTTACAACATGAAAATCCGATATACGAGCCCGTTAGAGTTTAGAGAATCTGTTCCTCTTGGGGTTTGTAACACTTATTGTTTAGGTTACAACATGAAATTCGATATACGAGTCCGTTAGGGTATAACGAATTCGTTTCCCTTAGGGGTTAACACTTATTGTTTTGGTTACAGTATGAAAATTCGATATACGAGCACATATCGGTACCCATAAATAAACACTAGAACCTACGTAACTCATATATTAGTACAAAAAAACAATGTAATTAAGAATTACTAAATAAAACCTATTGATGATGGATCTTGTTGGATAGATCTTTACTTGCTGATTATTGATACGTAATTTTTTTTCTTCTAAATATAATATGTATTTTAAGAGATAAAAGTATTTTAAAATTTCTTTTAAGAAAAAAATAAAAAAATGTACTATGAGTTTTTTAAATGAAATATTTTATTTTTAAAAAATTTAATTTTTCATATCATTTGCTTACAAAGCATGCCATGTAGACTTGGATTAATGTTGGATTATAAAAACTTAGGTTATTGAGCGCCACCTAATAATTTAACATTTAATTTAACTAATCAAACTTTATGAAAATGAAAATGATAATAATAATGATGATAATACAATAACAACTAACTACTACGTCTTATCCACTAAGTATGTGGATTTGGAATAAGAGGCCCCTTTTTAAATTTTGTATGCTTTATTAAAAATGAATTATTGATAAAAATTGATTTCATATATATATATATATATATATTGACGCAATTCATGCATAAGATAGTTGATATTAAAAGAAGATACTTATATATAATAGCACGATCGAGTTTATCCATTTCAAATGTGTATAAAGGATAAATTTATATGTCGTCATTTTTAATTAATTTTTTTAAAAATATATCAAACTTTATGCATGCATGTATAGTGATGCAAATTTGTGCTCCGAGTAGAGATAGTTTATACTTTATAATATTAATTAATATATTGGTAAGCCTCATCACACCAAACATAGGTCCTTTAATTGCTTGCTCAAATGTTGTTATCTTTCAGATCTAGTAATACTAGATGCATGCCCGCGCTTTGCGTGGCTCGTATTTTTTCTTAAAAGTTTTATACTATCCATTTCATTCTCATTTTTTATATTTTTCTAAAACAAATATATGTTTATAATAGTTTCATTATAGTTTTAAAGCTTGAGTAGAGATTGCAATTAGAGATTCATTTCACGATACTCGTCATTTGTAATTTTATAGTATTTCATCGATTGTAGAGAGCATATTTGTTAAAGCGTATGTTTTTCTATTTGGTATCGTCATATTTAGCTTGCTATAACAATACATATATTCAACTCATATATAACATCTATCTTAAATCTTACGTCGAAGCATTTGTGAAGCTTTCATTATATTATATATATATAAGTTTGATGATTGATTAATTGATTGAGTTATTCATTCATAATCATAATGACTCTATTTTTTTAAAAATAAAATTATTTAAAATAAAATCATTAATTGTAAAAACTATTTCCCTTGTATCTTAGGTGACACATAATGGAGCATGTGTGAGGCCTTGATTATATATATATATAGATGGATATAGAGATATATATATATAGATTAGTTTTCAAAGGATAACGTCTTGTATTCTCTAGGGTAATATGCAACTAGATAAGTGTGGTTTGGTTGCAAAACACGTACCTACCCTCCGAGTGTTAAGTTTATCTAATAAAAAATAGTGTCTATGCGACTATATTAAATTTCACGGGGACTATTTGTATTATTTTTATATAAAAAACATAGTGAATAATATATTGAATAGGACTAAATTAAGGGTCTCCGTTCCTATTTCGATTAAATATTCGAATTAATTCAATAATAAATTTATGATATTTTATAATCCGTAATCAAAAAATATATGCATGATAACCAAACCCAAAAAAATAACATCTCTTGAATTTGAAATTATATTTTTCTATTGGTTGATTGTACGTGGCATTGAAATAGCCACTAGAATTACTTCATTCTATAATAGTAATATCACGTGATCGATTTCTATCACTTTTCAATGTCTAATGGATTTAAATTAGCCTTAAATTATTTGAATAATTAAATTTTAAATCCAAAAAATCAAAATCTATAAAATATTCAAAAAATTTAAATTAATAATTGAATACGAAATCGTTTATCGAAAATCAGCATAACTGTGATTTGGATCGACTCATCGATCTTAAATTGGATTTGAACACCCCTATTTACAAGTGTCCGAATGAACAACAACATCCCCATAATAAGAAACCCTCATAGGGAATCTCGAGTGGGTTTTATAAGTAGATGAGACCGATAAGTGTTTGACACACACCCCTATAATTTTACATTGTTAATATACGTGTTTGGAGCTCATATATATGAACCTAAAAGTCCAACTCATAAGATTCTGGGTCCATCCAGACATATTAACGTTGTATTTGGTTACCCTTTTCCAACCCGAATATAATTGATAATTTCATAGTCAACTCAAATTTTCATGCATGATTACTCATATTACACATAAATTGCATTACAAATTCCTTGACATTTAGGAATTTGACATTCCTAACTTAGACCAACAAATTATAAATTTATCCCGGAATGAGAATATTTTTTAGCATCGAATTACGTTGGAATACATAATTCTTGTTACAATTCATTTACCAACCAACACACAGGAATTCCAAGAATTTATGTTCTCATTCTCGTTTCTGTTCATGTTCTGCTGCGAACCAAACATAACGTTCGTTTTTTTTTACTTATCTGATGCGAGGGTGAATTTTTAAGATGTTTCATTTATAAGCCTTACTTATTATTAAGAAAAAACTTCTTTATAACGTTAAATTTCTTCCTCTTTTTTTAAATTTTATTTCAACAAAATAAGAAAACTTGGTCTTCCCAATTTGTCTACTAATTAATATTCTCTTTCAAATTACCAGTATGTTAGATTGTGACAGGCCACAAAGGAATTAAATTGTACCAGCCAATGCACCCACCAAATGAACCTTCCATGAAATTTCAAAACATCGGTCTTTGTTTCTTGTTAGTACTACTTGTGTCACATATGGTAGAGGCCGGTATTGACCGACGCCGAGGTTTCATTTTTTGAGATGGACTTTGTAAATTCCATCTCTAAAAACATCGTTCACCAAGAAAAAATAAAAATAAACATGGAAAACAACGATTATAAATATTTTATTTACAGTGTTGTTAGAGGAAAAAGTCAAATATTATTATAAATCACCGCGATGAGAAGAACTATGTAACAATTTTTTTTTTAAATTGTTTTTGAATTTTTATCTAAACTTTGGGGCAGCGATGAATAGGGTTCGCGAGGTCTACTGTAATTTTTTTTTACAACTAATCCCGCTGTAAATGGGGTTTTATCGATTAAAAGATTTTATTTTATTTTTTAATAGTTGATCGGGATTTTCGGTCTATATTCAACAAAAATAAAAAAGAATTGTGGAAAAAGGCATAGAAGGTTTTAAATTTATATTCAACTGTTCAAAATTTTTCATATTTTTTTTATGGTCCATTTGATTTTTGTTTAGCACAAATAATTTTTTAGTTTTATAATACTGATCAAAATACAAAATAGATTTTTTTTTAAAATATTTTGAGACTGATAATTGATATAGTTGGCTCGGGATTCCGATCAAAATGCCCTACTAGTCGAGATTATTAACGTCTTAGTTGGAGTAGCACCCGTCGCCTCATCTATTTCTTATTTCAAGTTAAAAGGGGTTTTAAATTATTGTCTCTGTCCTTAATTTTGGTATTAATATTTTAAATATACAAAATGTAGGAAATTATTTTAACAATTATCTATTTAAGTAACATTCTAAATAGTTATATATATTATTTTTTGACTAATTCTCTTAAATAAGAGAATAACTAAAAAATACAATTTCTCTACTTTATAAAAATAAAAAATTATTACGATTGAGCGACAATCATTATACATAAAAAAAAATCGATCATTCCACTAAATATTAATAAAAAAAACTAAGGAATTGGGTTGTTATGTCCATCCCAATTCCCTTAAATATTAATAAAAAAAACCAAGGAAGGTACGATTCTGATATTCGGAGTTTCGGACCGTTTTCATAAATACGACAGCAATTCCATAAACACCCCCCCTCGAGAGTCGAGAGTATAAATTCGATAAAAATTTAATATTTTTAATTTTATTTGTCAAAAATTTATCGTAATTATCATCGCTGGCATTACAAATACGGCGTCTGTGTGTGGATATATCTCTCTCCGCCAGGTAACGTCTCCCCTGCGTAGCCCGAGTCCGACCCCGTTCTGCCACCTTTGAGTGAGAGAGAGAGTAAAGAAAATTAAAATTGAAAGATAGAGAGAAAATCGCCAACGAGGAAATAAACAAAACAACTCATCAGAATCGGGAACAACAAAAGCAACTGTTGGTATTTAATTTTTATGTTGATAAATTTGAAATGCCGGCGATAGCAGGGCTATAATTTCAGGCTCTGCGAAGACGGCGTGAGATCTCTCTGTGAAGAATCAATGGGTTCAAGCCTCTTGGTGGGTGGTGGTGGGGCAGGGGTTTGTAATAATGGGACGGCGGTGGGAGGTGGTGGCGGTGGCGTCAGCGGAGGGAGCTGCTGTGACATGAGTCTGTGGTGTTGGTGTAGGTGGAAATTAGAGCACCGGTGGAGGTGGCTCTCGCTTTTCTCTTCCGGTTTTGTTTTCTTTCTGGGTTGTTTTGTGTTATATGGATCGATTGCGACCCTATATGCGTGGTTGGTTTTCAAACCTTCTTATGATGTCAGTGTCCGTACTGGTCTGGGTTCGCTAGGGTGCCAAGAGGACAACGAGGGGTCATGGTCCATTGGTGTTTTCTATGGAGACTCTCCCTTCTCTCTGAAACCCATTGAACAGGTAAAAAGGCTTTGCTGGGTTTTTAAGATTTCGTCAATTTTTGAACTGTAAGCGGAAAATTGGGTTTTCTGGCTATTTGATATTTTTGCTGCATTTTCTGGTTTCTGGTAATAGAGGGTTAAGTTTTTTTATTTTTAACTTTTATTCATGTAATTCTCATACGACAACTCCCATCGTCACAAGTGTTGAATTTCGGTGAAAGCTTATTTTTATGATGTGAGTATGAGGGTTTTTCTTTGGTTTTTGATTTTCCGTGGTCTTGTAGCTGTTGAGGTTTCTTGCCTTTTTTTTTGCATTGTAGTATAATTTACGTCTGAATCTACTTGTTTTTTTTATTCCCCTCATTAACAGATGATTGGATCATTCACATGCTATGCAACCTTTGTATCTGTAAATTTTGAAACCTTTGAATTTATTCTTAGTTAATTTTCATTTCTTTGTAAGAAATTCTTCTGTTGCTTAATCTTTTCTCTAACTTTGGTGCAGATGAATGCATGGAGGGATGCAAGTGCAGCATGGCCAGTTGCAAACCCAGTTGTGACATGTGCTTCTGTATCTGATGCTAGTTTTCCCAGTAATTTTGTTGCAGATCCTTTTATTTTTATTCAGGTAATTCCTTTTATTTAACATTTCCCTGACAAATTTTTGGTTAGTATTTGAGGGTCAGTAACTTAGAGATGGACGCAATGATTTTCGTAATATTATTGATTCAGTAATCATACCTATAATAATATTGTCTGGTGCTCTGGGTCGGGAATAAAAAATATTGAAGAGAAGAACTATTTGCAACCTGATCCAATAGGATTTTTTCTTAGCTTGTTTAGCATAATTTGCGGGCCCTCCATTCTAGTTTACAGTCATCCAGAGGATTTATGACTTCTTTGAATATGTTGTTGTGGAAGACAGCTTACTGAGTGCGATAGATAAGCCAGCCACTAGCAGTGGTGAAAAGGGCAGGATGGCACAATTTTGGCCTCCATATGATGGAGATAGCATACCTTTGAGAATAATCGATAAAGTTTGTCTGTAAGGAGACCGTATGCGTGGTTATGATGAGGTATGAAGACCTCATAGATGATTCAGTTGTGTTTTGGGGTGCTTGGTAAGGTTTGTATAAAACCACTTTTGGTGGGCAGGTGTTTTTTTACTGTCAATATTTCTTGGATGATTTCTGGGAAATATAATGCGCTGAACTTTGCTTAAAGACAAACCCTGGCTGAGTGAAAATTGCTTCATTATAACAGAGTGCACTACACCAACAATATATGAGGGTAACAGTGGTAGATATGGTGGTCCTAGACCAGAAAGTACACCACCGAACTTGGCGAACTTGTAGGCTCAGAAGCAAAATCGAAAGTTTGCTTTGAGCTTATGCCTTATGTTTGATGTTTCTAAACTGCTAGAATCAATCGGGAATATAATGCGACTTAGGGATGTATTTACTGTAATATGTGCCATGAAAAATGAACTCAAAGTATTCTAACAATTTTCTGGTGGTTGGCTTGTTTAAATATATTTGATTGGTAGAAATACATAAGGGTAAAACATTAATCTCTTCTTATCCTTAAGTGGGAATTATTGTCGTGCGGTCAAATTTTGGATAATCTGATGCTGTTAGGCAATGAGTGCTTGCATAGTATTATGTATATTATTTAAAATGTTACACTTACATATGTAATAAGTTATTTGACAGTAGCAGTTGATTTTTTTTGTTTCTTTTACTCCTATTTAGCTTAGTCTGAAGTGGATGCCAATAGTTATTACTGATCAACGCATTATGTACAACAGAGGCCCTTTCTCTAATGCATGAAATTTTGTTTGATTTTTCAATGTGGAGACTGCTAAATTATTTCCAACAAAATGTTTTGAAGTTGTTAAAAATCTTAAATGTCCTTTGTAGTTGAGCTTAATTCTCTTCCGATTATATACGGCATGTTTCAGGGAGATGCGATTTTCCTCTTCTATGAAACGAAGAACTCAATCACCATGCAAGGAGACATTGGGGTTGCAAAAAGTACTGACAAGGGAGCTACATGGCAACAAGTGGGCATCGCTTTGGATGAGGACTGGCATCTCTCTTATCCTTATGTATTTGGCTACCAAGACCAAGTAAGACTTGAACTTCTTTACTTACTCAAATGCATAAAATTTCGATTAAATTGCATCTGGTAGTATCCTTGTATATCGTGAATGCATGATTGAGGAACAACAATCAAAGGTCATTTACTGTCAAAAAATTGCTTGGAAACTTTAAGATGCACAGGTACAGACAACTTAAAACGTAACTTTTTGCATAGATCATTGATAAAAAAAAGTAAATAAATTTCAACCAAGTTGAAATTACGTTTATTGCTGGCCTCAGTGTCTCACTATTTACCCTTGGATTTCCAAATAATCTTTTCAATTTAATGGTTGGGGAGACAGTTGAGTTATAAATACTTTGTTATTTGCGTTTCTACATTAACAGATATATATGATGCCTGAGAGCAGCCAGAAGGGGGAACTTCGTCTTTACCGTGCAATCAACTTTCCTTTGCAGTGGACGCTAGACAAAATCCTCATAAAGAAACCTCTAGTTGATTCCTTTGTAATTAATCATGATGGCCAGTATTGGCTTTTTGGCTCAGATCACAGTGGTTTTGGAACCAAGAAAAATGGGCAGCTGGAACTATGGTATAGCAACTCACCGCTTGGGCCTTGGAAGCCACACAAGAAGAACCCTATTTATAATGTTGACAAGAGCTTGGGGGCCAGAAATGGGGGCAGACCTTTTGTGTATAATGGAAACCTGTATCGGGTTGGTCAAGACTGTGGAGAAACATATGGACGTCGAGTTCGTGTTTTCAAGGTGGAAGTTCTTACCAAGTATGAATACCAAGAAATTGAAGTTCCTCTCGGCTTTGAAGAGTCCCGTAAGGCCCGAAATGCTTGGAATGGTGCTCGCTATCATCATCTTGATGTTCAACAGTTAAGTTCTGGTGAGTGGATTGGGGTTATGGATGGAGACCGGGTAGGTTCAGGGGATTCAGTGCGGCGGTTTATTCTTGGTTGTGCTTCACTTGCAGCTTTGGCTGCAATTGTTGTATTATTGGGTGTGCTACTTGGGGCCGTGAGGTGCATCATTCCCCTAAACTGGTGTCATCACTACTCAGGTAAAAGAAGCGACACGTTCTTGGCTTGGGAAAAGTCACATTTGTTTTCTTCGAAGGTGAGACGCTTCTGCAGTCGCTTGAACCGGGTACCTTTGTCGCTTCGAGGCAAAATAAAGCCTAATACATGGGTGGGAAAGTTTGTGATGGTTGTCCTTTTTGCAGTTGGGATTGCAATGATGTGCATGGGAGTTAACTATATCTACGGAGGCAATGGAGCAGAAGAAGGCTATCTATTGGAGGGTCATTATTCTCAATTCACTCTATTAACAATGACCTATGATGCTCGGCTCTGGAATTTGAAAATGTATGTGAAGCATTACTCAAAGTGTTCCTCAGTGAGAGAGATTGTCGTGGTGTGGAACAAAGGGACGCCTCCCAAATTAAGTGATTTGCAATCAGCAGTGCCTGTTAGGATCAGAGTAGAGAAACAAAACTCACTGAATAACCGTTTCAAGTTGGATCCATTGATAAATACCCGTGCTGTTCTAGAGCTTGATGATGATATTATGATGACTTGCGATGATATTGAAAGGGGGTTTAATGTATGGCGTCAACACCCAGATCGGATTGTGGGTTTCTACCCTCGACTTGTTAATGGAAGTCCATTGAAATACAAGGGTGAGAATCACGCCCGGATGCATAAAGGGTATAACATGATTCTTACCGGGGCAGCTTTCCTTGATAGTCAAGTAGCTTTTCAGAGGTACTGGAGTGAAGAAGCTAGGCCAGGCAGGGAAATGGTAGACAATTTCTTCAACTGCGAGGATGTGCTAATGAATTATTTGTATGCAAATGCTAGCTCATCAAGAACAGTTGATTATGTGAGACCAGCATGGGCAATAGATACGTCGAAATTTTCCGGTGCTGCGATTAGCCGAAACACGAAAGTGCATTACGGGATAAGAAGCAACTGCCTCGTTAAGTTTTCAGAGATGTATGGAAGTTTGGCTGGCCGGAAGTGGGTGTTTGATGGAAGGAAAGATGGTTGGGATTTATAGTAAAGATATGATCAGAACAGTCGACTTCTCCATGTTTGTCATCCTCGTACCATCCTATCTTGGTAAATGATCCTGCCTCTAGGTTCTCACCTTATTTTTTGAAAGATTTTGTGATAGGAGTCTTCTTTTTAGGTAATTGTTGGTATCTTTAACAAGATGTACAGGGGTTTCTGTCAAATAAAAATCCTTAGATTTTTGAATTTTGATCAAATATGGTTTGTTTCTTAGATTTTTTAGACCGCTCTTTCTTTGGGACTTGGTCCTTTAGGGCAACCACAATGGCATGTCCCCATTAATTTTTTTTCTTCGTTTCCACCTTTATGACACAAAAGTGGTCCTACATTCTTATCGATATCAGTAAAATAAGTCTCTCAATACAATCACATTAACAAAATACATTTCTCAATACAATTTTGCCCCCTTCCCATTAGTTAAGTTATTAAAATTAATATTAGATCTTATCTCTATTATCCAAGAACACACAGTAAAAAAAGTACACATTTAGATGCATTACCCCTTTTCCATTAACTTAAAACCATTATTACGAGTGCCCTAAAATGCAGCATTGAATGGCCCATGGGTCAGCAGTCTCTAAAGTTTGGATAATGTAATGGGTTGGCCTGGCCCATTGCTACTCTTCTCAGGTGACAATGAGATTGTGAATTGAAAATAAAAGGTGACATGATGAAATTATTCCATACAAAATCCATTGGGACAAAACTGTTTTGCGTTTTCATGGTGTGTCTCTTATCTCCACGTGCATGCATGTTTTGATGAGAGGGAGAGAGCTTATCCACTTCAATTATGTTAACAATATTGGACGACCCCATTTTGACTCAAGAGACCAGCAAATAAATATGATCATTTATTTAAACAGTCAATTGAACAGTCAAAATTAAAAATGAATATTTTTTTATTTAAAAATTTTAAACTACATACTATCTGAGAAATTATTAGATATTCTGAGTGTATATCTCACATGACGTACATAATTATGTGATTTCTATGAATATATATTCTCTTATTTTTTAATTGACATAATTTTATGTAAATGTCATAAATATTTAAAAATGCACTCAAATTATGCACTAATTACTCCAAACCACAGGAGAGTATCTTTGGAGTAGGTAAAATTTACAATTGCTGAATTTCTTATGTGGCAACAGTTTTTCCAATGACAGATTGGGAGGGATTAGGGCAATTGCAATAAACAACTTTTTATTTCTCTATTAAAATTAATTTTGGATCTCATTTCTATTATATACAATTTTTAATCACATATTTATTCACATCATCAAAACACGTTTTTCAATACAATCACATCTACAAAACACAAATCTTTATACATTTTTTTCCTTTTTCATTAACAAAAGTATACTATTCTATTATATTTCATTCCACCATCCATTACTCAATAAAATTATACAAAAATCAATAATAAATTTCATATCTTTTACAAAAAATCAACTCACGTATAAATTTACATCATTAAAACATATTTTTTTTAATATAAATACATAATAAAAAATACACATTCTCATTCTCATAGATAATAAAGGTTTCCATAACTCTCATTTACGATTGTCCTGAACATCTCCAATGGAGTATCAAAAGCAATGGGCGTGTTAGAGATAGAGAGAGAAGCAAAATGAATGATATTTCTCCATGTGCTTTTCTTCCTTCTCTTCCCCAACAAAATTCCTGAATTCATTCCCTCTCCCTCCTCTCTCATACACAATACTATAATTATGCATCATATTCTCTTTCTAGGGTTTTGAAATTGCCCCAAAGCTAAAGCTGATCACAATTCTGATTTTTCACGCATACCCATATACACAATACATCATGCACTGAACAGAATCTCATTCACTTTTTTTTTTCCAGAGAATATAAAGACTCTTCTTTTGTTTTCTGATCCAAATGAGTTCTCTTTTGACTTAATTACTATCGCCCAAGATTTCTAGAGCAATAAATTTCGTTTTTTGTTTTTTCCTGCCAAACTGGGACGTTTATATTATGTAGAGAGAGAAATTTTGTAGAGCGAGATGTTGGCAATGGAGAAGGATTTTGATTCGAAGCTCAGGATTCAAAGCGGTGGAAATTCTTCTTCTAATGGTGGTAAAAATGTTCAGAGATCTAAGAGCTTTGCATTCAAGGCTCCTCAGGAGAATTTCACCATCCAGGACTTTGAGTTGGGCAAGATCTATGGCGTTGGGTCTTATTCGAAGGTGGTTCCTTTTTTTTCTGCATATTTTTTATGAGTTGGCCTGGTTAAGTTGTTTCTATTTTTTGTTATGCAGGTTTCGGTTTATTCTTCTGTTGTAGATTGTTGGATTGTAATTACAATCGTTTGTGTTTTTTCCTTCATCTATTTAGGTATATGATTGGAGATTATCAGTTTATAATACATGGTCTTTATCTGTTTTTGTGTTGATTTATGGGCAGCAGGGGCTTGATGATTATTTTGGTGTATTCAAGGAATAGATTAAGGTTAATTATCAGCGATAGCAGCTTCTTTATCTTCTTTTTTTCTTCAAATGTGAAACAAAGATAAATTTCATTGATAGACCCTTGGTTGATTCGAAGCACCAGATAATTTTTGTTTTTTGTTGGTGGTGGGCAAAAATCGAGGAAAAGAATATTAGATTCACTGTTTGCTATGGAACATGCATTTGATGTCTGTATTAAGTTCTGTAGGGTGCCAAATAATGTTTTGAAGGCAATATGACAACTTAAAACATTGAAATTTCTCCTTTTTCTCCCACCTTTTCTCGCCAACTTAATGTAGGATTAATCTAGTCCAACTATATTCACTTCTTTTCTTTCTGTAAGTTTTTTTGTACGTCTTGGAATTTCTTTAACTTTAATAAAATTAAAACTGAGTGATTGAAATGTGAAAAATAAGATGATGGCTAAGGTTAAACAACTCAGTAAAAAAGGAGTTTTGGTAGAGGCAGACTGTCTTTATAAAGATTGAGGAGGGATTGTTGTGAATCATTTTTCTGCGTGCCTCTTTTTTTTTGTCCAATTTTTCATTTGAACAACCAATAAATTATTATTTATTTCATTATTTTGGATGGTTTGTACAGTTGTTGGAAAATGGCAGAGTATTCAGCCGGTTCTTTTTTATTCTTGGTTCCATCCCATGTGTTTGTTGATGTCAATATGTTGATTCATTTGCTGTAATTGAAGTATATTATGTTGGTTGAAAACATGGTAACATGGGTTGTTCTGGCGATAAAATTACGGTGATTCATTTTTTTTTTCTTTGCCTTTCAAGGTCCAATGAGTATTGGGAAGTGTTACTTTAATAGTTCATGGAAAAAAAAACTTTATTTTGCCATTTCCTGCAGGTCTTATGCAGGAGCTGATGCTATTGTTTACTTATTCCATATAAATGAACGATTCCTTTTAATACATTTATGTATCTGGCATTTAGTATATTGGATCGTTGATTAATTTAACTTATTACCTTACACAGGTTATCTTTGGAGTTCATATCTGCTTACTTGTATTCTAAGCATCTTTTTAATCGCCTCATCAGGTTGTGAGGGCAAAGAAGAAGGATACAGGAGTTGTGTATGCATTGAAAATTATGGACAAAAAATTCATTACCAAAGAAAACAAAACAGCTTATGTGAAGTTGGAACGAATAGTGCTTGATCAATTGGACCATCCTGGGGTTGTGCAGTTATTGTTTACATTTCAAGATACTTTTTCACTATGTAGGTATTCTTGGTCGCTGCCTTTTCAAATTTCAATTTAATTGATACTTGCTCTATCTGTCACTTTCTTTTAAGTGCCACTGCTTTCTCAATGCTCAAACTCCTTGTTGTCTGTCACTATTTTTCTCATTTTAATTTGTTATTTGGAATTGGTATCTTTGTATATTTTGCAGACATGGCTCTCGAATCTTGTGAAGGTGGAGAACTTTTTGACCAAATAACCAGAGTGAGTTGATAGCGATGAACTCTAGAATTTGCTCTGTCTCTAAACTTCTAGTGCCAATTTTATCAGTCTGCAATTACATTGGAAACTTGATCTGTTAGATATATGGATGGTATGGACATATACGACAAAGAGGTATAGGTGCTTTGGTCCATTGGTGCATGGAGTAGAGAAAATTAAATTATGATTTCTAAAAAAGGAAGAGGGCAACCAAAAAATAGTTATATGGAAGTGATAAGGAAGGATATGGAATCTCCAGGGCTGCATTAAAAAAAAGATATGGAATCTGCAGGGTTACTCCCAAGTGTAGCTTTAGATATGAACAAATAGTGAGGAGAATCCTCATTCTGGATTTCTCCTGATTCTTTCTAATACATCCATGCTCAATTTGTTTGGGATAAAGGCTTGATTTTTGTAATTTGCAGAATTTTTGTTACCTAGTGTTGCTAGGTCAGTAGGTCTAGAGTATTTATAGTGAAACATTTGATTATGTCATGCTGAGTTTAGTAGCCTGGAATGGAATGCCGCATCTGGGCTCCTTTCCATTTCCAAGTATGTAATAAGGGATTCCATTATTGTTAGTGAGTGGAGGATTACTAGTATCCCTTCAGAACTGCAGGTTCCACTTGGAATTGAATGCCTCCCCCTCCCCCTCCCCCTAATAGAACTGACATGGGACAGCTTTCGCTAACCTTCTATTAAGGAGTTCTGGTGAGGGATTTTAGTCAATTAGGTTTAAATCAAAGGTTTTGGATGATCAGGGCTTGAAAGAACTTGAAATTAGGGCTTTAAAATGGTAGAATCATATCTGAATTGTAGGGAAAGTAGAAGAAACAAAGAAAATAAAAGATAGGAAACCTAAGCATGACTCCTAGTGTTCCTTGGCATTACACAATCGAAAGCAAATCACATGTTTGAAAGTAATCTCAATGTTATTTATTAATTCATCATCATTATTCTTGAGAGATTACATCCTAATTATTATAAAACTTTCTTCAAAAAATATTAGGATCCCAAAAGGTAAACCAATAAGACTCCAATTATAACTATGATTTGACTCCAACATAATAAAAGACTGATAAATTCGAAATTCCAACATACCTTGAAATTCCGACAATATCCCTTAACTATGAAAACTAAAAGAAAATTAGTTAGAATAGACCCAATAATAAACTAACTTACAAAAAGTCGAAAACATAAAATTAGACTAAAAGATAAGGTAGAACGACTGTAAGCTGCCAAGGATCCTCATAGCATAGATATTTGAATTTACTCTTTCGGGACCTCTTTAGCTCCTGCATTAAGGACGCTATTAAGTTAGTGTACTAAATGTGTTCATCGGCACTATTTGCTTTCTTAATCCTTATGCTACCAAACATTTTTTATCATTACCATTCTCATTCTTATTTCCATTAGGTACAAATGTCAAAATGCTTAAATACTCCCCTTGCGTGGTTTGTCATGTCTCTGATCATGTGATTGTTTGGTATCATTACCCCTTTTAGTTGTTTTTTTTTGTTTACAGAAAGGTCGTCTGTCAGAGGATGAAGCTCGATTCTATGCTGCAGAAGTTGTAGATGCACTAGAATATATACATAACATGGGATTGATACATCGTGATATTAAGGTATATATTTTTTTTTAACTCACGTGCTAGCTTGATTGGCAGCTGGTGAATGCCTAATGTTTCTTCAATGACAGCCAGAAAACTTATTACTTACTGCGGAAGGCCATATTAAAATTGCTGATTTTGGGAGTGTGAAGCCCATGCAAGATAGCCAAATTACTGTGCTGCCTAGTGCTGCCTCTGGTAGTATAATGTTTTTTTTAAGCTTTTGACGACATTTTGAGCATTGCACTTAAGGATAATTTTTTCCTTCTCCTGGTTGTCCTGCTCAGATGACAAGGCATGCACATTTGTGGGGACTGCAGCTTACGTTCCTCCAGAAGTCCTCAACTCTTCTCCTGCAACTTTTGGGTAAGGACATCTTTCTTGGATGAGTTATGGGCTCATTAGCTAAATTAAATCAATTACCAGTAACTTGGAAATAATCTTTACCAGGTGTGGCTTATTTTATGTTTATTTATAAGTAATTGGTGGTTATGATTCAGCTTATTTGTATTCTCTTTTGTCATGTATTGTTTATGTAGGATAACTTTCTTGTTTTGAACATATTCAAACAGGAATGATCTCTGGGCTCTTGGATGCACCTTGTACCAAATGCTTTCAGGAACATCTCCTTTTAAAGATGCCAGTGAATGGCTTATTTTTCAGAGGATTATAGCCAGAGATATAAGGTTTCCAGATTACTTTTCAGAGGATGCCAGAGATATTATCGACCAGTTATTGGTAAGCGACAACTTGTTCTTGTCATGTATTGTTTATTTTAGCTTGCTCGCTATAATTACTGTTGCACAATCTGCACTGCTTTCCCTTTTCTGTCCTTTTGAGTTCTTATGTTGTATCCCCATGTGTTCTGTGCACATATTAGGTATAGTTTATTTGTTGGCATATGAGATTTAAATACTGCATCAGAACCCAAATTTTCTCTATCTGTGTAAGCTGAGCCATATGTCCGCTACTTTTTTCATGGCGTCCTTTTTTCTGATGCTCAAACAGTTATCACTATTGAAATTTTATAAGAAACCTGTATTACCTGTCATGGATATTCTGGGGCGTTGGAGGAATTGCCTACACGGGTAGACTTGGGCCAACTTATTATTTTGTATTGTTGGACTCTGAACTTGCCAGACTCAAGAAATTATTAACTTGCTGGAGCAGGGACAACTCTTGGGCTTATACTTCCTGTTGTATGTTCTCGGTGTCCTAGTAGCAATTAGGCTTCAACATATGGCGTTTTAAAGCAAATCTGTGCAGATGCTTGCTTACCATGTTTGTTTGTTTGCGCATTTCTAGTGCATCTACTACTTCTGTGGCATAGAAGCGAGAGTATAAGCCAAAGAGCCAGCTTTCAAGAATGAATAAGAAAAACGGTCCAATCATTTTAATTTGCATGCATTGATTTGTGCATTTGGCTGCTATTAAAGACCAGTATATTTATATTGTGAGTAGTTAGAAATCTATGTTCCCATCAAATGTCTATCGTTCCTGAGGGACTTTTTATTATGTAAAAGAATTTCATTGCAAAGTGCTAACAATGTTACGGAACTCCGAAAAGCTCTAATACATTACAGATACTAGCATCATGATGATAAGAAAACCACAATCCCATAGTGTTATACCAATCATCTAAAGATTTCCTTCAGCTGGTCACCAAGGGCACCATGGCAAGGATAATTCATTATTCTCTGCTGCCACCCAATTTGCCAAGTTTTTCAACTCATACTCGAGGGGTTGAGTAATAACCAATTGGCCCTGAATTTCGAAGCCTACTCCCAGAAATTCTTGACTGCTTCAATGAAGGAGGAGGCTATCAACTGTCTTCGATTTTTCTTTACATAGGAAACTTTTCAACAATTGACATCATCTTTTCTTCATTAGAAAATTGAATCTGTATACTGGACATCTTAAAGATATTCAATTGACCCTTTCTTTAAGTCTTGGTTACAAGTTTATGAAGTTGTACACAATATTGCTTAACAAAGTCTATTTATTTTGGCCACTGATTTCTCTGGTATGTTGATGCAGGACACAGATCCTGGTAGAAGACCAGGTGCTGGACCTGGTGGTTATGCTGTGCTTAAGATGCATCCTTTCTTTAAGGGAGTCAACTGGAAGAACGTAAGAGAGCAGACTCCCCCAAGAATTGCTCCGGATCCTACGGTATGTCTTTTGTAGTCTTTGATGCAGTATCTATTGGAGTCGTTTAAAACCTTCTTTTTTTCTTCTTCCTATTTTAGGCTACACCAGGCGAAGGTGATGGTACTCCTGATTCTTCATGGAACCTGTCACACATTGGGGATGGTTCTGTAGTACAAAATGATGGAGATGGTGGTGCCTCATCTTCTGAAGCATCTGGTCATATAACTAGACTTGCTTCAATCGACTCTTTTGATTCAAAATGGTATTGGCTGATTCTTCCCAGATAGACTTAATTTTTTCTTTATTATATTTTGGATTTTTTTGAATCTAGAATGGACATTGATTCTTCTGTGGAACTTCTCGAGATGATGGCACCCCCTCTTCCATCAGGCCGTTCTCTTTCATCCGCTGGCTCTGGATTTTTTTTCATTATTGCTCATAATAAATTGTTACCATGTTATCAGGCAACAATTTTTGGATCCTGGGGAATCTGTTCTCATGATCTCCATGGTAAAGAAATTGCAGAAATTGACGAGCAAAAAGGTGCAACTTATCCTTACCAACAAGCCTAAGTTGATTTATGTTGACCCTTCCAAACTAGTGGTTAAGGGAAACATTATATGGTCCGACAATTCTAATGACCTCAGTATCCAAGTTACCAGCCCTTCAAATTTCAAGATCGTAACGGTACGCTCTTACACTCCTATTCTTTTGTGTGTTTTTTTTTTTTGCCTTTGTTACTGCTCCTGAAACACATTAACTAATTCAACTTCTATATAACTGGTAACCCCGTTGGAATTAATAATACTCGTCATATAATTCACTTAATTTTATTTTTCTTTTTTGGGTTGTGTGGTTTGCAAACAAGGTTTTACAAAACTTTATCTTCTCTGTATACCATTATTGATCTTTGTTTAGGATCAAAGATTATTGCAGCAATTATTTTTTCATCTTCTCACTGTATTTTGTTTCTTCTTATCTGATCGTAATTATGCGATTATTTAGCCCAAGAAGGTGGTGTCATTTGAGGATGCAAAACAGAGAGCATGGCAGTGGAAAAAGGCTATTGAGATTCTGCAAAACCGGTGACGTCCAATATATTCAGAACACATACTGTAGAGAGACATGAATTCTTCAACAATTGAGATCGCCACCGATTATTTTGTGAACAAGATTCAAGTTGCAGTTATTTCTTCCAGTTTCGTAGCTGCTCTCCCCACCAAGTATTCATCTCTTGCAATTGGAGCTGAGCTTGTGACAAGAGCTTCTCCTGTTTGTACAAAATTAACTTACGATGTGAAATTCTCACAGTAGGGTTAAAGTGACAGACTGACCGAAAATCTAACAATATGTCCGAGTGATTGAGTTTGGTTTTAAAAGAAATTTAAATCATTAAATTAAAAACAAATAATCTTTAAACATGAATGATTAAGATTCAAAATCAAAAAGATTTCAGTCAAATAAAATAAATCATTCATTCGAGTCCCTCATGTTAGTCTCAACGAATAAATTTTTATTTTAATAGATTAAAATTCAAAAACAATAATCTATTGGACTACAGCATAGTGTTCAATTCAACTACATAATTGTTTTGGAGCTGATGAGCTAGGATTTCAACAAGTCTTGATTTCGTGACTCGAAGCATCTTAAAAAGATACCGAGATTCAAGTACAAGATTGCCGTTTACAGTTTCTTCATAAAAAAATCCGGACTCGAATTATTATCTAAATTATTTGTTTAGATTTAAACCAATTCAGATATAATAATTAAATAATTCCAAAAATCCAAAACAATCCCGACGTATTTCGTAAACAATTATGTTTTTTGACCCATTTTACCATCCCTACAAAGAGATTGGAAAGTTGACCTCTACATAAGAAACGAAATAAATTTGTTTTGCATGTTTCCTAATGCTGTAGGTATTCTGGGATGGCCTCCTTCACTGCAAGTGGTTCATACCACTGAGGGCCAAAGCCAGCAGCTTTCCTTGCCTCCTCATTAAAAGGTGGCTTCAGAGGCCCCCTGAAGTACGTCCTTACTATTGCATGAAACTTCTGGATCACCTCTGCATCCCCCTCCACTGCAAAATCACTTTCTTGAGTTGCTAGCATTTCTCCCTGTAAAGCTGGGTCTCTGGACCTCAAGCAAAGATATTTGAACCATTTTATTCCAGCAGCACAATGGGTAATCTCTTCTGGGTATACCACTCTGTCCAGAAGATCTGCTGTCTCATTATCACCTCCATTGCGGAAACGAGAAATGGTCATAGGAAGCACATCAAGTCCCCTCGCCTGCATTATAACTCAATTGGTGAATCACGTCATTCGATAGAAATAAAAGTTTTTTACGACATAGGTGCCCTGCCTGAAATATTGCACGGATGTTAAATAAATCCCTCAAGTTTTTAGTGATCTTAATTGGGGTGATTGGGACAGACATGTTGCTCAGTGTTAGAATTGCAGGGGTGTAACCAAGATGTCACAGGTTTAATTCCTAAAAATAATCTCTCCACATATTATGCGGAGATAAGGTCTGAGAGAACTCGGCAATACAAAAAGCTCTGGCAGTTCGAGGCAGTGACCCAAAAAGGCATATACATGCATTATTACCAGCACGGTGCAAAGAGGCTGTTTCCAACCGGGTGTGTAATGTAATAACTTTAGCACTACAAATAACAACATAGCTTTTACAAGGGGCAAAAATTTCCTTCCATAAAGATTTGACAAACTCACACTTGAACAACAAATATCATGACGACATTATCAGGGAAAAAAATTCCATTCAATCAGAGAACATAAGTTTAAGATAAGCAAGCACCTCGTGGACGCAATGTTCAACAGCCAGACGTGCTAAAAGGTCCTTAGATGTAGCAATAGCAGAGTCCCAAAGTCCATCATGTGCAGGTAATGCCCCATAGGAAGAACCAAGTTCATCGAGCCGTGCTGCAAGGAGTGTGAAGTGCCTGCCCTCATCTTGAGCCACTCTCACAAAATCAGTGAAGAATTCTCTCGGCATTGCCTCCTGCTTACCAAAACGAGCAATTATATCCTGCAATAAACCATTAAAAGCAATAGCAGAGTGTTCAGGAAATGCATATTACTAGCAAATAGGCTCAAGAACCAGTCTTCAAGGTTGGACAAATATACCCATGACAAGTCAATAGCCCAACTCTCAGTGTGAACAAGGCTGTGCACAATGGCCTGCCTGCTCTTCAAACTGCCAGCTTTACCCAGCTTTGGCATCAAAGTTGGAGACACCAACTTAACCTGTACATTTTTCATTGAGGCATTTTATCGAACAGTTAGTCGGGTAATCAATTCCAAAAAGTAGTCCACGATCGACTATTGTATTACGTTAGCGAGCCTGGCGGGGCGATCTGGCATGGGGAGATCTAAGGAAGGATCATAAGTGCGAGAGATGGCTCCTTGTAGCCATTTGGAAGCAACTGAGTCTCCAAGACGAGCCTTCTCGAATGGATCGGCCGTGTTCAGGACTCGGACCGCCGCTTCTACCAGGGTCTCGCCATCCTCATGGTCTTGTCGGCTCGTCATTATGTACAGTTAACTGATTCCTTCGATTTTTATTCGCGGACTAGCTGTCGTCTAACCAGCAAAACGCCGTCGTGTTGTATATTACAATTAAATTAAATTTTTCTAGATTCTCTTAAGTTCCGCCAGAGCAAAAACGGCAGGGGAGAAATGAGCCGAGGCGGTGAAGGCGACAATTTCTAGATTACTCTCTATATGTAGTACGCAGAGAACCCCGGCGATCGAAGTGAAGAACGGAGTTTCGCTACCGGAAACCATGCCTGAGAACACCCAGGTAACCTCGGGAGAGGGGGACTCGAAGGACGCTCACCAAGACCACCTGCTGCACAACTTGTTGTCGCTGCTTCCGAATTTTGAACTCAAAATTTCTTTCCTGGACCAACTGCTAAAACCTAAAGGCGAGTCTGCTGTTAAGGTTGAATCTGTTGACGCTCAAAGTGAGGAGAAAGGCCAGGCACCGGACATTGTTAAGTTCCAGAACGCGCAGCTGACGGTTCCACCTCCGTTGGAATTGGAGGTGGAAGAGACTGGGAGGACTTCCAACCCCGTCATTCTCTGGCAGGTTGGCTTTCTCAATTACGTTTACGTTTATTTTAGTGTTCGTTTGTAAATGGTAATTAGGTTTCGTTCTTTGTTGGACTTGGTCCTGTGAGAAAGACATGGATTTAGGCTTTTTGGTAAGAAAATGATATTATTCTCCTCACACTAGTGAGGCTTCGAGTTTTGATAAACTAGTTACTAGGGCAAACTATCCTGAAAAACAAATGAGAATTTTCCTAAAAATGTAAACTTTACAGGAGATGTCTGTTGTTGCAATAAACTCAGATTAGTGTGGCAGTCTAGGACTCTAGGTGAGTGTTTGGTATGCTTCAAACAAAATGTTGGATGAAAGAGCTGAAGTGGAGTTGATAAAGATGTATAGAATTGTGTATTGCCTCTCCTTATCAATTATCATGCTTTGTCTTGGTTTTAGTGAATAACCAGAATTTAATGATGAATGTGGTAGAGGAACTGGCTTGTTTTACTCTCTGAGTCAGTAGAAGCATTGTTCTCTTTGATGATGATGTGGTAAGAATATGAAGAATGTAGACATCATTTATGCACCTAGTAGATATGGATTCTTGAATTTATAGCAATTGGATTATATTATTTTATTGTTTCTATGGGGTGCTGCAGAAGCTTATGGTTACACACCCTAATTGCCATTCAAGCTGCTAGAATGGCAATAGCCTGTAGCATATTTATGCAATCAAACAGAAAAATGAACTGTTGTTTCGTTCCCCAATGGTTGGTGAAGAGGCGGAAAGGTGGATGTAAATCTGGAATATTTTGATAACTTTTGATAGCTTATTCTGTTACTTGGGGAAATGGGTTTTGCCAATTTTGTACGGAGATGAGTTTAGTAACTGTTCGGTATTTCACACCCGCCTCCCTACTGTGGGACATTTAGCACTCCCTAGTCCCTTCAGAGAGAAGTTTTGCCTGAGATGAGTTTAGTAACTGTTCGGTATTTCACACCCGCCTCCCTACTGTGGGACATTTAGCACTCCCTAGTCCCTTCAGAGAGAAGTTTTGCCTTTTATGTTCTAGCTGATTTTTTTTTGCTTTGCTCAATTACCTGCGTCTGGCATTAATCTGACCAAGTCAAAAACATTTTCAATTGTCATTTTCCCTTGTATTAAGCTTCATCCGCTTTTAGGTTTATGCCATTGGTGGATTCTTTGTCCTGAAGTGGGCGTGGGCAAGATGGAATGAGAGAAAGGAGAGAGCCAGGAAGAAGGGTTCGTCTGACGATAATCAGCCGGCTGAGGATGATCAGCCCCCCTGAGAATTACGAATCTGCAGCTGACGACGAGCTGTAACTTTCTAGTCCGCATTGTGCATGGAAATCAAACTTCTTCTCTAAACTCTTATGTACTATAATCATCCACAATCTACATCTCATTTTGGTGAATGCAAAATTGGTTTTCCTGGTGAAGGAAATATTTTCTGACCTTTTCTGCCACCTGACACCGGTTGTCAGCATCCATATACTGACTTTTAACAGGTTTTATCTGCCACCGGATACTTGCATATGAAATGATCAAAGAAATATTAAAATTCACTTCTCATTGAATTTCTTATTCTTGGCATATTAGTAAAGTTGCAGGTTATAACCATGGAAATAATTTCTGTCTTGTGGATGTGAGTCTCTTTACATTTGTCCTGCGTATCTTCTCACTGTCTTGGTGACGAGTAATATTCTTTTGCAATCGTTAGCTCAACAATCGACGCATTAGGTCAAGAAAGAATCGAGAATAATGTATGGAAACATGTATGACTCTCACAGAGACCATTGCTACGTCCGAAGGCTTTTCTTTCACAAATAACATGTATTTTATCATGACAGAACTGGGTATACATGGACGCCAGTAAGGAAAATTACAAAGAATTGAAAAATATCCAAAACCTGTACGCAAGCTACAAAGGTTCAGGAAAGGAATGCTTTGTCATGGTTTATTCTGAAGCAAAACTCCTGGACTACCATAGTATAAGAAACTCTTGCTTTTATCATATCAAACTTCTGTCCTCCATTGATATCTCTTCTCTACGATGATCCACAATTAAACTCTATTGGCTGTACAGATTGTCCCGGGACCCATCCAAAATACTAGGGCCAATTTCTATATCCTGCCTTCATGTTCCTTCAATGGACAGGCTCCTGTCTAAATAAAACTTTGTAGCTTTTGAGGTCTAATCTCTTTCAAGAAAACGCTAGCAATGGCAAATCCAGCAACTCATCATTTTAAGTCACTCTGACTCAAAATAACTGTCGTGAATAGAAAGTCGATCAAACGCATCAAAATTTGCCCTTAGTCCAACAAATTGGCTACTAAGCTGAGCACAACCAGCATCTGGCCATCTGCAGCCTCCATCCTGTGTGCGGAACGGACATACATTTTTACACACTCGACCAATTGAATTATCATCTTCCATCACAGTAATTGAAACAGAGAGGTCCGGTTTCTCATCACCCTGCACGTTACTATCTGGTTCCCTTTTTGAAGGAGAATAACAAGACATCTGCGGAGTTTCTGTTGTGTTGCTTTCAATACCAACGGTACAATCACCACTACTTGAAAAGTGAACCTTGCACCCTAGGGACTCTAAGGCTCTCTTTATGGCTTCATTTTCCTTGCGGGCCTTCTTGGCCAAGATCAAAGCCGAGCTACTAATCTTCTTTTCATTTCGTAAATCCACAGCTAATGATTCCATGGCAATCACTGTTTCTTTGGCTTTTCTTTCCGCTATTTCTTTTGCCTGTAAGCAGGTTTTAGACCCCAAAATGAATCCCAGTGTTAAAACTTTGTGATTAAAAAATAAAGCAAAATTACAATGCCAATACATGGTCGTCACATCATAAGCTAATGTAACAATGCTTGGCTGCTTTGTCAAGCAAGATTGGATTCACTAGGACGTCCATCATTGGATAGACCTCAGCATTGACTTCCCGATCTAACCTTGTAATATATGTTCTTTGGATTGGCTTTTAGATGTCGGGCTTTTCCTTTTTCTCCCATCACGAGTGAAGAGGGGAGAGGGAGAAAGATGGAGGACAAGTAAGATTACGTTACCTTCTGCAGTTCAGAAAAATTCACAGCCATGCGTCTACATTGAGCTTCAAGCTCTCCAGCTTGGGCTTCCGAGGGACAAGCCCATCGTAGATGGAATTGAGGCCACAAAGTTGGGGCTAAAGCTGCAGCTGGAGGTAATAACGGACAGTCATGCCTAGATGGATCATAGAAGAGGTTATAATGCATGTGCGAACTTCCTTCTGAAAGCCGCAAATGGGCCAGGTATGCCCACAAGCATCCACAAGCTTCAGACACACCACATTGCTGCCTCTCCTTCTCACTGAAAATTCACATAAAGAATCAAAAAAAAAAACGACATTGAGGACTTCAATATTAGTTGACTAAAATGTTTCATTTATAGTAATATTTTCCAGGAACCCAAGGCAGCCAACGAAATTGAACTTAAAAATGTTAGTATGAACATAAAGTCTAGAAGACAGAAAAATATAGGCATTACAGGAGCAGATCAATATTACAAAAGGGGATTATATGAAGTGACCATCACATATGTAAGTTTATAGGCGTGAGGATGCCAAAAAAAAAAGAACCAGTTTTCAGCAAACATCAACTTGATGGACAGCTCCTCAGGGGAACATACTCAATGGAAAAACAACAAGCAGATTGATCAGCGAAATTATAACAATGACGAGGAGCACAAACTAAGATTGTTATTAAGAATCTTGTGCCCAGACACGAGACTTATAATATAACCTCAGTGATAGAAAATTATGATAAAAATATGAAAAGTGAAGCAGATTGAATAACCCAGGTGTTTTGAGAACCGTTCTTCAAGCACTCTCCTATTTTCATGATAGCACATCAAGTCCATGAGCACGACTGAGCAGTTTGAGTAAGATCGCTCTATCCTCTAAGATAGTGCTTCTTTCTTTTCAACAATCCTTGTACAATTTAAGAGCAGTTCATTAATGACACTGCTGTCATACTGGTAGCATGACTAGTACATAAATTCAATCCCAAACAACAGTTTGTTGGGTATGCAACTATGCAGTTTCTTTTAGGGCAGACTGGGCAGTACATCGAGTATGTTAAGTCCAATATCACAAGAATGATCAAGAATTCCCCACTTTGAGGTACTGTTATAAAATCTTATTTCTATCCAGAAACTATTGGTGCGAGCACTATGTCTTAATGCCCATACATCATGGGCATTAATGCAAATTTAGTCAGTTCATCAAGACATCCCCACATGATCATGTTTGTATTTTCAGCTTCAAGGAAGTCTGGTGAGTGGGCCTTGATATACTCATATTGTAAAGTATATTAAAATTTCATTCTCTTGATTTGCTATATGTCAGTACAAATTCATGATATCTATCGTATCATATTTGGATAAAGATTTGACAACATAAGCCTACTTGTGGCAATGTTTGCAAGTCAACAAGTTCACTTCTACTGTTCTACATTTACAACATTTTAGCCTTTAGTGATTCATGGATTGTGCATCTATTTATTGGAAAAATAAGATTATCGGTATAAGTCTATAAGAGCAGGGGGAGGCCCTTCCTGATGTACACCGCACAAAAAACAAGAGTAATATACAATTGCCTTGCCCCTCTTCTGGAGATTATCAATGGTTATAATTCTTTTCCAAGTGGCTTCCCAACACCCATCCCCACCAAAAGAAAGGAAAATAAGAAGATTAAAAGATAGCAACACCCACCCCTTCGTTGTTTCCTGGAAGAATTTTACTGGCAGAGTAAACTCAAATATTGGATTCTCAGGAGGTCATTCCATTCAACCTATCCCTTTGTTTGATGCCCAGATGAACGAAGTAAAAATTTCAATCTTTAGTGAAAACCACATTCCAAGTAAAAGCTCCACTCACCAGTTCATTCGTTTATGGATAATACTTATTTCATTTACAGTTATTTACTTGGTTGACCTTTACTGTTTGTGTTTCAGTGTTGTAGCATGTTTTAGCGTGAGTAAGGCAAGTGCAATGGTGCACTAATTTGGAGTGCTGGAAATTTTGGAGTGTGTAAAGAGATTGATTTGAAAAAATTCTATTGGAAGAGATGTAGAATGGTAGAAAAAAGTGAAAAATGATAGAAAAATATGAGAGAGATAATGTTGATGCTTGATTGTTGGTGAATGGAAAGTGAAAAAAATTATATTGGAAGATGTGTTTTTGTTGATATGGCCGTATTGAGAGACGTATTTTGCTAATGTAGATAAGTAAATGTGAACTAATTGTGTGTAATAAAGGTGGGACCCAATCGGAGAATTTGGAGTGCTTGAAAATAGGGAAAAAGGGCACTATATGTAAGGGTCAACACGTGTTTTGACCAAGTGAATAATACACACTCTTTCCTCTCCTTTTTTACACCACCTCTCTCCCATCTCTCTGTTTTGGTATTCAACTCTATTCAAAGCACTGAGATGGAAAATTAATTACCTATTGCAGAAGAAGTTTCCAAAACGACAGGAGAGCACACAATCCAAGAAATCCACCAAGAAAGCCTGAATCATCATACGGTAGACAAGTCAGCAACCTATTCTTCTCCAACCAGAAACATTAATTGAAATAATCGAAAAATAAAGGAAAATAACAATGTCCATTTCATCAGTATATCCATCTACACCTTCATATATAACCAAGAAATGAGCTTATACAAATAAACTTACCGAGGAGAACTCAAATGCAAAAGGATACATCCGCAACAGTTGTGAAACACAATCAACCCACTGCACAACACAATCACATGGATCACCAGATAAATACCAAAACTGGCACTCAGTGAGCATTAAATCAAAATCATCTTCAGAGTGGGCATCAAGCCATGATGTAAATAAAACATGCCAAGGTAAAAAGGCATAGATAAAATCCAGATCTAGGTATTCTAGTGACCAACAATGACAACCACAAAACAAGTAAAAGATGTGAAATCCATGTTTTAAAATAGATAACCCAAGAAGTTGCATGATAAAGACCCCTCCCAAGCCAGTGTTTCATGGACGCTGGAGAGCCCAGACTCATACCCCATCCTAACAGTCCAATAGGCTCAGCCCGTATCCATGAGTGCACACATGAATCAGTTGTAGTCCAACAAGCCTCCACAATCAAGGCCCATCCCTATCATGTGAAAACCCATTGGACATGTCAAGGAGTGGCATTGATCCTTCTTATAAATAACACTTCACATCTTCATCTGTCAGTGTTGTCAGTGATGTTGATCTATTGCATCACTCTCCTCTTCCCATTGTTGATGTTGATGTTGATGTTGTTGTTAGATAGCTTATTTCTGAGGAGACAAGACTCAAGGCTGGCACTCATGTGCATTCTACATCATCTGTATTTTTGACTTCTCAGAAGCCTTCTTTGTTACCTACTCCTATTGAGTTAGTTCCACTAGCTCTACTTCTTCTGCTCGCCCTATGGGTTGTCTCTCACATGACGAGTGTGCATTTTGTCATCAAAAGGGACAATGGAAAAATCAGTGCCCAAAGAAAGGAGTACGGTTTTCTCCTTCCGGAAAGATTCCTGCACTCACCATTATAGAGAGTATCCCTAATTTGACAGTTAAAACAATGCGTTTTCTTATTGATTTATGGTTACAGATGTTCTACTTATATACAAACGTATACAACATTTATGATCTAAATACCATTTCAGATCTAGATCACAGACAACACTGGCCAAGGTGTACTGACCACACATTCAGTAGCTTTCTCTTCCTTCCACTGAGATGAACTGTCTAGTCCGTTTTATCTTTGGCATGCTCATTCCACTCTCCTTGTTTTTTTAGTATATAGTCTTACTCAAAAGGAAAATCGATGTTATGATCCTATTTCTCATCGTTTATGTCTCCCGACATGTTGTATTCCTAGAACGTCTGCCGTCCTATCTTATTCCATCTATAACTCCCTTTGTTTCGAAAGAAGATTTAGTTCATCTTGATCCTTTTCCTGCTGATGTTGCTTCTGATGAATACATTTCTACTATCTCCTTTACTACCACAGTACTCTCGCCTTCCACTTCTGATTCTACCTCTATTCGTACTGATTGTTCAATAGTTTTCATCCACAAACAAGCAACGTTTCAACTCTTGTATTGTCTGATCCTTCTGCTGTTTTGTAATCTGATCATGCTTCTGTCTCTAATGCCACCACATTTGATCCGCCTCCCAAGTATCCTCTTCGGGATCGACGCCCTGTCACCAAACTTAGTCTTCTCTCTGCTTGTTTTTTGTTTCTTATTGTATTGATTTATCTGTTATTCACTCTTTCTTTGAGCCTCAATCATACAGGGAAGCCTCTCAGGATCCAAATTGGGTTAGTGCGATGGTTGATGAACTTTCTGCTGTTGAGAATACCTCTAGTTGGGAGTTGGTGTCTCCTCCTCCGGAGAAGAACATTGTGGGTTGTTAATGAGTCCAAAAAGTCAAGACTCATTCTGATGGCTCTTTGGAGCGGTATAAAGCCCGTCTTGTCGCTAAAGGGGGGTTCTCCCAAAAATATGGAATTGACTATGGGGAGACTTTCTCGACTGTGGCCAAAATAACTTTTGTCCAGACATTAATCTTCATTGTTGTAGTCAAAAGTTGGTCATATCATATGGGTGTTAAGAATGCCTTTCTTAACAGCTCTATCTCTGAGGAAGTTTATATGCGACCTTCTCCTTGTTCGTCTCATCCTCCTGGCTATGTTTGTCGATTACACAAGGCTCTCTATAGTCTTAAATAAGCTCCTCGAGCCTGGTTTGATCGTTTTCAAGAAACTGTCACTCAGCTAGGATTTCGTTCTAGTGATAATGATTTAGCTCTGTTTCTTCTTCATATTGATGCTGGTATAGTGGTTCTTCTTCTTTATGTTGACGATACGATCATCACTAGATCTAATCACGCTGCTATTGATCGTGTGAATAGGCATCTTTCCAATACATTTGAGATTAAGGATTTGGGTCACTTGTATTATTTTCTTGGCATTGAAGTTGCTTATTCTCCTAAAGGCTACTTCTTATCTCACGCCAAGTATGCTAATGAAGTGATACATAATGCTCGTCTCACTGATTCTAAAAATGTTGCTACTCCAATGGAGCTCAATCTCAAACTCAACTCTACTGATGAGACTCTTCTCTTCTTGAAGACCCAACTCCTTATTAAGAGCTTGTTGGATGTTTGGTATATTTGACTGTCACGGGCCCAGATTTAGCTTATGTTGTTCACATTGTAAGTCAATTTGTCTCTGCTCCACAATCTTTTCATTGGGCTGCTTTGGTTCATATTCTTCACAATCTTTGAGGCATTATTTTTCAGGGTCTTTTAATGTCATCTACTTCTTCTTTGGAATTCTGTGGTTATTCTGATATTGATTGGGCTGGTGATGTCATGGATCGCAAGTTCACTTCTGGTTTATGTGTGTTTCTTGACGATTCTCTTATCTCTTAGAAAAGCAAGAAACAATCTGTTGTTGCTCGTTCTACTGCTAAGGCAAAATATCGAGCTTTGGCTCATGCTAATGCAAAAATTAGATGGCTTCGTTGGTTACTTTTTGATTTGGGTAATCCTCAGTTGGCTCTTACTCCTCTCTGTTGTGACAATCGTAGTGCCATTCAGATTGCTCACAATATGGTCTTTTATGAACGCACCAAACATATTGAGATTGATTGTTATACGACACATAATCTTCTTCAGGATGGCACACTTACCCTACATTTTGTTTCTTCTACTCTCAACTGGCTTATTTCTTTACGAAGACTCATATCGTTGCTCGATTTTGGTTTTTGCTTGACAAACTTTCGATAATCTCCATGCAATCATCCTCGATTTGAGAGGGGGTGTGAATTGTCAGTGTTGTTGGTGATAAAGATCTAGATCACCGACATGGGTATTTAGGTCATATATGTTGTATATGTTTGTATATAAGTAGAACATCTATAAACATAAATCAATAAGAAAACACATTGTTTTAACACCCCCATTATTTAAAAAATTGAAGTGTTGCCCCCATACTTTGGAAGAGGGCTTGTGGCACACGGGGGCTAACCTGAGTAGCATTTCAAGGCCACATCAAGCCATTCTAGAATTTCCTAGCATCTCCTGCACCAGCAGAATGCCAATGTGGTTACTTTTGTTCCTTGCTTAAGAGCATAGGCGGGATTTCTTGAGGCTGGGTGGATCCTTTACACCTTATAGATTTGGCTTTCAAAAAATTCCCTAATTTTGGGTGATGTCAAGGACATGATAACTTGTACGGAATCAGTTCTAGAAATGAACATTTAAAAAGGCCCTTTATCAAGATAAAAATATGGGCAACATTATATAAGTTGAATAAAAAGGAGAAGAAAAAAAACTCCAGAATATAAATCTGCTCACCTGCATAAATATGGGAGAATAATTGTTCTGAGCATGAGAAGAATTTGGAGCTTGAGATGTGTATGACCCTGATGACTGGCACATGGGTGATGATGGAAAATTCCCAGTTGAAGACTGCCTAGACAATTCAAGAGGCATGTTCTCGCTTCCAGATATTGTTGGCATTCCCATGCGGTCTGAACATGGATGCCCAAAGGCTAGCCAATCTTTCTCAATAAGTGCCTGAATCAACATTAGATTTCCAAAAAAACATGAGCCACATCAAACAAAATACTGAGAATAAACTAAAAACACTCGTCAGGATCTAATAGGTATATCATGAGAAGAGGCCAACCAAATGTTAGAACATGATTGTCAAAAGTACAGCAAGAGTAAACCAAAAAGAATAAAGAAATTAATCAATGGGATGAACTTTAAATGCCAAAATAGAAGGGTAAAAGAATCCAACTGAAAATCTTGTGAAAGATGCATACTAACACTGCATATTATTAGATGTCAGAGATTTACGATGTTGTTGCCCCAAAAATGAGAGAGAAGGGTTTTTGGATGAAAAAAAGAGGTAAATTTCAAGCACAGCATTAATTTAGTGCATACCTGAAACCCAGTGAATGTTCGGTAGAAGGGATCAAGTAACAAACTGGCAAGTGAAATCAGCTGGGTCGTTCTATCCCATCCATCACTGCATATATCATCCACATTGATATACGAAAACTTGAGAGACGCAGAAAGGAAACTTAAAGTTCAAAAGTGTCCACTTTATAACCAATATTAAAGGAGTGCAAATGTGACCACTTTATAACCAATATTAAAGGAGTTGGGGGCGGGGGGCGGGGGGGTGGGTGGTGTTGTTTGTGTTGGGTGTTTCCATATGTAATTGACTTGTAAGCACAAAACAACTGATATCACTCACGAGTAGTCGAGTTGGGACGAGATAAATCCTTTCAGGTAAGCTCTCATGAAAGTAAAAATACGTAGTACCATACACTCTTCTTGCTAATGTCAACTATTTATGCGTGACATGTGAATGTTTTTATACATAAACAAAATGTAAACATAGAGTTTTCCATATTTTTTTAATTACATAAACAACTTCTGTACACACATGTGAATAATTCATGTATTTGCTTATGTGATCTATGTTTCTGTCGTCATTATATAAAGTTAAATTATTTAAGAGCATTCTTATACAAATGGAATATTCTTATATAAACAGAGCATTTTTATTCAAATGAACTCCCATTTTATTAAGTAGGGAGTAGACTGAAATTTTAGTGTGATAACTGATGGTTAATTTATCAATTATCACAATGATTTGAAAAAAGTAAACCAAATATTATAATGTCCTGACCTGCAGTGTACAAGCACTGACGCTGATTCCAGAGCAACTCGTGCAGCAATCCAAGCTGAACCAGCCAAGACACTCTGAACATGTATTAACCAGCCACTGTCCCCAAGTGTTGATACCGAGGCAGACATACTGCTGAGATTTCCCCCACCCCAAGTCCAACCACCATGTCGCTGGTAATGGCAATAGAATTAATGCGTCAAATAAACTTTTTTTTAAGTTTAGTTCAGTGAAAACATGCTTTAGAAGTACTTCCAAAATTAAAATCCCATTGCCCTTTATATCATGAGATTAACCCTACTTGAAAGGCCTATTCATTATTATAAGGCCACAAAATGAGATATTCCTAGTTTATATAATACGACCTTTTGAAAGAGCAATACAAATTTGAAGTTCAATATTTCAAACAAAAGAACGACATCGTTGGAAAATATTATTTCACCAATAAGTGAGGGTCAAGGGATAATTACACATTAGATCTATTGAACTTCTATCAAATGAAAATATCTTAAGAGAATAAATGATTTGATTTCAGCCTGTACTGCTGCTCACTCATGATGCCTTTTTATGCGATTGCTCTGGGAAATTTCAATGGTCATCATAAATACAGCTCCAAAACATCATCTACCTCAAAGGAAGAGAAACTGAGAAACACAATTTTTACAAGCTTAAAAGACGGGAAACGTTGATTACAATTATTAACAACATTTTTTTCTCATATAATTAACATTAAAGTTCCACTAAACCATGACGAAAGGTGATATCTATTGCACTTAATTATACAAGAATACATTGATCGAAGGAAAAAGATCGGACAAGAAAATGACTGGTGTTTGAAGCATTCTAAGCATATTGAGGATTATATTAACTAAAGATTTAAGCGTGACAAACTTTCCTTCAGAGAGAGCACGTGGAGACTAGAGAACCTGTAAAGACCCCAACATGTTGAGAGCAGCTTTTTCTAGCAACTTAACATATCATATTATAGCTAAATGGACTAATGGAATTTGACATTATACACAAATTCATGTAGTGCAGCTTTATCGTCAAGATCAATTGATGCAACTCAGGGAAATTAAAGAAGAAAGATGAACTGAAAAAATACAAGACTCACCAAGAATGATGACCTTCCATCGGACGAAGTAGTGCCATAAGTATCCAGATAGTCTCTAAGACGAGAAAAACTGTCCCTCATAGCATGTATATTGTCTATCCCAAAGAAAACTATCTGATGTACAAAAGTAACACAACAAAACTTGCCCCCTTTAAGTAAACATTATTACATCCAAGTGATGCATAACTAGACAACTCAAAACCTTTAACAGACCTCAGATTGAAAATAATTCGAAGATGACTCCGAACCACCTCCCATAGCACCATTCGCCAAAGCGTTTTTTCTTGGTCTTGCATCCGCAATGTAAAGCTTCCTGCAAGGAAACAAATTTAACAAGACATGTAAACTTTTCAGAAGAACAATTGACTAAACAAATCCAATGTATTAGCAAAGAAACAGGCAAAACAGATAGTCGCTCAGACAAATAATATGACAAATTAGGAATCCAGTTTCTAACAGAAGAAGTTGAAAAAAATGACGACCAAAACAGGCCTACCTCCTTGTTCCCTTTCCACCGCCAAGTTGAGTACATAGTGCAGCAACAAGCTTTTCATCAGCATTGCTGTAAAAAAATGAATAGAAAACAAGCAAGAATATCACAGCAGAAAATAAAATGTAGAGAAATAACATAAGAGCTGTGGAACTCCAGATTTCAAAAGGTAGCAATTCGGTTTAATGAACGTTAGTTTATTCTGCACCACCTGCTATTTATTTATTTCAAAACTCGAAGTACTAGTAAATACCTTCTCATATTCATCATCAAGCCAACTAAGGGTTGGGAAGAACGCGCAAGCACGGCCCCCGTTCCTAGAATTTATGAAATGTATCACGAAATAATTGTGAAAATCAAGAGAATCAAACATGAAAGAAGTAGCTGATTTATTGCATACCAGGATGACACCATGAAACTGCAGGCAATCGGCACCTTCCACGAAAGCTAGAAGCCTGGAGCACTTCCTCGTCACTAACATCAAAAGCCACATAAAGTTATTAGTTGCCTTGTTCAAGTGAGGAAGAGGACAACTCATGAAGATATAGTGAGGGATTCAAGATATTCTTTTCTTCCATGCCTTCTCTTTCAGTTCTTTTGTTGCAGAAAATGATTACCTAATGCATTTTGGAAAAATCAAGGCAAATGGATAGCTGTCACACATGGTATAGTTGGAATTTATGTCGCTGATTCTCCATAACTCGTTAGACAGTGTAAAGGAACCATCTTCAATCATACTCATCGATGCATTACGGGACCTTTTCCCAAGAAGCCGAAAATACTCATTCAGCAACCGCACCTTTGGGTTTACACTACTAAATTTGGAAGATCCAGAAGAAAATGCATAGAGATCCCAGAGTCTTGCTGGCCTTGTGCATCTAAGTAGCGCATCATATATTGCTCGTCTCTGCAAGATAAAAAATTTGTTACCCTTTTTTCGAAAGGAAATTTTTTTAACATTATATTCAATCTTTCCTCCATATGATATCAATGTAGAAACGACCAGCAGACCATAAAACGTAGTACTCCCTCCATCTCTCAATAAGTGTGTAACTTTTACCTTTTTCCATCACAAAATGCATGTCCATGTAACCAAATGTCATAGAATTAAATTGACTGGTCTTCACTACTTAAAAATGCACGAGTACAAGATATAAACATTACAATTTATACCTTTCATTCCTAGGACTCTATGATGCATCAAATGTGCCTCTTGCACTGGCACCAACTTTTTACAATACATAAGGCCCACATGAGCAAGCAGTCAAGCACCCTCAAATCACCTCACTCATGGCCCTCGTTGGGGCTGCCTACCACTGGGACCACTTGATGGATGAGTAGTGCAACAGGAACGTTTAACATAACACTATAAATTATGTTTTGAGCAGTTGATCATCAAAAAACTTCCATCTATGGAGAAGACCTCGAACTTATGCATCAAGGAGGACAGCTAGTGTGTCGACTAGGATATCATCAAGTGAATTTAAATGGCTCATTTTCACAATGACCAGCTAAACCGAAAATGAAGTACATAAACCATCCATCTTATACGCTAAAAATGACTTACTCCC